>JAVJGI010000014.1:115095014-115115508 GCA_035590275.1 Ibycter americanus | reverse complement strand
GAACTTCCTAAGTTTGTGGTTGACGTAGATATGCTACACCAAATAATCTCACGTGAATCTGTGCATTTCTACTAGAGCAATACGCGCCTTAAAAATCCAGACACATAGTGGGAGTATCTGATTGTATTTGCCAAAAGCAAAATCTTCAGAGGTTTTCTGTGCCCAAAGGTGCATGTGAGGACTCCGGTTTGTGGTGTGCTCTGCTTCCTCACTAATGGAGCTCCTCCGAGCCCAAGCTGACAAGTGACTGAAGGAGACAAACAGGCAGAGGCAGAGGCAGAGGGGCAGACACCAGCCCCCAACCTCATCGAAGTTCTGTTGTTCAGCTCATTTTCTTACTTAGTCACACTTATTAAAGATTATGCATAGACTTTTCTGAGTATTTCTTTTTTAAAATTTTTCCTTTGTGATTTTGTTTTGTTTTTAAGGAGGCAATTACTATGACAAGAATCACATTGTTATGAATGAGCTGATAGACGACAAACATTCACAAAAATGGGATATTGAAATATTGTGAGTAAAACCCAGCACACAGATGGACCTTGTGTGGGTTAACACCTGGAGGGGGAAAAACAACTACTGAAGTCACACACCACTGGAACCTTAAGCAGCAGCTCCTCTCTGTTTTCCTTCGTACCAAGCACCAACTCTAAACCAACTGAATTTTGCACAAATGTGGAAGATGGGAGGTTGTCTTCCTGCGAGGAAGCTGATTCTTAGAGGCTATTCCTATGAAAGTCACTGTTACTTTTCATCTGAAGTATTAACAATAAATGCAAAAGCCTACACCTAAGTTTTGCAGGATATGAGCCACAAGAGGCAGTATGGGAGAGGCTCTTCAGAAATGTTGTCTTTACCTTCCTCTCAAACCGATGGAAGCTCACTGAAGAATGAATGCACTGATGAGCTTGGAAAAGGTTGAGTTGGACTTCTATGGCCCGAGTGAAGTTGTTTCGGCTGCCAAGCGATCCTGAGGCTCAAGTCATATCTCTTGCTAAAATGCAATTTATTTTGTTCATAAAGACAAGTTTGAACTGGAATTACCAGCTCAGCATGTGAAATGAGGCAACAGAGAAGCCTGCCTTTCACCCCTAATGCTGCTGGTAGCCCTTTGTCTTCAGTTGTTTTACCAGTACCAAATTTCCAGAGTCAGGAACTGGTCTTGCTGACCCACGGCCTGTTTCCAACCTGTGAAATCATGAGTTATCACTGAAGATCACTAACGTGGAGCCTTATGTGCATGTATCAAAAGAGAATACACGGTCCTGGGTCAGGCTAGACCTCTGCAAGGGCTAGCTGCATTTAGAGCAGTGATGATTTTAACTCTAGCTGTATTTTGTTCTGATGTATATAGATTAATTTAATACAATGTAATTTGGTCTTGAAATCATGTCTTCCTTCAGAAAATAATTCACCCTAGTACATATTGTCAAAGGTGCTAGCAGCCTACATTTCAACGCTTGCATAACGTTAAAAGATCAGCGTGACTGCATGTTAACGTTACTGTGGCTCACCAACAGCACGTACACCTTAGCGCAGAGGATGAGGACTTTCCTCGGCCTCAGCACTGTGCCACCAGCCCACCAGCCGTCACTCGAGGTGGAGCTCAGAGATGGGTAGGGCTGCAAACACCTGACATAGAAGAGTCGTCCCTTAGAGCACTGGTAACTTCATTTGATTTCAGCATCACTAAATCAATGTACATCATCGAAAATGTCATATTTTCTTCCTTATTTGTATATTCAGGGTATGTATTTCTATAACTATTTAAAAAGTTTAGGTTGGCTAAAGACAGATATTTTAGTTTCCAGAAGCTGTAACTATTCCAGTTGTGCATTCAAACAGGATTCATCCCCAAACAAATAAAAATACATAACCCAAAGTTTGCCACAGAAATAAAATATATGGATGTCTATTTTTGTATGGAGTTCTATATAATACTATTTAAAAAAGAAAACCAAACCAAACTTATCTACTTGCACTTAATATTTTACATTCAAAAATTATCAGAAATCTGCTGTTTAAGTAACAGATCTTCAAATGTATGTATATATTTTTCCAACTAAAGCACATCTTTAGCTTTTTTTATGTAAGCCAGTCAGTATATCGTGTTCTACATGTGACTTGCTTTCCACATGAAATTTTAAAATCCTGTGTAAAAAGTTTTAGTCTTTTCAACCAAGAATGACTAGATCATGTTTGGTGTGTCAGTGTTATATAACAAAGCAAAGCAGGCTGTTGTACTTAAGAGATTTTGAATGTAAAATGCTAAGCATGTGTATTTTAATTGTATAAAAAATTTTTTAGGAGGAACATTTTGCTTGTTGGTTTCTTTTGTTAACAGACTAAATACAACAATAGTTTTTAGCAGATGTCAGGCACATTCCAGTAAAATATTTCCTTTCAAATTGACAAAAAAGGAGTAAGTATACTGACTGTGCTGTTATATTAGTTTGCATATTAAACATCGATGTTCAAGTATTAAAATAACTGTACTACTCCCATCGAAACCCACTCGAGTGAGCACTAAAGATACAGGTTTGGGTTACTTTCACATTAAATTGATGCCAGGGGAGGCAGAGGTTAAATACTATTGTTTGGTTTTTATTCCAGTGGTGGCAGCATCTGAGAGGAAAGGGGTGTTCTTGGCCCCTTCAGGAAACAACATACACAGCTTTTGCTGAGAAGGTTTTGTTCTCTCAGTGCAAACAAATGGGTTTTCTTGCTGGTGCACTTTACAAATGAAAAACCCAAGTTACTGGGTTTGCACAAGGTCCTGGAGCCTGCTGTATGTGTACCTTTAGATGTCCTCTGCATCAAGGCATACATCCGGAGGAAAGGGAATAGCACGGCACCGGTGTTCCTACGAGTGACTTCAGCCATCCACAGACATAGAGCTGTGGCTCAGTGGACAGAGCAGCTTACCTGTTTCTCCTGATGTCCATTTTCCCAAAGCTAAGGAAAGAAAAGTAACATTTGGCACCAGAAAGTAGCAAAGTATGTGTATTGCAGTGCTTTGTTAGACAGCACTAGGAACCAAAGGCTGGATGGATAAAAAAAGTAATTTAATAAGTCTTTCTCTCAAAAGACTCCTAAGGGCCAGAAGTACTACTTACAGGAGCAACTAATTCACAAAAGCATCAAATAACTTCAATTAGACATTCAGTCCACAGCGACAAGGCAAGGTTTTCTTTCTCTTCATCTGAGGTAAGGTTAAGCTCTTTAACATTAACAGTGCTGCTACTCCAAATCTGCTTCAGTGCATCCAGGTATGACAAAGGAAACCGCAGTCCATGAGTCTGCTGCAGGGAAAAAAAAATATATTTTTTTAAAATCCATCAGCTAAGTGCAGTGTCCCTTACTACACAATAGCGTGTTAGGCTGTAGGTACTGATGAGCAGGTAAAACGCCTTTCCACATCACACTGGCATTTCTGAGAGCATTCTCCAAAGATACAGTATTATCCTGCCACCTTTCTTAATATAAAAATAGCTGAAATCTCTTACATGTTCTAGCACACCTTACAAGGTAGGGGGGCTTAAGGTGTGTGGCTTCCTCCTGTGGATTCCACACCAAAGAGTGAAATAACTTTAAAATTTACGCTCCTGTCTAACCTTCCCCGTTATTTTTGGAAGGTCATACAAGTTTCTAGCTGCCACATTCAGTCTTTGGACATAGTTTGACAGAACCACAGAGGACCTCTGTTACCATGGCCGGTGTCTTTAAGGGCAGGACGGTGTAGTCTGGGATTTGCACACATTGTACAGGTGCCAGTGTGCAACCTCAGCTACCCGTGTTCTCTACTCTAGAGGACCGATGAGATTTACCTTAAAAGGTAAGTAACCACCAGGCAAAAAGCCTTGCTGTAATTACTTGGACAAGAACAGGCTGTGCTCTGGTTTGCCTCTCTGTGGTGTATTTGTGCAGACCTGTATTCAAGCGTTTCCAGTCGCAGACCTAAAAGCGAGCATCTTACTGTCATGAAGTGGAACAAAAAGTTCCAGAGCTCACAGCCACTCTTCAGGAATATTTAGAATTGGAGCGGAAAGCACAGAGTTAAGAATGGAGATGAGCCATCTGTAGTCTTACTAACAATATAAAAAGTTTCCTCCTCACATTTCAGTAAGGGTTAACCCTTTACTCCCAATGCTGACCCACCCCACCCTAAAATGAACACCCTTCTGTGGTATGTTTTAGTGGCTACAGAACCTAACGGGTTCAGCGTGGCATGAACATGGCGCATGAGGCACAGCCGTCCCTGCTACGGCTGAACATGTGCCAGTATATCCAGTAGCCTTAAGGAAGGATGTGCTAAAGAACACAGAAGCTATTCTAGCCACTGCAGTAGCTTTGCTAGCTAGGACATAAGGCATGCGCAAGAAATCCTGTTACCACCTCAAAAACATTTAATTAAGCATGAGATTACATTACTTAGTTCTGCTACTGACTGCCTCTGTGTTGCAGCCTCAGCTCATCTGGGTGCTCAGGGGATGGGCAGAAATGCTATGAGTGCTGAGGAATACAGCAGCCTCCAAGCCCCTGCTACCACCTCAGTCAAGCTCGAGTGCAGTAAAACCCACCGTGGCACTGCAGCTTTTTGTGTGTGTTTGTGGGAACAAACCTGCAATGTGCCTTCCTCACTAGTAGTATCGTCTTCTGTCCCCATCATGTGAGTTTCTCTCCTGTTCTTTAAAGAATGATACACATAAACCATCTCTCTGCGAATTTCATCCTAAAAGGCAGCAGGAAGAACACAGTTAGATGTGATCCATACCCTCAAATCCATCTCAGTCAAGGGACAGCATTAGCTCCGTAATTCTGGAGTCCACTGTTACACCCGTGAAAGCAATTCACCTTCCTAACTGAATGAGCCAACAGCCATCTGCTACAGCAATAAGGGAGTCTCCAAAACATCTCTGAAGATTTATTTATGACCTATAATCTTCTGCCTTAGTACTGCCTGTACTAGGCTCATGGGACCAATGCTGCAGAGAAAACAGGCCATTTAAGGTGCACCTCGTAGAAGGTCTTGAACAAGTGTGCAGCAATAGATTTCCATTCTGATACTGATCTGTCTCTTAAAAAATCACATGCCTGTTATTCCTTGGTTAAAGCTGCACAAACCACTTCAAAGCTGTGTGGGCAGGTTTGTGGACACAAGTCTTGCATGTGTGCTGGCATTCAGGGTTTACCTGTATGACATCGGAAGGCAAGGCAGCAAAAAATTGCAAAAAAAGTTTCCAAAACCTACACAGTCTCACAGCAATATGGATACAAACAAAACGGAAGAGAAAAATCAGCAAGTTATGGTACGTTTTTCTTGGAGGGATACATTTCATCTGTGCAAAAAAAATTGTAGAATGTACATCCTGTGCCCCTCCCTGCCTTTTTTTTTGTAAATTTTTGTAAATTAAGACAACAAAAAGCACTTCTACAATTTCATACTAATAAACCTTCACAGCTAAGAAGCAGTCTGAACACAACATAACCCAAGATGTCAGCATCGATTCTGTGGATGCCACTAAGTGGCAACTTAGTAGTGCCACTGGCACCCACTTAAGGACAAAAGTAACTTCGGAGTGAAGACTAAATGCGACCACAGTCAGCAGCAGCTGCAACCAAGAGAATTCTCTCTCAAGGGAACACAATTTTATAATTTATTCACACTCTTAAATACAAAGAATTAAAAAGAAAATAAATCCATTATCAAGAGCTACAGAGGCCATTTAGCAGCTATAATGCTCTATCTCTTCTAACCTCAGATAAAAAACATGCATCTACCACGCAGAATCGCAGATTAAATTTAGTTCCTTAGCTGTCCTCCAGAAGGCAAGAATGTGCCATGTTGCTGCTCAACAACAAACCACCCCACGATCTCCTGACGAACCCTAATGGGATGCAGGATCCAACTACGTGTAACTGCACAACCCTGTTAGAGCAGTACAACAGAGCAACAACTCACATAGCTTGCACTCCCACCCCAAGCACACAACAAGGGTGGCTTCATTATACTTACAGAAGAATTCTCTTGATCTGGTTCCACTGTAATGATAGCATGATCTCTAAACTGCAGTCTGATTTGGCTATCTATTTTTGGCAATTTCCCACCTAGAGAAAAACAAATTGCTTATTAGAAAGGAAGAAAACCAAACAGTGCAAACTGAGCCCTCCATGCACTACCCACTCTCTTGTGGCCAGATTTTTTTATCAACCTAGGTTTCATCAGACACATGTTGTCAAACCCAGGGGACGGGAAGTGGAGTTAAGAGGGAGATTTTTTTAATTCTCTCACCTTTACAGTCTACAAATAGCTATAATAGCAAGCTAAAGCATAAAGACAAATTCTACCAGTTAAATATTCTCAGTACACAGCAGTTTATTAAAGCTGCCAATTTCAGTGTAGGACAACCCTTATTTCACTGAGAGAGACATGTCATCTCTTCCGCTAGACAAAGGGAATTAACCAAGGTGTGCAAATGCCCACATGTTGCCTAGCGCAACACAAAGCTGATGCCAGGCTATGATCTTTGCCTACCATAAAACACCAAAGTCGTAAGAGGCAGAGTTAGCAACAGCTCTACTATCACATCAGCTAGTTTTGGTAACTTCAAAATCTACCTGGAGTCAAAGGGTCAGAGTTACATCCCAACCAAGGTGGCAACCGGTTCATAATGAAATCCTTCTTCATGTCAGATGATCTCAGTTCTCTGGTGTTTTCCAGCCGGTCTGCAAGCCTTCTCAAAAGACCACTCAGTTTTTTTGTTGAGTCAGCTATCTCTACCTGCTAAATATTCACAGAGTTGCTCTTACATGAATGCAAGCTAAACACACTAACCTAAAAAGGTGCAGTAATAGAGTGAAAATCTGGACATACTTTTATCTTTGCAAAGGGTAACATTTACTCCCAAAACAACACACTTTGTTTCTTTTACTCATTCCCCACCAGCTGTTCACACACCAAACTGTCGCTCACTTTCCCTCACTCTGGAGCTACCTGCAATGCTAAAGGACTTGCAAGTGTAGTTGACGGACAGACTTGTTCCTTCTGCATGCTGATGAGCTGATCAGCAGCACAACTGGACTACCATGAAGAGGTCACAGAGCAATTTACAGCTTTGCTAACTTCTAAAGATTCAAAAGCTTGGCCTGAGAGGAACTATGCCTGTGACCGCTTCAAAGCAAGTAACATTACTTTTAGAAGGAAACAAGCCACACAAGGACACCGTGATATGAAAGAAAGGCAGCGCGATGAACTACGCGATGCTTCAGATGGAGCAAATCTCAGAATGGTCAGTCATCCTGAAGACTTCAAAAGAAGTGGTTGTGCTGCTAGGCAAGATAGTGCCATTTCATTGAGCTTTCAGAGCGTATCAACATAGACGCTTGCTTCAGTGCTGAAGTTTCAGCTGGATACGCTATTATTCCCTTAGTCCCACCTACTTACCATAAGCAGTTGCCTTGGTATGCTTGTCCGCAGCGCCACATCTTCTTTTGCTGTATCAAACACAAGGCCAGGAATTGCATCCAGTAAGAAATCTCCCCAAGAGCTAAAGGACAGGAAGAAAAAAAATGCTAAAATAGTTGCACTGAAAGAAAACAGACATCTTAACCCATGTCAAGGGCTGGAAATGTAGTGCTCCGATGCCAAATCTGCTTTGTGCCTTTGGCCCTTCCATTACCACTCTGCAGTTTCATGCAATAGCTCACTCTCATCTCAGCTGTATGTCCTCACTAGGTTCAGGTCAGTGGCGCTCCTACAGAGGGAAGGAACTGGCTTGAGAAGGGTCCAGTTTGTTCTGATTCAGGTCCTTCCATTTACCAGTGGATCCAGCTTAAAGCTGACCTCAGTACATGAAGAAATTCCTACCGTGGCTGTTATTGTCCAACCGCACGTACATACGGCCTCACTGCACACAATGACATGCATGGAGCTGTGGCATTTAACATGCTTTTGAGACACGTACACTGACGGAGGAAATGTACCCAACGTTATCAAATCCAAATTGCATCAGTTTGTTGCTTTGCTACAAACTTAATTATGACACCAGGAACAAGACCTCTGCCTATCTCTACAGGGTTTTTAATGATTACTAACAGGCACCTTGTAGGTGTCCTTTTTGTGTTAAATACCCATTCTTAGCCTACATCCTTAAAAAAAAAAAAAACAGAACAAAACCTGACCCTTAATCTCTGTTCCCTGAGTGCAAGAATAAACTAGAGGAGGGGAGGGAGGACTACTGCCTGCACTTTCTTTGCCTAGCTTGAGTCAACCTCATCAGGAACAGGCATGTGACTTCTCCCCCTACCACATCCTCAGAGGCTGGTTTAATGGGCAAACAGTCAGGACAAGTGCCCAGCACCCAAGGCTGCCAGCAGAATCCCACCCAACTAGGGCAGGCAGCAGAGCAGGGCCTGTCCTCCAAGGTACACTTCACCCTCTGCTCTTGCCCTCCCCCAGCACTCCCTGTTTGCTGCACTGATCTCTACTTCCATTAATAAAAAAAAAAGGAAAAAAAAGTATGACTTGTTATAGTCTCTTTTTTGTTTGTTTGGTTTTTTAATCACCTCCACTTAAGTGTTCAACTGTCTGCTATACTTTGGGAAGGAAGGACCCTGGCTGATTTTAAATAGAATTAGACATCTTATATTTCTTACTGCTTCCTTTCTCTTGCCCCCAATCTCCATCTGCCAGCAACTATCTTCAACTACTCATTGCTTTTCCAAACTGCCCTGCTTATAATGAACTCTCACACACACACACCCTTCTCTGCGTACTGGAATCTGGCCCAGAGGAACCATCCTCCAGTGCACAGTGGAGTCCCTTTTGTCTTGGTGCCTAAAAATCCCTGAGTTCCATCTCCACCAGCACTTGCCCCCTTCCCAGCTCCTCTGCACACACTGCTTTCAGAGCGGTCACAAGAAGTCCAAACATTCTCCATAATAAGGACAGCTATTTTCAATAAGTTCTCTTCAATTTTCCAAGGAAATGTTTCCAGACCATACTTCCAGCTGCAAGCCAAATCAAAATACCAGACTGTATCAGGACTGCTTCTTATTTTACCTGTGCTAGCTGAAGCAGGTGCAGAGGCAGGCTCTCACACTTCATTACCAATAACTTTAATGTATGAAGATTCTACTTTTTATCCTTAGAACAGCACTCTGCAAGTTTTTCCTTCTTCCTCTCCCCATTCTGACAGTGTCCAGGGAACATGCTCCCCGACAGCTCTGCTTCTCAAGTAACACCGTGGACTGGCATTAGGCTTACACTGTCATGGAGAAACTGCACTGACTCTACACAAGCCTGTCAGGTCTCCAGCCACCCTGTTACAAGGAACTGAATTCTCACCTCCCCAACACTATGTGACCAGGAACTCTGTCCAGATCAAGCTGGACAAACCCTGTTCTGTGTGCTCAGGACTCCTGCACACCAGTCACTAGAACATCACTCCAGCCCAGCCTCCATCAACAAGTCACCCACTTCTAGTGTCACTCTTCTGTCTGTTCAGTTCACTAAACCAGGGGAGAGAGAAGCGCCAGGAAGCAGTAAGACACAGAAGGCAGCAGAACAGAGGAGGAGCCCTCATGCTAAACTCCCTGCTGATCACCACGAATAAGCCATCAAACTTGCCAAAGGGCTCAGCACTAATATTGCCTTCTGCATAACAAATGAAGTCAAACACTCTTTGCAACAGCAATCAAAGCTTACAGAAAACAGGTTTTGTTTGGGGTGTGTGTGCCTTCTGAATAAAAGAATAGAACATGAGTGTAAACTGAAATCAGCTTAATGCAACTTCTATGAAGACTCACACCTTTAGGTTCTTCATCTTAACCCTCTCTCCAACTGGGAAGACTGGCCACATCAAGAGTTACCAGCAGTGTTGACATATTGACACCCTGGGCTTCCAGAATGGTACAGCTGGTGGTTAGAGATTCATCTTACAATCATCTAGAACATGCCCAAACTTGTTCTGCCCTCTTTTGTGGCTAACAGAAATACTTCCCAATTCCTAACTCAGGCCAATGACTCCAAACCCAGCACCTGAGAAGCTGATTAGGTGGCAGCAGCATTTCCCTGTGGGATGACAATGTTTCCATGAGCACCAGGATCAGACATGTGTCAAAGGAAATCCAACTTGGATGCAGGGGGTAGGAGATGAAAAACACAGGTAAGTAGAAAATACTTGCAGAGGAAGAATTTGCAGCTAGTCTGCCAGAATAGGTGTGGGTGACTATCAAATGTAGGAGAAAAAATGACGAAAGGAGTAACTCATGACTCTCTATCTTCAGCCAGTGGTGAGAGATTTTTTTTTTAATGCAACAGAGAGTTTGCAGTTGTAACATTATCTTCCACATTAAAGTCTACAGCTGGTAAATAATAAAATAACCAATTAAAAAGCAATCAAGCTTGCTGCATGAAAACCTGGTAAACAGGCTGCTTCAAACAACAAGGGTCTCACTCTCCTCCTTCCCCCAAACCCCAAAACTTCAATTACTGCTACCTAAACACTGGCTTAGATTCTGTTACTAACAGCAGGGCACATATATAATAGCGGGGTACCTACATATATTCCATGTCACTGCATCTCTGGGGGGAAGGTGACATGCCCAATCCCTATGTAATAGAAAATCAAACCACACAAGAGCTAAACAGAATGAACAGAGAAAAGAACTAAGTCAAGCTCATTACAAGGTGGTTTGTTGGTTTTTTTTAAGAAACAGGACATCAGTTCTTCAAAACATCAGTTTCAGGTCTGTACTGTACACACACACACCATCTGGCAAAAGAAAGCCATTTTCAGAAAAGCCATACTAAAAAAAAAAAAAAAAAGTTAAGAATAATTACTTGTTTTGGTAGGTACTGATGGTCACATGTGTAGAATAGGAGATCCCAAGAGGAGTGTCAGCTTGGTGAATAGTCCCTCTTGGGAAGTACAGTAAGTCACCTGGCTGCAAGAAAATGAAAGAGAACTGATATAGTTAGGGCACCTGGTCAAACCTTATTGTAGTCTAAAAATAGAATACTCTCTGAGCAGACAGGTTGACATCTTTAAAATCACAAAATAGAGAGATCCTTCATTGTACACATTATTAAAGTAAATCACTCTAAGCCAGAAGTCTGATACCTTAAACTTTCCAACTTACTGTCAGTATTTACTGTACACCTGTCTGAAAACACGAAGCAAGCTTCTAACATTATAGAACATGCACACTCCAACCCAACTGCATGAAGAGGACAAAGAAGCAGCCAAGATGAACCTGCCGACAACACAGCAGGCTAGCAGAGGAGCAGTGCAATGTGAATTTGGTCAGATCACATCAAAAGAAAAGGCCAGCATTCCACACAAAGAGCCAAAAATTCTACAATGATGGTAATCTTACAATACTGTTGTCTGAAATTTTCAGTTAAAACACCTAAAAAACAAGTACAACCGTTCTCCTATCTTTCTTCTCACCTATCTAAATTAAATCTCCACACTGATAAAAATTTAGATTAGAAAAGTCAAGATAAGACAGAAGTGCAAAGCACATGAAATTGCCTCCAACGCTTCTATAAACATCTATATAGTTGGATAGCACAGTCGCAGAGAAAAAATCATAAAGCAACAATGATGAAATTAGATTCCATTTTCATTTTACCATTCCCTAAATTTGGTCACATCACCTATTTCTAAGACCCTACCAACTGTCTAACACAGATACATTTCAAGTGAATAGTACCTGATTTTTCACTGAATTGAAAGGTCTCTTTAGAGGATGAGGCTTCACAGGACTCGGCAAGATCAAGTCTCTTCATCCATTTATAACAAGCCGTAAAGCATCATAGATCAGCTATATACGATTTACTTGTTCTGAAGCAAGCCTCTCTCTGCCTTTAACAAACTGCCTTCCTTACCAGTGTAGGGACTACACTAACCAAGATTATTTTGAATTCTCATTTGCTATGTTTCACATCCTCAGCAAGAAAACAAGATGAAGGGAGGGTGGGTCACACAGGGCAAAGGGAAGAGCCCTGAACACCTACCAGAGTGATGACAACTAGTCTGCAAAAAAAATTAGTTCATGCTGTAGCACCCCACACCTACCACGAAGAAGCCGGGATCATGATTTTTCAAAGCAGTCTTTGCTGCAAAGTCCAGCTCTTACTCATCTTTACTGCTGGGTAGTCTCACCAACATCAATCACATGAGCCAGCAAGCACAACGCTCTTCAATTAAAATAATCAGAATATTCACAGACTCCAGGTAGCAACACCCCGACTGGGACAGGAGACTGCATTTGAAAAGAGACAATGTGGATCTGATCACTTTGCCACCTTCTTACTTCTGAATCACAGGAAGCAGGGGCAGGCAAGGGAGAAGTACCAGCAAATTAAATGGCAAATCATACATGAAGGCGGCCAGATAGGCAGGTACCAAATAAGCTCTGTGCTTGACAGCAATAACAAACCAACCATGGCCAACAGCCTGTTGCAGTGTCACCAAGACACCCTGCAGCTTGGGATCTTACACACAAACAGGTGTGCCTTTGCTCTCAGTCAGGTACCAGTTTTTGGTGGGAAGGGAGACCACCACCCATATAGTCTCTAACTGGTCCATTTGTTCTAAACTGCCCAAGGATGGCAGACTGCAGACAGAAATGCAAAACAGGATAAAGGAAATATTCTAGAAAGACGTTTAGGGAGGAAGTAAGAGTCATCTGACAGCATCCCTGTCAGAGACAGCTCCAGACAAGACAACACAACCAAAATCTGACAGCAGCCACCTGGAAGAAATGGGTCACAGGAAGCGAAGAACATCAAACAGAAGAAAAAGAAATTAAAAACTTGGATCATTTTTAAGCCCTTTTCAGAAGCCAGTATTTTAACTCCACTAACGTCAGTAAAATGGCTTGTGGAATACATCATTATTCCATAAAAATCAAAAGCATTGAATTCCAGCCCAAAACGTTCCAGAAATTAAAAAGGGAACTGTGATTTGCTAGTCTTTGCATCACCCAATACATCATGACAACTGAATATTACCATCCGTGAAACTACACAGCTAGTGATGTCAGTATCATATCCAGTGTGTCACAGTATTCATAAACTATCTACACCCAAAGGCAGGTCTGAACACCAGGAAGAGCAGAGACCTTACAGAGAGAGGCCCTATGACAGGCCACAAGGCAGGGAAACTAATGAGGGTTCCAACACAGAACAGTGCCGTCTGCTGAATAAATAACATGCTTCAAAAGCACAAGCATGTAAAACGGAATGGGACAAGTACCAGACACCCTGCTGTCAAAGGGGTTGCACTCATTAATCTTCATTAAGTGCTCTTTTTATTCCAAATAAGAAAAAACAACCAAACACTTGATTTTCAGGTTTAGGAAAAAAAAATAAAATTAATACAGTAGTTAATATGGGGTTTAGTTCATGCTTTTATCAGCCAAGAATAAATATTTAAGCTAATTCACCAGAACAGTGACAACCTTCAGTGAAGCAGTAAGTCTTAGTGCATAGAAGAATTAGCCTGATTATAAACAGCATGTAGAAGCACAAAAATGTTTCATAACCATATTATATATAAAACCCAGTGGTTTTTCTGCACACAACTCTGCAAACACGATCCAGGAGTCAGGGTGCCTAACTTGGAGAATACTGGAGAATTTCCAGAAATAACTGGTTTCTTGGTCCATTATTGAAATACTAAAGCAAAGGATACCTGTGAAAAAGGACAGGTTAGATGACTATCACCCAAATTTCTTGTGTTCACAGTGTTTTGTGTGCCAACCCTCCCCTCAATTTCACAACCACAATCATTCAGAATACTGTCTTCAATAAATGAACCATTTTAAACATGACTGCTTTTCTGGCAACCATAGCCCAGACCACGTAAAGCAATTCGGTTATAATACCTTTAATGTGAATTCATGTGTGGCATTCCCAATCCTATCTTCTGATTCAACATTATATTCCCGAGCTAAATGCACTGTTGGTTTATAGAGTCGCCAATGTTTCTCGCCTTCGAGCTGAAGAATAAACACCTGCAAAAGGTCATAAATGAAAATGCATAAGGAAGCCTTGCTGCCTCTCACACATCTAACCCATCAGAAATTTTAAGCTCATCTTCTGACTTGGAAAGCCTGTAAAACCATGCCAGAAATCAGGGACAGAAAGCAAACAGAAGTGACACAGGTTGCCTTTCTGACAACAGAAGAAACAGATTTCACCCCCTCTACTCTCAGGTACTCCACAGCATGGCAAACAAGATTCCTCACATTACTTTTCAGACGTCTATAATGCGGAAATTTACACCTGAACTATTTCTTTATGCTCTACTTAGAGACAACAGAGACGAGTTGTGAAGTGTGATCTGGTTTATCCTAAGGTAGGCAATTGGAAATCCCAGTTTCTCTGCAGTGACTTACATTAAGTGCTAGACAACTAACCCAAAAGTAACGCCTGCCACACAGATACTCAAAATTTCAGGTCTTATCACCATGCACCAACAAACAGGGCATCAGAAACATCTAGAGGATGCTGTCAGCTGGGGGCTGATGATATACACTAGAACACGCAGGCTGCAGGGCTGCTGAACAACAAGCATAAGGAAAATGAAACTCCAGATGTATTTAATGGAAACAAAAATAATAAAAAGCAAAAAACACACATAAAGGGAACTTTTTAAGTGGGATAGCCCAACTTTTTTTTAATGCAGTGCCTATTTAAATGTTTCTTCCAGAAGCTAATTTAAAATGCATTTGGACCGCACGACTTCATCACACCAGTAACTTCCTAAAAACAGCAGGGCCAGCAAATGGGAATCAGCACAACCAGTCTGCTTTCACTGTCCAGCTGGAGAAAGAGCAAATACTTAGTGAAGGAAAAAGGACTTCTAGATTCCTGGGGGTCTGAATGAAGGGAAAATGAAAAAAAGGTGCTAGAAAGCTTCTGCAGCTGGGAAAACAAATTATCTTTTCATCTAATGGACATACCAGGTCTGGAAAGCACACTTTACATTAAATTACCATTAGATATTACTATTAGTACCTTTTCAGTAAAATTTTAAAAGAAAAACAACTATAAAGAAACACTTGCAACCAATTACCGTTAAGTTTTCAGTGGAAAAAACGTTTTACTATAATAAGTTATTTTACAAAAGAGAGGGGGTGAAAAAGAGCACATACAGGTATCCACTGCCATCAGCAAAAGCCTGCACACGGTTTCACAGACAAGGTTGTGCTGTCCTACCTCAACATCATCGTAGTGAGGGGGAAGGCCCTGTGACCCCTGGGGAGTAATGTAAACATTCGACCCAACCAGAGACCCGAAGTAGCACTCCAGCTTCTCCTGAATCTTCCACAGCTCCTCCTTTAAAAAGAAATGATGCTGTTATTACTGAAGAGCTCAGCCAAGCCAGACTGCCGCTCAGCCCACAGCCTCCCTGTCACTTGGGAGGCTTTTCTGGAGAATGATCACATCCTCACAAGGAGACAGAGGCTGGGAAGGTGGATGCTGTGTACGAGTGTTTCTCCTGAAAGCAAGCGCTGTAGACACAAAGGAGATTCGCTGTGAAGGTAATTGGTAAGCCAAGAAGTCTGGTGACCCAACATAGCGTTGATGTTTGTTCTCCTCCCTGTACCACTTTTAGGCTACAAAAGCAGAGGACAATAAACCACTCATCATCCCACAAACTGCAAAACATCTTAAGACAAAAAAAGTATCAAAGACAGCATACAAACATTAGAGACCTTCTTCCAGTGACTCCAATTGTTTGGGTGTATTAGAGAACAAACTTTACTCATCCACATCTAACACGACAGACAATGCACCGAAGGGGTGACTCTCATATCAGAAGATACCAACTACCAGACCTGCACCAAGTGCAGCTTCAACCAGAATATACATAGCTTCAGCTCCAGCTCTGGATTTCAGTGTAAGCAATGCATCATTTCAACTTCACCTGCAGATGCCCCTGTCACAGGCCATTATAGCTACACCTGAACTGAGATCAGCCAGCAACACTATACTTGGGACTCAGCTGCATATTTGGGTCCTTACAGACCACTTCACAATTAAATTGTGACATTAACTTAATGTCAAATTAAATGTTGACACCATGGGACAAAAACAGCACTACCTAAATCCAAGTGTCCACAAGTATCTGAGTTCTTTACACAACTGTGCAGACACCACCACCTCATTCTCATACATGAAGGTTGCAGAGGCATGAAAAAGAACAGGACAGAGAGGACACTCAGCTAAATTGGGGTGGTACACTTCCATGGTGCGATTCAAAGCCAATCCATTGGCAAGAACAGTGGAGCGTCCTGGAAATATTTCACATTGTTTCACACCTTGCCCTCCATTAAAGGAAAGCAGTACAAAAGCCCCTATTTGCATAAGGAAACAGTGGGGCAGAAGGGGTAATTTAAGCAGACACAGATGCATAATCATCAATTCTGTGCATTTGTTTTTTTCTAAGCTTTTACATGACAAAGCAATTTTTGAAAAAAGACTATCTAATGTTATAGCATGAGTCAGATTTTGCTCTTACAGCAGAGCACTGAAACATGATGGGCAGTGCAAAAGTATAAACCATGTTTTAATTAATACAGATCACCTGTAGATTTCAGCAGGTCATTGATGTCAGCCACTTCCCCTGGATTTACTGGGGACAGCCATGAAGCTATGTCTAGTACAACTCAAGCAAAGTTATAAAGCATGCATTAATTATATTCAATGAAGTGATCCAACCTTAAATCTCTGAGGCTGATGAAACTGTATTGTTGCCTTTTTCTGGTCAAAATCCTTCTTCAGCTGCATGTAATTCACTTTGCCTTCCTTATTTAAAACTTTCTTTTTTCCATTCACACATCTGCAGATATTTATATCTCGCCCATAGTATAGACCCTGGCTGCACAGTTCCTTCAAATCTGACAACTGAAACAGGGACTGGTAGTAAGCAGCCAGGAGGGGATCATTTCTCTGAATAAGCAGTGGCTTTTGTTCCCAGTATTCCCTGAAAAACACATCTTGTTTGATGGGAGAGATCAAGGTTCCAAAGAAGCTGTCCGGGCTCTCAAAATTCATGATCAACGAAGAGCAAGCCGCTTCCACCTTTGCTCGTTTACACTGTGCCTGCATTTCTTTTCCCATTTCAGCATGCTTCCCTCCTTTCTTGGGCATGTTCCTGTTCAAAAGGAGAGAGAACCAAAACAGTCAACCAGTAACACAACCTCGAGAGCTCACAGGCCCAGAGCAGCTCCTCTTGCCTTACCCAGTGGGATATCAGAGTATGCTGGGAACAGCCGTTTTCAGATGCTCACTATCTGCTCCAAGCAGCAGAAAAAGGAAAGCCCACAGCAAGCCTCCGATCCTCTCTCAAACCTCAGCAAACTCCGAACGGCTCTACTGGGAGCCGTCGCTCACAGAAGCTCAAATCCCACACCTGAGTTTATACTAAAACCTACATAACTAGACCCAATGTCCACACAACAGATCTTTACAGATGCAAGAATCCAGCCACACAAAGAACCTGTGGTAGACTGGTCTTCTGTAGCAAGAACTGCTCAAACAAATTAAGAGATGTAATGGCAACATGCAGAGGGGGGTGGAGAGAGGGGACAGGATCAGAAACTTGTACCCTATTACACTTACTTGAAATGCATTAACATTGTGGGGGAAAAAGCACAATGAAGACTTCCTGATGACTTTCCAGTCAGAGCACAATGCAGGAGGATTTATGGCATTTCAAGTGCAGAACCCAGCCAGCTAAACACAGTAGCTGGTGTGCTGTGTGTCAAGGTAAGCTTTCCTTTCAAGCTGGCTTACACATCAAAAACCCAGTGTCCACACAGCCGCACAGTTACCAGACTGAAGCTTTAGCAGGACCTGCAGAGAAGAGCGTGGCTGCAGTGAGGCGACACTCGCATCAGTACATCAGCACGCACCAAGGGCTACGCAAGAATACAATGAAAACACAGGGAAATGGGGCACAGAAGGAGGGAGGCCAAGTGAAAGAGATTGCGGTGAGGGAAGAAGGAATATGTAACCAGGTCCAGTGGGCTAGGATGATTCAATTGGCAGGAGGATTACAGCAGCTTCCACAGAAACAGAAAAACCCTGAGCAGACTCTCTGCAGGTGAGAAAAAAACAGCGAAATGGCTCCTCTCCTGCAGATGAGGCAGGTTTAGGAACATGAAGTAAGGGCACCTGCTTGAGGCCTCAGGCCCTGGGAACAATTTTATGCTAAATTATGTGGCAGTGCCAGGCACCTAGCGATGCTCATCACACAGTAGCAGTGGCCCACATTTCAGCCTTGGTCAGGGTCTCCATACTTGAAAGCCCAGGTTCAGCAACATCAAGTTTACAGAACAGAGGGAACTTTGTTAGGCCTTTCTGTTGATACTATGCAATTACACCAAAACCTAAAATTATAAGATTCTGCTTTCCTTTCTGCCACGCTGTCAAACTTCGTGGTTTATGTAGAATAACAAGAATTCTTTCATCCAAGTACAGTCATTTAATTTAAAGTTGGAAGTAATTTACTTTATTTTTCCAGGTAGGTAATATGGCTGTGTATCATTATGTAAAAATAAAAAAGTTAATTCACAAAGGGTTTAGCTGCCAAGTTCTCAGGAAAGGCAAAAATCAAGTAACGGTAGGCCTAACACCACAGTATGTGCAGACATACTTGCCTTAAGTCTGCACCTGCATTTCACCCCTCAGAGTAGCCAGAGTACCAGGCAGCAGTAAAAGCCTGCCTGAGAAGCGGAGTTAAGAATCCTGACAATGAGCCAACACCAAGCCCTTTAGCACCACAGCTTGCTTGCTAGGTCTGGCTCAACCAACTCAAAATGACTCAGGGCATGTCTGAGCAAGTCAGTGAAGCCAACACATGAGGAGTTAGAGCATGCATTTGTAAGGAAAAATGAGAGCATTTACTTTTGGAAGTAAAGCTGTCATTTATTAAGATGCTTTTATTTACACAGATCCCTTATCATGAAACTTACAACTCTGGTTCTGCTATCTACACTCAGTACCAAGTTCTTCCGTGCAGCAGCATGCAGGACACCCTCACTGATCCACTAACTCCCGGGCAAAGCGTTTCATCAGTAGTTCCTGTAACAGCCTGTACCTCAATAGTAACCTACAGTCACCTTAGTCCTACAGGAGGGAACCCACATCACCACCTTCCTGAGAGGATGGACATTCCTGGCTGCAGCAAGCTACGGTTCTCCATGACGCAAGGGAATACTTTAAAAAAGACTGAAAATTAGTCCCCAGTTGCTAGCAACACCTGAAGATGCTGCCAGCACTAATATCTACACTGACATCTGCAAATGCCAGCAACGCAAATGCAACCAATCCTGAATTGCCAGCTTTGAATTCCAGACCTAAATCCATCATCCCAACCTCTCAGCTCACTCACACTGTATTTCAGAAAGGTAAATTCAGATACGTACTATTCACAGTGTGCTGTTCTGTCGCATTTTGTTAAGTTATTACAACTGCAGAACCACAGAATGGTTTGGGTTGGAAGAGGCCACCTAGTGCAATCTACCTGCCATGGGCAGGGACACCTTCTGCTAGACCAGTGTGCTCAAAGCCCCGTCCAGCCTGGCCTTGAACACTTCCAGGGATGGGGCATCCATGACTTCTCAGGGAAACCTCTAGAAGCGCCTCACCACCCTCATCAGAAAAAATTTCTTCCTTGTGTCTAATCTAAACCTACCCTCCATCAGTTTAAAACCACTGCCCCTTGTCCTGTCACTACAGGCCCTGGTAAAAAGTCTCTCTCCATCTTACAGTATTTCAGTATTGAAGTGCTGCAATAAGGTTTCCCGAGAGCCTTCTCTTCTCCAGGCAGAACACCACCAACTCTCTCAGCCTGTCTTCATAGGAAAAGCGTTCCAGCCCTCTGATCATTTTGGTCGCCCTCTGGACTTGCTGTAACAGGTCCACATCTTGTGCTGGGGGCCCCAGAGCTGGACAGAGAACCCCAGGTGGGGTCTCACAAGAGCATCTAGAGCAGGAGAATCACCTCCCTCGACCTGCTGGCCAGACTTCTGATGCAGCCGGCTTTACACCTCCCAATACCCCCAAGTCTTTCTCCACAGGGCTTGAGGAAAAAACACAGCCGCAGAACGGCCCTGGTCCTGCTTCGCACAGAACCAGGTATTTCACATCAGGATTTTTCACCTCACACACCAGATGTACCCCTTTATAAGCTCAGGCCTCTAAAGAGGCCCAGCAGCTGCAGGTGGGCTCAGCTCCCTCCAAAGCAACAGGGAAGGAAGATGGCCGCAGGGGTCCTGAGGCCACACGGCCCCCGCTGCTCCCCCTCACCGCACGGCCACACCAGGCTACGGCTAAACTTTTTCCAGAAGTCAAAAAAGCAGAAAATTGCGCTTCCCGTGCCCGCAGCAGGCACCAGCCCCCGGCCTGCCTCACCGCGCCGCATCGACAGCGGCCGCTGCCGCTCCCCCGGCGGCTCAGCCAGCCACCGGG
>JAVJGI010000014.1:115051265-115094758 GCA_035590275.1 Ibycter americanus | reverse complement strand
AGATCCCTCAGCGGGGGCCGCGCTGCCGCCTCCGGGTGGCTGTGCAGGAGGGCGGGTTGCGATCGTTAGTTAACGCTTTGCCTGCGGGGGGGAGGCGGCAGCTGGTGAGGCGGAGAGCAGGAGCAGTGCCCGCCGGTGCCCGCCGGGAGCCGCCGCCGCTGTTTCGCGCCATTTAACTGCGCTTAGTGGAGAGAACGTATCGTCAGCCTTTTTGTTATTTTTTTTTTTTACTCACAACCTCGAGTTTTAAAGCAGTTACCACTTGCAAATGTAACCTATGGAAGAAATCCTGCATCTTTGTCTACCCAAGTTACTGAGCACGTACATGCGAGAGAGAGAGAAGGGCTCCTGTTTTGAAACCAATAGGAAATACACAACAGTATCTCCACTGAAGTTACTGCATGGATTCAGTTAGGAGGTATGACGCAAAACCTTGTGGGCTTTTGGTGTAAGATTTTACTTTATTGACAGAAAAGTGAAGTCGTGTTGCAGAGCCCCTCTGAGGCTTCCTCAGAGAAATCTTTGGAAGCCTCACCGAGCACGTGAAAACTTCTGGAAGTATTTTTTTAGTTGCCTTTATTAAAGATGCCTGTTAACGGTTTAATTTATATTCACTGAAAGATGTTAGATAAATTGTTAGGCAGGTTTCACTATTTTGTTCTCATGTACCGATAGCTTGAAGCACACAAAGCAGAACTACCAGAGGAAGGTGCCCTTTGGAAACCTCAGCAGCCTTGCCGTGCGTAACTAATGTCAGTAGAAAGTTACATTGGGCTTAAGTTAGTTACTAGCAGCACCTTTCAATGACAGGTAAGAGAGGGGACTGTGCTCTGTCAACAGTTTAGAGGGAAATAATAGAGCCTTCCACACTTAAAATACCAGTTCAAATCCCTCCCTCTCTAGAAAATGGTTTCGTACTCCTGTTCCATCTTTGAGTGTGGTTGTTACTCACACAGTCGTAACTCCTGCTTCCCTGGCACAAGCTGGATCTTTTGGAACAAATGTTACATGATTCCAGTGGGTTCTGCGTTCATGAATGCATCCAGCAAACTCCAATGCGCTGAATAGAGAAACCGGCAAAATATAATATATGGAAAAGGGGGATGGAGGAGAGAAAAGCATCCTGTTCAGTCCTTTCTCCTTTACCGCCTGGACCGCTTCAGTCACCTGCTGACCAAAACATCATGGCCACTTCATCATGAAATGCAGCTTAATCAGCGTGCGGATGGGTTACCAGGAGAAAGATTTTGCCAGGGGTGAACCTAAGGTTGTCCTAATTGTACAAATGGGTACTAATTAGATAGTAAAATTTAAGTTTCTCTATGAAGTATGTTTTTTTCATTGGGCTGTGACTTTGGAAGAAAAAGAGGACATTCCTCACTTTCTAATTCTGACTCGGTTCATCACGACATCATTCAACATTCAGGATACTTTGCAAAATTTATTAAATTGTGAGTATTTTAGTGTAAACACTCACCAATAGTTGGGATATTCAAAGGCATACGTTTCTGTAGCTCTCTGAAAAATAGGTCGCTATTGAAATTCTGCTTACTTCTTTCATGAGAATTACAAGGCTTTGAAGAAGGAAGTAGTTCTCCAGACTTAAAAGTTTGCATCACCTACATTAACACTTACAGGATGTTTTCTTACTACAGATGGGTGTAGCAGCAGATGCTAAAAATAGGGAGGCCACATCCTGCACCTCAACTGGTCACAGAAGCCATTACAAGCTGTTATTTCTGTTCCAAAAATCCACAAAATACTCTCAGCATAACTGCTTGACTACCACTAGGATGAATACTCAAACAAATATGTATTTACATAATGGCTGTGATGTTTTAACTTTTAGTAAATGCTGTGGGACGTAAGCCCCGTACATTTGACTGGCTGCAAAACCAGCCACAAATAACAGGAATAGGAAATACTTGTGAATACTTTTTTAAAGACTTCCATGCTGATCTGTCTAGACAAATTGACTAAAAGTATTTATTACCATCCCCTTCTCAAAGATAGCGCAAGCTTCAGATGAGGGTCATGTAAGTTTCAGTTAGCCCTCTAGCACCCTCTAAATGAGAAATAATGTGTTTAGGTACTGTTTGTTATTTTTTACTAGTTATACAAGCAATAGATTTTTGAAGTATAATCCATCCTGGTATCATCCCTGTCACTGCATTAAGAAGATAAAAATTATAAGCTTTGCTGTAAGAGTATGCAGTTTAAGTTTCATCATAATAAAACTTGCTATATAGTACTCTCTCGGGGGAGAACACTTTGCCAGTGGTTACATTCGCAGCTGAAAGTAACCAAGTGTGTCCTCCACCAATGCAAGCTGTGCAGCACCTGTGTAGCAAGTGCCCGGCAGGTAAATGCAGGCAGGAATCTTTTCCTCCATGCTTCCATGCTTCCATGTGGGGACCATGCGGTGCTGCGGGGCTTTTGCTGCTGTAGATCCTAGAAGAAATTTAGAAGAGCGAACTGGTTTGGGTCAGGAAGCACATGGGTATTTTTTCTGTTGGAGGCTGAGTATTTGCTGTTGGCTACACAACAAATACCTCTTCCTGTAAGGCAGATGGCAAAAATTATGTGAAAACAATGATGTTATGTTAGTTCATGTGAAAAGTTTAGGACATGCATTACACATCTGGAGCAATTAGATGGGATCTTCTCAGGCGATCTGGAACATCTGTGCAGGATGCCTCCGTAATGGCAGTGCTGTAATGAGGATGTCATGGTATTTTTTTATATGTATCTATATTACACATTTTCTCAGCTTGAGGTCTAGTGTGCTGTTGCAGTTGCCAAAGCCCGTGTGTCCTTTGGCTTTACGTTCCCGGCATTGTCATTCCTGATATAGTTCTGCTTTCCATGACGGGATTTCCTGGAAGAGTATCAAAGCCGTCTTAGCTCTGATCATTTGTTTGGCAGTGAACTGGCTGCCAAAGTACCCACTCACTCCATCAGATTTCAATCACCCAGCATGCAGTGTGTCACCAGCTTCTTCAGCTCTGTAACTGGGAGCTTGACAAATGAAGCTTTTTGAAAGAGTAAGAGACATCACCATGCTCTGAGCAAACAATATTGGAGCAGGAGAATCAAATAAACCAGAGACTGGTTCAGGCTTCCAAATTTATTCCCATTTCCTAATCTTGACCAAGCAGTGACCAAGCATTTACCTTGTGACATTTTTTGCCACCACAAATTATCATTTTGAACTGAATTTGGACATAGAAACTGACTTTGGAAATAGAAACTCACTTCATTAAATGGCAGACAAACCCAAGGAATTTAAGTGGGAAATGGTCCTTATTTGGTAAAATGGCAAAAATAGTCTTGATTCTTTTCTGGAGCTGCAAACACTTTTTGTGTGTGTCCCTGAACATCCTTAATTCAACCTCCTTAGCCTGAACCTAAGGATATATCCATGCAGGATTCATGTGGGACCAACAGGATTCCTGTATATGGCTCAGTTTTGGCACAGCTGCTTCCTTTTGTGTCCTGTGTGTCTTGGTGTGGTATCTTGAACTGTGCTGTGGATTGCTGCTGCAAGCAGGCATATGTAGTTTCTCTGCACTGTAACATTCAATCTCAACAGCCAAAGGAAGGGGGAGGGGGGCAAAACCCCAAGCTGATGCATGCAACATAAAGCAGAAGAACCAGATTCTGCTGAAGACGTGGTTTGTTTGTTTTCTTGATGAAGTCTTCTAAAATGTCTGCCTCAAAGCCTATGTTTGTGAAACCAAGGGTTGTGCAGAAAGCAGATGGTTACAGCAGGTCTACATGAGGCACATGCGTGTGGGTGTCGCATGAGGGGCATAGCTTGTGCAGGTGGTGCTAGTCATCCACCTGCGAGGTGGCTGTAAGACACTGAGTGCATTGGATCTGGGACATTGTTCCTCTGCTGCCTCAGGGACTAGTGAGAAAGATTTCTCCAGATCAGAGGCCCTCCCCAGTGATCCTGTGGAAAGTCAGGGATAGCTGACGAGTGCAGGTTTTTCTGGAGGTGTCAATGATGCACAATGTGCAAAGCCCCATCAGCTTTCCTTCCTGCTTTCTGCTGGCCCCTACTCCACTGCTAAGCCATAATCACTTTCCTCCTAGTTACCATCCGAGGACAAAGGCTGCTGAGGTGCGTACAGGTTGCCTAGCAAAATCAAAATGCAGCAAAAGAAATAAGGATAGGAGCTATCTGAAGGCAGTTGATGCTGATTGCCTACTGAAATGGACCGCAAGTGGAGAACAAACAGAAGGGCTGATTAAAGAGGAATGGTTGGAGTGTAAAGACTGGATAATACCTCAGGTGGGAGCTGCTGTCTGTTTAGGGGTGTTACAAAGGGCTCCCTTAGTGAGCAAACTGCTTCTATGCTACTGCGGTAGTACCATGTGCATTAGATTGCCCCGAAGAAGCATTGCACAGTCCAATTTAAAAAGAAACCAGACTCCTGAGAGTTTTTCATTACCAGTTTCGCTGCTAACCAAACCAGCCTTGATATGATGCAGAAGTCAGTTTCGGAAACTTTGAACGCTTTCCTCTACTGCTGTTGCATTATTTTGAAAGCACGATGCTACCCTCATGCACAAAATAATGCTTAGCTTATAACGGGTTTTGTTCATATGTACAAACCCCAATAAAAAAAGTTGAACACAATATACACACTGGGAAATATAATCCTGGAATATGTGTCAATAACATGATTGTTCTGTAAAATAATCCTGCCCACGTTTCCTTTCAGAGATCTTTTCCTCTTCATGCGAGTTGTGTCCACATTGGAGACGCTGGCTGCACGTGCCCGAGTCTCATTCTCTTCACAGCCGTCTGAGAAAGCAGTCAGGTCCATGTCCACGTCCACATCCGTGTCGTGAAAGCAGCCGTCAAAAGCCATTGCTTGCACTGCATCAATACTATACGTTCCTGAAGCCTGGCAACAAAGAATAGTTATTCTGCATCTAGCAGAAGCCATCTTAGTAAACTCTAAACAAATAAAACAGAAAATAGAGAACGCTTTCTCTTCAGTGTTGTTCCCTCTGCAGAGAGCATATGGAGAACAGGGCTACATCTCAGTATTGCTATCTGTGGGGCCGGCCCCCTTGGGCAGGACATGAGCAAGAAAGGGGAGATATGCAATAAAACACACTTGTCTGACTGATTATTGCCAGCTAAGGCAATATGTGCCCCAGCTTCTGAAACAGAAAAATCATGCTCTGCCTCTCCCATAGGTCTGCGTTGCTGGAGTTGTGGGAAATTGCTTCAAACATTTCCATGAGTAGTTTTTTGGTGGGATTATCAAATCGTGTGAACACTACATGCACTCTTTTTGTGTTTTTCCCCTTGTGATATTCCAACAAATATGTTCACATGGCGGGAATATTCTTGAAGCAAAGATTTTAAGTGAATGCTTCATAGAAAGCAAATGTTTAACTTGTGAACATTTCTGCTTCAGGCACGCTTTTCTAAAAATTACTTTGTCATACATCTGGTCTTGGGACAAAAACATTCATCTGGTTGTGGGACAAAAAGGCATCATTAAACCCATCTTCCTAATTGAAAATGGCAAAGCACAAGAAGGAGAAAGAGGCTGCTTCACAGGAAACAGGAAGGAATATTATATGAATGTATTCTGGGGTATGTTTCAGTGAGAGGAAAAATACCTTGATCAATAGGTATTTGAGAACAGAATGAAGGTTACTTTCCTCTTGGGGGTGGGTTGGGGAATAAAAATCAGGAGGTGTACTCCCTAACCTCTGCCACAAGAAAAGGAAGGGAGAGAAAGCACAGACCTTCTCAAGATCTCAGAAGGGATGATAATTTCCTCCCTTCAGCCAAGTAAAGAAAAGTGAGATACAGAGTGGAGTCACAGAGACGGTTACTGTACTGTTATCACAGTGGTGTATCAAGATTACTTTATGGCTTCTGTGATGTTTTCTGACAGCAACAAAACACAGAGGATTGTACCTTGCCCCTTTTTTTGAGTTGCTTTCTCTCTTCAATTGTGGTGAGATAGTTCACTGCTGCATACTCAATGACAGACAGGAAGACAAAAAGGAAGCTGATCCATAAATATACATCCACAGCCTTTATGTAAGACACTTGAGGCATTGAGGCACTTACTCCTGTCATGATGGTTGACATTGTCAGCACTGTAGTTATACCTGCCAAAGAAAAAGGGAAGGTTATCATAATACTAGCCAGCTGGTTCTGTTTAGCTCGTCACCGCTGCTTGGACAGCACAGCTTTGTGAGGGCATATGATTGACACTGCCTTTAACTTCATTGCACAGACCCTGAAAAGTGGAGTGAACCATGAAGGACCTATCACATACAATACTGAAATGAGTAAATCATCTCTCTGCTCAATGCACACAGTTAGAGCTGTGGCACATCGGATTTGAACAGCAGGAACACAACACTGGTTATTCAGCAGCATAAAGAACACATCTCTATAATAGCTTTAGGCAGTGCTATAGAGAAGCAAAAGGTCTGTGGGTCTTCTCTCACTTCTCAGAACCAGGATCTCCACTACACACTTTCTTATCCAGGAGAATCACTGAAGAATCACCAACTTCCCTCCCAGCCCCTTCTCAAACTGCACTTCTTGAGAACGTGTATCAGCTTGTATGTCTCCCTCATAACCCCACAGCTGCCTAAAAACACTAGCATAAAAATGCTATATCAATTGAAACTAAGAAATACTTTTTTGCTTACTTCAGTGTATCCAGAATTTCACCCTCATCTTCAGTCTCTCCTCTTACATACAGCTATTCATCTAATTTTGCTTTGCTCTTAGAAAAAAACCCTGAAGCATCAACCCCCAACCCAGGCCCTGATTTTAAAGATATGAATGTAACACTGGAAGTGAAGACATCTCAATAACATCTGTGAGACAGCACAGACTGATAGCATGGCATTTCAGCTGGGTCTCAGGGTAGCCTTTCTCCAGTTTTACGCTAGTTCAAGACCACTGGAACATACAAAAAATTTCCCTCTCCCTCTGTGCAAGTTCCTTAGGTTGAAGGATGGAGTTTGAAAAGTGCCATATAAGAGAAAATCAATGTATTTATAATATGTATCCTCTAGGCTAGGGAGATAAGCTTTTTAAACTTTGTTGTTAACATTGCCTATAAATTATGTATGCTTATGCTAATGAAATGTGCGTTATTCATAGAACTCCTGATGCATAACCTTCTGCAGAAATCCATACACAAATTAAAGGACATGATCAGCAAAACCATCTTGACATTACGAATCACCTACTGAGAATTAAAACTTTATTTTTAAAGCTGAAGTTAAATTTCTTATATATAAAAGGAATCGCTAGATGCATTAATACAAGTAGGTAGGAGGTACCATAATTTGGTTTTAGATTAACAAATAAATTTATATCTCATATATTAGTAACCTCAGACTGTGCCAGTAGAACGGGATCTGAGGTACGTAGCTACAGTCCTATTTTTTCTAGATTGATATAGCTATAGATAAAAATTGAGGGTTCCCTCAGTACATGCAAGTTTGTTTCTTAAAGAACCTCACATTTTTTCTTGTCTAAGAAAAAAGGTAACATACAGTTTGCTTCTGGGACTAGCATCAGTGAGAAGAAAAAACAGGAGCTTCTTTACTAATCCTTAAACTGACAGTTGCACGGCTCAGATTCATGATGGTTACATTAGATATCTTAACCAAGTTCTATTAGATCTTCACAGAGATACTAATCTTTGAAAAAATGTACTCATTCCAAGGCCATCAGCATTAAATTCCCAACAAAGGCAGTCTTGAAATGGTATCAACAGATTCATCACTGAGAAAAACAATAATGTTATAAAAAACCCACTGTAATTAGTCTTTTTCTCCCATGCTGTGGTGTTCAGAACTAAAACTGAGAGCAGAAAGATGTGCAACTCACTCTTCAGCTTCCACAGAAGCCTGTATGCCTTGCGCAGACACCAAAGCAAACATTTTCACGGCGCCTAACAAAGAAAGGCTTTGCTACATGGGACAAGTCAGGAAACTGGTTCCAAGTTGGCAGGAAGATAGCAAATGTTTCTAGAGAGAAAGCAAACCTGCAAAGCTTTTAGATAGATTGTGCTATGCCTATTAAGTATCTGTCATGAACCACGGATTTGGGGAGAGATCTGACTACCTGTTACTTTGCTGAGAAGAGGGAGGAAAGAATCAGGTTTTGGTGGAGAAAAGCAGTAAAATTCTACATAGGGAAATCTGCAGAATCACCCCTTTTTCCTTCTGTGGTATGCAAGCTGTTTTCTAATATAGCAAAGCCAGTCTGAACAAACATCCCATTTCCAAACGTAGAGGTTGACTGAAGGAGTTTGTTGTAGTGACAGTGGTGACAGTAACAGTGTTGTTCAGGCAATTACCTGATACACTTACTCATGTGCTGTGTAAATAAGCTAAGGTAACGTCAAACCCTCTCCCCTCTCCATTCTGCACTTCCCAAAGGAATATACATTAAAGGTTTACCTAGTGATACCCTGGCAGGAACAGCTCTTCTGTCAATCCAAAATGAAACCCAAGACAGCATCACCATCAGCATGGCTGGGAAATAGGATTGTAGCACAAAAAAGAAAATATGTCTCCGGAGCGCAAAGTTTATAAAAAGTCGATTGTACCAACCTATTGGGAAAAAAAAGAGAGGAACAGGTTGGGGGAGAGGAGAAGAAGCTGTGTTATTTGTGAACTCTGTTCACTGCCCGCCCCCCCTCCTTCTAGTAAGAATGGTGTATCCACATCAGTAATAGTAAATGCCTAAAGAAATATTGCCATCAACTTGGTTTTATATAGTACTTTAGAAACTGTCCATCATACCTCATTAAAATACTGCTGCCTTGGGAGTGAAGCATCATGACTGCTATAAATAAAATACTATTTTATAATCGAGGTTAAGAAATTGAAAAAAAAAAAGTAAATAGACTTCGAGTGAAACTCTCCGGAGAATACAGACAGAATATAGTTGTCCAGCCAGCTGGGACAGTGAAACCAACACCCTGCTTCCCAAAAAACTAGCCTGCCTTCTCTCACGCTACAAATAGCGACAAGCAGCGCTTCTTTTCCTACGGTCACATCGGTTCGCCTGCCCAGCGTTGACTTTAGAGGAAAGGGTGCCATCTAGTGAAATTTGGGGCGTGCTCTCTCTGTGCCGCAGAGCGTCTGTGCTATGCTTCCTGCGGTGGGAGGGAAATCAGAAAGACAAGAAAAGAAGACAAAAAGTGGCTGGCTGCACAGCATCTGCCTGCCCAGTACAAATAAAGACATCAATGGGCCAGTGTTGGAGCAGTCATCCCATCACAAAGAGCGACTTTATAAAAAGAATATCTCAACAATAATCCCTTCTGATATTAAACACAGTCCATGTGTTTTCAGTTGTAGAGATGGGTTTTGGTTTCAAAAAAGGTTGTCTCAAAAATGGATTGAAATTGTTGCTCCTTTGGAGGCCAGGAAACTCCAAAAGCCTAAATGCTACACATGGGTAGTTCACTGAGATTCACGGAAAAGGTTATGCAGAACCTAAAATGCAGAAGGCTGCTTTCTGAGAAGCGTTTTTGTCCATCTTTTGCCCGAGACTCTTCAGGGGTAGCTGGCTCCCATTAAAGCTGTGCTGATTGTTCCCCACTATTATTTACTTCAGGGGGCAGGGTCTGTTGTGTAATCATTTCTTCCAACAAGAAGCAAAATAAAAGAACAAGAGAAAGTGGAACCTCCCAACTGAAATAAAACCTCAAAGACAAAGAAAACTGTATGCCTACAAAGGGCAGTGTTCTAATTAACAGATATGGTACATGCATTATTCAAGTACTTCCCAGTGGTCCCTGCGACTTATACCCCACTGAATAAGCTCATCATCGAAACATCTGTTTATGAGTGTTAAGCAGTTAACACTTTGCAAAGTCAAAGGTTCTGTGGAGGTGCTGCGGAGGTGCTGCAATGGCCTGAGTACAGGGGTGGCATGAGGTTGCACTGTTGTGCACAAGGCTGTATTTGCTTGTCTAAGTGTTTTTTGGTGGGAATAGCAAGGCAGAAAGAAGCCAGCTGAGTTCCTGGAACCCGGTTTCAACACACAGTGATAGCAGTTTAGTGGAAAACATCCTGGTCTTCTTGCAACAAGGACAAATTTGACGTAGCTCGCAGCAAGGCACAGTTATGATAGTAAGGCATCACTCGCCCTCTTCTCACATGACAGTGGCTCTTGAAAGCTGGAGCTCTGTTCTTAGCTCATACACAAGCAAGAGATAAGGATGAAGAACCTGATCAAGCTGTGAATTCCTCACTGCTTAGGCTGCATCATAATTTAAACTGGAATTTCTGCATTCAGCATCAGACACTGCAAACTTGAATGGCTCTTTTTTAAATGCAAAAAAGAAGTGATCCTGTAAATAAAATACAGTAAATAAATATATTTGCAACTTTCCTGTATGTCTTAAAGGCTTTTTGCCAAAGTGGTGTGCATTTCATCATATTGTATGGAATAATTTCTATTTTATTAATCTGCCTTGATATAAAAGGCAATATCCACACTGAAATGAATTGACTTAGACTGGAAAGTACAGTAGCAAGCATGCTATTTTGTCTGGTTAAAAATGTGTGGTTAGACTACTTACGTAGGGAAGTATTTCAAAATTTATAATTGGATGTACAAATACAACGAAAATAAAACTCACCTTGCATGAAATCAAGACTATAATAAACTCCTAAAGCCTTGTGCAGTTTGCCAGAAAGTATAGTTTGAGATCTATAGGGAGAAATAAATACCTGTCTGGGGCAGGTAACTGTATTTAAACAATGTAGCACTGACTTAAAGGGGGGTTTTTTCTGCAACTTTATGTATAAACATGGAACATTAAGCAAACCATGAATTAGACCTTAATAGGTTATAAATGCCCTCATGTGGAAATCTTATAGTTAGTAGACTTTTAATGACATTTCACAGCTCCAGAAATGAGGAGATTTTAGACAATAAAACACACTGGGGTTCCTCTTGTTTGCTTTATAGTACTTCACCCTTTAGGGTTTGCATTTTCAAGCTTTTCTATATAACCAGGACCCAAAGATTCCTGCAAACCCAATGCTCCAGTGACTTTCAGAGAAGCACCACAATTTTGCAAGAGCTCACCACAGCATGTATTTGATTGTTGTGCAATTTTTTACAAGTTCTTATTGTCAGGTGTTAAATTATAAGTATTATGGCTTCTTCTGCTAGTATCAAGAAAAGTGTTAACATTGGTAATGTAAAAAGAACCAAAGACTTGGCCAGCACAGACCAGTGAGATTGACAGACCTCATTTTAACTGAGATCTGTCAGCAGTAACCGTCATTTATTAGCAACGAATTTGAATGTGAAAGACATTTTGCTTGATTGTGTCCTGTGCTTCTCTGTTCTAATGACAGGGGCTTACTATACCAGTACTGCTGTAAAAAGCTAGTCCACTGGAAGCACTGAATTCTTCGATGAAAAACTGGGAGAGGGAGATGTGCTCATCTGTGCTCAGGGACTTGTTTCCATGTTTCCAGTATAACATCAGATCGTCTTCGTTGTATGCATCTATGAGAAATTAAAAAATAAATCACCTCTTCTGCTGGAATAATGCTTCTGTTTTCTTTTCTTAGGGAAAGGAGACCACTCAGTTTGGGAAAACTCCAGAGAAGCATTTTTTTTCACATCAATTTGCCAGTTAGTTGACATGGAAAAAATTGTAAAAAGCATATTCCATCTTGTTCCAAGCGTAGCCCAGTCCTGTGCCCTGCCAGCAGCTTACCTGACAGATGGGGGACATGGGCATGCTCAGGGTCGCAGGGAACATAGGATCAGAACTCTGGAGCTGCCACACTGAGCAGACTGCCTGAACACTGGAGATCTGTTCCCTTTTCCAAGACTAAACACCAACCAGCATCCCGGTTTTCTGGTTTCTGATATTTCCCACTCATAATCCAAGTAAGAATAAATTTTGAGCTATCAAAAGGCTCTGAAAAACAGAATTACCTTTTGTTGTCCATCCAGCTCTACAGCTTACTACAGACAACGGAGTCAGGGGTGAGAAAGCAGACAATTCACAGTAACACAAGGACTCATTTTCATTTTTCCATGACATCAAAAAAGGACCTCTCGTTTTACTTTTAACTTGCACTTTTTTCCTCAGAAGAAAACATGACTTTTGACAGAGGAAACATTTTTAGATTGAACAATTGAAACAAAGCAGGGTGCATCATGGATTTTCTGTGTTCCCAAAGCTCACCGAGTTCTGGAAGGATCCCAGACTGGCCACAGTTTAATACGTACAGGTTGAAGGGTTCAGGTCACACATCAAAATAGGTGAAAAAGGTATTATGAACGAGATGGAATGCTGGTAAAAATGCTCATTTGAAGAACAGGTACGAATTAAACTTACAGCTTTCCAGTTCTAAGGAACAGTTCTGAGTGTCCAGAGGAAACCTACTGAAATCCATGAAACACATAGCAGAAACTGTTATTCTGCAGAAAGAAACAGAAAAACAGAAATTACATTAAAAGTGTCACACTTTCCTAGGACTGTGCAGACATCTTAGTGAGATCCTCAACCAATTTGCTGTTTAGAATCCTAACAATTGGAATTTTCTACTTTTTTAGATGCTTCTAAAATTGCTTAAAGATAGCAAGATAAAAGTAAATCAGTAAGAGAACATGTTGTTATAAACATAAATAGGCTTTCTTATTAAGTGCATTACCTTCAATTTTTAAACCCTTTACTGGCCTGATCCTTCATTAGCCTTTCACACATTTCACTGTGAAGGGTTACACTTATGGAGATTAACAAGGGGAGTTCACATTTCTTGACTGGATTTCTCATAGATTGAAGTGGGTGATATTAAAGATTAGAGCAAATATTATTCCAAGTGCTATTTTCCCAGCTAGAATGGTTACAACATTTAATTGCATAAAAAGATAAGCTGCAATTTCAGGAAGCCTGCTCTCCTTTTCAACACCACGGAAATGCCATGTACTCAAAAAGGCTTAAGGTAATGTAGGTAATAACATTATTTTGCATTCCACCTGCTTTTTCACAAATGTTCAGAAAATAAATATTCCTTGACATTTTAACAAATAAACAAAAAAAAGGCTAGAGGCAGCAATTTAAATATGGTAAATATTGCCAAATTCCCCTTTCTTGTCACAGCTTGCATGTCATTTGATGTTTTTGTTTGATTTTCCAGTTTTTCCCCAAGCTGAATCCTACAGGGATTTAAGTGATAAGGGATATACTGGTTATATAAGTGATCTTTGAAAACTTGTGATCGGTAATTACACTGTAGCTGAATTTTTACAAGGGTAAGATTTTACTGAAATGAGATTGTGAGACCGGTACATCTTTAAAATCATGCATAAGGCTTCTAACTATGAATGTTGTTTCCGTCTTTTAGCTGTTGACTAAAGTATCAGGGGAACAAGAAGCAAATGTTGATTGGAAAAAGGGGAAAGACTACTTTAGAAACAAATCTGGATATTTGTTCCACTTTGCTTCAATAAAATCCTGGATGCTAGGCACTGAAGAAAAACCGTGGAATATGCAGATTTCTTGCACATAAGTATTTGGAATACAACCTACCCACTGCATGTAAAACTGGCAATACAAAAGGGCGTTTTAATAACATCTGATTCTTTAGGAACAGAGGCATCAACACCACTTAGGCTAGAAACACATTGTTTCACCATTGTTTTAAAACCTTGGTTCACCAGCCTTTAGGTCACCCCTTTCCCTGCCTCTCAGTTTGATAGTAACTGATAGAGAAGGAAAGGAAGAGGACAGGACACCAGCCCTTCGTGCTTATGTTCAGAAAGAAATCCACAGGTTTGGTAGGAACTGGCACAGAAAGGTGAGGCTGGCTGCAAGCTCACCTGTCAGAGCAAGGAGTCACCTAGTACACACCATCTGGTAATGCAAGGTTAGGGAAAGATAACTGTGGGAGCAGAGGGGACGAGGGCAAGGAGAAAAGTAGAGCACCAGCTTGCGAATGTGATGCAGGACACAGGGCAAGGGCTCCCATCACACAGGGGATTCTGAGCAATGAGGAAACGTAGCAAATTGATTCACACTGTGTCTGTCCCTCAGCTCTACTTCCTCCTTTTCCTTCCCTCCCACCTCGCTTTTTCCTTTCTTTCCATTTCTGTCCTTCCCATCACACGTTCCCTTTGGTTTGTAACTATTTGCGCACAATTTCTTGCTGTTAATTTTGAGGACACTTTACCTCTCCAGCAAGCTGACAGAATGTGTTTGCACATCTTACGTCTCTTTGCCACTCTTCCTTCCCCCAGCTGAATGTATGTCATAGCCCTCACATGCACAGCCACTGCTGTAAGCCTTGGTGCACTAGTGCAGTTCCTCTGATCCCTCTCTCTCTCTCTCTCTCATGAAGCATGGAAATGAATATAGCAATAAAATGCATACTTCACCTCATTGTTTCTTACTGGTCAGTGTGATTCTTGAACATACACTATTTTAAAGTGGTGTACAGCTGTTGTTGTGAGGGTTTCTGCATGTCTTCATCAGAGGGTAAATAAATTCATTACTTGTTGGAACAACTATTATATAGTCAAAATCTCAAGTGCTTGCATAAATCTTCAAACTATCTGGATTAGATGAAACGTCACCTCTGTGCAGAGGCCTAATTAGTAACAAACTGGAGAACTGTGATTTCTGCAATGCATAGGCCTCAGGGCTTTTACTGTAAGGGGAAAATTCCTCCATTAAAATATTTCTGCCACAGCACCCAAAACTGCTTCATAAAGAAAAGCAGTAACATGTTGACAGAAGGGAGACACGTCTAATGACCTTGCTGTTCCAGTCCTGGAATTGGTGTTTCACTTTCCTGTTCCTTGTAGTCACACAACACGCCTGTCTAACATTGCTGGTATCAGCACCAATAATCTGCTCTCCATGCCTATCTGGAGCCCCGATTAATATCAATGGCATGTTTACAGGTATTCCAGGGTGAAAATAGCTGAGAGAGACAGTTTTAAAAGACTCAGAGGAAAAAAAAACCCACATTTGTTCTTTGCTAATAATTTTGGGCTTTACCGTACTCAACAGTAAAACTGCTGCAATATTGCTAAAACCACTGGCAATGAATTAACACTCGATAAACTTCAGCTCTATTTACAACAGATGAAAAAACTGCCATTATCCCATGACAGGAAACAACACATGAATGACAGAAAAATATGTTATCTGTATGTTATCAATTCTAAATTTCTTTTCCCACTGGTACACTGGTCACCAGTTGCCATTATCTGATGCCAGGAGATTAATGCCAGTCTAGCATCAGAATTTCGACTGCAAGTATTTCCAGTAATTTTTCACTGTACAGACTATTGGTCCACAATTGCAGTCATGTATTTTTTTATAAAAGAGTATTGTTCTTACCGTAGACTGAAGAGTACATTGCCATCAGGGTATACTCGGAGCATGATGTTTTCCACCGTTGTATCATGGATGAAAGATCTTTTAGAGTGTACAAAAAACACATCGGGTACCCAGATCTTTTTTATCAGTCTTCCATCAAAAGTCATACTTTTGTTTTTGTTACTATGAAATGAAAGTCTCTCATCCTTCCAGTAATGTCTGAGATATAAAGTCATTGTGAAGTCCTTCGTATAATTAAAAATGAAAGAAGACAATGCTTGTTTTATTCACATATAATAGAAAACAGTACAAAGTAATCAACTCATGCAAAGGATCAGTTTCTTCTCTGGACATCATCTGGAGGATCCTTAATGAGAGGAATCAAACACCACTCAATGAGTTTAAATATACATCAGAACTACCTCTGAGTTACTGGCTGTTTGCCTTGTCACTGCTGTCTGATTCTGAGGTTTGTATTTCATTTATACTTAGGTAAAACTTTTGCAGATTTCAGTGGTCTGCTGGATTGGGCCATCAGTGAAGCAATAAAGAAACTTTAAAACCAATCGAAGGCAAATGGAAAAAAGTTTCCTCTGGAAATCTTCACAGGCTTTTCCCAGAATGAACTGTGTGTGGTTCCTTTACAAAGGGATTAGAGTTCTTCATGAGCATTAGGTCAATTTGTAAAATCCATTAATCCGTACATTTTGTACAAATATTGCACAGGGGGTTTAGATTTGTACATTTATGAATGAAATGCATCATAAAGAGACAATATGATGAATTTCATAAGAGTAAACAAATTTTACAAGAATTACAATTTTTTTTAATATGAAAGATTGTTACAAATATTTTATCATCCTATTTAGGGAAATAACATAACTGCAAATATACATGTGGAAAGAGATGGAGAGGATGCTGCAAATCCAGTCTGAGCTTCTGCACAGCCTGACTGCTCTGTGCTCACCTACATAACTTCTGCATTTTTAAGCAGACATCATTTATCTCAGTAGAACTATTACTTCTGGGAAGAATACTGGGAAGATACTTAGGTCTTCCCCTATAATATGATTTTATGCCCCGTAATATGATTTTATGATTTGGATAGGTTTGCAAAGGAATGCAGAGGTTCATACTGACAGATCCCATTGGAAACTCAACACCTATGACTAGAGCTACACTCACTGTGAAAAGATATTGTAAATGAGATCTCTTTGCAAAGTTAATGTGCCCTGCTATTACAGGATGGAGCAACTTGGCACTAATGTCTGAGTGACATTATTCGTGACAGTTTCGGCTGAGGAACGAACAGCCTGCATTCCAGTGCTACAGGTACTTGATTGCAGTGAGGCTGTTTCCTTCCTAGGACCATTCCTGGAAGTGATTTTTGTATTTCCATTTGTTATGTCCATAGTTCCTCCCATGCCAGAAATTATGGGAATATTCAGATCTGCATAAGCAAAGGAAGCAAAGGGCACGAAGCCTCATCATTTAGCGTGCAGAGCAGTATGAGTTCATGTGGAAGTACATGGGGCTTACTGAATAGTTGGGATTTTGAAATCAGAGCACTATCCACTCTGATCTGTTCCTCTTGCCCAGATAGAAAGTCAGCATGTGCTTTTATATAACACTTGCTAGTTTAAATGAGAACAACTTGCATGCTTCAAGGCAAGGCTGTGCTCTTTCAGGGTTTGCTTTCTTTAACTGTATTATTCTGTATCATCCAGCTGGATGTTTCTGAGACCCTGAATTTTGGCTCAAATTCTTTATTCCAGTTCTACTAACCAACTTACCATGTCAACTTCAGATATGCTGTCAATGCTTTCTACCTGCACATCAATGCCCACAGGTATTGGCGACCCTTCAATGTAACAGAATGAGAGAGTGATGAAGAGCATAAATCCATATTTTTAAAGAGAAGACTGTGTATTAGCAACATACAGAGAGTACCCCATCCTAGCTTTTACTAGTCTGTCCACGTTAGTACACTGATTGAGAAAGCCCATGGCAACCAAGTAAAACCCGATGCTAAACAGCTGCAAAAGCAAGTACAAAATTTTCGGTGATCTTTGTGCAGCCAGACTAGTTGTTATTGGCATTACAGTTTGGACAGCAGTGACAGCTTCCTTGTGGCACCAAAGCTAACGAACTGCTTGGAGTGCTATTTAGAACTGTCATAGGGAAAAGCTGAGTAAATGTATCAAATACATCAAAGATTGCAAAGCTTTCTTACCAGGTCCAATACTTATTCCCACAGTTATAAACGAAATATTCATTACACTTCCTAATTATCTTTAGTTACTTAACTGTTTAAAGTTTGGCACAGATATTTGTGAAAAAGGATTGACTGCTCACTACCTAAGGGAAAAGCTGTACACATACTAAGCATGTTCTGTGATGGAGTGTAGTATATTACTGAGTACATAATTTATCATCAAGTACAATACATACCAAACTGCACTAGGTGACTTTTTAGAACATATTCTATATCTAAAATTTGCGTATGTTTTATATATTAAAAATTACTATTTTATATACTACCCCACTATTTCACGCCACTGAAAAAGGCTGTGAGTTTATAACACAATGGGATCTGAATGAAAAAATTATAAAACCATATTTGCATTTTTACAATAAAGTGACTAAAAATCAATTAAAAATCACAGCAAAATATAGAATTATTTCCAGTCTCTTCAGTGTACAATATCTAGAGAGAAGGATCTAGTTCTATACAGGTTATGTATCTGTGTAATTTTCAGCAAGCAGGTCATTCCACTAAAGCATTTGACTAATCATTTCCTTACAGAGGAGGGTGAGCGATGTGTGCAGACATGTGTATACATGCCCCCACCCTAAGGAATATTCTGCATTTGGCATGAAAATTGATAGTAATTATTGCACATGGGATTCTAATTACATTTGTTTAAAATAGTCAGTTAAAATATTTTTAAAGTACACATTTAAAATAACCCAGTACAAAACATGAGTACAAGGAGTCTGAATAGCAGGAGATAGCAACAGGGTTTTTTGCTCTTTTTCTTGTCTTTTCCTTTTATCAGTGTCAAGCCAAGATAGTCCAGAAATACCACTCTCCTGATAACCAGCCACAATGCTGTGTCTCTTTTTGGAATTATCCTTAAAATAGCAGCCCTCGAGGATTACACAGCTGCCTCCAGTTCTTACCAGTTCAAGAGATCTTGAACTATTATTGAGGTATTTTAAAATCTGGCTCTGTAATCTCTTGATTTGACTTGTATTTTTTAATGGAGGGTTTGACCCTGCACAGAACAGATGAAGATGCATTGTGCATGGGAAAGCAAGATAAAACATGTTCAGTTAGCAGGGCACACAGGAGCATGTTTCAGCACTGACAAGAGCTATGCTGTCTGGCTTGGAAATCACGTCTCCCTCTGAGAGGAATGCATTGCTCAGTCTGTTGGCCAAAGCTCAAAACAAAATTCAGGACTCCAGACAGCAAAGGTCAGTCAATTATTTTATTAGTAAAAGACTAGACAGCAATTGGGAAAATGCTGCTTTTGGAAAATAGAGACAACAGTAGACATCTGCCGTAGAGGCTGATGCACAAGAGTATCAATGTAGATATCCAGCCAGGCTTCTTTACACAAACCAATAAAAATTTTTAGCCTCTCCTAAACCATTTCTGACTGCTTCTTGTCTTTATTTTGTCCACACCACACAAATAGTTCACTTACGCTAAATATGAACTTGTACCAAGTACTGGTGCAAAAATGCCTGGTTGCAATCTGAGTGGAGTCATCTTCTCAGTATGCCACTGAAATCTAAGCTAACTTGCAAACTAAAGACAGGTTTAGCCTAAGTAGAAGTGATTGTGGGATTTATACATGATGTGAACATCACTCACAAATACCATTCACACGTCATTTAAATGCAAACACCGCAGAAAGATGAGGAGTTGTCTATCAAGCTCCTCATTTGTGTGATGAAACAGAACAAGGCATGGTTGCAGAGCTGACACCTGAGCTAGCTGTCCACAAGGCAGGGTGGCTCAGGGAGCAGGCTAGCTGTAGAAGCACAGTGCTCCAGCCTAGGAGCATGTTCAGTGCAAAAACTGACTAATATGCGAACAGCATTGAAGATAGAAACCTGGCTTCAGCCCTTGGCTCCCTTTAAAGTCCATGCAGTGGAACAGGCACATTCCAGCTTGGGGTGAGGTGGCTTGTGACTTGGAAATGCCTGTTAGTTACCAGGGTTGCTTGGAGTGACTGCAAATAGGCAGATGAACTGTGCATTATCTAACCTAACCCACCATGAAGCTTCAACTTGATATTGTGGGTGTGTCCAAACTCTTATCCTGGGACTATGGCAGAGGTGCATGGTAGGATATACTGGAATTGCTCATATCTGGGCATACATTTGATCTTAACTGCTATTACCAAAACTCTGGAGGATGCTTTGCTTGATTAGCATGTTAAAAACAGTGGGATTAGTCCTATTATTAGTCCTATATATAGAATTATGGGAGTGGAGGGGGAGGAGGGGGGAAGAGTTCTCTACATACAACAGCTTTACTAGTTTCTGAGTCAAGCACAAATCTAAAGCAAATAAAGTTAAATGTCTACCAACAACACTCTTCAAACAGGCAAGGAGCTACCCACAAATCATATCACAGAATAGGATGCCTGGCTTTCTAAGCCATATATCATGTGTAGTGAGGAAGAGGTTTTTCTTAGTGACAGCTACTCAAAGTGTGATGATGGCAGTCCTAATACTTTCTTGGGATTTGCAAAAATACAATTTCCTACCCCAACAAGCACTATTCCAGTGTGGGCACAATTTCATTCAATAATTCACCTCATCTGGGCAGATACAAAGGAACTGATCACAGAACTAGAAATTAGTGGCAGCTTATGTTATTGGTTACATGCACACAAACTGAAGTGCCAGTTATACATAAATACACAGAGGCACTTGATTCTTTGAAAGGACAGCTTGCACAAGTTGGGAACTATTATAAAACCAAGTCAGTGGGGACACTGAATAGCATAAAAGGGATCAAAAGCTATGGCCAGGAGAAATACAGTGGATGGTTCTAAAGTGAATTAAATCAAAAGGGAACTGTTACAATGAAATTTGTTCCTGATTAGGTAGAAATGCTAGAACTGTGAATCGAACTGCTTAAAAAGACATTCCCATTCTCTAGCCGGGGAAAGGCCAAAGACTGTATTCATGCTGCTTAATGAGAAAATACTGTTCAGTCTAGCATTCACCACAGACCATTATAAAACCACATCCCCTAACTCCAGCCCTGACAGATCATAGCAGCTGCGAATATTTTCTTCCTGTTCTGACTCTTGCAACAAATGTAAGTAGATGATAAAGACACTAAACATTGCATATATATGCAACGGGTCACTTCAGTGTGCTGTTCACTTTTCTAATCTGAAACCTTTTTATATTGTTGTCACCACCACGTAAGATACATATTGGCCTTACTCTGGCCAAGGCCTTCTGAGCTTTGTAGTTTCTTGGAAATATTTTTTTCTGTGATTAAAAATCAACCCCACCAGAAACAGTAATAATTATCTATTGGGAACAGGTTACTGAGAACTATAATTTCTTCATCACTTGGATATGTTTTACCACAATTGGGTGTTTTTAAAAAAGAGCATTTCAATAAGCATTGGAAAGGATCCTAAACCAGCCAGAATAGTGAAGTGATTTGTCTACCTCTATGCCTGCACCACAGCTTTCTCCCTAGTATATAGAGAATTTCAATTTCTGGCTGACCATCAGGCAACATTAAATTCACTTTGAAAAAAAGTAACCTGAGCAAAGCTGTATTTTTATTTCCCAGTTTGACAAAACTGCGGATGGCAGAGAGGATTTTGTTATTAAACTGAGCAGCTTCAGTTGCTTCAGAGCGTTGCTATAAATCATTATTTTAGAGGGATTAGTGATTTTCACAATGGAGGCTCCACAGATTTTCAAGATAATTACTCCTCAGCAGAAAAAATAGAATTGTTTTCAGATGGGCTTATCTTCACACAAGCCATTTCCAGTCTTTTATTTTAAAGGTTTAAACATAGCAAAAGAATTCCTTGATGAGCATGGAATTTTTTTAATAAATAGTATGGCAGGTAAATTCTGTAATACCCTTTTTAGAAGGGGTATTACATAAAAAAATATATCCTTTTAGCATTTTAGCATCAATTTCTACAGTAATAATGACTGGTTTAGTGAATTCTATAGTATTTTTGTAATAGACTTTTGAATACACTACGGATTGTACCTGAAATACTGTAAGATAAAATGTTGACTTTAGAAAAACCAGCCACTGTATCCCACTTGGCTTTGTAACAGTGTATGCTGGAAAAAAGCTAGGTCTACAGAAAGCTCCCAGAAGGAGACAGAGACTAGGGAAGGATCAAGATCTACAGGAGTACTTTCTTCCGAAAAAGGCTTGTGGGCCTGTAGAGGAAGAAAACCAGAGAGAAATGTAAACAAGCCCCAGGGAAGTGAAGCTATGTGGATGTATTTACTTTCCTTTGGCAGTGACTGAAACAGGAAAATTACTGGCAATGGTATTTTCTTCTTGTTACTATTTTGTCTCTTTCTTATTTATATGAGAAATGAAGGTGGTATTAGCACCTGGTATTCGCAGTAGCCAACTCTTGGAATGGAAGAGAATAAGAGAAAAAAAATCCAGAAGGAGCCTATTAGAAGTCTTGCAAACTACCAAAATATGTCCCTCCTGTTCTGGACCCCAGCTATTCCTTCCAGTAACACAAGAAAAAAAGCCATTCAACTTTCATCAGAGTGAGTCTTCACCACAGTGAGAAGGTATTTCTGACCTTTCAGTGAAGGCTGTGGTGCAGAAAAGAAAACAACTTGGTGGCAAAGAGTTGCTAGAATTGCAGCACTTTTTGAACATTAATTGGGCGCTATTTTCTTTCCTTTTTCCCCCCTTTTATCTTCAGATGATTTTAAATGTTACTAATTTAGCTTGAGGAGGGAGGAAGCATAATGGGGAGTAAATTAATGGGATTTCTGATCCTCTGAAAATTTGGAATTAAGATTATGCTTAATTGCAGATTGGGATGCAAATTGTCTAGAAAGACTGTTAATTCTTGACCAGCTAAATGCTACTAAATTCTTTTCCATCATTTCTAATACTTGCTAATGTTATTATCCTCTTACTGGTTGACAAAGCAGAGATAATGAATTTTAAACTTCATTAACTAACACACTGTCAGCACAGGAAATGACAGGTCCTTAAGACACAATGTAAAAGAAAAATAAAGTTGTCATACTTCCATATATATATATATATATATATATACACACACAGTAAGGACTTGCATGTACAAAGTGACAATGATCATGTGGTCCCCATAACCTTCAGACTGCAAAATAGTTCAGAGAGTGCATGGAAGGGTTTTACTGTCAGGAAAACCAAGGTACAGAGAAATAAAAGAATGGCCTCCTCTATATGCTAGCCTATTATTTTTTTTTTAATGGCAATGTTACTTTTTAGTAAGTGAAGATAGAACTCAGGAAACCAAGAGCTCACACTAATGACTTCTGCCAGTATTTTGAAATAAGATTGTTCAGAAAATAATGTGATATAAATAAATAGATGTATAGTAGAAAAGAAAGTAACTTTAAAGCATTCCTAAGGATTTGCTTTAATACCTCTCTCAATGTATACAGTTTTGGCTGCTAAGGCAGCCTTCATCATGGCCCTCCCATCTGAGCTGCTAGAAGTCTCTGCTCATTGTCTGATATTGGCCTGTGCCCACCCTTTCTTGCTGAGTTTAAAACATGGGGATGACCATTCCAAGAAGTGCTGGCAACAGAATTTAATTTCTTACTTTTTCTCCAGTCCAAACTTAAGCTATCCTCTCACAGATTATCAGTTTATCAGGCTACTGAAAAAAACAGTTGAAGTACTTTCAGCCATAGTAGTATGAAGATATGTAAGTCATGGAAAGACCTGATTCTGAGTCTACTGGCAGTCTTTTGTTTCCTTTAGTAGGACCTATGCAGACAGACAGACTTGCCAGAACTGGCAAGCAATATTATACCATTGCAGGACCCCTCACATACCCATCTCCTGGCCTGTATCAGTGCTTCTGGAAGCAGCAAGGATTAAACATAATTCCTACAATGTTCACTGATGCAGTTGGTAAAGCTGTTTGAGCAAAGGAAACATCCATGCTCCTAGTCCAATGTCTAGTGGAATTAATCAAATCACTATGCTGCTCCACATCTGTTTGCATCAGTGGGGGTCCACCTGTTGGAGACTTCCAAAGAAAATTGGATCATGACATTACATAGAAGGCAACAACAAAAGAAAACAAAATAAAAAAATCCAGGAAAGGAGAAAAAAACCCAACCCCCTGCCCACCCCAAAAAACAACCCAGGATCCTGGCTTTGGGAATAAGTGCAATTTAACAATGTAAGTTTAGTTTTTTAAAGAATGTTTGGATGTACTGAATTACTGCTTTGTTTCACTTAACCTCACTGTATAATGAACTGCAGACAAAGTAACATTTCTATAGCAAAAATGTAGAAACAGCTTGTTAGCAGCTTGTTGGTTTTGCTTCATCTTGACACGATATGCTTCTCAGACTTTGATCTCTAATCTCAATAAATGGACAATGTCAGGACTAAATTTTAAAATCAACAGTCAGAGAGTCAAATTCTGACTGTACAGCTGGAATGGCATTGCAACCACAGAGGAATGTCAAATAACACTCAAATGGAGTTGTGTCCATTTAGTCAAAAAAGGGATCTCTTATCTCCACAGAGCAATGATACAATTCCACGAGAAAGCAACCAGTCATGTAAGCAAAGTCACAATTATTTCCAGTAACACTGCAGCTGATAGCATCAGTATCCAAGAGTTCTACATTAATTTCCTCCAGTTTTTTTCCTGTGCACATTTGCTCAGTTTACAAGTCAAATTCAGGATGTGCTGTCTCTGATTTTCCTTTGTTACTTAATTATAAATACTAAAATCTCTGGATCCTGTAGTCTGCCTCATTTACTTTGCATGTGTGGGGCTAAATGAAATCAAACAAGCCAGATTTAAGAGTTCCCTGAACTGAGGGATCTCCAGGAGGTTCAAAACAGCATGAATTTTCCAGATGCTTTTTCTCCCAAACTGGTGCAAAGGATGATTGACCTTCTCAGAGAAAGGGGCACAGTGGAGCCAGATTAATAAAATCTGTCATTCCAACTCCCTGACATACCCAGCAAATCACAATGGGGTATAGGAGAGAGCTAAAAATTTTCCCTCTTCTAAAGGTAAAGAATAATTTTAAAATACTTGGTTTTCACCCAGCTGTTTTGACCTGGTTCTTTTTTTTCCCATCAGTATTGTGAATTGATGCATTGTGCTGAGCTGAATAAATCATGCACTGTGACGTGTGACAGATACAAGCCCGTTATGAATGACAGTACTGAAATGCTTCATTAGATTTGATAAAAACAAACCCAAAATTTCACCTGCTTTAAATACATAAAGCTGCAGTGTTGTAAGTCTTTATGCAGTTCAGGGCTATGTTATGACTGCTGTGGCAATGACTGTAGCAATGGTATCTCTAATTTCACCTCCTCTAGTTAAGTTTACTTAATCATCAATGTTCTTCGGAGAAACCCGTACCCTGTCTCTGCTGTCATAAAATAATTCTGGTAATGTTATTCAGATTTGTGTTTCAGTTGGTGAGTTTTGTCCTCTGATGAGGTTAGTACACACCTGTGTACTAACTCTCTGCTGCTGCCTTCTTAACCTGCCTCTTGTGAAAAACAAACCATTCTTTGCTACTGTAACATCACTGAAATCAATGGTAAGATAGGAATAATGGAGTATAAATTTGGGATTGACATTCATTTTGCTAGAGACTTTTTTCACTGTGTGCTGTAAAAATTTCAATGGATCTATGTTTTAGTCTTAGAGAGATTTACGCCTATCTATGCCACATATTAAGAGAGTTCTGAAAATTTGGAAGCATGTGAACTATTGGATGTGACTGAAAAAATTGTCTCCTATGCCACTACGGCGTGTGGATGATAAGAAGAGGAGCAAAACTGATGCACTCTTCTGCTGAAAGCTATTTCTGAAAGAGAGGAGTACAGCTGAAATCACACCCATGGCAATGTGATTATTGAGAGGCCTGTGCAATGAAGTCAGTGGAAAAACTACAGCTGGCTTCAATAGGAATTGAATGGGCTCTATGACTAGTCATCTGAAAATAAAAGGACAAGGGGAAAAAGCCTGGTACAGATTTGCTGGGTGTAAAAAAATCCTCACTGCCTGTGGAAAATTACATCTGCCAGATCACAGGGTATATTCTGAAAGCTGCTTTTATGTACATCATAAGTATTGCTTTCTGGGATGATCCAGCGATAAAGTACATCCCAAACTGTTGTTTGCTTTCATGTAAATGCTACTTTCTTTCCAAGATGACACTCAAAAATTTAAATTCCTTGTGTGACAAAGCAGGTGGTAACAAGATGTCCAGACTAACAGATATTAGGCTAGACAGGTATTAGGCAAGAGGTAATCCTAACTTTTGTGGTCAAGAAACAGGTGTATCTCAACTATCAATTCAAAATCAGGCAAGACTTTTGCTCTCTGACAAGACAGAATTTCAAGGGTAACAAGAAACCATTTCACATTCTCCCAGTGCATCCAGAGAGGCTCTTCTGTTACTCCAGATCTCCCTCCTGGCATGCTTGCCAGGCCCCAGGTCCCAGCAGCTGGTGTCAACAAGAATAGCTCCACAGACTTCAGCTAGCCTCCCAGATTTATGTTTGTTTACACAGCTGATTATTGGTCCTCATATATTTTATTTTGCCTTAATCCAGAGCAGTTCAGTCTATTTTCATGAATCATGAACACAGAAATGGTGACGCAAAGGCTCAGACAAAGCTTATTAGTGGGACAGCTTTCTCATTTTACCTTTCATGCAGGAGAGTCAAAACTGAATCCAAACTGTGAACATCCCATTGAATACTCCCTTTATCCACATGCAATTTAGTTAAATGAAGAAATAATCATCACAGTGCCCAACAACACAGAAACAACATGGTAATAAACTGAAGGCCTGTGGGTAGTTTTTTAATTTGGCAAAGCAAACAGATTTAGGAATTGATGGCTCATTTCAATCTCACAAAACAAATTTGATGACTAAGTAATTTGCTAATTGCTACTAGACTATGCAGTTTACAGGGATACCTTAATCACTGTTCTCAAAGAATCTCATTCTAATATTTTTTAAATCAATTCTGAAAAGGAGACAAATTGAACAGTTTCTCCTACTGATATGCTAAACACAAAAATGTCCCTTGCCTTCAAGTATTTCTGGATTTCTTCTTTCTTTATTTGTGGAATGAACCAGACGAGGTGAGCTGCAATTAAGTCTGTCATTTAATTTTAAGTGACACTGCTGGACAGAGTTTAAGTAAACTTCCAGAGAGAGGATAAACTATTAACCAGCACAGCACAGGCATGTGCTGCTTACCTCCAAATCCAGGTCTCAGTGCAAAATCATGGTCCTCTATGTGAAGAAGCTGTTCAGATTTAAGTGGCCGTACTTTGGTGCTGTCAAGTTTCCTCATTTTAATTTCTCGTTTGCTATGTTTAAAAAAAAATTGTAAGAAACTTCATATTTTTTTCTGTCTGACATTCAGAGTTCTAGTTAAATGAAGCAGGGACCCAAGAATACTGGATGGTTGAATCTGGTATGGTAAGGGAAAAACATGTGCTAATAAAGTTGGAGAAAGATATATTGGGAAAGGTAGGGAAATCAGGTAAGAGGGTGCCCAGCTCCACAAGGAACACCAATTATATCTAGAAAGTCCCAGAACATCTAACTCTTCTTCTGTTCCCTCAGAGATTGTATCTATCATTATGCAAGAGATTATAGCTGTTTGAAAAAATATTATTCATATAACCACTTGCAACTCAGACTTGGAAATAACACCATGTGTCCATGGTTTTAAACCACTTCATACATTATCCATTACACAGACAATTATACTTTTTATTATAAATCTCTCTCTCTCTTTTTTTTTTTTTTTTTTTTTTTTTGCCTAGCAGCTCATATGAGTCAATAATTTTTCAGAAAGACTCAGAAACTGATGGTCTTGGATCCAGGGACTCATTTTTGGAGATCCTCTTAAACATCACTCAGGTTTGGCCAACTTACTCGTTAGCACATCCCTTATGTGCTGCTCAGACATGCAGCACTCTTTTGCATCAAGAGTCCTGTCTCTGCATTTTTCTCCATGCCACACACAACTGAACCTCTACGTAGCACCAAGGCAGCACAGATGAACCTATGCTCTAAGCAGGACACCATGAGTTCTGTACTTCTTTCTGGTGACTGTTGCTAACTTCCTTCCCTTCGCAGAACATACTGCACAATATCTCAAACTCCACTGGGAAATTCAGATGCCTGAGAATGGACTTGAGCTCTCCAGATGGAAATCTCATGGGCTGAGCCTGCATTTAAAATGAACAACAGATGCCCATCACAATGCAGACTCCTTTTCCATTTTTCCTATAAACAGAAACCATGGCACAGACAGCAGAGGGGTCTGGTATGTGTCCATATCACAAAGGTAATGGGTTAAAACACAGACAAGATCTACAGTCAGATCTGGCAACTGGGGGGCACAGGCTTTAGAAAGAATTCATTATACTATTTAGTTCTGCTATAAGGAAAATGCTATGGTGTCCCCTTAAGTTTCCACCCCTTGTTGCATGTCCTGCTTTAAGTGGCTGGCCCCAAGTAATAACAGAACCAGCCATACCTTAGCTACAGAATTACACCTAGCTTTGGGCCTCCATTTCTGGAAAGGCATGAGAAGATTGTAAGAACTTGGGTAGTTTAATTTAGAGGGAGAAGACTAAGGGAACACATCACAGTCTTCAGAACACATCATGAGCTCTTACAGGGCCCTTGGCTGCATGTCCGCTCCCCAGCAGGATAAGCAGTGGCAACAAGGGAGATGGATGGTACACATTAGGAACACCTTTCTCATGGTGACAACAGTGAAACATGGGAACATATTGCTTGGGCAGGTTTTGTGACTCCTTTCATTGGGGCTATTTAAGAATAGGTTAGACATATATCTGTAGGAATGACTTAAATACAGCTGCTTTGCCACAGGCAAGGGACTCTCCTTAGGCAATCTCTTTCATGCCTTCTGTGATTCTCTGGGACTTTGCTGCCAGAAACTCTAATTATTACTTTAGACTGAATGATAGATGTCTGTTCTGAAGGTTTGCCCTGTAGTCAAATACTGCTTAAGACAAGGTATGGCGTATGGGATACCTGTATTTACTTTTTTTTTTTTCCGTCTCCTTTCCCCCTTTTTTTCTTAATAACAAAGCCCAAGAACTTACTTTTAAAAATGCTATGTTACTGGAAGACTGAGGTGGCTGCTGGGCTATTCAGAACTGTTGGGCTTGAACAAATTAACTTACCTCAGTATTCCTGAATGTCTCTGGCAGTGTTGTCTGAACCAAACTAACAGGGCATTCAGAACACCCATCAGGCATTTCAAATACAGACTTTAGTCTTCTAAGTATGAAAATTATGTGGATGCTAAAATGAAACCCCAAGCTTTAGAGAATTAAAATCACTACAGAGAAAGCCTGTATCAGAGTAGAATGGGCAGTAGAACTGAACACCTGCAACGGTCTGCAACAGGTATATGAGGAAATTTTGCTGCTTGGGAACCAGTATAAGAGAAAATGATGAATTATGTTCTGAATGCCATGGCACGGCTAATACAGTTTGGAAACATTAGGTTATTTGTCATTGGATGTGCCAAGGAAAATATCTGTTTGACGCTCCAATGATTTCACTGGAAGAAGCAGGCTAAAACGATGACACATCTACTGCAACTTCTTACTAGAAACAAGTATGTGACTGAGGAAGACTCTCCCTAGTCAGAAGAGGCAAAACATAAGCCACCAGGGCAGGAATTATTTTCTTAATGAGCCACTGAGAAGAGATATTATGGGATTTCGATATTCCTTCTGTTTCCCTGGATGAGGATAAAATAAACAGAAGTGCTGCCTACATGAAAAGCATCTTTTGTGCCCGCTTACTTGAACAGCGTCTTCAAGCTGATGTTTGATATACAAATGGTGGGGTACCTATAATTATTTCTAGCTGCTATCAAAAGTGGTTGTTCAAGCTAGGCAAGATCTTGCAGGGGTCACAATAGCACTTTCATTACAAACATGCTACATCTTTTCTTCAATACCTTCCTTTGGCAGAATATATTTTTTTGTTTTAAAGGAAAATAGGCTTACAGGCAGAGATATATGCTTATGGTACTTGGAATTAATTTTATGGACACTGGTAACACTGCATGTGTAAAGGTACCAAAACTTACACAAAATCCATAAAAATTTCTGTAATAATTAAAAAATAATACACTTCTGCTTCGCATTTTTGCTCCTTCTTGACTGCTTCCCCTACCCAAGGCTAAGAAGTGTTCTCTAGCAGATGCTCCTTTAACACCAGTATCTGGACTCCAGATGCTGCTCTTTGGCTAAGAGTTACAGTATTAAATTGTTCTCACTGCAGCATTACAGTTATTTAACTGACGCTTCAAGGAGTCTCATGTATATATTTGTTTACTCCCAAGCAACTCTAGACCCATATCTAACTATTGATCAGCCCTACAGCATTGTGAAATCATCAACAGATGTTTTCTTGAGTGCTCCTTCCCATGGCACCAATTCCATTAAAAAGAAGAGACAGATCTAACTCATATATGTCTCAGAAAAGCTTCCCGAGTTCAGTCGAGATACACTTTTCATTCTTACAGAAGCACAGCAAAGACACAGATTATATTTTGGTGGCCTGGCACCCTGGTCTCTTTATCATGCAGCTTTGGCCAGCGGACTGTAACCTAGGAGTCTAAACGCAGTCATCGATTCTGCACGTTCATTGTATGGCAGATATTAGGCTGTGGTGTTTGAGAGGAAAAGCCCACACAGAATCATTTAGGTTGGAAAAGACCTTTATGATCATCAAGTTCAACCATTAACCTAACACCGCCAAGTCCACCACTAAACCATGTCTCTAAGTGCCACACCTACAGGTCTTTTAAATACCTCCAGGGATGGTGACTCAACCACTTCCCTGGGCGGCCTGTTCCAATGCAGGACAACACTTCTGGTGAAGAAATTTTTGTGAAATCATCAGCAGATGCATGCACCAGCAGATACATGCACCTAAGGAGAGGAAATCTCTCTTTACCTACCTGGGTTAGTAGTAACAAAGGGAACTCTGAAAGATGGCTTGGTATTGGCATAGATCTGGGCAATGATTAATAGGAGTTTATTGGTCTCAGCAAGGCACATGCTCAAGAAACTACTGCTCCAAGTTATAATAGCTGTGCTTACCACAGCTGTATTCCAGGCAACATTTTACATTATGCAAGTGAAATAGTAATCTATAATTAAATTCCAACAGGGGTTATAAACAGCACTTGAAGTGCTTCAGATCACATAAGGAAGACACGCCTGCCGGTGCTTATACAGGAAGTTAATGGAAATACTAGCTCTTTGGATGAAAACCAGTGAGATACACTCTTCAGACACTTCCCAATACTGTTATATGGACTCATGGCTCAATGCCTTGATATCTGACAGAGCTCTCAAAGAGCAGTTAGTCACTGCCTACAAAACCAAAGCAATTAATTCAGAAATCTTTAACAATGGACAAAGATGTTACAGGCTTTTAAAGACAATTGTAGCTGCTCCTACCTAACCTTGAATACCTAACAGCGAATGGAAGAACAAAGGTCTGCTCAAGGGTACTTGGACCGTTTTTGCTTAAAGCATTTAACCACATAATGCCATTCATGTAGTTCCATAATCAGTGGGATTCATGGGATTGATGTGGTTAGTATCCCATCAGGTTGTCTTTAACCTACCAGGTTATCAAAAGTTTATGCTGGTTCAAGGGGGAATCAGACAAGTTAATGGAAAAGAAATCCACTGAAGGTCACTAAATCTCCAGAAATTATATCCGACACAGGAAGTCTCTGAAGGACATTTGGTGACTGGATACAGGTGGGAGTACTGGGGGGAAATGTCTTATTTGTTTGCCTTGTCCTTATTCTTCCAAACTTGTGCTTACAGCCCTTGTTAGAAACATGTCACTACAGTACATGGACCTTTGGTAAGATCCTGCATAGCTGTTCTTCTGTTTTAATGCCTGCATAACTAATGAAATGGTAAAAGTTCTTGGTAGGAGCCTGGAGGAAGGCTGAAGCACCTCTGGGTATTTAGGAAGATATAAACAGATTTCCAGCACCTCATCACAATGGATTTTGAAAAATTGGAAACTCATGCCTTGGGAAGGATAGTTAGGAGAGGTTTTGGTTTCAGTTACACAAGTTTAGTATCCAAGATACCACACTTCCTTTATTGCTGCAATATGGAGGTAGTGGGGGGGAAAAATTCTCATCATATTCAAAAAGAAACTAGGTAAGTTTATGAAAATAATACTATGAAGGACCCTTTTATGAAAAGAATACCTTAGATTTAATGGCCATCAACTTCTTTCCAGTGCCCCCAAGATACTCTAGCTACTAGCAAATCAAAGGTATCCAATAGGTAGAAGTTACAGAACTCTTATTCCCAGGAGAGCCTGTGGAGTTGCACAGCAGTGTCATCTCTTAAATAATTTAACACATTTATCAAATCTTGAAGCCCAGATAAATGTAATAATCAAAATTGTACAGTTCTCCCTCACACACATAAAAATGCATTTCTAAGTGTTCAGTAACATCAGCAACATGTACTATCAAAAAGCCTAATATTTTGACAGTCAAATGCTTTGTTCTTTGCTGTAGGAAATGGACCACAAGAATAATCTCTTTCTCATGTACTTTTGGTTAATGCTTTAAAATCTTCTTTACAAGAGAATGCAGACAAATAGCTTTGGAGGGAGAATGGGGTTACTCTATTAGAACAGTGGAACTTGTAGGTTAAGTAACATTTTCACATGGGATTCTTTTTTAAAAGGCCACCCATTTAACCAAGGCCATCTGTCAGCTGTGTCCCTAATAGCCCTAGTGCTGGCTGAAAGATTTTTCCCCAGAAAGAAAAAGAGGCTGGTGGGAATTCAGACCCTGTTGCAACGTACTGAAGGATAATGCTGCCTTTAGAACAAAACCAGAGAATCAAACAAAGAGAAATTAAATGTATTTGGATCGTTTCCACAGAAAAGCTGATTTGCAGCTGTTAAGCTGTGGGATCTTCTGTGGCTCAGATTCTGCAGTCTTCTTCCTACTTCCAAATCACCAGGACCTAAGAAATGAAGACATGGAAGGCCGAAGCATTGTCTTGCGTAAAGACAACTGCTACACTGGTCAGCATCAGCTGAGAGTGCAGTCCTGGCGCTCACTCCTCCTTGTTCCTATTCTTCCATTCTGTTAACACACTTCTGCCTGTCTCACAGGATTGTCGTATGGATCCATTTGTATGTATTAGTAAAGATCTGTGAATATGGAGAGGACACTGTGCTAGTATTGTTACTGCTGTCCTGTGGCAAGAGGTCAGCAAAGGACGTCCAGCAGGATGCCACAAAATATGCTGTCTCCTACCACCAGGCTTCTCTCATGCTTCGTGATTTTTTATGTCAGTGATGGAGCGATTCCTCTCAGCTATTGCAGAACAGGATAAATGCAAACAGCAGCAGCATATGCTTCCCTTTTACCACTGACAAAAGTGTATCAGCTGAGCTTAAAATAGACCTTCCTTAACACTACAGCAATAAGAAGGTATTTTATTCTGTTTCCATTTGATTCTTGACTGCTTTCTGAGACTAGCAAAGCACCAGATTAGACCTTATGTTGATATTAGGGCTAGTTCTGTTTATTTTGTTTTGTTATTACAAATATACGTGCACCAGCACTCGCTCCAAAACTGTCAGTGAGTTTAAAACAGTCTGCTGAACAGCCATTCTTTTAATGAGCTTTTGGCTTAGACCAAACTGGAACTTATGACCTTGAACTGAAATCCAGAAGTACTGAACGATATAGCACCTCCAGGCACCTCCATTGTGTCACTGGGATATGTTCTGTTGCCTTGCATTGCTTAAACGTGATTTTATCAAGACATGTAGGGATTCAGAGATATGTCACTACTGGATTATCACATAAGAAGTGATACAGAAGGTAAACAGCTGTACACCTGCTACAAAGCATGTGACTTGAAAAAACAGTTTAAACACATCAGAGGAGTCCACTTACATTACTTTTCCTCAGTATGTGATATTGTATGAATAAACTGTGAGCTCCCCTGCTCATTTTAATAGGGGGTCAAGTACCTAGAAAAATCTAACAGTTGTATCCCTTCTCCTTCCTTAAATTGAACTACTTATTACAATTTCTTCTACCTCCCAACAAAGAGAGATTTTGCTTGGATTATCACTGGCAGTCATTGGTCTGTTCACATACTATTAGATTAATCTGGAAACAGGTTCAGAGACTTCACACGGCAGATGTGAAATTGCATTTGTGGGGAAAAAGCACTAACACTTTGCACAGAAACTTACATGTAAAAACCTTTGTATGATTATTCATTTTAAACCAGCTACTTGATTGGAAAGACTAAGAATAGAGATGTCTAAAAGCACAAGCATATTCCAGAAAGGGAACACACTGTGTCATCATTACAAATAAGGTACGATTCACCACATTTAGTGCCATAAAAATGTCTTCTGTATCTTGACAGTGTAGCTACTCTGCTGTTTAGGTAATGGAAGTCACTTTATAATACTCGCATAGAACTTTGGAAGGCATTTCTGCTTCTTGTAATGGAAGTGAGAGGGCAAGAATACTTGTTACATCACAACAGTACTCTACTATCACAAGAGTAGCCTGCTATCACACAAGTTAAAAGAGCTGTGTGTGGGTGTGAGTGTGTACATACCTGCATATATATGAAGCATTAATGAAATCACAAGATGAAATATCTGGTTATGAAAAACTAATTAATAGTTCACCATTCCTGTTTTGGGAACACCCTATCAATACTATGCATACTATAAATCCAGAAACTGGCAAAACAGGACAGTGAGCAAAAAGGGTGCATTGAAAGGTTGCTGACAGCATAACATTTATCAGATGAACACAGACGGAGAGAGTATATTGCTTACCTGTTATATCTTCTTAAGAATGAGAATTGTTGCCGATGATGAAGATGGTGATGCTGACTTTGAGAACTGTGTAGCACTGCTGTTGGCCACAGACAGGTAAGGAACAGAAGTTTCATGACCAGGACCATCTCTTCCAGAAGAGAGATGCACTGATCACCCAATCCACCTTGCTGACTTTTTATTTTTAGTGGTTTTACTGTTTAGAAACAGCATAGCATACAAAGGATGCACGTGAAGCAAGGCATCACTGAAGACAGAAGATGGGGGCATCCCAGTTCTGATGTCTTCGCCAAGTTTCCTCTCATATTTTGGCAAATCATAAGTATTTCTTCAGCTCTACATCCCTGCGGCATCTGCTGTCAAACCAGAAGCACCTTGCTTTTAGAAATGTAGTCGATACAGCAATTTGTTTGGCCAGGCTGCAGTCTGATCCATTGCTTCCACTCTTTCAGCATAGGCGCATATTTGAATTCTCCATCACCCGCTCAGTAACCTCTTCAACATAGCTGGTGCAGGCAAAGTGATGTCAAACATTTAATCCCCCTTAAATCCTGCACACAACCATAGAAAAATCTGCTTTAATGACAAAGGTCTCTAAATTAATCTTGCTTTCTATATATGTTTGTATCTGCTCAAAATAATTTTCTGTACAGATCAAGCTCTTTCATTAACTGGCTACATTGTATTGTCTTCCCAACCATTAACATCATTTCTGTTTCTGTGATCTGCAGTAGCAAGCATTTTGTCTATAGGTACAGAACTACTTTTGGATAGCACAATATCATGGAAAAAGTCCAAACTAAAAATGAAGTGTTGTTTCAATATTCCCAAATAACATTTTGAAATACCAACTATCTTTTTTTTTTTTTTTTTTTTACTAAACTCTGCAGCTATTTAATTTACCCTAAATTTACAAGGTATGTGCATGTCTAAGATCCAGTATCCTTCCACCAGCCCTAATTTTATCTTTATTTCATTTAGCCTGCCCTGCCTGTTCAGTAACAGATTGAATTGCAAAACATTTTACTAACAAAATGTTGCTTAAGCAATAACTTGAGCACATCTGATTCTCCTATGAAAGGTGATAAAATTTCTTATGGGCTTAAAACTGGGCAATACTGGACACACCTTCTTAGCTGACACAGTCAAATTTATCCTTCTCAAGCCATCAGCAAGTTCTGTAATTATCATATGTTTATTTTTCTTTATCTAGAAAATTAGAGATATGAGGTTGAAAGTTAGGGAAATGGAAATACCCAACCCCTATCTAACAGATGGAGAAGTACTCCAGGTCTCCCAGCAGTAGGTTTCTTCCTAAGACAAACAGGAATGAAAACAAACCCAACACTGTCTGCTGAGACTGTTAACACCCAAGCACATTGGGATAATAATTCCGTGATGTGGGCATCTGCTTCCTCAGAAGTTCTCTGAGATTCTTAACTAACTTCATTTGGGCTAAGAAATAATTCTTAGATGCAAATGATTTCCAGGAGGAGGTTACCAAAGGACAGCTAATTCCCATTGTTTTTTCCATTTGGAGTTGAACAGCTATCCGCCTGTGACATAAAAAAATAAAATAAAATAATCCCTTCCTAACCATGCATAAAACTCTAACAGTGTTAGATGTAATTCGGTGGCCTAGATCAAAGGCTTTCAATCCTATTGCCCATCTCATTCAACATTGTTCATAGTTTAATCCTTTCCTGTTCAGCAAACTTACGGAAGATCCTTTGTAGCTTGACTCAAGGAGAGTCAGATAGGGCTTCCAGCAGGTCCAGTGCATTCCCATAGTGGAGTCTCTGGAGAAGGTAAACATAGCTGTAGTTAATAAGACCTTTAACAGGTTCCATTAATTTGCACTATCATTTGGATGGAAAATGGAAAATAAACAATAAATCTAATAAGAATTTATTCCAGGTAGAGATAATACTTGTTCCTGAGCCAGTGTGGTGAAGTTGTCTAGTCTCATCCAGCCTACATATATCAAAGTATCAGCACATCTGATGAAATTACATGTAAGAAAAGATCCAAGAGCCTTTGGATCCTCCTCTTTCCCCAGATAAGGACAACCCCAACAGTAACAGCAACAGTAGCAAATCAGATAAGAAGCTAACTACATTGCAGGCTGCATGGTAAATGCGTTACCACATTTCTGCATGTTCAGCTATCTGCACATTCATCAGTGTTAACTCATTTTCAACCATTTTCCTCAGCTGCAAAGGAATAACACGTATATACTGTCTTCTCTGCTGATAGTAATCATCCACATTGTTTCCAGAGACTTTTGGGAAAGCTATATTTTAGACGTTAATATCATCCTTAGCTGAAACTGCTAGCCATTATCCTCACTAAGCAGGAGACATGGAATGGGGAAGGTGAGGATGTTCCGGGTGCTGAGGTTATCCACCAAGAGTTCTGAAGGGGACTGGAGGTTAGATCATGTCATGCCAATACATAAATGTGTTGACTTTGTGTACCGACCTCAAGGAAGTCAAAAGAGTCCATTAAAAATAAGTAAGTAACACTTGCTTTGTGTATTTTTTTCCCAGCTGGAAAAGGGAGTGCTTAGAATCCCTGCTCCAGGGATATGGCAAAGACAAAAAAGTTGGCTTTGCAGAATGACTGGCGTGCCCCTGGCCAGGCTGCATGTGGATGTCTCTCCCTCCAGAAGGCACATCAGCCAAGAGAGGAGTCTTTAACATAGAAAGAGGCAATTAGATGTTGTTTTCATTCAGTTATCAGCACCCTACTGTTTTATTATTCCTGGCTGTAGCAAGAACTTTACTACTAAGCTGCGGTGCTGAAAAGACTGCTGCATGGAGGATTTCCAAAACATGCTTGATGTTCCTTTGACTGCCCCTAATAAAATCAGCTTTAGGGAAAAAAAAAGAAAAAAAAAGAGGGGCTGGGTGCACCAACATATTCCACCACCTTCATGCCATTGATGGCATAACACTATTACCTTGAGGGCCTTGCCTAAGCACACTGAAAATCTAAGCAATACCCCTCTGTTCTTGCCTATGGCATATTTCCAGAAACTAATTGTCTAGCCCACACGCGTGAAGTCTTCGGGAGGGACTCCTGCAGAGTGAAATGGTGAACACTTCCATTAATGGGTGTGTAATATCAGCGAGGGCAACTAGATGTCATCCACAGCAAAAGGGTTTCTTCATACTACAGTTGTTTTCATTTCCTCCTGGGTAAGACAGCATTACATGGACCATATTATAATATCATAAATTACCATTAAGAAGACAGGTTAATCTCCTATGCATTTGTCAGTAATAAATTCTAAAAAGATTTGTGTCTGCAGAAAAATAAAGACAAGATAATACATTTTGTTTGCATTGGGCGAGTCATGGATAGACCCTTGTGTTTAAACACAGAACATTGTCTCTTTGGTGTCATTAAAATATTTCTTTGAAATTATCCCTTCTCTGTAGCCCATGAAAAGTTTGTAATGCTTATCATTTAGGGACAAAACCCAGTGCATAAGCTCATTGGAACAGTTTACAAACAACCAAGCAAGCAAAAGAAACAAAGGTAAATACACCACCTAGTATCAAAAAATGAGATGCCTTCTTTCAGTAAGCAAAACAGAACATAGTATCAGGTAATTACAATCTGGAACTACAAACCCCTCCCCGATACATCATGAAGAAAAGCCAATTGACAACAGCTATTACAAAAACAAGAGCAGAAAAATACCAGGGATGAAGAGATGTTTCACAGGCTTTTTGCAGAAAAATTCGCAGAAAATCTGAGCACATCTAAAGGCCATTTTAAACATATGGAGCTGAAACACCATAGCACACTAGCATTTAACAACCTGTAAATTAGCTGCAGTGAGAAGAGATGCAATGTGGAACGGGGAGCGTAGGTTTACCTGGCATGTATTTTTTATTCTCCTAATCAGGGACTGAAACACAAGGCAAAAAACATTTCTAAGAGTCTCCTAAGAGGCACTTGTTTCTGATAAACAACCAGCAAATCACAGAAAGCAGATTAACCAGAGCAGTGACTGTGAGAGTGAGAACGCAATACTGCAGCACAAGAACAGGCAGCATTTTGCTTTTCTATGGTAACAGACTCAGTGCATAGCACTTACCATTTCTATCGTGGTGACTTGCCAAAATACTAGTCAGAATTAAGGACACATTAACACAAATGATGAACCAAGTTTCCAGGATAAGGTATCCATTCACATTTCCTAAGAAGATTAATCAAGAGGAAAGCAGAGACTGAGCATTATGATTCCAGTTTGCAGACCTCAGAATAGATGAAGTGCTTCACTTAGCACTTCCAGCGGGACCCAGCTCTTATCGTCCAGCTCTTTATCAAGTCTCTTAGTAGGGGTGGCAAGTGAACATTCATCACTGTCCCAAATAGTCCCAGGTAACAAACTGGGCACGTAAGGATTGCAAAGTACTAAAAGAGAAGAGAATTCAAAAGCCAGCAAAACCCACAGCTCAGCTCAAAATCTGTGCAAGATTTTTGCATGGTGCTTACCGAGAAGGACTCTCACCCTGGGGTTTTACAACCAGCTTAAATATAACTATCAGGTGCAATGCACTAACACTCGCTACCCTTGCTTCACCATCAGCACCTGTTCAGCCAGTTGTTAAAGGAAGGGGCAGCAGTGTGGGCGGGAGGACCTGTCCCCTCTCTGTGGCGACACCCAGCAAGACTGGCTTAAGCCAACCTTGAAACTGTACCCTTAGTTTCTGCTAGGCTGTATGAAAAACAGCCACAGTATTGAAGTAAGCACATATTTTCCGCTGAGTGTTTAGTTCTACTGTGAAAATAAAATCCTGATCCCCTTTATGGGACGTAAACTTTTTGTGGCCTGAGTACAAATTTCCTGTGAAATTATGGTTCTGGACCCAATGTTTCTTAGGTTTTCTTAACATCTCACTGTCTGTGGAATTCTCATATCATCAAAGGAAGCATTCCTGACACCAGACAAAGCTTACTGTGAAGGAAAACAAACATCTACAGATGCACAGTCACCAGCTAGAGTCTGCACATACATATCACCTGGATCCAGACTAAGCCCAGGAGTTTGGTCTTGGTTCTGATGCCCTGTGAAGTTTGGCTCAGCTCACAACTGCTTTAGCATGTTGAACACACAGTCTTCAGCACGTTTTCCTAAGAAATTCTCTGTTCCGACAGCTCCTTCAGCCACAGATCTGAAGCTATTCCACAACGCCAATCCCTCAAATGTTCCCATTGGTAGTAAAGCTAAATCTCAATTCTGTAATCTAAACTCTAAAGCACAACTGGGAAATAACATTAATTCAGAAGCCACTATGAGAAATACGAAATATTTGGCTTCCAGTTGGCTTCATTGGCAACTGAGTGGTCAACATATCTTAAAATCAGTACTCTGAAAACCATACACAGCCAAATCAGTAAGACATGCTAATGAGAGATTCACACTCTAGAAATCAAATCCGACTTTAGTGGTCTGCCTTTTCTTCTCATTAGAGAACAATCTTTTGTTATGTGTAAGATCAAGTGCTGTTCATTAAAAAGTAAAGGACAGCTAAACAATTGCCTGAACATAGCTGTCGCGCTATATGAGGTCTCCTCAGGTGTCTGAGACACCCATTCTCAAACAGGGCATGGGACCTGTAGAAGGTCTGCAGCTTTCAAGAGCAGCAGCTGGTGGTCTGGAGAGTTGGCACTGAAATGGCATTAAGACTGGAGACTAAATCCCACTCGTGAAGCTCACCCAATTTCTTACTGCCTTCATCCATTGCCTATTCATCCAAAGGAGTATTCTAAAACTATAGTGGGGGATGTTGACAAGACCACAATCCACCTAAGGCAGGCATATTTTCCAATATAAAACAGACTCTTAATATCAGACTTGAACAGATGACCCTGTTTGGCACAGGGATCTTTTCTGCTTTTCCTTCAATTTACAGAACTCAGGCTTCTCTTTGCTCTAGAACTGTGGTGGCTGCACACTTTCGTACAATCAGATATTTGGTTTGAAAAAGTGACATGAACAACAAAAAAAAATGACACACTCCCTGATTGTTTGCATTCCCTATTTCCAGAGCCTCTAAATCGGGGATTCTTTCCCATTCATCATTCTGCCCCAGACAGAAGAATCACTGAATTAATTTCATCCCTAAATGCCTTTACTTAGCTTCTACACCAGCAATTCTGAAAGTAAAATAATCAGGTTTATTGCCTCTAGCTAAGGAACAATCTGCATCTTGAGGGTGATTGCTAGAAAAACAAGTAGCTACATTCTTCCTAGATTTACACTTCTTACAAACTCAGTGGCAGAAAACTTTTCTTTTTGCCAACTCATGTTGATCACAGGCATAGGATACAGCTACCCTACTCCTGCATTTATGTCCATCTCCTCCCAGAAAGAGTTTCTAGAGTTTGCTTCCGTATGACTGTAGGATATATTTCTTTAAAGATCTTTTAGCATCTTTCACAAGTGAGGAAAGGTCAAGGGGATGACCCCTAAGCCTGAGCAATTCACAGAAAATGTTTTTGCAACAGCATGGTATATCCCCAAGAAGTAAGCTAGTTTGCCATAGGTATGGCCCAAACGCTGTGCTTCAATCCAAAAAGCAATATACACTGCATCGGATTATTTTTTCTTTCTTCCTTGGCAGTCTGGCAAATACCACTGTCTCTGAGCAGTGCTTACCAGTTAGATCCTAACTGCTATCTGAAGTTCTTTTGGCTCATTTCCCTCCACAGACTGAAACAAAACAATTCAGCAACTGTGTTTGCTTTTTGCTTGCTGCCACACTCATGTTTATTAAGGATTTTCTACAAAAGGGATATCAGAACATGCCCAGTTTGTTATCCAGGAGTGAACAGTATCTCCAATAGGAACTAATTTATGAAATGTATTCATCTCTACAAAGCTCCTTTTCTGTCACCAGTGAACATGAGGAGAAAAAAATTGTTGAATAATGGGGAAAAAATGTGCCTTTCAGCTTTGGCACTGCAAACTTTTTCATCTTACAGTCAAAACAGAGACAGATTTATTGATTTAAGTCTGAGCTCTGTTGGTCATAAAACAGCTTCAGAAGCCATCAGGCACAATACAGTTTGGTTGTTTTCCAGGCTTTTCTTTCCTGTTGATAACTTCCAGAGAAACATATGCTAACATCACAGAGCAGGTGCTCATTTCAGACTGCAAAGCCAATTTTAACTACCTGAATTGTATTCTTAAGTAAATATAGATTTAAGTTTTATGTACTTAAGATTCAGTAGGGGGTACCCATATTTGGGTCTTCTAAGGTTTTACAACCTTCTTTTTCCTAGTGGCTGCCAGAAGAATGTATTTCTAAATCAATAAATATTTGAACAAGTCATATTTCCTGTCAATGAATGAAAAAATGCTATTTTTTTTCAACATATTTGGATACTTTGCAAGGTAGAATGGGCAAAGGACTGAGACAGGCAGAGAAAGAGAGGAAATAAGCAACATTTGAAATGCAGCAACTGTTAAAAATAAATAAATTCATGCTGGTGTGTTGCAGAAACAATAGTTTGAAGAGGAAGCATCTAAGTGTACAACAAGAATATTTCCCTGGAGAATTTGCAGGCAATGCTGCTGTTGAATTTCTTTCATTTCTCTTTCATACACTCTTTTGACAGTTGGGTATTAACAAAATCTTGAAGGAGGAAGAAGCTAAGTGATGGACAGCAGCAATGAAGGTTGGTTTGACATTTGCTCCATGTGTGAGAATGTTTGTTCCCAGTAGGAACTGCTCCTTCCTGTAATTTCGATAAAAATTCCTTAAATCAAGGCAGACATAACCAGGATGGAAGCGGGAGGAAAAAAGGTTTATTCTGTCTGCTGAAAACTTCTGTGTGCTGTTAAGTCACTCCCTCAGTCACCAGACCCTCAAGCCAGTCTGTCATCCCACAAGATGACAAAAATGGTGATACTGTTGTTGCACTTTTCTGGAGGGAAGAGTCCACCCCTCCTGTCCAAGTGTCTATCGAAAAATATGGTGATGCAGGCATTCAGCAGGACTGTTACCTTTCCGTGACTGACAGGTGAGGCCAACAGGAACTTGCGTTAAATCAAGTCCGGTTTCTGAGACCTTGCCCAAGCTCTAGCTCTCCTGTTCATTATTTCCCTGTTAATGTAAAGATAATGCCATACAAATGGCTGTGAGCTACAAAATGGTATCCTGGCTATGCCACGTTCCATCTGTAAAAGGTACGTATAAAGTATAGCTGAGATCACAAACCAAATGGAGCACTTTCACTGCACGATCACCCCTGCTGTGATGCCTTCAATGCAGAAATGTCGATCAGATAATTGCCTTTAAGCGCAGGAAAAGCTACAGGGAATAGCAGAATGGGTGTACATGGTTTCCCTAAGAGCAACAAGTCTCTGCCTTGTCACGACAGGAGAGACAGACAGAAGCCCACAGAAAGACAGAGCAGGGCATCAGCTTTTCAAAGCCGGGGCAGACACAAAGACGTATCTTTTCATAGCTGCATTAAGGATGTCCTGAGATCAATGGAAGTTTTTACAGGCTATCAGCACGCAGGTGCTTGTTTGCATGTAGTATTATGACAGATACAAGGACGGACATCAGGATGAACAGCAGTACAATCACTCACAAATGTGTACATATAAAAGGTGGAAAAGATATCAAGATAGGCACAGAGGACAGGAGAGAAAAGCAGAATAAAAAAGCACACAGATAAATCCGCAGCGACAGGTAGCTCCCCCTTGCAGCTCTGCCTCCTCAGCAGCGTACGCTGATGTGGCACCCAACGTAGATTAACTCTCCCTTTCTCCCCCTTTCATTTCTGAGAGGAAAAAACCAGACTCGGTCACTATTTCCCAAATATTTCCCTCATTCTGGAAATACTTCGGCCAAAACCCGGATTTTATATATATATATATATTTTTTTTTTTTTTTTTTTTTT
>JAVJGI010000014.1:115032801-115051044 GCA_035590275.1 Ibycter americanus | reverse complement strand
CCCCCAGCCCCGGCCAGCGGGCCAAGGGCTCCGGGCTTGTGGGAGGGGGCCACGGCCCGGCGGCTGCGCAGCCTCCGTTCCCCTCCCGCCGCTCCGGTGGGGAAGGGTGTGAGGGGCGAAGAGGGCTGGGGAGGGGGGAAGGAGAGAAAATGGCCTCCGCTGGTGGCGGGCGAGGCAGAGGCAGGGCGTGCTGGAGGAGGAGGGCAGCTCTTCAGCAGACCTGAGGGAGAGGGTCTTCATCTGGAGGACGATGTGCGAAAAGCCAGCGGGGGGTCTGAGGTGGGAATTCTCACAAAGTATAAGCTGGTAAAAAGAGAAGGGGACAACGGCAGGAAAAAAAAAAAAAAAATGTTGTGTGGCTTGTCGGGTGGCCTGTTTGGCCAGGAGGAGCTCAGTTTACAAGTCCATGTCCAGCAGTCCGGTTTTCTTCAGCAGACTTTTGCCACAGGTTGTCCAGAGCAGCTCCCCTCACGTTCCTTACAGAGACCCATTTCCAGCCCCTTAGCACAAGGCTAAGGCAGGCTCCAGTGACTATAATCTAATCTTAATTTCTTCAGTAGTCCTTGGTACGTTAGATGGTACAAGAGACCATGAGAAGTCATTTAAAATTGAAATAAAGGTAGCAGCTTCATAAAGTACGAAAAAAAAGCGCTGTAGGTGAACAGATGGGCTTTAGTCAGGCTGTTAGAACACTAGGAAAAAAGGTGAAGACGTTCGTAAGAAATGAGCATGCTTCACAAATAATTTAGTGTTGGTAACAGCTTAATTACCTTATGTAGATTAAGAATATTTTAGTTAGCGATAGTACGCAGGAGTTGTCTGCTCAGAAGCGGTGTTCCTGGCTACAGAGACCCAGTCTCAAGCATCAGCACCGTAACAGCCTGCAGCAGGGAGCTCCACAGCCCAGGGATAAACACCTTCTTGTACTCGTCCTGAACATGCCGCTGCCACCACCTTTTACTGTCATTCTTGGTGCATTGTTTTGTTATTTACCTGTGATCACTTGTGTTGGAGATCTTAAGTAAAATATTTTAATCTATTAAATGGGAGAGATTTCTCTGAATCCTTGTAATTTGCGTTGTTTGTGGGGGGACACAGTCCCCAGTCCAGACGCTGGTTGGTGCAGTCAGACTCAAACGCATTCTCTGTTGTATAACCTGACCCAGACTGGGTGTCCTACTATCATATGACCCCTGCCAGCTTACGTAAAGTGACACCATCTGCACTGACATCCATGACCTGATGCAGGTGGCATCACTCTGTAGCACAGGTTAAGAAGGAGAAGAGGCTCCGTACAGCCCACATCCTTTTTTCACTTTTAATCTGATCACCTTAGCGCAAGGCATACCTATAGAATCAGCAATGGCCTTCATCCATCACCAGTATCAGCAGGAGTATCAAGACATATATGGGGGAAATAAACACCACAGAATTGCTGGTGTGGAAATTATTTGGGGGTCAATGTAGTAGGCATTTTGCCCCCAAACTTCAAAAGTTGTCAAGTGCAAAAATTCAGGATGACTTGAAGATAATGGTGATTTTAAATAGCAGACAGGAGATACTGTTTTGCTTGCCTTCTACTTTGTTCATCTTGAGTAGTCACATTTAAAAGCTTTTCTAGTAACAAGAGTAAACAAAGTTTTGTTTTACAGGGAGTGCAGGTCTGCCAAGTACTACATTACAGCCTGTACTAGATCCACAGTGTTCAGGAAAATGCCACGGAAAGGAAGGTGATACACTTACTCGGTATAGCTGTGGGGCTCAGTCCATAGTGTGTGGACTTCTAAAAGATGAAGAGAAAGAAAAAAATTTTATGCTTGGGAAATGCAGAGATACTCCAGCACCCTGAATTGGCAGGAGTACGATTAATACTGTGTGGATGGGGGAATGTGCATGCAATCTCTGGCTGAGACATTTCCAGAAGTATGAGCTAACTGAGACTTGACCTCGAGTGCTAGTCAAAAATTAGGTTAATTTTTAGGGGCGCTGGATTTATGCCTCTTTCTGAATAAACACTGAGTCGATTAAAACCTGTAGCAAAGCATTGGGTTTCACAGGCTCAGGGACTCGGCATCTAAGGCTCACTACAGAATCCTCTCCAGTATTTCTTAAGTGGATTTTTTTTCTTTCTGTAACAAAGGAGCTTCGATTGGCACACGGAGGGCAACGTGCAGCTGTTATCAACGCACAACGTTGTGTAACTCACTTGGGATTGATCGCTCCTGAAGAGTATGACCCTACCACAGCAGGAGGTATCACTCAGTCCCGCTGCAGGCAGACTCTCAAACACGGCCAGGCTTCCAGGGTTACTGTCGGCAACCTCAGTCAACACCCCACAACTCCCAGCTCCATCAGCTTCCTGCAAACACACCACATCTATCTGCACTGATGGGTTACTGGGTGTGTGGGTGCCTCCCACCAATGGCAATAGTGAGGGATTTTATTCATAACTGTTTTTAAAAAATCACACCAAAAATACATGTAGTAACATCCCTGTTTGCATCATGTGAATCTTATCCCACTGTATCTAGAGAGACCTAGGGAAGAGGCAAGAAACTCAGCGCTCTAAAATCATAATTTGTGAAATGTCAGGGGAAAATAAACTGATTCTGATTGTTTCACTGAAAAACTATTTCTCTCTTTTCTGCTTTTCACAAGGCTTCTTCCACCTCTTTGCTTTTCAGGCTGCAGATCAAGGTGCTCAGCAATAGAGCAAAGGATGGTGTAAAGGATACAGAATCCAGCATATCACGATTCAATGCAACAGAGAGACAGGGTCAATTATTAAACCATCTGCTTTCTGCAGCCTGCAGGGTTTTTGTATGGAAAGCTGTTTGAAAAGCTACTTCTCTCCTGCAGCATTAAATTAACATACTTACTTTTGTATTGTTTACCGTATTTGTAGTTGAAAGCATCGGGCAAAAATCCACTGCTCAGTGTCTGTAGAGTTTCTACCCCTTCTGTGTCAATTCCCTGATCCTGCCGGATCTTAATTCCAACCTGTATAAAACTGGCATAAAAATGCATATTAATGCAGATATTACTACTACAGCAAGAGGGACGTAGGCATCTGTATCACTACTGCTAAATATTTTTCCTTATTAAATACCAAATCAGCAGTGCTCTGGTATGAAGCCTTATCTACAGGAGGAAAAGGTAGGGTTTAGAAAGATTGTACCCAGTCACCTAGAGTCAGCCTGGAAGTGCAGCTATGCAAATTAAAGTAAAAAGCAGTCATGAAGCTTCATGCCCATTGGCAATGATTCACACTTTTGTTTACACTTTGAAAATCCTCTTTGCTTTAAATTTTCTCTTGGGGACGTGTGTTTCCATGTGGTTTTGCAAGACAATTTCTCACTTTCATCTTCTCCTGCCCAGAACACAGCTAGTCAAGTAGAGGCTGTAACTCAGCAAACCCTCCCAAGCATATAAAAGGATTGGGTAAGGCATTATTATTGGCTTTGTCATCACTGAAAATAATGCATGTTCATTACACTGGAATATCCTTCTTTTTCTAAGATCTTACACAAGACAAAGGGATGATTTCTACAGTGCTGCAGCTAGGAGAATTCAAATTCAAACGGGAAGTATAGGTCAGGATGCAACTATAGTCATACTGAAGTAGAGCTCATGAATCATCTCCAGTGTGGCTTACTCGCTGTCAAAATATCTTTTTTCTTTTTTTTTTCCTAATGTGAAGAGAGAGTAGCTGTTATTCATGTAAAAATTCCAGAGAAAACCAAGGGATCATGAAAAATCCGTTTTACCCTTTCTGGTGTGTGTGGGGAGACTTGAAAACACTCTAAAAGGGCCATCCAGCGTTTTGGCCACTGGCTTTCATTTCACAACAGATGTAAGATTCCATTTTCTCCATTTTACATAACCCAATGGATCAATTAGCAGACTGTCAGGGGAAAGAGAACAAATGCAAACACACCTCATCTAAACAGCTACATGCATATGCCCAGTACAATCAAATATGACAGGCCCAACCAGATTCCTATTTTCTTTAATACTGAATATTAGAGATAAAACACTATAGCTCCCAACATTTATTGGATTAGAAGAAGGCAAGTGATTTTCTTCAGGTCCTCAAAGCCCCTTGAATATAAAAAAAGATCTTAATAAAAATTAATATTTTTAATCTAGGAAAGTTTCTAAAGACTTTAGTCAAAGAGCAGCAGCAGATCAAGATCCTAAGGATGGATATAAAAAAAATTACAATCTCCATTCCAAAAAACCACGTAGTATAAGGCAGAGTCTTTAAATGATAGCACAGCCCTTCACCATCATTTGCAGCCACAGGAAATTAAAGAGCTAAAATTGAAGTTGACAGGCAGAGCTAAGCATAGTGCTGCCTGCAGCACGTTGTTTCCTCAGTGTCATTGCCCACAGACCCACGAAGCCTGTGGTCCCATTCATCTATGGATCTGTTGCCAGCTTCCAGGCTGACAACCTAAAGCTACTCAGATGCTGCAGACCCCAAAACGCAGAGATTCACGAGCAGCCCATCAGCGAGGTTGGTGACCAGGAGCAGCCTGGCAGCTCGGGCAGAGCTCAGCACAGGCGGAGCAGTGGAAATGAGCTGCCATCGAGCTCCTTGCCGTTGTGGCTGGGCTGTCACTGCGTCCTTGCTGCCGCGGCTTTAGCATCTCACAGAAACACCGTGCAGAAATTGTTGGCCATTCACTAGAATAATCTGAAAAGGGGAAACTGATTTCCCTCTGCCTGCAACATCCCTTCTCTGTCATTGTCAAAGAAAATACTTTGCTGGAGCTCGACGTGGGCAGTTGCTTCCTAACCCACGTCCAAGCGCAGCCAACGTTGACCTGCCCCAGCCGCAGGGATGGGCAGGGAGGGGATGGCAGCTGGCTTGCCTTAACACCCAGTGTGGAGCTAAGGCACGCTGCTGTCACCACCGCGCAGGGCTTACATGCATCTCCCCAGCATAGAGGACAGTGGTGAACCCAAAAGCAGTGAGGGGAAGGGGAAAGAGGAGGCCATCCTCAAATGGACGCACTTCATGTGTTAAACAGCTTGTACCTGGAGTCAACACACAACATGCACAACTAGCATCTAAAGTAAAATTAATTAAATCTCTGCTTATATCTCATTTTATACCTCCAGCAAGATTAGAAAGAGTTAGAGAAAGGCACTTTTACATTTATGCAAAAATAGAAAATACAATTTTTTTCAAGAAGGAGAAGCCTTTTCTGGAGACTGAACTGGGCTGATGGAAGAGACTTGTTCTCAGAAGTATTAATATGAAGGGGTTTCCACCATGAAATGAGTTGGTAAATAAATACCCATCAAAATAACAAGAATTTTTCATAAGTCACTTAGGTTTAGGTTTAAAAAAAAAAAAAAAAAAAAAAAAGATAAGGTGGTGGTGTTCTGATCAGCAACAATGTCTCCCAAAAGCTAAACTTCTCCTGATGGTTATCCTGAAAAACGGAGGAGTCTGTTTCATTCAGAATTTTTCCTAAGTTTAGTCTGTCCTGAAACCAAGACACAATTTCTCCACTGACTCCATGAGATTTCCTGCCAGTTAATAGCACAGCATACCTAATGAGCTTTGCGAAGCCTGGGACACAGTTCCCTGGAATCCTTCACACCCCGGCATCACGCAAACATCCCAAAACAGCCCTTAAACTTCCACCACAAGCCCTCGGGTCCAGCGGATTTTAAGCAGGTAGAAGTGTGGGTGAAAACTTCGGGATGTTTATACCTTCTTTGTGGGAATCACACTAATTACAAGTTAGTTAAAAGACCCATTCTATTTTTGAATTTGATGCCATAATTATTTATGTTTGGTTAAGTGGAAACTTTCTGTTATTGTAGCTTTTAATTAGTCATACAGATGCATGTTATATTTCTTTACAAGCCTAGCTCATCTTACCTGGTCTTGAAGGTATGAGTTCCTCTTCTTTTGTCAGTGTTGAAACTCATTACTTCGCATACTGTTTGGAGCTGAGAAAGTACAGTTTTCCTGCATTTCCAGGGAGGACCACTGCACAGCACCGCAGCTCCACCCTTTTGTGCTCACTTTCTAGAAATCAAAATGAAGCAGTTGAGAAAGGCATCAGAAACCTGTGTTTGGGAGGAAGAATTGTTGCTTACCTATCTCAGCAGACTAAAGGTACAGAGAGCGTGGTCTTGGCTTCTACTGGGGAGCCAGAAACACATTTGTCATCCCAAGGCTGAAAACATGAGATGCAATTAGGCAGGAAACTATCTTCCTTATGAAGAGTCAACACAGACCATACACCAAGAACAGGCTATAAAAACCAGATACAGAACATTGACCTGGAGTTTGAAATCTTAAATAAGCGCACCCAGGAATTCAAGGTCTGAATCAGGAAGATTCAATAAAATAGCCTAAAAAGTGATACTGTGCTCTTGCCTTATTTTTGACCACGTTATTGTTTGTTTATTATTTTCTTTCTCTGGTGACATGGAGGTTGCTCAGACCCCAAGTTGATACCAGCTATGCACAGTGCTGGAGAATCAGCAGACTCAAGGGGGCAGGGAAAGAGTCTTCTGAAGGCAATTGCTCCAGGCATGGTTGACTCAAGAGTTGAGGTTGTGCAAAACCCCTGAAATACCAGATTACTTAAAAAAAAAAAAACAAAAAACAAACAACTAATTTCTAGTAACTCTCTGATCAACATCATTCACAGCAGGAGGGAGAAGATGCTACATCCTGAATAACCAGTTGTAAAGGGGTTATGTGGTTCTTCCCTGATACCCTCACATTTCATATCCCTGTAGTGTCAGATCTTAATTTACCGTCGCGCTGTACAGACAGGGCATTGGCAGAGAGGTACTGCTCTGCAGAACAGATTGGAGCACCTAGATTCAGAGCCTCCCTCCATCCACCAGTTTATAAATAGAGATTTAAAAAGGCAGTGGTGTAAACAGACGTTCCCTCCACTGCTTAGAGTCACTGCCACACATGATGCTCCTTCTAGCATCCAGCTCCAGGACTCTTTCCATGACTGCCAGCTGACATTTTCTCCTTGTCCTGTAGATCTCATTTTAGATGGTCCTGATCGTTTTGTGCATTTTTAGGAAAACTAGCCTAAAAATAAACCAGCCTGTCAGCACCTGAGATAAAGCAGGGGGAAAGAGAGGAGCTGTGTGGAGTAGAATTTTGGTGCTGGATATTGCCTGGATCCTCACGTCTTTCCCTGTGGGCTGAGGCTGCCCAAGGCCACTTGCTCCAGCAGCATCTTTGCCTCTCCAGAACCTTGGAGGGGTCTCTGGGGCAATCCTGTGACAAGGCTTGCAGAGATGAAGCTGCCATTCACCTCTTGCTTGAATCTCAGCAGTTCTCTCTCCTAGTCCTGCTGAAGACCATTACTATTTATACAAAAAAAAGACCACATTTGACCCAGCAAGGCTCAGAAAAATCTGGATGTTTGGGCAAAACTCAGAGGAGGAGGATGCCAGGCATACTCTGCATCTGGACAGCAGGTAGTCAGAAGTCAGGAGCCAGCACAACAGAACGGTGGGGCAGGGACCACCAGCCCAAACGCAAGGTACAACACGATGGAGAAATTGAGCACATCACTGCTTGGTTCCTGCAACGGTTAGACTGTGGGGGGTAGGAGAGACAGAATTTGAGACAGAGAGAACCACTGTACGCAAACAGTTGGAATTGGCAGCTATTCTGCACAGATCACTTTTGAGAACATTTTAATTCCCCAGTTTTGAAGAACTGTATTTTCCCTTCCTTCCTTCTTCTGTACGTGACATCAAGCAGCCCTACCAGCTCCCGTGTGAGCGAGCGTAGGGGGCTATTGCTCATTCCTAGCCATATGTTTCTGTCAGATGTTTACTTGCACGAGTGACAAATCGTTCTGAGCGTTTGAAAAGCTGCAGGAGGCATTGCCGTTCCCTACTCCTACCTCGTTTCTGCAGTCCCAGCCTGTGCTGCAGTCAGGGAGCAGGCAGCTCTCAGGCAGGCAGGGAGAAGGAACAAGACCCACGGGCCAGGCAGATGTGGGCTGTGCAGCAGCATCCTTAAACTGCGAAGGGAAATGCACTGCAAGTAAAGCAACCCCTCAGTAGTTACAGAAGCACCAGTCACTCTAGGAAGGAAGATGTTCCCTTCTGAGCAGGAAAAGCTGGTGAGGAAAAGGAGAACGGTGAAGCTGAAAGTCTGGCATCTCTGCTACTGCTCCTCTCTGCTGGACTATCAAAGGATTTTTAAACCTCTAATTAAGACCTTGTATCCTCTTAGCACCATTATTCTTAGCCACAGTGAGGCAAATGGAGCTTAAAGGCATTGCTTCAGTCTTCTCTGCGTCTTTCTTTTTTTAAAGAGTAAAGGCCCTATATAAATGTACTTTTAGTGTCCATGTTACTTACTGGCAAGTGTGGATGCCCACAAGACCTTAAAACAAAGAAATCCTGTGCCAGAAGCAGAAGAGGGAAAGAAGCACTCCTCAGAGAGAAGGGGATGAAAGGAACAGCTGTAACATAAAGATTTGGAAGACATCACAGAATGAGATGTTCTCTTTGAGGTGTATCCTTGGTACAAGCTCTGATGGTGATAGTGATTCTTTTTTAAGGCATGCTTAAGTCCTGAAACTAATCATGGTAGCTCTTAATTAATGAGAGACTGGTCCTACCCACCAACATCACTGTGAAAAGGAGGCAGAGAAAATTTTCTTTTCAGTGCAGAATTTCTACTCCCCTCAAGGAAAACCACAGATTTTTGCTTTTCTTTGTTGTGAAGAGCAGATGGAGGCTCTAGTATCTTAAGGGAGTTGGGAGGTGGTGGGAAGTGGAGTAGATCCCTCTGACAGTCCGGCCATCCTGACGTCCATACCTTAGAGTATCGCTAGTTATTCTTGAAACCCAGTAATTATTTTCTAGCAATTTGTGATTTGCTAGATGTTAGAGCAAAGGCTGCGCCTCCAGCTGGGTGGTCTGCACTGTCTACCCTGGTGGGGGCTGATGCCCCCACCCAGCCGGAGCTGCCGAAGGGAGAGGCTGCGGTGCAGACCTGGGGTTGCAGGACGTGCCCAGACCTTTCTCCTGGGGCAGGGACAGGCAGCAGACCTGCCGGCCAAAGCTGTGCCCAGGTGGAGGAGCTCCTGCAGCGGGTGGCTGGGCTGCAGGAGGCCATGGGAAGGCTGCGTAACACCGGGGAGGCTGAGGAGGAGTTAGATAGCTGGTTCCAAGCGCAGTGGACCCACAGCCCATGGCCAGACAGCCAACAACTCCTCCACCAGAGCACACAGAAGGGAGGGGGGGCAATAATTTAGAAGAATGGAAGCTTGCAATGGCAAGGACCTGCAGGAGGATGAGACTTCCCTCGAAGCCTGAGGTGCCCTTGCAGAAATGCTTTGCTGCTCTGCAGACTGAAGAGGAAAGACCCATCACAGGATGATGGAGAGATGCTGGAGCGGAGTGAGGCAGCCCGATCTGCTCCCGGTGTAACAACCAGCACAACTAAGAAGAGGCGACGAGCGATAGCAGCAGGCAACTCTCTTCTGAGAGGTACAGGGGCACCTGTTTGCCCCCCTGACACGCTCTTTAGAGAGGTGTGCTGCTTGCTGGGGGCTCGTACCAGGGACACCACTGAGAGACTACCAAGCCTGGTACAGCCCACTGACTGTTATCCACTGCTGTTTCATGTGGGCACCAGTGACCCAGCCGGGACCCATCCAAGGAGTATCAAGAAGGATTACAGAGCGCTGGGAGCAGTGGTAAGGGCACCCAGCCAGGAAGGCACCGGCACAGGTTGCCCAGAGAGGCTGTGGATGCCCCACCACTGGAAGTGTTCAAGGCCAGCTTGGATGGGGCTCGGAGCAACCTGGTCTAGTGGAAGGTGTCCCTGCCCATGGCAGGGGGGTGGAACTAGATGGTCTTTAAGGTCCCTTCCAACCCAAACCATTCTGTGATCCTATGATGATTCTACTTGCAGCTTTCAGGAGATTCGGTTTTCTACAAAGATGTCAGTTGTGCTAAGAGCTTGGTCTTTGCAGCACCTCAGGGGAAGGTAATCCATTCTGCGCTCTTCTTAAATTGCCCCTTCATTTCCTTTGCTTTTCGTGTCCCACTGTTCCCTCCATTATTTTCAACTGCTTTATCTTCTTTGCTTACAAGTGCTGTACTTCTCTAATCTCGGGGAAAATTGCCCTTCCTCCCACTACCTTTCTGACTTTCAGTAAATTAGCTGGTGCCTCCATGACAACAAAATTGATCATATCTCCTCAAGCTGTCTCCATAGGTCTCAGGCAAGCTGTCTGTTCAGGGGACCTTGTCTTTTCTGGCAGCTTGCTTCCCAGTTTTCCTCCAGTACCCTTCAACAGCGACTGCTAAGTTAAAGGAGACGTTTCTGGTGCTGTTTTACCTGATTGTTCTGCCACTTCCATGAACATTTCCTTCCCTGGCTGTCAGTGATTGCTCTCTTTTTATCCTGTCTGCTTTGCAGACTGCTCTGCCTTGACGGATCTCAAGTTTTGCAACTTTCTGTTTGTTTTCCAGCCAGCATCAGTGTTTCCCCTATCTTCTACTTGCTGTATTTTCTCACTGGAGCCCCCTCACTCTCTAACCTCACCTAGGAGCTCTGTGCTGCTAACTGCCATATTCAGTTCTCTTTAGCCCATCTCCACAGCCTGGATAGCTTTGTACCTCCAGCCATTTGCCTAACATCCTCTCATCTGTTTCTCCCACAAAACTGGATTAAAAGATCCTTACTTTTTACATCCAGGTGTGATAGCTAAAACGCAGGAGGTAATTCAGCTTTTACACTCTTTCCTTTCAGTTTAAGCAGCTCAACCGAGTCAGGCAACAGATTTCATAACCAAATGCGGTAGACTTATTGCTTATTTTTCTAATTATGCCAGTTGAGAAAGATTGCTTTTCATATTTTCCAACACCATTTAAAGCCATTAACTGTTCCACGAAGGAAGTGAGTGTCTGGCTGCAAACCTGTGGTAAGGGTAGAAGAGCAGCCATTCCTAACGTTCAGTTCTTCAGCCAAACCAGCACTTTGAGAAGGCTTTAAAATTATCATCGTCATCACCATCTGCATACTCTTACCTAGTAGGATGTAGAAAAAATGAAGGTGAGCAGATTACCAAAATACCTGCTGATTAGCCTTAGCTTCCTCCAGTATCAACCTGTGAGTGGAATATAGTCTGAAATAATTTGGCTTGGGATGCCTGTAAAACATCATTGACTTTCATTAACTGCCTTGTCTGAGCAGAGCACCGTTTGAACCATAGGGATGGGCTTGCCCTTTCAGAAGGAGGTGCCCTGCAGCTGCATTTCTGTAGGCAGCAGGAATCCAATACTAATGGCATTTCAGTAGCTCGGACTGAAATGAGGGACACTTGGGTGGAGTGCAAGGAGAACAAAGTCCACACCGTCCAAGCGTAGACCAGAGATCAATCAGATTTTCTCAGCCCAGAGGAAGGAGGCTCAACTCCTGCAAATTAAGTTGAAAAAGTCTTTTGATTTAAGAGTTAGGAAAGGAGCCATGGCCAGCAAGCTCTGTCTCCCCACCCCCTAGGGAGCGATACATCCTCTAATCCCACCAAAGTATAAAAAAAAAGCAACAAAAACACACCAAAAAACCAACCTACCAAAACCCCACACTTTACCAGTGATTCTTACAGGCAGCAGGCTGGGCTTTTGTCTCTGTGCTGTGATTGACGACAGCTGCATTAGGACTCTACAACTGTCGATCCCCTTGCCAGAGAGCGAGTTGTAATCTCATTTATTCTCAACTTCTGGGAGAGCATCTTTCTGTTCTAAACATCTTTTCATACCGCTGAGAAGCACCTGTTGAATAAGAAGAAAATAACCTGTGCAGCCAAGCTAACGCAAGGAAACCAGAGACCCCCTGGCTGAGTGGAGAGGCAACCATCGGCAGGTCCACGCTGTCACCCCAGCCACGGTTCGGTACCTCTCCCCTCAGGCACCAACGTGTCTTGTCTTTTGAATGGATTGCAACTTGCTCAAAATTTCTCTTTGTAAGCAGCTTAGCAATATTCCGCCCGCTCCACACACACGGTAATTTTCCTCCGCAGCCACACCGCAAATTCCTTGCCACTAGCTGTGCAGCTATCAGCTTCTTAGTGCTCTAAATAGCTCCCGTGCGTCACATTTGAGCGGCTCCCCTGCTCCCAGCTGACATTCCCAGCCCACAGAAATCTGAATATTCCTGCACAGCTCCTCAGTTCAGGAAATCTAGAAATAACATGCTGGTTTATATTTATTTCTCTGCAAGCTTTGACTTGTGGATCTTCTGGAGGTAGCAAAAACAGGAGAAAACCCCTGTATGTTCAACACTTGAATTTAACATTACATGACTCTGCCTTTTAACGGCTCCATGGGCACATTTGTCACCATGAGGCCAAGTCCCCAGGATAGTTATAGCCTTGCGTAAGAGGAGCCTAGATAATTTGGCCTTAGTCTTAGAAAGGTGGCTCTGATTTCGACTAAAAATACATTTGCATTCCTTCTGCCTTATTCTTAACCACACAGCTTCCCTCCCACAGAGGCACAACCCTTGCGCGCCCCTTTCCCCGTGGTCCAGGCTCCTTTACTCACCGCTTCTCCCAAACAGGACACAACCCTGCGTTGCCTCTTTCCCAGCTCCCACTTTCAGGCCCCATCTTTCTCCCAGGTGGAAGTGATAGAGATTTAATCCCCCCAAACCCCCTCCAAAACTTAGTTCATTTCTCCTTGTTTAGGTGAACCCAGGAAAATTGAAGGTTGTATTATATGAAGTGCATCAGCAGGTAAGATGTTATATTAAAGTAAGGTCACAGAAAGACAGTTTTATTCCATTTGCACTAAGTTGAAAGTTGATTTGCAGTTCTTGTTTAACTGAGACAAGCTCCAGATTCCTTCCCAACAATATTTAATTGCATTAAATACTGAAGTACATTATATTGAATCACATTAAATACGATGAAGTAAACCTCGTTTTATTCCCAAGTTAATCACAAAGTGTTACTTTTACCCCAATTTAATCTGGACAGAATATTTTCAGTTTCACTATCTTGAAAGCTTAGTATTGCACAGCATTTGCTATCTGCTTAACAGATGTTATAGCTTAAGGCTGGATTTTTCGCTAGTCAGAACTCTTCCCCTAGAATTTATTGAGGCTCAAGATTGCAGCAGCCCATACAATGCCAGGGAGTACTTTGGTGCAGCCCCACTAGGCAGGAGAGAAGGGGCTGAAATAGCTGGGTAGGTTTGGAGCCTCTGGACCTCTTTGAAAAAAGCACCACACGTTGGCTTCCAGCAGCCTTGTACGGACAACCTCAACACTGCCCTGCGTGCTGCACCCAGCGATCCCCTACAGAAACCTCCAGTTTTCATCAACTCACATGTAACACGGGTTCTTCTGTCCATACCGCACCTCAGAGGTGAGCCACCACAACACAGTTTTTCTACAAAAATACTCCACAGGCAAACACCAACATGAAAACGCCTTATCCTGGAGTACTCACTTGCCTACAAAGACCTGCTACCCCCGCAACAGCCATCACGCTCCAGTGGTCGGTGCAAAGTTAAAAATCACACGTGCAGGGCAATTCTGTTGATGTGAATTAAACCAGAATTGGGTTTGAAAGTTGCTAACGTTTTATTGAGTAATCAGACTTCTCACAGGGGAAGACTGAGTGCCAAAGCTGAGGGTGCTCAGCAGTACCGGTGCTTTTTTACCCATTTGGATGCTGAAAGAGACACAGATTTAGGACTGGGTTTGCCACCCTAAAATCCCAGCCCCTGGGCATGGCTACCTGAAGGCTGCAGAGGACCTGGAAGCGTAGTTCAGGTATGTGCTGACCTCTTCCTCGTATGGATGTCCCATCCTCAGGAGGGTGGGCAGCAAAACAACTGCACAGTAAGCGCTTGGCAGGGAAAATTGAGAAGTGTTGTCTCCTCCAGTTACCGCGCACTGCAAATGAGAATGTAAACAGGTTATCTGGCAATTAACAGCAGAGTGGAAGTTAACATCAGTCCATTTTTTCCCATCCTAACACAATCTGGCATCTTTTTCAATCCGTTTCACAGAAACCATCAAAGTGATAGTTCCTGTGAACTGTCATTGCTGCTAAAAAAAGTGAGTAAAAGGCAAGAGAGTCATGACCTTCTGGAAATTTCTTCACGTTTCGCATCTCATAGGCAGAGATGCTGGGCATCAATTCTTTCCTTTAAATTGAAAAACAAACCAAACCAAACAACTACCTCACTTTTCCCAGTGTTTGGTTTGGAAGAACTAACATAATTTGGAAAAGCTGGCTTAATGCATCTGTTAAAAAAATTATGACATTTTCTTACAGTGTTTTTACCCTGTCAGTAATTAATAGATCCAAGTAATTTTAACTGCATATGGGTTTTTTTGTCTTGGGTTTATTTTCTTCTATCGCACAGCCAACTCATAGCTGGCTGTTGATTCATTCAAAACCCTTCAGTATCTTTAGAAGCTTCTAACAAGAAAATGTGTTTTCTCCACCAATAATTCTTGAAGAAGGTAATTTGGATTATTAAATGTTCTCCAAGCCCACTTTCCTATGGTTTATGAGCTCTCGCTAGCTTCAGTCACCTGGAGAAAAATGACCGAGGCACATAAGACCCCAGCAAATGGTGCTGATTAGTAGCTACAACAAGCCGCACAAGTAATATCATTGAGAGTTCGGTATTTTGAGACTAGCGCTTATACAAATTTTACGCTAAAATGTTTCTGTAAATTATAAATAAAGTGCATGGGGATTGTTTAAGAATGAGAATGTGTTTTCCTGGAGAAAACATTAGTGGCACTGAAAGAGCTATGCATTGACTCTGGGGACCCATTTTGCTGAAAGCAAAGATGGGGAGGTGACCACCTGGCTCAGAGATGTTGAAAAGGCTTAGAAAATCCTATTCTTATGTTGCTGATTTTGGCATTAGTTTGCTGGCTTGAAAAAGTCATGGCGTGATCTGGAACCTTTTCTCACTGGCCAGCCGTGACTGCAGGCCATTTCCATTTTGCAACTTTTTGGCAGCATTTACAAAACTGTTACCGTCTGAGAGTACAGTTGCTGATACCTTGAGTCCCATGACAGCATCATGTGTAATATGCAAAGGCATTACGCATACGTATCTATAAACCCAACATGTGTACTTCATCTTGGTTTTCTTCTGCTGTAAAGTTGGCGTTCACCCGCATCATTTGATACATAATCATTACTTTTAACGTGTGCGTTTTTTGCTCGCACATCGCATTTCATATTAGTTGTCCTCTGTGTTTGATGCACCATTTTAGGAATACAATTATTTTCTGCTGGCATCTCCACCACTTCAAGTCATATAATGAAATTTAGCCTTAAAACCATTACAACAGGAGATAATTTATGAAACAGTAAACAAGAAGCCCTCCCTCCCCCCCAAGAATTGACTAAGGCAAGAACAAAAGGAGTAATCATGGGTGATAATTGCATTGTCTCATTCCATTTTCTTCTGAAATCTTATTACAGCTGTCCCAAGAAAACATGCATTATACAATCCAAGTAATGAAAGAGTAATTCTAAAAGCTAATTGTCTATAAAAATCTAGAGTTGATCCTTTACTCCTTGGAAATAGGGAGGTAATTGCATTGGTGTGCCAGTTCATGGGGACCATCACCGGAATACTAAATCCAGGTTCAGAGTACCAACTTCTTTATCTCACGAAGTGTTGGAAGAATAAAAACACATTAAAATATCTCAGTGAGAGCATTCCAACACAGAGATGAATTCTCATTCCCGATGGGTTTATATTGGAGATAAAAATGCATACAAGATCCACTGGTTAAAAACTGATGAAAAATCCTGTCGTCTGGGGCAGGAGGATCCGACAAGCTGATTATCCTGGCACCTTCAAGCCTTAAAATTGATTAAACCGATACACCAGTTAGAAAAAACAGTAAGATGCCTTCAAGAATCCCCTTCAAGACACAGGAACTAGAATGAGAAAAGGAAACATCACAAGTGGTTACGTACAAGTAATTTTCTGTTGCTCCCATTGATCATCTTTCATGCCACAGCACTTGCCTTCAGATTGCAGTAGTGAGGTTGTCCCAGAGGGTCTGGTCAAACACCCAACCTGGGAAATGAGGACACCAGGTACATCTGAACAACTTTCTGACTGAAATTTAACCCGGTGAAAGAAAATGCATCAACTTGCTTGGGAGCGGCCGAAGAAAGTGTTAAGAAAGGAACATGAAAGAATATCTTAAATTTTCCATCATTTTTTCCACAGCTTTTTTTTTGCAGGAGGAAATCATTAGGAGACTAAGTTTGGACTCCAGCCCACCACTTATCCCTGCCTCTGCTACCCCCGTGGCTCCAGGCTGATGATACAACAGAAAGAGCCAAACAGCCAAAATGCATTGGGAATTCAGCTGACATTGACTTGTCTCTGCTGAGAGGTATCACACGAATGCCTTCGTGCAGATCAGCAGTATAGACACTTAACAGTGACATTTCTGTGTAGACGATGTTTAATAGACCAGAAAAAATACACAGGCAAGAAGCACCATACGCGTGCATTTTATACTGCGAAGAACCAACCATGAAAACCATCTCATGAAAAAGAGGAAAAACAACTTTGAATTCAGTCATTACATACATCCTAGTAGACAAGTGCCATAATTATTCATCTTTACAAATTAAACTAGGGACTGATAAGTATAATCCCTTTAGACTAAAATTCAACTCTGCTTGGTGCTAAGGCTGAAGAGGTTCCATAAACACAGATGTATGGGAGAAAATGGTATCTAGGAATGTATCTTAGTTGAACATAGATCACTATATAAATGCAAATCATTGCATATAAAAGTGAACGTACAGATTATTTCCCCCCCCCCCGGGGGAAAAAAAAATTAAAAACCAGATGCAGTTATTAATTTCTCAGTGACTTAGTGAAATGCTGCTGCCCAGGTCCAATCGCACAACCATAATGATCTCTCAAGTGTAGTCGCAGGGTGAACAGTACAAAAGTTAAAGAGATAACTGAAGATAACTGAAGGGCTGTTGAACTGATGAAGTGTCATGTATGGTTTAAAAAAATCACACAAAACCACCTGATTGCCTTTAACTTTCACTGGAGTACCCTGAGGATAAGGGCAAGTGATCTTTTTATGCGAGAGAGTAGCATGTCTCCTAGTAGCCTCAAGAGTTGAACAGCCGCCTTACTCACAAAAATGACAAATAAAAGCGATCCCAGGTTTTGATCCAGATTTGTTTTGAGTAGGCATAGGATTTCGATTCCGTGCCTTTAAAAACCGGCAGTTCAGCAAAAATGTCAAGCTGCATAACTTCCCACTGGCTAGAAAAAATACTGCTGATGATCTCTCAAATGAAACTGAGAAAAAAAACCTTATCTCATGCAAACAGTAAGTATTTTTTTTCCTTTGTGTTACATAATAAGAAATCAGGTGCATTTTTCACTTTTCATTGTATGCCAAACAGCAATATGACATCGGGAAATACTGACTCCTTATTTTGACTGCTGATTTTTAAGAGCTGCCCCCAATTTATATCTTGGTTATAGGATTGAACACTAATCTATAAAAATTGCCCAGAATTCAATTACTACATGCTCAATACAGATTCATTCATCTGCAGATGCAGCTACACAAAATCCCCGAACTCATCCCTCAAGCGAGGCTGTTGATAAATGAACAAAAGTGGCGCATCTGTCCTGGACTTTTCAGGTTGTACCACCCAAATGGATGACGTGGAGCCCAGAACGAATGGACTTGTCCTAAAACCACCATCCCTTACAGCTCAAAGCCATGATCTTTAAAAGTAGTGCATCCAGCAGCTGGCAGCTGCTCCAGACAAGAAGCAGAGAGGGACGGGTATCAGATTCGAATGGTACAGGCTTCCTAATTCAAGATATTTATCGTGGGGCAGAAAGCCCGAGTGGAGTCTTTAGAGAGTATTTCCAACAGTCACCTTTTCGTGTCATCCCTTCCCTGCCCAGCCTCAGGAATAAAAATTAAGGAAATAGGGAACCGTACTCAGCCTTGGATGGTTTAAGGCACCGACTTCTGGAGTCATTCCGCGCTGAGTGATTCAAGCAAAACGATACTGAAATTGTAAATGGATGATATTGAGAGTAGACGCAGCAGAAATAAATCAGTGGTCAAAAATAGCTCAGAACGGGCCTTATTAGAGACCATGGGCTTCATCTCCATGAGCACCCTGACTTTTTGGCTGCTGACACCTACACCAAGCACCGTCTTGC
>JAVJGI010000014.1:114994249-115032701 GCA_035590275.1 Ibycter americanus | reverse complement strand
ATTAGAGACCATGGGCTTCATCTCCATGAGCACCCTGACTTTTTGGCTGCTGACACCTACACCAAGCACCGTCTTGCTGCCTAAATCACAGCCCCGCCGGCAGCCGCTGGTGCCCTCCAGCCCCCTGCCCGGGCAAGCTCCAGCCGGGGGCGGTGATGGAGCCGGGGCGAGGGTCTCTCCCAGGTAGCTAAGGCTCCGTTTGCACAGTTTCTGAAGGTTGAAGTTTCACAATGTCATGGTGAGAGCTGAGGTGTCGGAGCTAAAGTCCTTCCTCCCATCAGAAACTGGGAAAGAGAGATTACACTCCCTTTTTCCAACACCTCCACTACCCCCTAAAAAAAGAATCTGCAATTTTTTTGCCATAACGAGACCACATGTTGTTTGCGATCCGGGCACACTGAATTATGTAGAGAACGGAGGAAGCCTCCCTACCTGCTGCTATTATGGGGTCATTTTTATTCACTCATTTGGAAGAAGGGCTGGTTTTAACTCTTCCCTTTCCTGCCCTCTCCTGTGCTGTTTCTCCTTTGTCCATGAGCAAAGGGACCTTGCCGGTTCTGCCATCCTGGGGCTGGCTTTCTTACAAACTCTATTTACAGATGAGAAATTTCAGGCACAATTTGGCAAATCCGGCGGACGCTGGTGGAAGCTGCTGATATGATTCAAACGTTCATTCACTTACTGCTTATGGAATATACGGAAGAGGAGTCAATTGAAAGGTCGCTTCTAAAGAGCGTACCAAAAATCACGCCCCATCCTTGTTGCCAGTTGGGGAGTTGGGGCTTGCTTTTTCCACCTGAAAACCTCACCCAGATCCTCCAGTTGATGTTCAATAATGAAAACAAGAAATTATTACATAAAATAAGTTTGGGATCTCTGCAGCATCCACCACAATTTTACCGTCCAACGTATCATTTTTGTGTGGCATATCTAAAGATACTGGGTTTGATGCATTATCCTGATGTTTTGCAGTCCTGGTGATACCTTGGTCTAGTTTCTTGAGCGACACTTACATTTACCAGATCCAGGAGATCTAGCTCACCTGAAATCAGGAAGGGAAGAAACCACACAGATTTAATTGGTACAGTTTGTCTCTGGGGAACCATTAAAATCATTAGACAAAAATTGCATTTTCAATTGCCTCACGGCTTGTGTTGGACCCCAGAGCCTAGGGTGACTCTCATGATTACGACTAGAAGTCAAGAAAGGCGGTAAGGAACAAGTGAATTCAACCAAAAGGATTAAATGCGTGCAGGGTTTTGGGTGACTTCACCGAGCTCTTCATACAATGAGAAAATTAGGGAAGAGAAATTCACTATGCTCGTTTTCTGAGTAAACAAAAAAGATATTTTGTTTTTCCTGAAGACCCCATTCATTTCTTTATAGTCTGCATTTTTCTGCAAGTGAATCTATTTTTTCTTAAAAAAACGTTCCTGTAAAGTCAGGCAAGTGCATTAGAAATTGCTATTGCTAACATTTATCATGTTCCTTGCAGAATAGTTAGATACTCTAGTTAAAAAAAACCAAATACACACTGATGGTCTGTCTTAAACAAATACTTTTAAATAACTAACCGGGGCTGTTGAACAAATGAAGAATGAAAACAGAACAAAAGATAAACCAAATATTATTAGGTCTGCAAGAAAATGGTGTCCAAATTTAGCCCATGCAATTTTGGTTGGAAGAGAGAGGCTAAAATTATCTCCAGCTAAACCAAGGCTCCCATATCCTTGTCATTTAGGAAGTCTTTCAGCCACGTGTAGGCAAGGGCTAGAACTGACAATTATTTGCAACAGAAAAAAAGAACAACAAAACGGAGGTTATAGGACGAGTTATTTATCATGCTCATCTGACAGCCCAAATGCAATGAGGTGAGGCAGAAGTGCCCAGGCACTATTTACAGGAAGAATTATCTCTTGAAATAGATTTTCATTTCCCTTTGCTCTGTCATAATTAGGAATGTCAAATGTCTTTAAAAAATGAAGGCATGGGGGAAGAGAACATTTCACTTCCTCAGAAAGTGAAAATAAGAGTAAGAATTGAAATACCTGTCTGCAATAAATATTTGCTTGCTCAACTTAAAATTTATTTACATTTTTGAAAGCGTAGAACGCATTGTTCATAATCTAGTTACTTTGTAAGTAGTATATTCGGGTCTATTAAATAAACATGGATTCTTTACCTTTGAATGATGATAAATTTGTTATAAGAAGCAGTGCTCCGATGCACCCCAAAGAACCTAACCTGAGATGCCAGTTAAACAGGAAAAATTTAAGAACTGCTGGAAGTGGAAAGCAGCAGTATAGCCGAGCAGGGCAGGGAAAAGGTGGCACACAGAAGTTGTCCATAGATTGCAGATACTGAGGCATGTTGTGTTTCTGAAAACAATCCTGGAAAATGAATTTAATATAACAACACATTTGTTATAATGGGCTTTACACCGCACAACAGCGTAAAGGAAATGTAATAAACGTGGTTGACAAAAAAACCATCACCCAAAGAAATAATAATCTAAAACTAAGTTGACTTTTTATATACCTGTGGTGCTGGTTATTTTTTGGTTTGGGGGTTGTTTTTTCCTTTCCCTGATTTGTGCCCTTGGTTAAGGGAGCTTCCCATGCGCTCAGGTTGTGTGTGCTCCATGCAGCTGGATGACAAAGCACAGGCTCTCCCTTACCAGAATGTTCTTGTTCAAACATGGTCTTGGGCCACGTTGGAACAAGATGTTTCTTCTTTCCTTTTTTCATTTCAAATCGTTTCGCGAACAGCAAATTCTAAGGATGTTTCATTTTGGCAACATCTCTGTAACGAAACATGTTGCCAGTGTTCTGAGAGGGGTTCGGTGACTCCGACAATATCAATTCCAGCTCGCAGCTGCCTGGGATCCCAAGTCCTTGGCAGTCCAAGGCTGCCAAGGAGCTTAACTTCCCAGTGAAATGGGAAGCCCTCCCCATCTCAGCAGGCTGCTCCCTGGAAAGGGCTGTGGGAGCACCAAGTCCCTGGCTCGGGGCAGTTCACGAGGCTTTCAGGCAGGCTTGGATTACGCGGGGTTTCATCGAACCCTGTATGATTCACGTCTCAGTGAGCGAATCTGGGGAAAAAAAAAAATCAACTTTTTAAATCAAATTTTGCTTCCAACTGGATGTCCTCCCCGCTTCCCCATTGCAGAACCTCCCATGTGCCAACTCAGCCACCTGGGGAGATGTCGGAATCTGCACGTCTGGCCGCGGAGTGCCACCTTCTGAGGCAGCTGATCCCACCCCCCTGCCACCGTCCAGCCCAGAACTTAGCCCAGAAGTTGCGTTTTTCTTAAGTGCATCCCATCCAGGGCATCTCGGTGGCAACCCAGGGACCATCAGATGCTGATCCTGCAACAACACCACTTCCCTCAGGATAAAGCTAAATCACTAAAGAACTAATTAGTATAACCAGAAGATACATTTTATGGTCTTTATTGTAAGATCTAAGGTGAATAAAGAGCTCAAAGTCGTACCTGCACCAACCAACCACATTCAGAGCTGTTACTCCCATATTGATGCCAAGTAATTACATATTTTTTTTTTGTACCAGCCTTTTTGCATTTATTATATTGAGCAAGAACCCTAGGAGCACTCGGTTTTGTTGTCACACAGATCACCAAGCAGCTTATCTGTGCAGCAGCAATGCCACTGATGGTTTGCCAAGAAGTGCACTCGCTCCCTCGCCTCACGAGATAATTTGAAGTTGCCAGGGTGGAGGAATGTCATTAAAGATTTTGAGTCGCCTCTTATTTTTAAAAGGTGTAATAGGCGCTGGTGGAAGGGGACTCACCTCAGAAGCGTTAAAGGATGCAAATCCTGGTTTTATTATTAGGCTGTTATGGGGGTGATAGGCAATTTGTTTCCTCCTTCATGCCCAATTTCTCTGTCTGTTGAAGGGGAGTTCTGATGCTGGTGTCTCTCTTTGTAAACTAGATCTAACAGCATTTTAAAGCTAAGCTGTAGAAAAGATAAATATTAACTTCATCACCACTTACATGACCACTTCAGGTGGTCCCAGAGCACTGTCAGAAGAGGATGGCAACATCCTACTCGGAGCACTGTGGCTTGCCTGAGCACCCCGTTTGCTGCCTGGTTGCCAGCAAACTTAGTGATACGCTTCAAAACCCTGGTGGACACAGATTTGGGGCTCCGATGCCAGAGAGAAGAGATTCCCAGCCTCACTCTCCCATCTATTCTTTCTTCATATATCCTAGTGGATGTCCCATGTATTCCAACCTGCAGTTTCACTGAGATGCCAGCTACCTTATCATGGAAAGGAGAAAAGCCTGTTTCTCTTCCAGGTATGTAGCATCGTACAGGGTTTTTTTTTCCCACATAGCTCTGCAACTTGAAAATGCTTTCCTGTAGCACTGCCCTACAGCCATTACACAGCAACACAGGAGGTTGCATTAATCTGACAGTCAGCTTTTAATGCGGGATGCCCCCTGCCATACTGCATGCAGGTGGCATTGGAGTGTTTTCCTGTAGCTCAGCTATGCTTTTCTATACAGTATTTTCAATAGCATCCCTCTGGTTTTAGACTATCTTTCAGCGAGGAGAAAATTAACCAGCCAAAAAAATCACTGCTGCATTGAACATGTTCCCCTTCTTTGGGTCTAATTCAGCTTTTCATTTATCCTCACCTTGCTCTTTCAGCTGCTCTCTGTCTGCTTTCCATGGAATGAATGCGTGGAGAAGTGGAGACCTTTCTTCTGCTCCTCGCGGCTGCTCTCTGCCTGCCCACCGCCCGCCCGAAGGGCCAGGGGTCCCGCTGCCCCGCATCTTGCGCTCACTGTCTTACACCTCATAGTCCCTACACCGAACTGCTTGACAGCCAGCAAACAGATCAAGATATTGTGAGAAGAGGGACAAGAAGAATAATTTCTTAAATAAAATGATGCTCATTCAGTTTCTCCTTTCTGTATCTTTTGCCCAGCTCCCCTCTGTTAGAGTATGTAACAGACCCAATTTAGAGCCTCCAGATTGCAATCAAATCCATTCAGAGCCGTGATGTGAAATTCATGTGGTGTGAATGAAGCTGAATATGTGAGCGATCACACAGATTTTCAGCGGGGGGTGGGGGGGGACACCATGCAACTGCCACCACCAGTGCACCCCCATCCCTGCCCCCAGCAAGCTACCAGGGCGGGCACGGTGGCGCAGTTGGGAAGGGGTGAAGGGCTGGGAATTGCTCCTGCCACGGTGAGGAGGCGTTGGTGGAGGTGACAGCTGTAACTCTGGGTGTGTTTGAGAGCCTTCGTGCACTTGGACTGAGCGGTAGCTCCTGCCACGGGGAGGGTCGCACAGTTCAATGTGCTGGTTGCACGACCCTTACACGCAGTGATAGCAGGTGCACAGCACCATTCAATTTTTAAAGCAAAAAAAATTCACTTGAGAAAAATTGGAGAGAGTTTTGAAGTGTATGTTACATCCTTGAGCCTGTAAAGCTTCTGTAGTGCAACCAACATCCAAGCCAAGTGGTTTTGTCACAGCACCTAACTTTAAAAGGCATGTTCATTTAAACGTTTACAGAAACCTTCCTTGCTCTTTATAATCCTGGGTGAAATAACCACAAATTATTTCAGAGCACAGTATATTTTCCGTCCAAAATGATGCAGACAACAGCCCCAGACACTTTCTTCCATGAACAAAAGTGCTGAATCAGCACCCCGTGCCCCCAGAGCTAGCTACTGACAACCACGACAACATTAAGTCTGCAGGAATTGCAGCACCAACTCCTCTTGCACCTACGACCAAATGGTCATCACACTGATGAATAGGAATCCTATCTAGCAACTTGGAAGGTGTGACGGTCAACACGCCACAAAAAGTACCTTGTATTAACTATTATTCCTGTAGGTGATTTAACAATCACAGGTTCAATTTTAAAATACGTTGGTTTTAACCAAATTTCTTTAGATAGGCATGGGAATCCAATACAAAAATGGAAGAGAAGGTATGCAAGAAATGTTCTATGTAAGATAGACAAGGAACATCAAAGCCTCGGTACTGGTGAATCTCGCTCAGTGATGTATCTATCCCTGGAAACAAATGAGAACTGGAGAACAAAAAGGCCAATTAACAATTAGTATACTAATTATAGAACAAGAAGCAGCTGGATTCAGTTAGAAACAAATAGCCAAGTAATTACTAGAAGACTTGGGTCTACTACAGCTGGTTTTGAAGGTGCAGGAGCTCTTTGCCAGGGGGCTGCGGCGCTGCCGTAGCTGCGCCAGGTGAGCTGGTTCGGTGGGCAGCACGCCCCGGGGTGAAGGTGCGTTTGTGCTGGGCTCAGGGGGAAGGTCAGGGTATCACATGAGAAAGGAAAATGATAAGAGCATGGAGATGAGCCCACCTGAGGTGTAGACAGGAATTCCCCCAACAGCCACAGAACTGGAGGTCTGCTTGTGTTTGTCGTCAGAGCAGCAGGGTCCTGCCAAGGGCAGGGGTGCAGCCCTGTCCGCTGCTGTTCAAAATTCGCAACGGCAACTCATCTTTTTGGCACAAGCTTCGCCACCCATGCTTAAGGAGTTGCTAAGGTAGGGAAGGAGTCCTGGGGTTCGCTAGGAGACAGGAATTAGGGAGCTGAGGTGAGGGCTCAGAGGCTACTGGGGATCAAGGAGCTAGAAAGATGTCGGGGACTTGCCTTCGGCTTGCCTCGCTGGCTGGGAAAAAGCTGTGCCTGGCTGATGAGAAGAGCCTTGGCTCCTGAGCCCCACAGCCCCGTCTTCCTCCCTCCTGCCTCCCCTCCTCTTACTCACCAGGACTAAAAATAGTTGCCGTGGGCGGCCAGATTGCGTGGGGCTAAGGGCAGGAACGAGAAAATACTGGAAACAGGGTGTGAGCACCGAGTCATCCCATGGAGGGGAAGGAGATGCTTGAGAACAGCTGCAGATCCCCTGGGATGTGGTTTCCAATTAGTAACAAAGCCCATTAACAAACCCTATTTCGCAGTTTTTTTCACTAAAGTGAGACTTTCCTAAATTAGTAGCCATCAGTTCTGACTTGGATCGTGAATCTGTGAAATTCCATGGATTATTCTAGCATACAGCCCTCCTCCTGCAAAAAAAAAGGGATGCATGGTAATATGGTGAGTCACGATCAGAAAAAAGGAGCTTGCTTTAAGAGTAGCATATGCCTGTTTTTCCTATCAAAACATGTTATTGTGGGTTTTAGTAGTTTTAATAGTAGCAGTTGTTTTTTGGACTTCAGTTTGCTTTACCAGAAAGGGGAAATTAATCTAGAGAGGAGCATGACAGAAAGTTTTTAAAAGGCACTGAGAAGGTAGATGGTACCTTTTCATCAAAAGAACAAAGCAATCGCAAATAATAAAAGGAACGTTTTAAACTAAGGAAAATAAATCTCTATTACCCTAAAAAAATAACCCAGACTTGTCAGTAGAGGAATGTCATTGAGAAGACAAACTAGATGCTTATACAGACAAAGGCATTTGAATATGTTATAATTCATGAAAATAGCTGGAAATTGATTTAACCCCACATTTCCAGGACTGAATCAATCTCTGATTTCGGCAGGGCAGATGATGTCACATGCCTTCTGTGTCATCTCCTGTACTTCAGCTGAGGCTTTTAGACTTGGCTTCTTGTAGGGGCGCGACTGTGGACCAGGAGGAACATGGGCTTTGACCCTCCTGGCGCTAACTGAAACCTCATTTTTCAACAGTGCTGTCAGCCCTGGCCCGGGAAACACTGCAGCATGGAGGATTCCCAGCGACTGTAGACACAACCAGTCAGCTTTCCGAGGCACATCTCTGAGCACGTTCTCCCAGCCCTTACACACAAGCGCACGCAGTTCAATGATCGCTATTTTGTCGGTGCAAGGACAGCAAAACCTGTATGAAACGTTTACTGCTGGAATTTTTTCCTCAAAAACACCCTCTGGGATGTTCTGAAAGAGCTTAAGATGTACACAATAGTCTACTGTAACATTTATCTATTGCTTAAGTAAAAGAATTTCACAACAGAAGTGATGCTGGATGTCACTAATGAACCTTCTCCTACCTCTGCTGGGGGAAGTAATGAGGAACTAGAACCGAAGCAGGTAGCGGGTTGAAGAGGCTCAGCATCTTTGGCAGTTAAATATGAGATTGGTTCATACAGCGACCATCTGGCCAAGCTTCAAGACACCAAATTATATCGTAGCAACACAAAGAAATCGCTTTTGATCTTTGCAACAGTCTTAAGAAATACCCTTCACAGAGGTGAGCTCAGTAGCACCTGAGCCCCTGCGGCAGCTAAGCGCTCTTCCTAGGATGCACGCGTCGGCAGCAAGCTGCTGCAGGACGGAGGGACCAGCTCGAGCAGATGTACAAGCTCCAGCCCCCAAAGCGGGGAAATAAGATGCTCCCCATATCCTCACTCACCATCCTGTCCGTCAGATTTGGGCTGTTGTAATTAGAAACGAAAGGTTTTGAATAGGTCTTGCAGCAGCCAGCTAAATCAGCTGGTCATTTAATACTTAACAGGAGTATTATGGTCTGTTGCTTGTTGGTCTTCTCCTCTCCTTGGCTTACAATACCTGACACCATCATTTTTCCTTTCAAGCATCACTGTGACAGCAATCAAATTAGCGGGAAGTCCGCAGCCCCAGGCTTTTGTTCCTGCACACCCAACGCATACTTGGACCAGCGGCACTAGAGGGAGCGCCTGCAGCATCACCCACCTCAAAGGCCCCAGTCTGAAATCAGACCCAGACCACAAGATTTGCTTCTAAAATTGCGAGGCTTTGAGTGTGAGTTGGTTTATTAACTTCTATGCACATTTGAATAACATTTTCAAGTTTTCTTTTGCTGCTACAAACTCTACAATTAACAACATCCCTCCTGCTGCTGACAACAGCTCCTACTACCACATGGCTCTAGGAATTGAGACTTAGCCCATTACCCAAATGTTTATGAAAAAAAAAACCCAACGCAAACACTATGGATATCTTAGTTATGGAAAAACTGTTTGAAAAGCTTCACCAAAGTTTGAAAAATCTTCCAATTATTAAACTTTTGCACTTATTGAGATTCAGCCCTCCTTTTCATCAGTAAGCGCACAGCTAACCATCTGGAATTAAAGTTAGTATTTAGCCTTTTGATAAATAAAAGACCTTTTGGGAATAAATGTGCTTATTGGGGAACTCTGAAAAAAAGACATTTACAAGACTGTTGCTTTTGTTTTATACTGTATGCTCTTTGCTAGCAATTGCTACGACTAAAGCAAAAGTGGCAGAAGCAGCTTTTTTATTTTTAGAAAGACTTCCACAGTGATGATTTATAAAACCTCTCTAGGGAAGACCAAGGGTATCCTCTTCATATACTTATTTGAGAAAGAATTTGTTTTCAAAAGGCAGAAGTTAGTAATTCTGAATAAACAGTGTCAGGCTTCTGTAAAAACGCCACAGTCACTCCTTTGGAAGCAAATACATTTCAAATATCGTCTGTAGATGACCTAACAACTGCATCAAACGTTGTGTTACTACTGTATTTCATGCACAGAATCGCCCAGGGTGCCTAGCTGTGGAAGAGGTTCACCACTGCAACAGATGCCACACAGAACAGACATGCAGATTTATTCCTCTTACTGCTAACAGCTGAAGTAGAGCAAACAACCCTACTTTATACATACACTAAGCACACTATATATAATTTACTGTAGAGGTCTTTAAAATCTCATGAGAGGAGTACTTTGTTATAAAAATTCAAGGGTAATTTACATGTGATAGTAAAAATACTGCTCAGTGCAGTGCTATGAGCAGCTAGGTTTGAATAGTTCTAGACCACTGTGTTCGCCCCTCCCCAAACAGATGTACCACAAAATCATAAAATATTCTTGCTGGTCTAAAAATGCTTGCCCAAAATGCTATGTCATGAGGAAAAACTAATGTTTTGCTCCCTTCTCCAACAAGAAGGCCACTTAGTCCTTCTTGTGTCACCAGAAATGACAAATATCCATATTGGCTGTTACTTTCACTCCGTATCTTAAAAAACAAACAACGTACCTTGACTTCTTTCACTCTCCCTTGTTCCAGTAGATACGTTTTCAAGCACTTACCAGATTTCCATCCTCTGATGTGCTGATCTCCTCTGGGTGTGAAGTTTCCCATTTCCCACAGCGTTCCAGTGTTCCGAGACCTGCGTTGTTCTCAGCACCCCTCTGCCTCCAAAACCTTCTCTCCCCAACAGTTATTTTCTCCTTTCCTAAATTCACTTCACTGGATCACTTTCAAAGGTTCTATACTTTGCTCTTCCTCAGTAATTTCCTATCTTCTCCTTTTTTAAAAAAAACACCAACCAACCACCCTATCATCCATCTCCTCCCACTTTTCCTCTCCCCTCACATTATTCTTCCCTCGCCCAAGTACATTCACTGTTACTGCCAGCGGAGTTCCATATAATTCCCATTTCTCTTCTCTCACAAATCTCTCTTCATCTCCTCCAATATTTTAGTTTTCCCATCTCCTTCTATTTCTGTGATTTATATTCCCTTCCCCAAGTCCTTTCAGCCTGCCTGCATTGTGAATCAGGCTATCAGAATGTTGTGATAATGTTCTTTTTCATTTAGCGTGGGGAATTCTTTTTGTTGATGTAAGCAAAGTTTCTGAAGATTGTGTGATGAATGCATATTTTAATGATAACAGAGTAATGGAGCCTCCAGTACTCTCGTCCACCTGATTCTGAATTCTTCCCAGCATTCCGTAATTCCCAGCGGAGACTCTCAGCATCTGCCATCCTTGGCAAGAACAGCCATTGAGCAAAGCCGCTCTCTTCCTTGCTCCGCTTTCCTTCCTTCACTTCCTCCTCCCCATTGCCATCCAAAAACGTATGGAGGAAGAGTAGAGCCTGTTACACAGACTGAACTGCCTTGCTTCCCAAATAATTACTCCTAGGAAATAACACACAGGAATTTTCAAATTCATGTTCCTTTGCATTACATTTTCTCTATTCTAAATCCAATGGAAATTAAGATACATCTGCTGCTGTTGTTGCAAAGAACAGATACTCATGGATCTATTACTGAAACACAACTATTTCACCAGCACTACGGATTCAAGCATGGAGAATGTGAAGTGACACTATAGTAAGACTGATGGAGAGACATTTTGCATTACGTATTTGTGGGTTGCCTGTGGAAATGCAAGAACCAAGAGGCATGGGGTCTCAAAATCACAGAGAATCCCAGCGCTCGCTGTAAGGAATAATTGTATCTGTCGCTTCACAAACATTATAAGAAAGAATACAAATGAAGGCAGTAACGGGGTTATAGTTAAAAGGTTATAAATCAGTGGTTGCACAAAGAAAAAACCACAAAACTACTTAAAACAACCAAATCTTTTAATTAGAAAGCAACAAACATGCAAACAGCAGGTATAGAAATTTATTTGAACCAACGTTTTTACTATAATGAAAGTTACTTTAAAACATTGATCCAAGCTCCCACATTTGCAGGTTAAGGAAAATATTGCACTTTGCGTCTTCTAGCACCCCTCATACATGGCAAAACGTTTTAAAAACATTTTTGCTTATTTTAACTTGCACACTCTCCCAAAGTCATGCACACAGTCATTCAAAAACAAAAGGTTAGGTTATCCAAAAGCAATACCTTAGAATTGCACTAAAGCTCTGTAAGGAAAAATATAATTAATGTCTTATACAAATTCCATTAACATCTAGGTGCTTGCACACAACTGCCAGTTACTCTTCATCTTCATTTTCATTCTCCTGACCAGATCCTTCCGATCTGTCACCTTCCAATCGGTCTGTAAGATACAGAGATAAGTAAAGAGAACTTCCAAAGTGTTCATTTTTTGGTAAATATTTATAACATACTATCTCGCTGGGCTATTACACAATGGACAGGGGCTGTGGGTTATATGGTAGAAAAAGGTCTGTATGGACTGACAGCAGAGACTGGGTAGAAATGTTATCACAAGAAAGCGGAACGAAAGAGAAGCCATAAAAGACTTCCAAGCATAAAAGTGAAATTTGTGTACAAAAGGAAAAACCTTGTAGCTGCTCACTAGCTGTCAACACAGGAAAGATGAATGCAAGCATAGTATTAGAAAGAGATGGTAAATACAAGGGTTTGAAACACTGTTCTGGGTAGCTGAAACTAGGATAGCTGCAGTCAGAAATTGGTGTACCCCAGAAAACTGGAGAATTGCTATCTGTCACTGTATACATCAGAAAAAGTACCTTTTGATGTAAGAGTTTACAGAAAGGCAAATACAGAAATGTGCGAGGGAACATGATTGACTCCAGATCTATCCCTCAAACAACACATACTGTCCAGTTAAGAAATATTCCACCCAGCAATAACAGATTTCTGCTGAAACTGTTGTAACAAGTGTTGGGCAGGTCTTTGAGTACTTTACTCCAAAGAAATAATAACAAATGAAGAAAAAACCAAACTAAGATATTCAGTTACAGCAGTGGCGAGGCATACCACTGGGCCGGATACAGGGGCATCCTCCTGGCTCTCTAATTCTCACAGATCAGCGAGAGGTGAAAAAGGAGCAGCAGCTGCTGCCAGGCAGAGCTTCCTTCCTACCTCACCACGATAAGCCCACTTCTCTGCTCAAGCCAGTCTGGAGTCCCCAGATTCAATATCTACAGTCACTCTCACCTTCATCTACAGTTCTGTTAGGTTTCCACCCCATACATCATACCAACCTCCCAAAACTTCATCTCCTTGCTTCCTACCCAGTATGATGTCTCTCCATTGTCCATCATCTTCAGTATCAACCCACTGCAGTCAACTTCTTCAGCACTAACATCCAGGAACACCAGTTCCCAGTGACAATTCTCCATGCAACCCTTCATATCACCAGTTTCAGACCCCAGGGAGCTGCCCCTTCACTGAAGGGACATCCTAATACCTGCTGCCCCAGGAACAGCTGCCAGCAGCCTCATTAGTATTTCCCACAGTCCTCTATCTTCACACCCTCCTCCTCCCCATGGCAATTCCAAGCCCACAATGACAGTCAGTTTAAGACTTGTTCCAGTCATCCCTAACAGCCTTCCCATCACACGGCACTCACCTTGAAGATCACTCCTTAGTAAAAAGAGTATTTTCCACCATCTAATTAGTACTACATTACAAATAAGCTATTTCAAGGTGGATAGTACGGTAACATCTAAAAATACATTTTGCTCTTTTCTTGCTCTTTGTTTTGAGGTAAAAGATAACAGCTGCAAAAATCTTGCAAGTCTCAGACTGAAGAAGCAATTCCTAAGTACTGTTATTAAGGGACCCTTGAACAACCCTTGAATCTTCTCGCCAACCCCAAGTGTAGCCACGGACAGCTGAAGATCTTGATAATTCCCCACTCCACCTGCTATTTCATAGACCAGTGTGGTGGACAAGCTCTTCAGAAGTCTCTCACCTGCTCTTATATGATTCAACGAAGCCAACATTCGTAACATAAAAGAAGCTGGAACAGTAATAGTGTTTCTGGTCTCTTCCAGCATTAATTCATTACGTGTTATAACCTGGAGGCAGGGAAGGGGGAAAAACAGCATCAAAGGTAAACACAAAATTGTACTGCATCAATATGAGTTTGTAGATACAAAGTTTCTATGCAAAAGGCATTTACAGAGTCAAAAATTACAATAAGGGAGCAATATTTTAATGATTACTATTGAATATGGTTGCACCAATTGTATGTGGTAAGAAAAGTCAGACAGTGGACTCTGCCTACAGATATTTAATTGTCTATCTAAAGAATATTCTCGTAGGATCATTACTGTGTTGTCCACACACATGGTAGATATTAAGATAAGCAACTGAGAAAAACCTTTGGAAATGAGATCTTGTATGAAACAAGGACTGATGAGTGAAGGTACTGTTACAGATGGGAACTGTTGTAGAGAAAGTTCTAGCACCAGCGCTGGCCAAGAATGTGGGAAGGAAAAGAGATGAGGTTACTCTAAACTCCTACCTTCATGCTGCTTGAAACTTTTGGAGAAAATCCAAGCAATTACTGTGTCCCAGTTCAGGAATATTCTTCAGCTCCATAATTATTTCTAAACAGATCTACAGCTTGCCTCTAAATGATTTGAAAGAGCCAGTTCCTACTGTCTTAGTTTCTAGGAAAAAAAATTCACTAACGAATACTTTAGCTTTTTTGTCTCCTTCCTTCCTCGTGGTGCCTCCTTGTCATCCTTCTGGCTTTCCCATTAAGTTCTAATCCCACACCTTAATTTGTCTCTCAGCTTTTAGACTAGGTTCATTTGCTGTCGCTAAGCATAAAAATTTCTTTAAGTGCAGACAAGTTCTGACCATCATTCAGTCCTTCCTCCCAGATCAGCTGCCGTAAGGTAGGAAAATAATATCCCTGCTATCCAAGAGATTGCACAAAAAAACCCCAAACCACTCCACCACCAAATGTCCCCCAACATATTAATTACAGAAAAACATGTAACATTTTAATAAATTACGTTATGTAAATCACTAAATATGATTATTCAGCAGTCAACTATATGACCATCACAGGCCAGATGCTATATATGTTGTTTTTGCTTTGAGGATATGCAATAAACAATGTGTTACATAACTTTACATACGGACTTTTACAACTGATTGAGCCTGCAGTGTTTGCTTTATTCCATGAAGTTCCCAGTTTGCAATCTTAGCCTAAACTCCCTTTTATGCCACAGAATATTTAATCGTATTGATTTTTGTAGTCCCTGTTCTTCTGTACATCATTCTATTTCCTTCAGTTAATTTGTTTAAAGACAGGCACTACCTTCATTTCTTAATTCCTGTCAGTTTTTCTTCTATATCTAACTGTTCATACTTTTTCTGACTTCTTTCACATACATAATAGCAGATATCATATTGTTTCTAGGAGAGTTAATGACCTACAAAGTGCCTCTGTCTGCTGCCAATGATAGGAAGGTTAGCTATTATAAAGGGCAGCTCTTTATTTATAGCTCATTTGTTGAACGTTAAATAACTGTTGGTTCTGTATCAGGAATTTGCACCGAAGGCTTTTATAGAATTGGAAGATGCAACATTACTGTGAAAAAGGAAGAAAAGTTCTTACCTCATCTGCAAGTTTTCTGTTGAAAATCTTGGATTCTTCTAATGGCGACCAAATTTTTATATCATAATCAATACCTGAAGAGGCCAGAACTAGAAGTAAATAATAGTAATTCTAAATTAGATGTGTTATGTCTTTACAACTGTCTTCTGCACTTAACTGGAGTTGAAGAAAAAGACTTCACTTGAAGCACGGACTTGCAAATGTCAGTTCCCATGCTGAATATACAGCTATGTAATTACTGTTTCCATATGAGATCTGAGCTATAAATTGTATACTTTTGAATACATATATAAGAAGAAAACACATGCAAACATCAAGAGTCTCCTGTTGTAAATAAATAATAAAAAACCCCACCAGAATATACATAAGATAGGAACAGAAAGTAAGAACAAACTCAGCCACTACTAATATATTTCTGCTGATGGCCTGATGAGTAACACATTAATAACAAAGCCTTAGGATTTGTAGACCCAGATACAAAGCCAGAAGCAAGATAATTTCAAACATATCTTGACACTTTATAATTTCAGTGTATTTCACGTAAATGTATTTGATATTCAAATATAAAGAAGCAATGGATGCTCGCTCTTATAAACACTTGTTAAAATATGGGAAACAAAAAGCTGCAGAACATCATCTAGATCATTGGACAAAGCCACTATAGGAATAAAAATTCCATAGAAAGATCTCAGTCCCTGGAAAAACCGTACAAGATTAACTGTCCTACAAGGAGGATGACCTCTTCATTACATTTTCAGTGTGTGATAGGGAGACAGTCACACTCTAAGAAATCAGTAAAGCTACAGGGCATTTTGAAAGGTGCTTCCAAAAGAAGTGTCCAGCCAGGCCACACACTCCAAACATGTACAGGAACACAATTGCAATTAAGCATTTAAAAGTTTAAGGCTTATCTAATGTCAGGCAGTATTCCATGTTTCCACAAACTGCCTGAAAAAAACCCAGCCTCTTCTGGTATTATTGTAACAACTTCACTTGCTTATTTATTTACAGCTTACTGGTACTCTACAGCCATGTAAGCTACGAAAAAAGAAATAACATGAATACTTTCTTTGCCTGTGTTAGAAGCTGTGGAATGGTTTAGATTTTCCATCTATACGTCAGACAACATATGATTGCTTCTACTACTTTGGTCCATCTCTTCCATAAATATGTTCCCCTAAATACGAATCAACAGAATTTCCTTGACCTTTTATATTCTTTTATTCTCACAAAGCCAATGAGAATGAGACACCCATTTCACTCAGTTTTTTGAACAGATCCAAGTAGAGACCAGATTCCAATAGCAACTCCCAAAGCGCTGCTGGCATTTCAGTGACCCCATATTTCCCTCAGTAGTGTCATGGAAAACATTTAATGTATTGAGGGGAGCAAGAAATGGAGATTCTTCTTATTACATCTTAACTTTCTATAAATACTGTGTTGGTAATGTTTTCATTCCAAGACGTTATTGAGTAAGGAGGGTTTTAAGGGCCACAGGCCATTAGTAAAAGACACAATTAAAAGCAGTATTATCTAATTTACATGGGAAAAAATGAACAATAGTTCACTAATCATTACAATACTCTATTAAGGCAAAGAATTTCAGACTGAGCTTTAAAATGCTTTACCAACAGATAACCAGAACATGCAGACTATGAAAAATGATCATCTTACTTGGGTCAAAGGGATGAGGCTGTAGACAGTTCACCACGTGATTATCAGCTTCGAGCAGCATGAGATGTTCAGCAGTATGTCGATCCCATATAAAAATATGGCCACAGTCTGAACCACTCATGACAAAATTAGATCCCCAAAAATTGGCTTCCTTTATCTGCAGTAAAAACAAAAATAAAGATTAATTTATAAGACTAGCTAGTGGAAAGTACATCAAGTAATGTACTCCCATTTCTGTAATAACACTACCTCTGAAGTAAAAGCTCTGCATATGAAGAAGCAACATTTAAGACAGTTTAAATGAAACATTTAAAGAAGAATGGTCAAAAAAAAGAAAATTCAGAAGGTTTTAGATCTCCAGAGCAAAGTGGCTGCTAACAGAAAAAAGGAAAGGAGTTGGGGCGGACTGTGCAGTTTGGAAATAAATGACAGCAGATTTGTCACTTTCCAAAGTGACAGGAATGACACTGGAGACAGGGGTATGTGAAAGAGTTTTTGCAAAGAGTTCAGTAAGTTAAAGTGCATGACAGGCTAATCCCTGGTGGGGATTTTCCATTTACAGAGAAAGAGGAGATGAGAGAGAAGCTTAGGAAAACCGAGGGGTGGGAATCAACTGAGTCTGACAGATAAAAAGGGTCATGAAATCAAACTTCAGAATTTTTTGTCCCCCCCTCTATAACCAATCAGATAAGAACTAAGACTTCTTACTCCGAGTCCAAAATTAAAGTTATAAGCCACTGAACAAGATAGGCATCCAGGTAGGTGATCCTTCAGCTTCAGCTGTTACCATAATAGTAGGTGAAAGTGGAAGCATCTCTCTCTGCAGGTGGAACCAATATCATCACAGTTTTCTGGACACATCGATGAAGCATTATATTCTATATGGTTGCTCCTATCATTATTTTGTTGAGGTATCCAAGCACCTTTGCAAAAGGCTTGAAGTGATATGGCTAACATTTGTCACGTATCAGTAGCGTTCCCATGCTATCAGCAAAGAGTATGTGTACTACATTGCCAGCATGGACTTTTTTTTTTTTTTTTTTCATTTTTTAAAACACACATAAACTGTTCACACTGAAGGTCATTCTAGCATCTTGGGCCAATTTATGGAATTTTACTTTCCACCAATTGGACTAGCATCACACAAAATACATATGTTTTTAAATCACTCATCAGAAATTATAACCATCGTTGGGTTTGGCTTACAGCTAACTCCTTTATAATCTTATTGATAACACAGTAGTTTGACCCTAGATTATAATCGGCTGTAATTAAAACATTCAAGGAAGACTTCTTTGATTGGAGAGCTGTACATTTGAGGGAGGAAATACTTGGAAGATGCACAAATTACTTGAGAATTTGTCATAAACCAGAAAAGATGGGAGGAAGGTGAGTTAAAGTCTGCACATCTGTTTGTGAGCGAACACAGCTGGGCTGGACACGCCAGCAACTGAAGGGTACTGAAGAAAAGATCCATGGTCCTTGAGAAGGCTCCCCAAAAAACAGCCGCATCTCACTGCAACTGTATGGTTTGCTGCGGAGCTTCACAGCCAGTGAAGTGACACAGACAGTGTGCACTTGGGCTTTTCCCTTCTGGCAGTTTCTCCAGGAAGCTCTGACAGCGCTAAGGGAGGCTGATGGAAGGCGTTCTTTGGAGCAGGGGGACCATCTCCGCAGAGAAGGCAAAGGCTTCCCTGTCGCCTTCTGCCGTTCTTCCCCTGCCACCAACGCACAGCCTTCTCTCCATCCTATGAAGAGAGGAACATCATCCTCTGGGTAAAAAGAAAAGGGGGTTTTAGGAAACAATATGCTCATGCTTTAGGCTAGAATACTATATAATGGTTTAGTACATCATCTATTTCTCTTTCCTTGTGTGAAGTGCTGTAACTCAGTAGGTATTTAAACCTACTGTCTTAAGCTCCACAAATATTCAGAGTCTCATCAGCATCGTTGCTCTGGACAGGCATTTGCTAACAATCCTGTGACCACTTTACTAATGAAGTGACTATCTCCACCCTCAAGATGGCTAGACTGCCTTGTCCCTGGTTCTGAGAACTAAAGAAAACAGCAGATACAGTCAATGACAAGATAGCTACCTTGACATGTACTTGGCTTAAAAAAGTCCTTGGGAGACCAGCGAGTCAATAAAACTGAACTTTTTTCTCCTCTTTGTTCCCATCCTTCTCCTCAAAATTTAGTATTACCATAGCATTATAAGGATAATGTATTATCTGATAATCATTTATACATTTGTTATATTTTTGTATGGATTCACGTATTTATTATTTATATTGTACCATACTGTGTTTATTTCTTAAATGTTATTTATTTATAAATAATTACTTGTGTAGTAAATGCTGTATTATTCTTTAATTGTGTGTTTACTAGTTCAGTGGGAACACCCAGACTCCTTGAGTGTTTCGGAGATTTGCAGTCTCATGAGTTTTGGAACAGAAGGCAGCTGAAGTGGTGTGCCCTGTGCCACAGAGTAGTGTTACAATGAAAATGATCGTGTTAACGACAGAGAAATTACAGGCCATGAAAAAGTAGCAGTAGTATCAGGTATCCATTTCCTTGAAATATAATGTTGATATTATTCTACACCTGTTACATTCAAGATACCCTTATGATTACAGCCTGAAAGAACGTGGCTTACTCAATTTCTGAGCCAGAAAAAGCCACCCTAGAGTATTTTTTTCAAGAAGCAGCTATAAGGTTTAAGCGTAGAGTAATCTTTCCATGCCAAGGCCTCACTTACCCTCCCTTCCTAAAAAGACATAACCCAAACGAAGACAAACATTTGGTCAGAGCAAACAAGAATTGGCCACTTCCTCACTAATGATTAGAATCTTGTTCAGAAATCAATTCTGATTTTACTCGGAGTAGGACATCAAAACAGCCATTGCTAAACTATCTTAAATGGGAGCAGGCTAGACAGCAGTACCCTTCCCCATTGCTGTCCTACGTCACCTACAGGGTAAGAGGTTCGATGGGGTGCCACAGGGAGGAGGGACATTGCTTCAAGAACACTCAGAGCTCAGTCATGAGACGTGAGCTGGAAGCTCACAATAGTCTGATGTTTGTGCCGGAGAAAGAGTCTGAAAGTTAAAAATGTGATCCTACACAAACGGTAACAATTTAAACAGGTACCAGTACTTCTTACAAACTCTTTAAATTGACATACAGTGGGTAAAAGAGATACCAATGCAAACAGAAGTTTCCTATGCAGCAGCTTTCAGAGTTCACACAGATGACGTCCAATATTTGACGTTTAGCATAAAATAATTCCCTAATTTTTGGTATTTATGAAAATCTCCAGCATAAGGGGCAGAATTTTGAGTTTGAGACCATTTACACAAAATCCTACTATGAAATTATTTTCCAAGGAACACATCATAATAAAGATCTAGAGGGGACAGTGCCTGCATCCTTATCTTTCTTTTGGCATAGTTTTCCCAGAAAATGCTCTGGAGAAAATGACAGAGACATTGTCTTGCTCTGTGCTTTGCCCCAGCTATCTTGATTTAAAAATCACTGTGATAAAGAATCATATTAGTAAACTGAACCCTTACTGCTGTTAAAAATATGTACTTTATTTCCAGCATGAGTATGTCCAGTTTTAGACCTCAGGCTTGCTAGATCTTTGTCTATAGAATATGTACCAACGATTGCAGTCAGTGCAATAAAGTCATTCTGATGTCTAAAAATAAGCCAGAGAAACTGCATTCCTGGATTCTGTGGTGAAAGACGTGTTTCCAATACATACACCTTCTGGCAGCTTCTGGCTTAGAGCTCCTCTTAATATATATTTTTTATTATCCTGGTAGAAGTACAGCTAAATTATCTCCAATAAGAAATAACTTTATATTTCAATTCTCAATTACAATGCCTTCCTGCTTCCTTTGTATTCTCTTACACAACTGCTGATTTTACATTTCTAATATTCATAAAACCTAATCTTAGCACTACATAAATCAACATAATTGAAATTTGCATTTAGAAAATTTGTTTTCGAACTCATATATGCACTCAACTCTACTGTATGCATACACAACTTATCCCAGTTATTAGCTACACACAGAGATCTCTATTGAAGAAAAGTTTCGTTACAGTCAACATTTTAAAAGGGGGACTCACGACTTAGGGTGAGTGGAACAAAGGAAGAATGGCATAGATAGGACAAGAAATAAGACTAGGACTGGGGGGGAATAGTGAGGAAGAGACAGGAGAGACAAAGAACTGAAGGCACAAGGCAAAAGAAAAAAATTTAAGAAAAAGAAAGGGAGTTTGGCCTCACACAAGCATTTTTTTTTCTTCCAGGAGCTAAAGAGAAACAGGAAATCCCACCCCCATCATTCCACTACCATCACAGCCCCAGCTGCCATACTTTCAGCTCTGTTTCATGAAAAACTAGTAAAACCCAGAACACCAGAATCACAAACGATATCATTCCAGTGGTTACATAGCAGGGATCAGTGTGATGGACATAAAAATGTTCCAACCCTGCCTATGGTACCAGCAAACATCAATACAATACTACTTATCTTTTGCTTTCCGACAATATAAGAATTGCACTTAAAACATGCTTACTAAAAAAATTGTAAGATTGCCAAATTAAGTTCTCAAAAGTAAGGAAGTACCAGAATTACTCCATTTGCCCACATAACCTTCATTCTCTCTCCTTTCACATTCACGTAATTGACAAGACAACTTTACCCCTGGGCTGCTCGGGTATGGAGGAAACAAAACCTCTCTAAGCTGCCTCCTTCACAAATTTAAAAGGGAAATACCATCAGCCCTTGCCTTACAGGAAAGCCAGTTCGATCAAAAAGATAAATTATAATGAAGTTTCCCACCACAGAAACCAACAGGGAAAAATTATATCATCTGTCATTACATGCGCTCCTTGTCATAGGTGCCCATGTGAAACAAAAGCAAAAGCACCAACCCACATCCCAAAGAAACCAAACAGTAATGTCCATGAAATAATCTGTATAATACACATACACAGATGGAGACTGAATTAAGACCACTTAAGAGATAATAAAATTAAGCTTGCCTAGTTACAAAGCGCTTGATGCTATGACTTTTAAACTAATGGGGTTTTGAGCAATTAAAATTAACTTCTGAAACACAGTACAAAACTCCTTGTCATTAATCAAAGTTTATTCTAAGCCTTGTTGCTTATGTAGACTGAAATACGCATTTACTGCAGCATTTTCCCCAGTGTAATCAAAGCCATTCACACAAACTCTAGAAAATTGCTTTTGGAGGTACTGGGACTGCTCCTCAGATCATCTGCAAAATTAAACACCTAGTACTTCTCCAAAACACCACCTAGTACTCAGAACTTCCCATCTTCAAAATACTGTAAAAAGCAAAAAAATACATAGCAAGGAAAGCAGCACTGTTTCTCATGTACCACTGCTTTACAAACACAGTAACTGTGTTTTTCTTAAAATACAGTATTTTGCATGAAAAAGATAAGAGTATCTAGTAGTTAGATTATGATTTAATAACTAGCACTATTTCCTTTTTTTTTAATTCAGAGATGTCAAGGCTCTTCAAAATTAAGATTTAATCCTCACTTTCCCTTCCAAGCTGTTCAAAGTTAAAGATTAAGTAAAAGTTTTGAACAGCTTGGAAGGGAAAGTGAGGATTAAATCTTAGTTTTGATGGTAGGCACACTTTATACCTCTTAAGCTGATAGACAAAATGAAGAAGAAGTTAAGAAAAATACCCAGAATTTCAAAGGAAGTTAAGGGGTGAGAGTCTTAAACTCAAGAAAACTTAAATGTCTAGCGCGATGACACATACGCCACACCAGTTCTAATTTTCCTTTAGAGCAAGTTATGTGGCTTCCAACTGAATATGCAAGAAAAAGTGCTTACAATACATTACAAAATCCTTTTTGGCAAGCATATCAGTGTGGCAGCTACGCTGATTCAGTCCATAAAATCTCTGCAGTTCCCAAAACAGACAAAGAGTTTGTACCATTGTTCGGGAGTTCCGATGACCTTTATAAACCATCTTTATTAAAGGACGTCTAATATTCAACGTTTCCAGTTCTTCCATTTCTTTTCTTTCTTTCCTCCTTCTGAAGAGCTCCTGAATACGGGCAACAGCAGATCGTCTATAAATTGCAGACAAAGAGAACACTACTGAGAGTCCATCTCTAAACACTGAAATGGGCTATCAAAAAGGACTATAAAATAATAATTAGGCACTCAAACACACTCTCCATAAGTTTGGAACAGACATCAACATTATCCCAAATGTAAAATTACAGACTTTAATTTTTTTTTCCATCCTGGCTTAGAACAAGAATAGCATGCAAGACAGTGGAATGTCAAGTGATGCCAGATTTTGTTCCCTCTCTGAAGAACAAACTTCAGCTGTTGGTAAAATTCACATGCTATTTTATTCTTCAGTGCTAGAGACATCCTCCACCCATAACGAGGTAGCAAAATTCTGAAGCGAAAAATCTATTGCTAAACCAGAAGTTTTTAAAGCTTATGAAGTTATTAAGGATCTAGCGTGCCTTCCAGTGTGATTTGGTTTTTCCCAAAATTCTGTTAAATCTATTTCTCTTCACTATTTCTGTATGACAAGACTCAAGATTTAGACAGCTTTAAAAAAGTACTACTAAGGCAAGAGATGACTTGAGATAAATTATTGTAGCAACTATCCCATACGTTAGCAGTGAGGGATACAGTTGAAGATTTCCTAGAAAAATAGAGAAAAATTAGCTAAATTAGGTATTTTGTTTTATGAATGTTAAATTCCAGGAATCTACTTTTTGTAGAAATTCTGTGAAAAGACTCTTGGTACCAAATTTTTCCTGTCTAGCTCTTAAGTTTGCAGATCCCCATAATTCCAGCTACAACCAAACTGTCACATCCCAGCAGCTGCACCTAACTTTTTCTTACTTTATTCCCTGTCAGGGTCGCTATTAGCTCTGAGGTCCTGAACACAGTCCAAAGGGAATGCCACTCTCTAGAAGGATCAGGTACAGATTTTAAGAGAATGCAAGGAACCAACTATTACAGGAATTTATATGATTCTGAAAAGTAAACTGAGCCAGAACTGAATATATTTGCAACCTCAGTATACTGCTACCAGAAAGCTAGTAACCTGAATTCATCCACAAGTAATGTAGATGCTGGTTTAGTCACTGATCCTGGAGAATCTTGCAACAAGTCCTCTTTTCCAGAAAAAAATCCACCAGATCTATCTCATCACTAATCCTCTCGGCCAGTGGTCTGCCTAGATACTTGTTTTATTTTTGTTATAGGAAAAAGTTGGACCAAAAAAATTAAGGTAAAGTGTTATCCTACAGCTAGGCAAAGAAGGAAAATTAGTGCGACTAATGAGTCATTAATAGAGATTTTTAAAAAAAAAACAACAAACCAAGCAATCAACCACAAACTGTCATTCTAAGATCATCTAATACAGCTAAGCTTTTAAAAGATATTTTAATCCTTACTTTTTATAGAAGTTTGTCTAGCAAACAATCCCAGAAAAAACAGACTAATGCTACTTCCTTTGTGAGAGTTTTCTATCCTCTCATATCTAGGCAATTTTCTAGTTCCTCCTTCTTATGCTACACTGAACAAATATACTGTGTGTGTTTGTTAGTCCTTGTAATATACAGAGCCTCAACTTTAATCTTCAACAGATTTAAGAAGAGGGTTCTTTATAGTGTTCATACAATGGAGGAAAAAAAGAAACCCATGTTCTTTATCTACTGTGCTTTAACAATCACGGAATTACCCTCCTCACCAGTTTACTTCTATATGAAAGAAAAGGAAGGGTGGCATGAATATGATAGGCTACACAAAACACCTACAGAAACTTTAAACAATTATTTGTACATATTTGGTTCTGTACTTTTTTTTAAAAAGAAAGTTTTCGTGTGAGAAAGTAAAAGCAAGAATCATGTAACCATAACTACTCTGCTACCAACCCCACCAGTGATCACCCAGCTTTGGGAACAGCACACACAGCTCTTCAGCACCTTAAGACCCTTTTTGGTTTCAGAAGCACGCCTGCTAGCCTTATGCTTATCACTTACTATCACTGCTATTTGTATTTTCAGTGTATTTATCCACCATAATTAATTAATAAAAGATGCGCAGTGAAAAATCTGAGAAGTTAAACATTGTTAGGAATGACAAAGCAGCAGACTTGTCTAGCTCTTTCAGAAGAGTTACTTGCTAGATAGCAGTAACAAGTCTGGGGATTAGAAGATGGTGTTAAAGTAACTGATTGATTTTTTCATCTAAGCATCTCTAGAAAAATTCACCTCCTCTTCTAAATTCTAGGCTTGAATGCAGACATTACAAAAAACCTCAAGACTATTCAGCAGTCAGAATCACGCATTTTTAAATAAAAGCAGAAGCAGAACTTGTGGTTAAAAACTGTCTTTCAACTAAATTCAGCTCTGAATTTAAATCAGGATTTTTGGGTCTTATTTTATAAGGCATGAATGGACTTGTAGTTAGGTATCTGGTAAAGCTGACGATTACCTTCAACAGGGAGAAAGCAGCCAAGCACACGTGGCTATAGCTGTGATACTGTTATTGGGCTCTCTAGTAACATACTGCTAAAAGGAGGAACCTGGCAGAGGCAAGTCTTCTTCAGAAGAGACAAATATGAGCCTGATCTAATGACATTTCAGAACAAAGAACATTACAGGAAAAGGAATCTCTCTGAGAGGTATTACTTTTCCATATCTACAGATTTTCCATACATTTTTTTTCAAACCCACTAAATAATTCAAACTATTTGTTTTCATGGCTTTTTAATGTCCATTTGTATTTGTGATAAGCAATTCCTATCTGTGCCAACATAGCAGCCTCATCACTTGAAGCATCGGCAGATACAGAAGCGCGCTGTGCAATTTGTACTGCTCTGAAGTTCAGCCTAAGCCAAGCCCGACCACAAGCTGCTGCTTCCCTTCCAAACCATGGGCTCTTCCACGCACAGAAGGTCAGATAGTTATACACATGGTGTTGGCACTTCTCGGGCAACTCCATCAATTGATACGGTTGCATCATGTATTCACATTCAGGCATCAGATCATCAAGATGCCTGAGAAATGCTGGATATAGATTAATGTTATTAGCTTTATGATACAGAAAACATTAAGTCTTGCAAAGCCTACGAAACTGAACTTTTAGTTATGCCCCTGTACAGTAGGTAGTGCTCTTGACTTCAGAATAATTCAGTACTACGGTCTGGGTCTGCGGGTATAAAGCCTTTTTAGGTGTGTTTTACCAAATTTTGTGGTACTTTAGCGCAATATTTTATAATGAAGGTGGTGTGTGTAGCTTCATAAGATCTGAGTCCAAGATGATGTACAGTATATCCATTACTTCAGTGGAGTGTGCCTTGTGGAAAGACAGGTTTTTAAATATAACTTCCAAAAGTAAGAATATAGATATGAATCACAGCACAACTCTTCCCTGTATGATCAGCCAGGTTTAAAGCCTTCAAAGTTGATTGTTGTAAACATTAGTTATCAAAAGCCCATTTAAATTAAGCCCTAAATGAGTGGAACAGGGATTTAGAAGGGATGACATTGTATCCCTTCAATTAAACATAGGTTCAAAAGAAAAAAACCAAAATCACAAAAACCCTGTGATGCAAACTGATTCACAACTATGTACGATACATAGAGAGAAATCGAAAAGACGTAAAAATGTAAGTTAAGCCTTAAAAAAAAATTTTTTTTTTACATGTCGAATAGGGCGTTTTCTGTATGTTTAGAAATTCTGAAGTGTAATAAGGATTTTTTTTAAATTAAAGTCTACGCAATTTGCACAATTAACTAGTTTGTTTCTTAAAGCACAGTATGCCACATACTGCTCTTTAAAATAATTTTTTTGAGAGAGACAGAAAGCTGCAGATATCAGTTCACAATCTATGTTACTCAACAATTTCTGGCTAACTAGCCCTGCATGTTTTGAAACAACTATGTTCATCTACTAGTTAGAAGAGAGACAGTCAAAATTAATTGTATGTTTTTTAAAAGAGGGAAAACTGAACAATTATTCATCAACTGAATCTGTGAACAATCTACAGGAATTCCGCTACAAACCTTGTTCCAGTAGAGGTCCAGATGTAGTGGCTGCCATAAAATTAATCTGGTACCCTAGATCAAACACCATCATCACTGACCAGTCATCTCCTGAGCTAGGCTGCAGCAGGTGGCTGTAAAGCTCACGTCTGCTTGCTTCCTTTTTCCATCCCTCTTGTCTCAGCTCTGCATTGAGTATTGAGCTCAGTATTGATTCCTCCCATACTACGGAGTTTTGTCACCTCTTAAGTTTCCCAATTTACTTACACACAGATAGGCATTGTCTCTTTTTGCTCAGTACCAGAAACCCTGCTTCCTTCTCTTCCGCTCTTTCAAGGTACTACTTTTTTTCACCTCTTGTTGCCATTTTCTTATTTGAACTATTTTCCCTATCCAAAACAACTGCAGGGAACCTAAGGCTTACAACCATTAATTTAGAACCTATTCCTCTGATGCCCTATGGTCATTTCTTCACTGGCCGCGTAGAGGAATCCACCTCCCAGCTACCATGCTCCTGGCCCAAGAATTCCAACCATGTGCCTTAACAAGCTGGCTATCACCACCAAAGTCAAATCCAGCTCGGGAATGATTAATAAGACATTGAGCTGGTCTTCACCTCAACCCGTGAGTTCTCTCACTATTTTACTCTTCTGATTTTCTCCCCCATCCCACCGGGGGACAGTAAGCGAGCAGCTGTGTGGCGCTGAGCTGCCTGCTGGGGTTAACTCACAACCACCATATTAAAATAGATCCCTTTTCTAAATATGAGGATTTAATTATATTTCTGATTTTAATTACCAAATAGCCATGTTCCTTTAGAAGCCTCTGAACCCACAGAAGAGATTTACTACTGCTGTCAAATCTCAAGCATTAAGCTAGTTCAAAAACACGGGCAAAACCAGCATGTTAGCAGCACGCTGACTCTACCCTAAAGCCCAAGTTATTTCACTGCTGATCATATAAAAAGAAATGTTTACTGTAATGTACTCCCAAATAATTTCCAACACTATCAATGTTTCAACTATTCTCCGCTACAAAACAAAAAATACGCTGCAGAATGACAATGAAAATCAGAGAAAAATATACTGATAAAAAAGGCCTATGCTGAACGCATCATTCATTTTTATATTAAATTTATAGCAATATGAAACAAATATTCCCACAGGCTGTGCTGAAGAGCTAAAGAACTCCATGATAAGCATGTTTAATATAGAAAGAATGCCTATTGTGAAATTTAAAGTACAAAAAATACACAGACTCTTGAACCTTTAAAAAAGTTGCAGAGTTGAATTATGTATTCCAATTGCAGCTAAATTTGGAAAAGAAGACAAAGAAATACACATCGGCACTATTTTCCTGTATGCATTTAAAAGATAGGACTCAGGCTAAATCTTCTATGAAACCACATCCTGAGTCTTTTCCTTCCCAGCCACACAAAGCCAAGATGTTAATTTTCACCATTAGAATTCTTTTGTGCCACTTCCCCTCTATACAGCCTTTGGCATTAAATCACAGTAGCTAGTTTCTCCCTCTCATGGCATGTGGCCAAACACAACTGCCCAAATTGCCTTATATGTTCTTACAATACACTCAAGTATTTCCAGGAGGAATATGAATGAGATCAAGTGACTTCTTTAGTTAACATTATTAAAAGAAATATTGGATAAGATTTAGCATGTATCTTGCTAAATACGTATTATAAAATAAAGCTTTAGTAATTATGCTCAGATCCATAATCTTGTTCAGACAAAAAATATCAATAGTCTTTGATACGTGTATTCTTGTATTTTTGTCCAGAACTGGGTGTTCTCTACTACCAGACAAAGCAAGTCAGCAGTGGCACATGCAACTATAAATGTTCCTCAGCAGCCGAATTTAAAAAAAAACCACATTACTTGCTTTACACAAACTACACACTTTTCAAATTCTATTAATTTCTATGGCACACAATAAAAAGGTTAATAGGTTGTTAAATGTATACATTGCCACTTCTTTTCAATTTCCATGCAATACATGCAGCTAAATATAACTCAAGCAATATACTCTGTAATTCATACCATTTAAAGTATAGCAATTCTTAAAATGCCAGTTAGATAAGAAAAACAAGAACCTGATAAATCCATTATATGGCAATAAAAAGGAGGAGAGGAGGAAGAAAATAATTAATTACCTCATTATCCTATCACCTATCGCTGTTCCTCTGATATTATATCTAGTAAAGGGAACAACAACTGAAGTCATTCAAAAATGCTGGGTATCATGTTTTTAAAAGGTTAGCATCTCTTACAAAATGTGTTCTATGTATTGCAACAGAGAAGACTCCTTCTCCTCAATGCGTTAGTATATGAGACTGATTTCAACAAAAATAGTATTCAGATTACATAACAGTACACAAAGTTGATCTTATAAAAAACAGTAAATCTTCACAGATCATAAGAGAGGTGGAAGTAGCTGCATAATAATTTCCATTTTACACTCATATTTTTTTTTAATTTTAACCTACTACTGTAACGTTTTCCAGACTTAGCCTCTGCTCATAGATCAGCTTTTGTCAAAGTCCAAACAAAATTAATTCTGTTATTTAAGTAGGAAAGCAGTCCTCAGAGAGTTGTTTTGACTAATTTGTGAAAAATAAGATCAATCCATTAAAAACTGCACCCTCTGTGCATGGAGAACATATATTTTGCATAGATTCCCCCCCGCCCACCCCCACAAAGTATGGTGCTAAGCCAAGCCATGTTATCTATCTCTGTTCCAACTAAATTTGCCGGACTTACTAAGTCTTAAAGATGACATGCTACGTGCCTACATCGAGACATAAACACCTGCATATCTCCTCCTATTTGTAAGAGGAGGAATCTTAACCTTCTGGGCATTTTAAGGAATTGATGGGAAATTTTCTCTGTTGAGTATCTAGCTAAACTGCTCTGCTGTACAAATCAGGGTTCATTTTTTTAAATTTAGAAATACTCTGTGCAGTTCCTTATATATTTTGTTAGAAAGAGCATGTATTGACTAGCCCAATGACAATTAAAAAAAAAAAAACCAACAACTATTTAGCTTCTTTTAGATCTTTACCGTTCCTGTAGTGACGCTCAGTGGCTACAGAAAAGTCAGATGTCACATTCCCAATTATTTCTTTCAAAGAAATGTCCTTCTGTGTCAAAACTACTCCTAGCTGATTCCTAGTCAACATTCAGCTGATTTGGCCGATTTACCAAGCAAAGGATTGTCATATTTCTACACATTTCGCTGCTACCATTCTAAGTCCTTTTCAATACATTAAAGCGGATGCAAACTTTGTGTTTCCGTGTCTGTTGCGCAGTCTTTCCTGACAGTTCAATTTCAGGTTAGTTGTTGAGAAACCTGTGTTTTGAGATTCATAAGCATCCACAAAAAGAGATTATATCCCTTGTATCTATTCTTAGATTATGTAAAACAGAGAAAAAGACCCAATCCTTGGTTTGAAAACTGAAAGTTGGATTTGTACCCAAACAAAATTCAAATAGTGGAAGCTCTGTAAACATTATATTTGCAAAACGGACAACATTCTAGTCGTAAATCTGGAATCTACATCCACCTTACTAAAAGTGAAGTGAGACAAGTGGAGCTGATGCAGCAGGAAGTTCTCTATTTCACTGCAACGCTCAACAGAGCTATCAAAAGGGTATTTCCACCACTTCTTTTCCTTCTGAGGAACTTTAAGATTATGATTTCAGAGTACAGAATCAGAAGTCTACCCTTGCTTTCTCAGTGGAGACAGTTGTACTTTACAGTGGGAAAAACCTCCAGGATAGTTTCCTTGATCTTCATCTCCCCAACTGCAGAGTTTCTCCTCAATATAAACAATAGCTAGTTATTAGCTATATAAAAACCACAATTGGTTGTAGATAAAACTAGTAATGCTATATACTGGAAAAGGCTTATTAGACAAACAGCTTTTAGCATTCTGTTTCAGAAGGCTACAGCCTCTTTTTTTTTACTTTTTGTCCTAGAGAAAAATTAGAATTAAATTTTTTTTTTTTTTGCCACTGTATAAAATAGGTTCACAAAAGTTAGAATATTTCAGGCTAGCTTTATAACCTTCTCCACAAAAGAAAACAAGCCCCAAAGCAACTACCCCCTAGATAATCTAGGGAGAGAAAAAAAATCTACTTTATTGCTTTTATATTAATGCCATTAATTATCTTATAGGATGGCACACTGGAAACTAAATTATTAGCTAAACTTGAGAAAATGAGATTTAGTAAAGGAATTGTTAGGTAACACCATTTACTAAGTGAGAAACGAGAAAAAGTCAGTCTATAGGAAGCATACTGGTGGAGTGAAGCACCAGTCTTGCAGGCAATTTTGTTTAATATATTGCTAATAGTCTTTCAGCAAAATGTAGGAATGTATTCATGCAGTGCATTGAGGACATGAGGTTGGGTAACTTTATGAATATAGAGGGGACTGGAGGACCTTGAGAAAAAGAGGTGAGTAGAAATTCAGTAGTATAAAATTGACAGTCATACACTTCTGAGCTTCCTTCTGGTGAAAGATAAGAACACATTAATTAGAAATTACAAAGTAGGAAAGACTTCAGTATACTAACTGATCTTGTGTCTGACCACAAGCCACCACTATGAGACAGCCATAAGCAAGAGAGGAGACGGATATAACTACAGCTCACTTGTGTCTCAGAGAATCTTCGTAGACCAAGAGCAACACTCATACCATTAATCCTAGCAAAATCCAAACAGTGCAGTGTGCGTAATTCTGGTCTAATATAATCAGGAAAGAAGTGGAACGTGGAGAAGAGGTAAGAACCAGCATGATGGCAGGAAACCCACAAATTTTTACAGCTAAGAGTGAGGAAAAACTGGACGCTCAAGTCTAGTAAGACAAAAGCTGAAAATGGTCAGGATGAACATAATTCAAAATGATAAGCACTGGGTATGAAAAAATTATTCCAATCAAAACAGTATGTTAGCACAGAACAAAATGACTAATTTTAGTCAATTTACACCCATTGTAGCAACAATGTTTTGAGGTAGCTTCCCACTAGTTAAGGGGCCAGGCAGATTTTATATAAATTTGATCAGTTTATGAAAGGGATTATACGCTATAACAACTAGTCACAGTAGTAGTAGAGAGGACTTCCAGTTCCTTTCACTCTATTTCATATGAGATATAAATACTAAGACAGCTTATAGCTAGCCTTTAAGGCCGCCAGTGCCTGCTTTCTCTCTGGAAATCCAAATTCCTTTGAGCACACAGAGCATGTCTTACTTTTCTTCAGTATCTCAGAGGGCACTTAAAAACTCCTGGAAGCAGAAGAATAGGAAGGAACATAATACAAACGGGTATCTGACCGCTCAAAAGTGAAACTAGAAAACTTTACTGCTTGCACACACACAAAAGCAAAAGAAAATTAATTGGTCAGGCATCAAACCTGAGTAATGGAAGTCTGGAGGCAATCCTAAACCAGTATTGGCTACACAGCAACTTTCGTCAGATTTTATTTGGGGGGAAGAAAAAGGGAACAGGGGGCTGCATAAAGAATTCTAATTATATCATTAATTTAGTTGAATGATCTTTCTTAGATGATAAATTAAACTGCTACAAGGAAGAAACCTCGGTGCACACAAAGAAGAAAAAAAAGCATGTCAGATGAAATGTAACTTCCTTTAAGATGTCCCCAGTAGGGGGAAATTGTAACAGCTATATGATACCTGGAAGTGTCATTCTTATTACATCACTACAAAAACAATTACACTGTAGAGACAACATAAGATGCATGAAGAGAAGCTAAGAATCCTGCTTGAAAACAGAAATGGGATTAAAATTGCAGGGCTTTTCACAGCTTGCTCTTCAATCACTAGATCATAATGAACATTGGCTTGCAGTGGAAACTATTTCTGCCATTAGATATTTATCTGCAATCACTTAGTACTGCATGGAAAGTTAATGGATTAAGACAAAATCTGTATATATTGGCTTTTTCATAAACACTGTCATTTAGTGAGTAGAATTACTCGTGCTATGTAATAAACAACCACTGACTGTTCCCTGAGTCACTACTGACAATGCGGTGGCTTATGCCTTTTGGGGTTTTTTAACTGAAAATTATTCAAAACCTTTTCTATACACAACTATCAAATTCTTTCTGATTTCCTAATGAAAATATATTGTAATGTTTCCTGTAAAGTATTTCCTTGCTAGCGTAATAAATTAATAGCAAGATAATGCTGCCTTTGAACAGGATAGGAGTAAAGCAAAGGCACCTGACACTAGGTTACATGACATCTAAAACAAGAAAAGAAAAGAAAAAAGCGCTATTTTAAGTCTAACAATAGAGGTGTTGTTTAAACAATGATTACTGCCTTTTAAAAGTCCAAGAATTTAAATTGGTGATCAAAGGTATTAAAAATCAGCAATACCAAATTGGGGGTTAAATTTACTGAATGATCAAACAAGTATGTACAGCTGTTTATATTTTATAAGAAAAAAAATGCACAAAGCTTACTAAGTGCATTTTTTATTAATGCTGACAACTAGTAATCTACCCTTTTTTTTTACTGCTGTACATACTGATATTCAATAACCAACAAAAGGAAAACAGTTTTTCTCCTTCAGAGAAAAAGAAGAATGAAAAATTGAACACATCAGTTTTAATGTATGTACTACAGACAAACACAGCATTGCTCAACAACAGTTAAAAGCTCTTGCTTTGCCAAAGTAAGAACACCTAAAGTACAGTGGAAAGAAAATGTAGGTCCCTGTACACAAATTTATGAACTTTCTATACTTAACAACTACAGGGAAAGTAATAAAAATGAACTGCAAATATTTAGCACTGGGGTATTCAGCAGGCAAGAAATAAGCACAAGCTGGTATTAGATCTGTAGGAGCTTGCCTGGCTAGGAGGGAAAATATAGCTATACGTATCTTACATATAGGCAGATTAGACTCAGCCATCAAGCTCTTGGGTAGCTGTCAAAGAATAGCTTATTTTGATTAAGGATACAAGGTATGGGTTTTTACAACTTCCATTCAAAGAAATGCATTTTGCCAAACAATAGCAGAGGTAAGTATTCCCCTAACCTGTGTCCTGGTCCTCCTCGATACCTTGCCCCTGGGATCAGAACAGGATCATCATCACTATCATCAGTTTCTTGGAGAGCTGAGGTCCTGGTAGAGGACTCGTCTGGAGTTGCAAGCCCTGAGGATTCTGGGTGTGGCTGAGGTTCATCGTTTGCAGCAAGCGAGTTGGCAGTGGGTTCAGTACTTTGACTTGTCATTTCTTGATTTGCACTCTTTTCATGTGAGGCTTCTTCCTCTACATTTCCAGAGCCAGCGTCAACATTGGGCCCATTTTCTTCTGGTTGGATTCCAGAATGCTCAGGACCAGGTTTCTCTGATATAACTAACAGAAATATTGGGGAAAATAAGTCAGCATTAATGATTATAGCCTGTTTTACAAGACATTATAAATGGTCACAGAAGTTAAGTTACACATACTGAGTTTACATTAGAAATTTAGGTTTTCATTCTCTACCTCTTCAAATAACTATATTTGAAAGAGTACAGATACATACTTGCTTCTGTCGTCTCTATGGTTTCATCTGTAGTTTTTAGTTCTTCAGCACTTGTGTCTTCCTTGTGAGATTCATCGGAAACTCCTGAATTAAACAACTTAATAGTAAATCACATGATTTCATTTAGATGCACATCTATAAATGTAAGCAAATCTAAATGATACTAGCACTCCTAGATCAAATCAAAGCAATCCCCTCCAAAGCCCGCACGTCACTTTACTGAAATCTCAAGATACTAATCACATAAAAGTCAGTATATATAAACCTATCTAGTTGCCCAGGTCAATACACTAACAAAGTAAAAAGTATTTCTTGTTTCTTAATATACTTAATATCCTATGCTATGAGAACTAGCTGCAAAAATAGCATTAATACTCTTGAAACAGACAATCACTTACTGAAAGCTATTTTTCTGAAGATGGAAATTCAGTTACTGCTCTATTAAAAGGGATTTTTAAAAAAAACAACAAACATTTCTCTGGAACTAGTCATTTGACATGACTGCCCTTTTGGAAATGAATTGAGCAAGACAACCACATGTAACAAAATACAGTGACAGCTTGAAAGAAATGTAACAAAATACCCAGCACTCATTTATGACTGCAAAGTGCAATTGTTCTATTTTTTTATACAAATTGGGGCAGAATATGTCCTTAAGAAAAAAGAATAGGGTTTTAGAACTAAAGACAGGCTAAGATAATTTTGCTTGTATTTATTCGCAACTATCTCAGATTGGTATCTTTTTCTTTCCTAAAAAAGTTGTGTTTTATTATGACTGTATTCTGCCTTCATATGCATGTGTATGAGACTCCCATTGTGTTCAATGGGAGTCATGAACACACGAGAGCAGAATTTTTACCTTAGCATTACAGAAATAATGCTGATTCTTACTTGTTTCTTCATCTTCAGGCCCTGACTCTTCTGAGGTTTTTGTTTTTACAGAGTCTTCTTGGCCTTCAGTTTTGCAATGACTTCCACTCCCTCTAGAGCTTGAATTTGTGCTGCTCCTGGCAACATAACATGTAAAAAAAAATAAATTTAGAAATAATGTAAACATATAAGATCATTGCAATTGCACAGCCTGACCATCACCATCTTTCTCGCTGCAATCTCACCATTCAATTGGTCCTGGCAGCAGCTACAACTAACAAGCTTCACAGCAATTTTGAAATTCTTTTATGTCCATCACTACTCACCCCACACTATTCACCTGCATCACAGAACCCTGTTCTCTCCTTCCTACCTTTGTTTTTTTAAACTTATACAGGATTTCTTCATTGCTTTTCAAAATACTGTGAGAACTCAAAAGGATTTGCTCTTTCACTATTTGCACATTTTTTACATGTATAAATGACCAAAGATCTCTTACAGGTATTACAAGCTGTCAGCTGAGCATTAATACATAATTTTATCCCATCCAATTAAAAAATTGGTTCAAATAAAGTTCTCCAGGTTCTTCACCATTAACTATTACTCCTGTACCTTTTGAGGCATGGACTGCTGATGCCAGCTTTCAGTCCTCTAAGTTTTGTTACTATAAGCTGGTACTTGAGATTTACTCCCCATCCATGTTTAGCTTATTGCGGAACGCAAATTTCTGTTTACAATAAGGAAAATTATTCCTCAGGAAATATGTAACATTGTTGTTCCGAATGTTATCAAAACTAATGTTTCTAGGCTCTCTAGAAAAGACCTTATTTCAGGAAATGCAAAGCCTTGTTCCTGAGCTCTCCCAATCTCTCCTGTCCCACAGCTGTCTTGTGGCCTCAAACTTAGGCAAATCGCTGGACAAAGCTGAAAACAGAGATCAGTTATGAGAATTATAAGCATGACTCTCAAGAATTTAGACTGTATTGTTGTAAGTATCTTCTTACATATGTAAATTATTACTAAACTATTTTATACGCTACATTGCTAGAAGCAGCACAAATCATGCTTAGTCTAGATTCTTGAGAATCTAGTCTAGACTTGAGTAGTTTTATTTTTATACTAAGAATGACAGCTTTTACTCATCTTGATGAACTATAGTCTGTTTCATTACTGTACTGTGTTTGGAGTATGAAGACAATTCTTCTTAGCCCTTACAGTATTTCTTCTAAATCAGGAATTTTCAGCATTGTTTCTGAATGGACAGACAAGAAGGGTACTGCTAGACACCAAGTCAAGGATTTTTGCTATTTCATGCCTCAATTGATATAATCACCTTTACGAACTTAATCAGTCTAAACACTAGAATTTTTTTTGACTCTTAGGAATTGACTTTCTAGCTAAACACTCAATGCTAATTTACATTAATGTATATACGCTGCTTTCATTTTTACTTCAGTGTTATGTTTCACACCAGCAGCTACATGAAGGGGATGTTTCTGAGAGAATAAAGTAACACCTTGTGCTTTCACTACATTAAGCCCTACTATCTGCTTCCATAGCAGGTTTTCTATTTACCCAGTTCGCCTCATAACCCTTCGTTGAACCTCTGCCAACCTGAATCAGTTTTCTCAAAAGCATGATGGAGATTTCACACAGCATTAAGTCACAAAGCAGAGTTAGGCAGCAGCACCAGGAATTCTCATCCTTGGCTGAAGTCTCCCAGATGGTGACATCTAGGATCACACTTGCCCATCTAGTAGCTGTGTTATATTGAGAATGAAGTGACTAGTAGATCCACGTCTCGCTCCATTTCGGTTTCACAACACTCCCAACTTTCCGATTAAGTTTTTGTTATTTGTCCTCAACTGCATCATTTGGTTATATGGAATTGCATCCTACTTCTATTATTCCATTCTTGGGCACAATGTTTTAGTTAGCCTCTGAACAGACAATGCCTTGCTACCCCGTCCTGCTAGAAAATGCTTCTTCCTCTCACTACCCACCCTATGCTACCTACTACAAAGCTCCATTAAGTTAGCTTAACACTGTGTTCCGTTCCTTTATTCATCTACCTGTTCCACCTTGGGACAGAAGTTCAACATGTGACAAAGTACCAAATACTTTCTGGAAATTCAGACAGTTTCTTTCTGTTACACGATGTACGTTTCTAGAACCCATTATTCCATCAAATAAAAGGTACTATATCATGCACATTTTAGTTCCCGTAATTTTAGTTTATTTCCCATGTACTGCTTGTCTTAGTACGATTTTCTACCACAACTGTCCTAACACCTTGAATATTGCTGCCATTGGTCTCAAGAGATCATGACGTTCAGTCCTTCATTCTCTGTTGGTATTTCGTTTGATGTTTGTCATTCACATGGTGCTAACCCTTGGCTCAAGAGATTCATTAAAATACTTCCTGTTAGAATAGAGATGTAGGTGAAGCTAAGTTTTACTAGTTTTCATTTACTCTTTACTTCCCCAATTACAGATTTTTGTAATTAGTGATTTCCCTGTCCCTCATCTCCATTCCCTGTATACTCTACTTTTTTGAATGTTGTTTTTGAGGTAGTTGTTCACTCAAATTTTCCATCTTCAGAATCACTTATATCATTACCTGTTTGAAGTGTGAAACGCATTTTTCAAATTTTGTTTTAAAATAAACACAGAAACAAAGTGTTAATGTTGTTTAATAAAATTTGTTTTCTGTGATAGGAGTGTTACTAATGTGTTATTATATTTTAAAAACCCACTAGAATAAATGGACAAAACATTGATCTCTGTTCCTTTTGTGAAATTTGCCTATCCTAAAACATGAAACAAAGATGAATACAAAACTAAATGCAGTATTAGTTAAAAGCATTACAGCAAAACTAATTCTTTCAAAGCTTGCTGGATTTGGACTCTAAATAGAAATACAGTCCGATAGATTGGTTGAACGTAACTGCCACAGTATTTGAGATTCACATGGGCAAAGTCTTCATTCTTGTGAAAACACATAGATCACTGTTTAAAGTTTCCAAATGCTGTGGGTAAGATGTATGTTTTATGTCTAAAGCCACAGCACTTCAGCGTAGCTAGATGTGGTGTCTGGGGGTCTGGGGGGGGGGGGGGGGGGGGGGGGGGGGGGGGGGGGGGGGGGGGGGGGGGGGGGGGGGGGGGGGGGGGGGGGG
>JAVJGI010000014.1:114963411-114994149 GCA_035590275.1 Ibycter americanus | reverse complement strand
AGTAACAAATGCCAGCAAGCATTTCTACTTACTGTTTTCTATAATAATTTTTAAAACATAAGCAAAGAAACAGAAGTGAGAAAAGATAAAATAAGGATTTTGGTTGTTTTGGGAGATCCTGAGATGCTCTAGTGATAGACTTTGATACAAAACCAAGTAAGTCAGGCCAGTTAGACAGTATGTGTTTATTATCTGAAAAGGATGCCCTCACATAAGCAGTCCACAAAATTCTTAACCATATGCATTCATCAAGACTTCTCAGAAATACACAGAAATACTAATTTTACTGTTTTACAGCTCAAGAACTGTGCCACAGAAAGACTAATTTAGACTGATTTGCAGAACACCATATGAAAAGTCAGGTAGAGTAGAGAATTTAAACTTAAGTGCTAGCCCCTGGACCGCCCTTCCCATCACTGTACTACCCTGCTTTAGTAAGCTAGTGAACACTAATTGTATGCGAGGGTTGATGAAGATAGCATGTTTCCAATTATGTTAGCGTTAAAAAGATTCACAGTAAATATCACAGAGAAACCTCTTGCATAAATTTCATGTTAACTGTCTTTTACGTTCTGAATGCATTGAGGACTACAGCCATTTCAAATTGTCTATATACACCTAAAAATACACGTGTACCATACAGAAAAATAACTCATCTGTATCTATGGCTAGATGAGTGTTACTGATATATGCTGATCAATAATCAGTCAAAAACAAAATTAACTTCTTACCACTCATCAGTGAAGTCCAGTTTTATTGTGCTTGTAGTCGTTCCTTCTGTACTGTAGTGCAAACTTAAAACTGGTTCACCTGTTCCTGTTCGCGGCTTATCACTCTCTGTAAATATGGGGTTGATAAAGTTTGGATAGGCATCAGTAATATACATAAAGCTGTTATAATTTTGAAGATTCATTTAATTATCCTAACAAAGACCAAATGTGGTAGTAACATGTACAATGTCTATTTAAGACCTCTTACAGTCCAAGCAAAAAATTAAAAAGTTTCAAAGTAAACACACCAAATTTGCAATGCTTTAAAAATGGCCTAAAATTATTTGTATTTATAAAAGCAAACAAACATGATGCTGTCCTTCAACATGCTGGTAAATAAAATTGCAGATAGGTATGTGTACACACAACATTACCCTTTATAAGCAGATTCCTTTTCTATCAAATGTATTAGTAATGAGAATTTAAATTTTTTTGGAAGTGGTGTTCAGTCTTTTTAGCCTCAGTAAATATACATAAAAAAGATGATGAGATCTAGACACAGTGGTCTAGAAAAATCACCATCCCCTTTACCTTTTTTCCCAACTTAGAACCCAGTCAACTACCAATACCCTTAGACCTGCTTTAAATTGTCAGCCAGTTGTCATAAAAACACTGTAACTCCACGTTCTGAGACCTTTGGGTTTAAAAAAACCTTTCATATTATAATAACTGTAAGCAGAAGGGGACTACTTTCAAAGCAAACTATTGATAATGTCCAAAAGCAACAGAAGTGAATCAAACTGAAAACCACTGCCAAGTCTGCCAAACATCTGCTGCATATATAGTTTTAAGGATGTACAGTGGGCTCCTTCAAAACAGAACTGCTCAATGACACCCATCCAGCCACCACCCTTGAGTAAAATTAACGGTCACAATTATCCATATGTGTGCTACAATTACCATTAATGCTGAAGGTGGCCTTGGGCAATACTAAAAAGTTAATGGAAAGTACCATCAGATTAAGCCTTACTACAGAGGTGCCATTAGTATTAGGCACCACTCAAATGACTGCTAAGTAACCTGCGTAGTCTTGCTTTTTGTGAATGCTAAGCTTTTTATCTCGGGACTGTTTGGACAAAACCATGCCATATTTTCTTTGATTTACAGAGTACAGAAATTTGACTAGAAATATACTTGTAGTATTGACAGCAACCTAACACTTATAATAAAGTCAAAGCTTCAGATCATCTTTGCGGAAACATCAGCTAAAACCTAACGTTCGATTCAAGCACATACCTACAAACTCCCCCACTAAAAAGGCTATTATTAAAACATTAACGGCTACAATACTGCCACAGGATATTTATTTAAAAAAAAAATACAATTAAGTTATAGGAACTATGAAATAGCACATAAGAATTTAACCTAACAATCAATGCTCATATTTTTAAACTGCTGACAGGCAGAAGCCCGCTCACAGGATCAGAGCAGTGATCAGCTGCACCGAAGAACTTTAAATATCTATTTCAACACATTCTGAAGAGAAATTTAAAAAACACAAAACCCCTGTAAGAAAAATAAAAATATTTTTATGTGAAAGAATTAACCAATTACAACTGTGATCCTAATCATACATAAGGCATGGGCTTCATTCCACGCAAAAAAAAAAAGCTCATAGCCTCTCTAGATTAAAGTTCCAGTTACACTCTTGTTAGAGTGGAGCAAGCATAAAACCCATTAAAAGCAAGGTTTCTATTTCCTGAAATAAACTGAGTAAGAAAAGAGACAAATGTAAGAAAATATCTTATAGTGGTATACATAGATATTTTGAAAAATTACATGTTCTTTCTTAACTAACAGGTACTTTCTCCATTTTTTGGCAATCTATCGGCAAGCATCTCTTAGTATAAAAGTCTGGTCAAACTCTGAGGAACCCTTCCTAAGCAAGTACAAATACTGATCATTCCAACATGCTACACAAGTCATCAGGAGCTGGACACTGAAAAAGTAAAAAAATTACATAGTTGGAGAATTCTTCACCTTCCTTGTAATAGGTACAGACAAAACATATCTTTGAACTGGGAACCCAGATAGGTAAAGAAAGACAACTTACTGCCTTGAATAGTCCAAGAGAGCCACTAAACGACGACTGTACATCTAACTTGATACCGCTATGCAACATTTGCTTTAGCACAAAACTAGTTAAAGCTACTGACCAAAGTAACCAAACATTGTTATCCTATAACGAACCAAATGGAATATTAGGCTTGTGTTATAAAGGTCAGATCATATTATCATAACTGCTTTCCTGTCTGAAAATCTCAACATCAAAAAATTTAACCAAGATGCACAAAGACCGTTCTCTCTGACTACACCTACTGTGGAAGCAATGTTCATATTTATTCATACTCACAAAGTTGGAAGAATTGCTGTAGACTTATCCAAAAAGGGAACTAACTAACAGAGAAATTAATTTCACAAATTTCTGGAGACAGATATCTGTTAAACCATGTTGTATCACAGCTCTTTCTTAAATCTACAATACCATGAGCTACAATTTGGATTGGGTCAGTTTCTTTAAACTAGCTTAAACTAGGGCATGAAATCAACACTAATAAGAACAAGAAACTTTTAAAAAGACAGATGAAACAAAAATCTGATCATGAACTGCACAGAATTAGTTCTGTAGTTCACCGTTTGATATTAAACTTACACTGCTAATGAAAGCCTCTGTGAAGAAAGCTAATAAGCTTTGCCTAGTACATAATTGAACATTCTTTTAGAGAAGCCACATAAAAATCCAGAAGTCATGAACTCTTTTCAAGAAGAACAACGTGATTGCCAAAGACCAACAAGATCAGAACGAGGCACTGTTCTCTTTCACTACTACTGGGTTCATTCCATCAGGCCAGATCTACTTCACATTGATTAAAAAAAAAATGAAAGGAAGAAGTGGAAAAGTTGTATAGCTTTTGTGATTTAGGGGAGAGCTACTGCAACAGTATTAATCTGATTTCAAGCTCTAGTAGGGTAATAATTGCTCCATGAGAAAGCTGTAGTTTGTCAACACCTTACTAAACTCTATTTGAAACTCCTAAAAAAAACCCAACAAACAAAAACCCAACAAAAAAACAAACCCAAACCACTAATCCCTTAGTTTAGAATCTGGGAAGAAAGGGGAAAGCGTGACAGAGGAGAGGAAATCCTTTGGTAAAAATGAAGTGTTTCCCGGCTCTGGTTGCCCCTTTACTTGGATTCTACAGCCAAACACATTATACTTTAAAGACACTATCTACAACTTATAATCTTATTTCATAAGCAACCCTGTCCTAGAACAAACATTCCCATGAAACGGTCCATTCTGCAGGTGCCTACAGGAAGAAGGTACTTTTAAACTACCACCCTTAAATTTCATACCTACAAAATTTCATTCATAACCTTATTTTTTTTAAAAAAACCAACAAAACAAAACCAAAAAAAGCCCACAGCTGAGAGCAATACCCCTCACACACACTTCTTCCCTTAGAAAACGAGCCTGTGCAAGTGTAACTTCAAAGATTGGGGCTCTTAACTATGAAGTGGTAAGACAGATTGCATTACCTAGTTAAAACTAACATCGTAAGGAACTTCAGGCGGGTTTCCCACATCTCCAGTGCTGCCCTATTTGCTAGTCCATTGGTAACCCCACGAGAAGAGGACAGATGACTTTTCATTAAAGACTTCCAAAATTATTCCTATCCAGCACTAACCACGATCTCCTCACAAGAAAATCAGCTTTGTACATTCTGAAGACAGAGTTATATTCTGGGTGAAAACCAAAGCGTTACTTCTGAAGGGAGAAAAATTGATCCAAAGAGGAGGAAATAAGTGGTGTATTCTGGAAAACAGGAATTTCATGGGAAGGTTTAACACATGAAAAATTTATCAGAAACAGCTGTACTCGGAGGGAAGAGTGGAGATTCCTTTATCTAGTGAGGAATACTGACTGACTGAACAACGTTACGCTGTGCCTTATACTGACTGGTATCAATGGCATCTGAGGGAAGACCAAAAATCAAGTAATTCTTTGGTCCAGCCTAACCTATAGCCCAAGGCATACAAGTGCTTTGCCTAGATGATTCCTATACTAATTAGATATAGCATTGCACTTTACAGGAGGAGGCAGTACAGACCACACCATGCCTTACAGTGAAGCACAGGTCTGAAATTCTTGAGCTTGTACCTGCAGAGCTAGCTATAGATCTGGAAAGCTCTGAATGCATACCAACACTCAACCAGTTCCTCTGACTGGGAGGCAGAGCTAATTAGCTGGGACACAACACATGCAAATAGTTTCAAGGACTTAGAGTAATGTTTAGGAGGAACTAACTCTGCCATAGCCGACGTACCAGTTTGTTCTGAGCCAGCTAAAGTGTCTGTAACATGGCACTGAACAATCTGGTATGGACATTGCCCTAAGGGATTACTAAACCCTCGTACTAACTTGCAAATATCTAGAAATACCAGTAATCAGTATTGCTTCTGTGTATGTAGGAAGCAGCATTAAGATGGTATGGGATGCATACACACATTTACACTTCAAAGCCAGAGCTAGTTCTCTGGCTTCAGGTTCCCCCTTTAATCACACCAGCCCAGGCAGTACCTTACAGCCATAACTTTGCCTTTACACTGCAACAAATCGAACGGCCACTCTCCATTATCGCAATCACAGTTCAAAAGATATAAAAATCCAGCGTATATCACTGTAATCCATTTGAAATCATTTTGTACAGACGGGAATGACTTATAGCTTCTGCTGGACTGTTAGAATAATCGTATTATAAATTTATATGTTTGTAATAAGTATCAAAAGATCTTTAAACCCAGAAACAGTCTTAAAATGTAAACACCAACAAAAGAGACTGGTCCAACAGAAGACTGCTGATTCACTACCAAATTAGGAAAAGATAGGAATAAGAAAGAAAAAGCATTTCTGCATGCAAAGAACTGATATGACTTCCTTCATTAGCTACTCATACTTTTCTGAGATTCTGTTCAAATATGAAGCAAAACTCATGCAGTTTGACTTCAAAAAATCCAACTAAATCTCAGCAAATTATTCTTTCTGGTTATCATTTGGACAACAGATTTCCTAATACATCTCCTTCTTTTCCAAATTCCTAGTTTTCCAAACTAGAAGTAACACTCTGCATCTCTTCAGGTGATCCTTACCATCACAACAGAAAAACCTTACCTTACAACAATCAGAGAACTGGTCTACCAATAAAGTCTGAATAAACATGTATTTTCAGGGTTTTTTGCATATTAAAAAACACGAAGTGCTTTTATGAGATGAAACCTCTTCACATTACTTCAAGTAATTTCTTAACACAGGGTAAAATAATTAGAAAAAAACTCCCAAGAGTCTATTACAACTATGGGTGTATTACAACTATGCAATTAACAACAGTAATACACAAACTAGTTTTTAAGGCAACCAATCCTGTCTGAAGAGGAATATGATGCAGATTTGGGAACTGATCTCTGGGAGCAAAACTTCTGGGTTTATCTTTGTTGTCAAATCGGCTTAATTTACAACTTCATGGAACAATTTATCAGTTTTCTAAAATTTCTGCAGTTGTAAGCACTTCGGTAAACAATTAGACTTCCTACATTAATTCTGGTTTATTCTACTCTCATCAAATAATGCTTTATTCTGAGTTCATAACAGAGAGCATGACTCGGCCACTAATTATAAGCAAGTTTTCCAGCTAAACCTGACTATTGGAGTGATGTAGACTACTGAACCACGAATCATTAGCAAATGTACACATTGAGGTTTAAGGCTATTTCACCACTAAATGTAATTCCACAAAACTAATTTATTTTGTCAATATAAAACACAGCTTATTGGTTTTTGGTTTTTTTCCCCCAATGTTCTGGCATCCTAAAATAAACCATAACCTCAATAGTTGCCAAACAGACTATTGTTCAGAAATGGGATTTCGAAACAGCATTCTAGTTTAGAATGTGAAACAAGATGAAACAGCCAGCTCTTTTGTGGGATTTGAGCTATTAAATCTCTGCAGAGGCTTTGATATGGAAGTAAGCATAATGCAGAGGGTATGGAAATCTATTTTTAAATTACCATCTATCACTCATTAATTATTCAGGCATAAATATTCACTACAGATGACATTGGTTCAGCTGGAATAGGGTCACCTATGCCCCACTTCACTGCTCACAATTTGAAGACTGATGAATAAAGGGCATAGAGAAAGCTCACAAGTGTTCTTTCTACCACCAGCCCACAGGGCACCTACAGAGAAACACTAGCAGTTGTTTAGCAGAAGGGGTGTAGGACAGGGCTTCTAGAGGTAAGATGCACCTAAATGCAATAGGTACTCAAGTTACTAAAACTGTGCAAATATAAACAAAGCTGCACATCTCTCTTGCATAAGATAAATTAATTTGTCATTATATGATTAAAAGTTATTTCAATCTTGATATTTGCACTTCAATCCAACAAGAACCATTCAGAAAAAGACTGTTTAAAGTATTAATTTTAATTTGCATTTTAAAAAAATATTCTAAACGTCTGTAGAGTATGTAAGACAATTACTGTACCTACACTGAATGCATTAATGAATCGAGCATAGGATGGCTTTTGAAAACAATTAACCTTACTCTGTTACTCATATTAGGAATTAAATAATTAATGAGTTTCCAGCAGATCTGCTTACAGAATTCTACTTTATGTAGATGAACAGCATTTTTAGACTGTTTATCATCATGAAAGGCAATTTTAAAAGGAAGCAGTGCAATCAGCTATGGCTGGGTATAGGCGCATTCCCTGTCACACGCACCCTGTTGCTCATCAAGTGACATGGATCCAAGCTGTTTGTTAACCACAGAAGAAGGAGAATCTGAAACAAAAATGAGATTTCAACTTAAAACATAAGCAGCAGAGAACTGCACAGCAATGTCACGATCATATGTTAGTTTCAAATAAAAAATAAAAAGCAGCAACATAAGGAAGCTTTGGGTTTGTTTTACGAGCAGCCAGCCATATTGCATTTTCTAGGCATGACAGAAGCAAAGCCACCTGTTTCAAATCATTATGTATTTTTTTAGGTCGTCATTGAACAGCCTGAAACTTGCTGACAAGTCAATATTAAAAATGCCTGTCCATTACCAGAGATTTTACTACGTTCTTCAAATTTCTAACATGTCAGGAAAAAACACTGAAGAGTCACAACTCCTAAAGCCTTTGCTCCAGCTACCAAATGACACTAGTATTTCAAACCATGTGCTAAATGTAAATTTCAGAATATTTATACTTCAACATAAAATACTCAGTGGCATACCAGTATCTTCAATATTTAAATAAAATGTACAAGATGAGACTCTTTATAGGTATAACAGCATGTAGACTGGTTTTAAAACATTAAAGCACCAAAACACACCTCACGCTTATGACAGTTCGATAGTTCTGCATTCCTAGATGCTATACCTCTGTGGCATGTGATGACTGAGAACACGTCTTCATGAATTTATCACAGTACCACACCAATCAGTCTTACAAAAATCCTCATCTAATCACAGAAAAAATAAAAAAACCCAGCAGTTAAGTGCCTTCCACCCCCACCCCCCCCAGACACTACCAGTTAATAACTACTATCAGCACTGCATTCATTGTGCAGACAAATGCCATATGCAACATTCAGTATCTTCTGTGAGTCTATTTTCCTTGTCACCTCTGAAGGCCAGATCTTACTTTGGTATTACCTTAAGATAAGCTGATGTACATAAATTCGTGCAATATTTCATAGATATTGTCTAGACCGCCATATCTTGGTTGCATTTGTTAATCCTCTGTTATAAACAAATTCATGCTAAGATGAAAGGATTTAATATCCTGTATTATAAACTGAGTCTTAGTCTGCCAACATCACAGCATGCTAAAGGAATTTCAACATGAACTTAAATGCTATACAAGGAAAGCAAGGAAATAATATACCTTTCTCCTACAGGAAGCTCATTTCCACGTTTGGGCCAGAATCACCTATTTTATAGTACAGCCATAAAACCTGCTAAATTGACAAAGCTGATTTAAATATATATCCTCAAATGATACTTCAATCCCAGCTGTTGGTGGAAGAATCACATGTTCCTCTGTTACACTGATACCTAGCGCAGGGGAGGGGAGGAGGAGTGAAAACCAAAAACCAGGAGAGTCTGAGGCAAGCTCTGGCTTGTTTTGGTAACTGAGCTTACACAGTTTATTTCCTTAACTGGGAAACACAAAATTGGTCCTGTTTTGTTTTCACCTTTGTCCAGCCATGCCCATGCCTTGCACCAAACGCACCTAAACCAGACCACAAAATTTATCATCTAGATTTAGATGGGATGTAGCTCTATAGCATGAGACTTGCAACATTAATGTATTTTACTTTCCAAAACTGACCTGTGCTTTGCGTATACTTTCCAATTTAGAAGAGAAGTATTTACAGTGGAGTTTTTTCAGTGGAGTAGTAATCCTCTTTCTAGAATGTAAATCAGAGGAAAGAGCTGGCGTAAAGCGCACCATGTCATAAGGTGATCTACTTGTATTCCAGCTGACTCAGCACAGGAATTGGCACGCCTCTCTCAAGGGCAGGCTGGCTTTGATCAAGGATTCACAGTTATGAAGCCCATGATTGGGATTAACTTGTATCAGAAGTGCTAAAGGGAGGGGAGGTGTTGGACAGCCAGCTGAGAAGCCTAATGACAGAAGACGGTGATTCTCAGTTGCAGTCTGTTCTTACACTCCAATTCTTTCTATAAGCTTATATGTCCTTTTTTAAAAGGCTTATCATGCTGCCAAACATTTTACTTAGCTGGAAAAGCTAACCTCATCAGCTCATTAATTCAGACCGAGATGAACAGAAGAAATATGACTGAACTAACATTTTAATTATAAACGTAAGAAATTACATTTACTACCCTTATCAGCACTTCTAATTTTATTAAGACCTCACATTATACACCAGCCAGTAAAAAGTAGGTATGTTTTACCATGTGCATCATTCAGTCACAGTAAGTGAACATGAAAAATTTTCTAGGTGATAGTCCACCTCAATGTAGGCTTAAACCTCCCGCATTTCACTATTATTTTGATGTCTTCTTACAACTTTGTGAATACATTCCACTTGTAATATGAGAATTTTTAAACAACATATAGGAAGCATCCTAAATACTCCAATTAACATGCTTAAGAAAAGAGCTCAGTTTGCAGCAATTTTAAACTCACTTTTTTTTTCTTTTTTTTCTTTTTTTTTTTTTTTTTTCCTTTTTCAAGTACCCTGAAGGCACGGATCACCAGCACCCCTTGAAGTAGCACTGCAGTCTGGAACCCCCCACCTCAGGCAGGGAAATAAACATGACATGAAACCAGCCTAGAGAAGTTCAGGTAAATGCCTCTTTTTTTAATATATGGCTTTGTTTTGTAAAAATTCGTTAAAAGTACTTTCATCATTTCTGATAAAGCTTTTGAAAAAAGTATTACCAAAACTGTGCCATATAGTTAAAAAAACAAACAAAAATCCAAACTCTTACCTGAGCCTTCACAGGCTGGGTCTGCATCCCAATGCAGTTCACCACTGGTTGTAATGTCACCAGTACTTTCTAAACTGGAACACCACTTAAAGAGGGAACTGGAGATTCATAAATTTGGGGAACCTCAAACAGAAAATAGAAGATAATTTTAAAGTCAGTTACATGCTGAAGGATCTTCCTCTAATTTTGGCAATCAGCACCTGACTTCATCAGAATATCAGCATGCCACCTCTATTGTTTTGATTTAAAAAAAATTTCCTCCTTATATCACTAACACCAGCTCCAGTGTGACAGCCAGACCTGAAGCAGTGAGACCTATTTTTAAAGTCCTAAACATGGGACACAGTGGACCTTAATCTGAGAAACGAAATACTTGTTTTCATAACTAGGAATAATTGCTTTGCATAGTGAATAAGCTCTCAGCTACATATTTTGGACTTCAAATCGACACATTTCTCCATTTGGGTGTTTACAAAGAATGCAAAGAATCCAGTCATAAAAACTGCAGTTTTTTAAACACTGGTTTCTTTACAGAAACCTTTAATACAGAAATGAAGGTCCAGTTTGTTCTACTTTACAGACAATGACTGTATAGACTTTTGAAACAACCAGTGTTTAAAAAAAAAAGAAAAGAATCAAGTCAGTGTGCATCACAGGTCCTGCAATTTGTCAGCATATACATGTATAGATCTTTATTTCACAATAAATTCAGTCTCAATCACATTAATTTTTCCTCAGAAAAGAAAGGTTCACATTACTTCATTTTTTTTGTGGATAAGATTATGCACACTGACTGCTACACTGATCTATAATGTTGATTTATTTTTTCTTTTTCACTTCAAGATCAGCTGGTTCATGTTTCTGCAACTTCTCAAATTGCATTCAAATCACTTAAAAGTTCTCAAAAAGAGGAATAACGTAGCTAATGGCAATGCATACATGGCATATCAACACTGGGAAGACCAGCAATAACAATAGGTTAAAAGGGTTTACTTTCTTTGTAGTTTGCATATAGCACATATATGCTGTTGTTTAAATACTGCACAGGACGTAAATGTTACGAAGTGCCACAAAAACCTAAGTCAAAACTAGGTTTTGTTGGAGAAAGTATATAATAAATAAAAAATAAAAAAAAAACCAAACCAAAACCCCCACCAACTTACTATAGTTCCCTAACTGAAGTGGCTATCAAAAAGAAAATCTGAATCTGTTCAATACTTAAGTGAAGACTTGAAGGCAAAATAGACCTGATACATGCAGCATAGACTCCTTCTAAAAATTTGCCAAATGTACATAATACTTATGAGAGCTATCCACTGAAACAGAGTCTCTTTGTCATCCGAGGATGAAGTATCTTTTTCCTCAATGTCAAATCAGTCCCCTGTGAATCATTACTCAGTTAACTCACTTGCACATGCAACAACAACCATATTTTTCTAAATAATGATGGTTAACCATTACACATACAGCTTACAAATCCTCATGTAACTATTATAAGTCCTTAGATTAGAAGACAGAATAACTACTATACAGTCTAATTTTCTATTAAGCCTGCAAAAGCTGTCAGGTCTTAACGTTTTCTACTGGTAATTTCTTACATAGCTGGAGTATTTTTTCTCCAGCTTGTCTCTACAGCTACAACTGAGCTTCTGTGATTGCAAAGATAAGGATTGAGAATGAAATACAGGTCAGAAGAAGCGGACTTAGTCTCACATGGAATTCCCTAAAAAATTGCAAGTGTAAATTATACAAGTTTTGCCAGAGTAGGGACTGAGAATTTGCAGCCGTGGGCCAGAGGTTACGACACCATTTCACATAGTGGCAGACACATTTTGGGGTGTAATTTTTGTTTGAAAATTTACAACTAGTGTGTCCCTGAAAACTGAACATCTGCCTCAGGACAGAGCATCAAAGACAACCTTGCATAAGCAAAAGAAAAAAAATAAAAATCTTGTATCTGTATGGGAATTTATTATTAAAAAACACCCAAAACCCTACAACTAAAAACAACTTTTTCTCCTACCACATTTCCAAAATATCAGCTGATGACAGGGTTGGAGAACAATTGTCTCTATGGAGACGCTAGAAACCAAAAATCTGCAGCTCTGGTTTTCCAAATAGACTGCAGATACATATCCTCCAAAAATAAGTTTGGGAGGTCAGAAAAAGGGAACAAAACAAAGTAACTTGCATAAAAAGAAACAAGAATATTTCCATGTCCAGAGTGTAGAAATCTTAAAAAGTACACAGATAGTAAGAAGGTGATCTGACTTCCCCAAAATAAATGAGTTTCAAATGAGAAATAAGTGTTTCCATAGTGCTAAGTCTATCTTTCAAAGCAATTACTTAATAAGCAAAATGGTTAAACTTGCAAATTCATTGTCATCACATGAAGAATGAGGTAAATATTTTAGTAGTTTCCGCCAAGGTTATGTATGCATTCTGTGGTTCCGTAGTGATCCCAAACAAAACAATCGGATCTTTGCATTAGCTCCCTTAAAATTCAAAGCACATGGGAACTCAAAACTCTAAGAGGCAGTGATGGGAGATCCAAACTAACTACAACACATCTCTGACTCCCAGTCAAACCAATTATTCAGCTTAAAGCTTCAAATTTGTGTCAATATGGACCCTATAGTATGTTGACCCAAATGTAATTGAGAGTAAAGAATTACACTGCATCCCTGAAGGAGCACTAGAAGAGATGGGCAAGAGCATCAAGTGAAACTCAGACCAACACATACTTCAGGAGTAGTAAAATATCCACAGATATACTTCTAGGTGGAAATTCTACAGGTATGTTTGTAACCAAACTTTTTTTCCAACTTCAATTCAATGGGAAACAATTTAGTAAAAAAACCTTTTTAAGTCAGTCGGAAAAGAAAATGGAAGATCAAGATTTATTGACTGTAAGTGCTAGCTATGGTTTTGCCTCTATCAATACATATCTTTGAGATAATAAATTCTGATGTTCAGTTTGCTGGGGGAAAAAAAAAATCAGTAGCTTTTTGGTAGGATTTTTTTTCCTGGCAGCCACCTACAAGAACACTGCCACCATTGTTTTCCTTGTTCTCTTCCTACAGGTAACAGGCACCTATGGCCACCACCCCTAGGATAAGCACACAGCCCTCCAGGATTTACTGGTTTCCAAACATTCTAAAAACTCTCTGTAGAATTTTCTAGCATAGGACGTTATTCAAAATTTGGCAGCTACATATTGTAACTAGAGCACTAGCCACTGCTACATCAAATTGTTCCGTAAGGCTCCAGATAAACAAATAGATTGAACCATAGCAAGTCAAGCTGTGAATGTATGACCTAATCCTTGTAGGTAATTTAGCCACACCTCAACCGTCACAGAATTTATCCATACAAGAAATATCACTAGACATTACTTCTCAACACAAAATATGCTGATTTTTCACACAGCATGCAGCTCGCTCACTTTTACATGGCGCCATGACAAAGTTAGCTTCAAGTTTATGCTTCAGGGATTACCCCTTTATTTATATGCATGCTCCTACCCTAACTTTCTCAAATACGTCTCTTTTTATTATAAACATCACCATGACTTTCTTGTAATGATTTTTAATCTCGGCAAGACAAAAGAAAGAGCATGGTGACATGAAAAGTTACTCTGTTCAAAAAAAGGAGAGCGTATCTGGGGACTTTGGCTTGTTACAAGTATTTTCACTACACTTACTGTAAAATCATAGCATTTAAGAGTGCCAAAATTCTGTTTTACTGAATCGTTACCCTGATTTAGAACATATGCTAAACCAAAGCAAAGTCTTAAATGTTACTATTGGATACAATTAACGCCAAAATGCAATTTCAAGTGTGTAAGTACCTTACTCTATTCAGGACACAGCAATTTCTTGCTTAACTGCTCTAACAAACGTTGCACATACCTGATACCATGCACCTAGGAAGCTTTCACCATACAGTATATTTAGCTATATAATCCAAACATGTTAGATAAATGAAAACTGTCAATATTACCGTTTCCCTAACCATGTGATGATAAACACCACCACATGCAAGGTAAGACAAGCAGCAAATGCATTAACTGTCTCGTTCTGGAAGAGAAGCATCTCAGCAAACAACAGCAGCACAAACTATAACTACGTTAGCTGCTTAAGAAACCTTGACAAATGACAACCTGATGTCTGAGGGTCCTGTGAGGAGCCCTTAGAGGAGGACTGATCAGAGGAGGTCGACTGTGGCGCTGAGCCCTCAGCTAGCTCTCGCTGTCTCTGTTGTTCTGCCTTCTTAAGCCTCAGTCGCTGTAGACCCCTACGGATTATAGCTAACTCGGGTCCCATTAACTCTGACAAACAGGGAGAAGGGGAAAAAAAAAAATAAATATGTAAAAGAAAGAAGCATCGAACATACAATATAAAGAACAGGGAGGAGGAATAGGGGGACTGACCAAAGACAGAAGCAACAGGTACTAAGTGTAATTACAGTAAAAAAATTATGTAAATCATCTACTAACATCCAGAAGTTATAACAGAAAATACTGAAATTGTTTTCCTCTTCCTAAATGCACGAACACATCCCCTCCCCATCCCCAACACTTAAACCATTTATCAAAGAATTATTTCATGAAAATAGACAGATCCTGACTGATTCAAAACAAAGCAAACAGAAGTATTCATTTCCATGTTCCTAACATACATAACAAATCAGAATATTCGTAGTGTGAAATTCTGCAACTGCGGTCTACAGGCAAGTTCTCAAAATGAATGTGTAGCTTCCTGATGTGAAAAAAATAAATTTAGTACAATTTTGATCAAAACAAACCTGTGAAAAAAGGAATCTGGGACTATGGAAATATGTGGCAGAACAGCATCCAACCAAAAAATACACTTTACTATGAACTCATTTTTTATCTCAGACATTCCCAGTAGGTGAGGACTCAGAGTCTGAAAACACTGTTAAGTGGTCCTACAGAGAAAGTGATCGATTGAATCATAACCAATTCTTAGTATTATTCTCTTAACAGACTATTCTCTCAGTTCCATCTTTAGACTTCACTGTTTTCACCATTTTGCCTTCATTCATTCATTAGTTACAGTGTTTTGGCATGTACCAGTGCACTGTCTGATTAACAGTATTTTTTGCAAACTGCTATAAAACTAGGTGACCAAGTAATTTTTTATTCTTCCCATGCTCTTTGCAGATTTCCTCCACTTACACAAGTGTTGTATAGCAAGCACTTCTCTTTATATGACACAGATATGTCTTTATTAGCAATAGCTGAAGCACAACATTGACCTGAACCACTGTCACCTAGAATATAGTAGAGAAGCTAATTCACACTCAAACATTCACATCAAATGCTCTAGCTAGTTGTGCTATAAATTGCTAGCCTAGACCTTTCCTGAAAGTATTTATATCAAAGGCACTGTGGAGTATTTTGTAGATATGAGGAAATCTGCAAAGAAAAAAAAAAATCAGTACTATGAAATGTTAAATTACTAGAGAGCATTATATCAGCATATAACCTTTCACTCAAGCAAAAGCTTTACAAGTATTCTGTAACCCTTATTCACTTAGTGAAGCAAGCAAATTTAAAGTTTTCTTTCCTAAAAAGAAACAAACCCAAAGACAAAATCCAACCATTCAAAAATTAGGGCAGGGACCAGTTAATATCAAATAGTCATGAGCTCTAATGTCTGCTCTAATGTCCTTGGTCCAATACCACTTCTGGGAAATAATATCCTGCCAGTTTATGGTTGATGAGGTATAACAAGAAGGAGAAAGATGTAATTCCTAAAAGGAATACGGCATCAAAGAGATTTGCTATGAATAGTTTTCATGTGCCATGAACATTTATGGAAATTAGAATTCCAAACAGTCTAGAAAATGCTTTTAAGAAAATTTCAGTGATGCCTAAAATTGCAGTTTTCAGTACTTGCTGCTGATTCAGTTCCACTCAATCCAGAGACAGTTACAATTTAAGATGTAACAAGAACTACAATTCAAAACAAAGCAATAACTACTGTCCTGACTTTGTTAAATGACACCTTTTAACACATTTCAGAACCTCTAAGCAAATGTTTATTTTGCCAGCAAATGGAGTGAGGAAACGAAAACGGAAAGAAAAAATCCCCAGCTATTGCCACTTTCCCATTCAAAATTTAAAAGCAAAGTTACCTTACATCAAAGCACCTATTAAGATTAAGCTTTGTCCTAATTAGTCAATTGCCCTCTATCCTCCCTCCCAATGGAACCAGTGTGTATCTGGAATATTATTTATGAGGGAAAACCATCATTATGTTTTACAGTTTGTTGTATCTGATTGTTTATTCCTGGTTTAAAACTACAGCATCCTAAACCTAGTGTAAAAAATTAATTAATGGTTTCAGTTTTCACTGAATGGGCCAAGCAGGGTAAGAATATAAATTTGGTATTTTTTTCCTTAGTAACAAACATGGAAATCTCCAGCAATTGTTCCGGCTCTTTATAAAAAAATAAAATAATTCAAACATAGTGAAAAGAACAGGCTCTTGAGATTTTGCGCTCATCTTGTTAATTATTTGCAACTTACTCAAATGTTCCAATTGTATTCTTCTAGAATATACATTCTGATAAAGAGACTTATCCCAACAAGCTGCCAGTACTGAACCATTTTTGTACTGAGTCTATTTTGAACGTGTACTTTTTAAAACATGAAGATATGAAGTAAGTAATTCAGATGTAGAAGCTCAAATGCCTACCACATGGCATATTTTCTGGAACACCATACCAGCAATATATTTGAATTATAATACATATGCAAAGGTATTGCTATTTCAAAGACAGGAATACCACCAGCGCCTGTGTTGTGTACAGAAATACGTAGAAATGAAGTGTTTTATGGAAAGCTGTTTACACAGCCGTTCCATTCTGTAGTATGAATTCATGCTCCAGTTCTGAAGTCACTAGCCAAAACCATGGTCTTCATTTGCTAGCTCTTTGCTACCATAATCACACTTTCATCTACCACCACTTTATGCAAAATTACGGCTGAAAGCCTCTTGCTTTCCTTCTTTCATTTTCCAAAATGCTTCTCCAGTCACTCATCTTTTACAACACACCTCTATCTGGTCTTCCTACTAAACCCCACTGTATTAAAACTACTATTTCTACTAATAATTTTCCCTAACCTGTCACCCAGAAAAAGCAGCAGGTTTCATTCACCTCTAAATGCAGCTAAAACAAACTCAGGGAATCCTGTCCTTGAAGCAGAGTGCAGTGTTTTCACATTTATAGACGAGACTGCAGGTAAAAAAAATCTCATAACCAAGCACTGTCATGGGTTACGTAGGTGTACAAACATTATAAAATGGAAATTCACGTTCAAGCCTACCCATTCATAAACCCACTGCTACTGCCATGACCTGCTCCCTCTGCCCCGGAGCCTCCCCTCTCCCTGAACCTGTGCATGCTACACAAGGACTTTACAGTAACTTCAGTGTTTCAAAAGCAGCGCAAACTAGACCAGATGCTTACTAAAGTGTGCAAACACATAGTATTGTTAAGTTTACTCCTGCAGGAGTCCTGTAGACAATTTAAAGATGACGCCCGGCCCCACATTAAAATCTGCATACAGCAGTAAAGAGTATCAGATAAAGTTTTGTTTGTTTCTTTGTTTCTGTGGGTTTGGAGTTTGGGGTGGGGTGTGTGTGACTTTTTTTTTTAAGAAAAGACTCAGCAGCCAACCTGACACTACATTAGAAAGTATCCACTGTCCGTCCAAATCAACCACCGCTACCCCTTTCAAAACTGAATATATGGAGAGTCTTAAGTCTGAAGTAACACTGGGAAAGAGGAAATGCTTTTAGAGGAGTGCTGGACTAAGAAATAACAACTTCAGCTTCGTGCTAGCAGAATAAACTTTTACTTAGAAATTCAGACAAATTCAGAGAAAAAGAGGAAAACACTTTTTCTGGTCAGCATGCATTCTTTAAAATGCAGGACAGAAAATGCATCATAATACCAGAAATGCTCTCTAGGGCATTACCATTATGCAACCCACAAAGTTTCAATGACAGCTTGAAGCAATTATTTCTAATATGCGACATACTCTCCTGGCCAGCGTAAGGTCCAGAATATACCATATACTTCAAAAAAAAAAATAAATAGATCAAAATGAACCCTTGGTAATGGTATGTGTGTTCTTTGGTGACTATTCCTCTGTACCAAAGACTGTGGCAGCTAAAGTGGATTACACTGAATTGGAGTAGACCCCTTAATTTTTTGTATGCATATTGTGAAAAACTTGAGATTGCAGTAAGCCGACACCAACACTAATAAAAAATACAGGTGACTAAAAGCCTCTGCTACTAAATTTTCTAGCATTGACTTATTCTAGAAATAGTATCTGGACTGTGTGTATTGTCACGCTTCTGCTCACTGCTTATTTCCTCTAAATAAGTATCAGACTAGTTGTAAGGTCTAAAAGGGCAAGAACGATACATTTAATGAATTTCAACTTACATCTTTAGCTTCTCTGTCTTTCGGATACTAATTTCCCACCTCTCCCAAAGATTTTGGCTGCAGCAGCCACAGTACACTGAAAGGCACACTTTTCCCTGGGAAATCTCCGTCTCTCCTTTACTTCAGAACACCCAGTTTAGGGCCTGAAGATGCTGTCAGTCATCTTCTCCAATGACAAAGACATTGATTTTTTTACCACAGAATTGGTACAAGACAAAAGGTGAACTGATACAACAGCCATGGGATTTTAAAATAATGATGTCTGAACCTGTAGGCATTTCAGATCACGCCAGCCTTTCCACCCCAACCATGAGGCCTAGTAACTCACTTAAAAAAGGTAAAAATAAACTCTCCTACAAATAATTAACTCTAAAGACTGTAGCATCTTTTCCTGCATGGAGATGGAAAAGGACAAGTCAACACACAACGTGCTCTTTTACTACCCAAATAAGTTTCTGACACTGACAGTGCAATATACTTTCTCCTTTTCCCCCCACAATAAGAATGTAAGTCTGTATTGAATACAGATGAGTTTCTTCAAGATATACAAACTTAAAAATCATGTAGTATAATTTACTAATGAATACTGGAATATCATAGTAGGTGAGCCCCGTCTATCCAGATACTTTTGAGAAGCAAAAAACCAACACTGCTGGCTGAAACGTTGAGGATGTGGATTTCTACTGAAGGAGACATTCTCTACTCCCTCTCATTATAGCAAGCTTAGGTTCTACTACTCACTGCACTGATGCTGCTACAGCCAAAACACAGCTGAAGAAGGCGTGATGTTACTTACACTCCATGAAGAGAACAATAAGTTTAGGGAAAAAACAAGCAATAATTTATTTCTACTTTAAAAGGTTATACTGATTATCCCCTTTGAGATTTCTTCTTCAGGCAAAAATTTACAGTTGATGGTTTTACTCTTTCTTTAAACCACAGCTGCAGTCACTTGGTAACTATAACATGCCTAGTCTCATTAAGGATGTGCAAGAAAGAAAAGAGATTGAGATCAGTTAGTCAAAACATTCTAAATTAAGATTGTTTCTTATGAAAGCGTTTTTCATAAACAATGACAAGATGGATTTCTTCTCACCAGACTGATGGAGCACAGGTTGAGCTGAGGCCCCTAAAGAAGGCCTTTGTTCATTATCAGGAGAGGACAATAATGAAGTTGAAGGGGGACTTCCTGTTGAAGATGATGTTGAAGGAGCTGGAGCTGACATTGTAGAAGAGGAAGATGATGGAAGTTGTTCAGAACCATCTACTTCCATTGCAGTTTCTGATTCTGTACTAGCTGGCACATTATTAGTAGCAGGAGCATCTGCCCGATTAGTCCCACCTTTGATTAAAAATAAAAAAATAAAAGGCAAGAAAAACAAGAGCCCAAAGGTAAACTTAACTCTGTCTCTAAAGATTCCTTTGTATTACCATTCATATGGCAAACAAGTGTGCTCAGTCCTTCAGAGCACACTAAAAATTCTTTAGTTTACACCTCAGAAAGGCTGATATTCACTCCCTGTACATTCAGTACAAACATACTTGCTGTTGCAATTATTATTCCTGAAAAGAAGGAAATCACCTCTGGACCGTGATCTTCCCCGTCCTCGATTGCTTTGTGCGACTTCACTGGCTTCTTCAAACCACCTTGACAGCATGTCTGACATCCTCTGCATCAGAGAGACATTAGGACTTTGCTCCCCTGTAAAACAAATAATGTTAAAGTTTCATCTACAAGTTCAAAAAAGCATTCATTTTTTCTCCCCATTTCTTCTTTCATAAAATAACCCCTGTGCTGTAAGCTACGTAACTAGTAACCCCCTGAATCATCTTTTTTCAGCACAACAGTCCAGCAAGACTTGCCAGCTGAAACCAGCATCACATAAAAATCAACAGTCCTTCCTCCTTTTCTGCTTTACAATTACCTGGGAGCTTTTGTACACACGATGTTGTGAAATTTGTGTCATTCAGTTTTAAATGCTGCTTAAATAAGTTAAGAAAGCCTGGATTTTATGTTTTTCCAGCTAATTATAAAATAACCAATTTTATCATTAAACAATGAAAGAAAAAAAGACTAGCATAAAATTAGCACATGATGTTTTGATGTTTTTAACATTTCCAAAAGGTTTCTTCATGACTTAGATTTTCCTCAAAAGCACACTGTGATACAACAGCAGAGTTCTTTTAGGGTTTTTCATTTTCACATTTTGGATCAAGTATCAGGATTGCAAAGACTCCCAAGCAGCACAGTCTTCGACATACTTTCTTTCGACATAACTCAAAACATTTTCTTCTCATTTCATTTCTGGTTTTATTACATATGAAAGAAAATTCGTTTCAAGAAAGAAGACCAGAAAAATTCCATTCGTGAAGGGCTGAAATAGAATATTTGAATCTTTAAGGTTTTTTTGTGTTCTATGAAATGTGGTGGTTTGGGGGGGGTTGTTTGGGGTTTTCTTGTTTGTTTGTTTTGTTGTTGTTTTTAAACAGAATGGCATCTTCCAACAGAAAACCATTCCACTGGACTGGACCATTCCACTCATACTGAACTTAAGAGCTTCTGCTGGCCCCTTAGCCACTTTGGAGGTATGTGGTATTTAAGCCACCTTTGGGAAAGTTTTGAAATTGAAGACCTTAAGAAACAGAATCCCTCTGAAGTACAATTACTTACCAAAATACATATGTGAAAAATATTTTAATACCCTGCATACAAAAGTTAACACTGAAAGATTCTGGAGCATACTTGGGAAGAACATATACAGTGAGAATATGCCTCTCAAAAGATCAGTGCTGCTACCTGCACAGATGTTATAAAAAGCTGAAAGACTAATCAAATATCTGGTGCAACTGATGATCTTTCAGGACTGCAGACAATCTTCACTGGTACGATACAGCTTGAATATATCATCACTAGACCTTGCCTTTGGATGATTTGCTTGAGTTTGAAAGACATTGTTGGGAATGGAGAAGGGAAGGGGAGCACACCAACTCACTCCCACAAAAACAATGCCCCTCAATCTGACCCCAATGCCCTTGTCTATCCTCATTTCCACACTGCAGGTCTCTGACCCTCCCCTGGGATCCCTCATTCCCTTCCCTGTACACCAGGCAGAGGAGCTCTGACCTCAGAAGCTTAAAACACAAAAAACGGAATGCAACAGCTGAAGAAAACAGACAAAAGGCAGTTAATGATAGGAAGAGAGGACAATGAATGGTTAACAGAAAAATAAAGCACAGGTCACCACATGCCTAACTAATGCAATATAACCATTCTCTCTCGGTCACTATACAGTTGTCTCCAACAATGCACAGTAAAGATATTGACGCTTTGTTTTGAGAAAATAAAAATCTAGCCAAGGTCTATACTGGAGGAGTCCTTTTCTCAGGCTTCGTTTCCTCACCAGCAGGCTTACTTGATATCATGGGGAAATGACAGCTAGAAGGACACTGAAAATATTTAACTGAAAAAGAATCTAGATAGAAAGTAACTTTGTGCAAAGGCAAAGCAGCAACTAATTTTGATGGGAAAAACCTGCAACAAAAGTGGTAGCAAAAGTGCCCCTAATACAAGGGGGTATACAAATAAGGTCTGTGGAACTAAGGCACTAAATAAGCAGAACATTGAACTGTTAATGATGAAATCCTGTGATATTAGAATTACAGGATGAAACAGAGAGCAGTTTAAAAGAAAGGAAAGAAAGTATTCCTTTACACAGCGGGTACTGAACTTCTAAAGTTTTTTGCCATAGGAAATATTATCAACAGGTTCAAAAAAAGGATTACAGAAACCTACAGGCAATAGAACCATACGCAGATTCTAATGCAACAGATTAGAGCATACCCTCTAACGTTTCTAACCCATAATTCCAAACACTGGGGGAGCAACAAAGACAATAGACTAAGGTAAGAGGACAAGCTCATGTTCCCTCCTCAAACCGAATCTCCTATTGCCCTTGTAGGATACGGAATCCTACTCTACATGGACCGTTAGTCTGACACAGCAAGACACTTTATTCTAGTTTGAGGAATCAGGAGGATGAAAAAAACCAACACAGAAAACCCAGAAAGGTAAGTGGTAGGCAGAGAAGCAAGACCAATTTAAGGGAACTAGAACAAGTACTTATACCCCCACGACCTGTCAGATTTAAACAAAAACACATCATTAAATGGAGAGTAAGATGAGTGACAAAGCATCCCCTGTCCTGCTTTGGTGTCCCATTTTCTGTTACTAAAGCACAGCTTTGGAAATGCTCTATCTACTGAAACCTCAAGTAATTGAGTAATATATTACAAACATGAAAATATAAGCATAACAATTTAGTCACTACATGTGTTTTATAAAAAAGTGAAAGATACAATATTAGAATCCTACTGCTTTGAATTCCAGTCCCTTAATGTAACCACTACAGAGCATTTCATTTGTAACTTTGATTGCATATGAGGCTTGCCTACAAAAAGGGAAATATGTATTTGTGTTACTGCATGACCAATGACAATGAAATAAGCTCCCCTTGATTTACATCAGCCTCCCTGAAGCAACAATTTTTCTGATAAGAATACTTTTAATTTAGACATTTTAAACAATCACTGTAGAATAGCAGTTCAGTGTTAAATTCTGAGAAAACCATCTGACGACCTGGCTGATTCTTAAAAGATGGACAGTGTCGTTTGAAGCACTGCATATTTCAGGAATAAAAATCAGAAAATAAAACCCAAGCCAACAACAACAAAAAAAACCAACCACAACCAACCACACAAGCAAAGACAACAACCTCCCTCCAAAAGGAAACACTTTACCATCTCTTTCTCGTTCACTCTCAGGCCTTGCTCTTGGTCCAGTATCCGACCAATCCCCTCTCAGCCTCAAACGTTTAACAGGAGGTTGCCGTAACTACAAAAAAAATAAAGGATGGGGTGGGGTGGGGAAGGGCATTACAAAGCTATTTATTTAGGACAGTACAGAATTCTAAGTCTAAATATAAATGCAGTATCTCTGTTTTCTTAAATGACATAAATTTGTATCTGTCACCAAAAAATGGAATGTCAGCCATGTGTTCAGATCAACTATGAATAAACAGAACAGTGCATCAATAGAATGCAAGAGTTTTAGATACACAGAAGTTCAACAGTCTAAAATGACTCTCAGAATAAGTGCAGCTTTTATTTTATGCAATACTAACTTTACTATGTTAATTGAGGCTTTCCATACTGAACAGTAATTAAGGTTTTCCAGAATTCAGCCTGAATGCAAAAATATTCATCCCTTCATGTTAAAACTTATATGGCAGCTTCAGTTTAATGAAATGCGGATTTGCAACTAAGCAAAAGGTAAAAAACAATCAGACATTACTAAAACAAAGAAATTTTATGAAGATAAATTTTAGGGGTTTTTTTAACCTATCTTTTTAAAAAAAAAATTTATAACACAGGGTTTTTTGCAGCAGGAAGTATAAACCAGGTACTATATAGGTAGTGTTACTTTCAGCGACTTGAAGGGAAACAGCTAGTGCTTTGAACATTCAGAAAGGCAGTTCAGAGCTTGAAATTAAGTGTATTGGCTGGGTATTTCTGGCTTTAAAAAAAAAAAAAGGTGAATAATTGTGCTGACAATTTTAAATTAAACTCAAAACCCCTGTGGTGATAAAGTATGTTAAAGTATTAACTTTCAGGAGCCAGCAGATTCAGAAAGCAAGCTTTACATTTTTTCTACTTTATACAACTTAAAGCCAGGCTGAAATAAAAATAGCATTTCAGGAAAATCAAGCAGCAAGAATAGATTACAGGACACATTCCGTGCCTACAAAAGAAAAAAATACATAAGATCTGTTATTAACAGGTGGTCACAATCATCCTTCTCTATAGTAACCGGGCAGTCAGTTCACCACCAAATTACTTCACAGCAGATTAACATTACACAGAAGAAAGAGAGAAGTGTAGAACCGTCGAGGCATCACACTTTTTCTGGGTTCCTCTCTGCTCTCTCCTGCCTCAGTGAGGTAATGGTGTAACTCAGCTGGATGTTCTTCCTCAGTCCTGCGAATTTACACCCCCTTCTGATCAACAATATTTGTACTAGTAATAGCAGCCTGTGGTCCAATAAATAGAGCATGGTCATTGCTAGTAACGTGCCACAGGTTTCATACGAAGCTAACAAGGCAAGCCTCACACTTGTCAGGCTTTGTCTGGACCTCACTTGGAGCATTCCGTTAGCTCATTTAGCTGCAACAGCATTGTCCAGTGACCTGGTGATTATCACCAAATTTGTTTTAGTTTTGCTCAGATTTGCATAGATGTGTAGTGTACAATTGCTTCTTAACAGTTTTGGTATATACAGGATTGTTTGCTAGCTCAACTGTACAAGAAAGAACTACTGATGACCACGGGATACTGATGCAGCACAAAGCAGTAAGGCACGGGCTGACAGCAGATACTCTGCAGGTGGTGCGGACACAGGAGGGTACCAGGGAGTCACCTTCTCAGCAACTCATCTGTGGCTGTTAACTGTACTGTAAAGGTTGGACCCAAGCAACAACCGCTTTAGGGATAACAAGGACAAAGAACAAGCATTTAAAAGCAAAACCATGCCACACCGGCTGACTAATAAAGAAAACACATCATGTAGAATGTGTTGAAAAACATATGAAAATGGCCTCCAAGTAGATTCTAAGAAAAAGAAGGAAGAAAACATCACCATCATGCTTCTCCCAGCAAAGAGGAGGAAGAAATCACCATCACTATCATCACACTCATCCTCCAGGTGGAGACAGCAGGATGTTGACAACTCATTGTAAACTCCCTTGAAGCCCCTGTCTCAGACTAAAGGTAATGAATTCACCATACAGAGGAGCTTGTGAAAGGGTGAGCATAATGCCAGAGAAAAAAGTAGTGGATGGTTGGGGCAGCACAGGGGGAGGGGGAGAGATGTATAATTTCACTGTGGCTAAAGAGATTTGTTCTACATTGATCAGAAAATTTAGACTGGAAGGGTCAGCATCATTGCAGCTGAGCAGATAATAAACTGCTTGTGTTTTGGTTACACAGCTGAAACTTTTAATACTGTTCAGTAGCAGTGGCTTACCTCCTCGATCTAAACATTCTGTACCCCCTCATCTCTGTCATTAAATGGTAACTTTTAACAAATTACTTATACTTGATTTCAAAGAATATGCTTTTGGTGGCATGGAAAATAACAGAGAATACACCTCAATTATGAGAGTGACCTGCCACCCTTGCTGGTCTTAGAACCTGAGGTTCATGTAGATGCCTTCTCATCTTTAGGAGAGGGAAATCAGAGAAGAAGGAAAACCAAAGCAACAAAATATTGTAAATAAATAAATATAGTGCAAATATGCAATCTACTTGTCACATCTCAGTCTATGAACAGCAACATTAATTCAAGATTAATTTAAAGGGAAATACAATTGATGTAAGTGTGTCACAAGAAAAAAAAAAAAACACCACATGAAAACAGGTCATCTTAATCACTTGCCTCTTCCCGCCTCTCTTCAGCAGAAGGAACTTTAAGTTCTCGTGCCGTGTCATCCTTGGGATCAAACAAGTATATGTAATCCGAAGAGTAGCTAACAAGGATCTCTTGACCATCTTCACTATAACAGAGAGATGTTACTCTGCAGGATTTGTTGTTGAGATGAGGAGGAACAAAACGTGCCACCATTCCAACAGTGCCCCTACCAGCATAATTCCCTATATTAAAAAAAAACAAGGAGTGGAGGGGAAAGAAAGAAACCACATATTTCTTATGGCAAATTTTCAACAGCTTCAGTATACTCCTTATTTAACATCCAACAAAAGATGATTAGAAAAAAAAGCTAAGTATCCCATAGCTTCTACATTAAATTGGATCTGAATAGTGACATATCAGATCTTACTAGTAATTTGTATTTTTGTTTACAAACACTACATACATTATAAAAAAAAAAAAAAAAAGATGAACACACAGAGAGAAATATATCTATATATCACATACCAACAGTGTGTGGTTGCTATCTGTCAAATGTAGTGCAACTGGAAATTTTGGAACCCAAGAACATTTACACAATAATAATGCAAATCTGTATCTACACACAAATTAGAAAGGAATTAATTATATGAAACCTTGAAAATTTAGGACATACACCTTCTCTTTTCTACCCAAAATGTTTTTAAAAATACTAGTTTTTCTTTGAGACATAATAGTACTGTTGCTTTGAAACTGTAGAAATACATTGGATATACCATGCTTCCCTGACAACTCACCTCCATTCCACACACTAAAACAATCTTAAATTTTAGAATTACTAGTTTGTGAGTAAATAAAAGTTACCTCTAAGAAGATCTAACACTGAGAAAAACAGACTGTTCCAAAACCTCACAATTTGCCATGTAACTGTTTCCCACATGGCATACCTGTCGTGGCTTAGCATGCGCCACAGTCTGTCCTTGACCACAGAGAAATTCAGAGTTTATCACCTCACACTACAGAAGGACTGAAACAGAATGTTTTAAGTGAAAATCAATAGTTTGCTCACTAGTCATAGAATACTTCACCTCTTAAAAAAAACAAAACCAAACATACAGCCCCAAAACAAAGAACAGAACCCTGTACCAATATATCCAGAAAAACTACAATCTTTAAAATTTTGTCTTTTCCTTCCTTTACTCCCTAGGCCAGCATACCTGAGTTTATCTCACTCCTGGTATTGTTACAGCACAAGAGAGGTACGTAGTACCTTTAAATCAACCCCCCCAGAATCTGTTCCTCAGGCAGTTCTTACAGAATTTTGCTGACCACTGTGATGAAAGGATGAAATCTTATAAGAACCTTAGCATGATGAAAGGGGTATTTTTATGTTTATTGAATGATCTTTACTGTTTCCTTGCGCCTCCATCACAACCATCAACAGGAAAATGCTGCAAGAAATGCAGATTCCGTGACACTGATTACTTGTATGAATGCGTGTGCACAGCTATGTCTATTAATTCATATGCGTCCAAACAAACACTGATCATACATTATAAGAAAGAGCTATGTTAGAACCACATAACACACTTTTGCTTGTCACCCAAATTTTTTGTTGTAAAATCCTTAGGTAAGCATTGGAAGCATGCTAGCTCTCACCTGAAGGATTTGTAGCTTTTCAGTAAAAATATGTTAGCTATAACAACAACCACTGCCAAGGTAAGCATATTGCATGATATTATAGAGTTCGTAAGACCCCTTTCCATAAGAAGCAATACATTCCAGCTTGGCAGAGTACAAGAAGAAAAGAACTAAATTAAAATTCAGGTGGACCGCTGCAGCCTGCAATCATTAGCTTTCTGGAATCCTGGAATCACATGTTTCAAGACAAAAGAAGAGACATTACAAATGTCTTTTTCTGCATTCAGCATACCACGTATCCTAAGATGGATGAAGAGATTTAAGTTTACTTACTTGAAGATTTCTGTATTAGCAAATATTAGAGTGAAATGATTCTGTTATTTCAAAGCTTAGTTCTCAGAGAAGAAAGCTACACTACACTTGATACTACACTTCAGTCATTCACCACCCATTTTGGAAAAGAAGAATCTGAAACAGGATCTGCAAATGGTTAGAAAAGCTTACTGTAAGGTATGGTTCCTACCTGTTGCTCTTGTACCAAGCATTCGCCGATCATATATTCTTACTGAGCTATCAGAACAACCCACAGCAAGGTAGTACGGAATTGGCGGACAGATAGCAACAGAAGTAGCAGCACGCCGACAGTTTATTAAAATATCCTGGAACAAACAAAAATACAGCATTCAAATAATAGCTCTGAACATTTGAAGCATAATTCTAATCTTTACTTCAGGACACAGGCCCATTAGTCAGGGAGGTTTTGAGAAAACTAGGTTTGGCCCTGTGAAGATAGGTTATAAAAATGTGAAAGAGAAAAACCACTGCAGAGAAGGAAAACTATCAGAGGAACAAATACAGCAGGAGATCAACTGAAAAAGGAAACAAACCAACCAAAACAAACCACAGAAACAAACATTTAAGGATAGACAAACATAACAACTACAGATCTATAAACTAGCTTGCACCTTGGATTTTCTTATGATTCAACAGTAATCTAGGTTTCCATAAGAGTACCAAATATGCAGAAACAGTCCAAATTGATTTGAAGGATCAGAATAGATTTCATCTACGGACAGATAATTGGATAGAGAGAAAGAAAGAAAGAAACCCCTAGAAGTGGTAAATAAGTGCAAAGCAGAACAAAATTAATCTAGAGTAGTAATACATACGTTGCTGTCAGTTTTTCTCCAATGTTAAAACTGTTTCTGAAATGCAAACACAGTAGACACCACCAATCCCTTACCTTCTAGGGAGTAATACCAGTGACTAATTTGATCTAGTATAATTCATCACCAAATCTTTTCTTACAGAAGGACAAAGGATGCTCAAGAACTCAAAGCTGCAGATGATTTTCAAGACTCATTTTTTACTTCAAACTCTGTACTCTATAATAACTAATGTAAATCAGACTGAGAGATTCAATTTCAACACAGAATCTTTTCTACCATATCTGAAGCCTCACATCAAAGTTCATAAACTAAAAAATGCCAAAGTAGATATTTAAAAAAAATAAATTAAAAAAAAAAAAAAATAAAAGAAAGGAGACTCCCCAAACTTTTTTTGTTTCTTGGGAAACATGTTGTCATCTCCACCAAGGACCCTGAAATCTGTTATTTCTAAAAGCCTTACCAGAATTCATATCCTATGTTTGTATGATGTACAGCTCTACATTTAGGTCATCTTTATTAAAAGATTTCACTCTTACATCTTTACAATCTTCCTTTGTGCAACTTGTTTTGATTCGAGTATCAAACCATCTTACAGTGCCATCTTCACCACAAGAGAGGAAAGTATAGGGATCATTTGGTACTGTCATAATCTGCTCAGAAAAAAAAAAAAAAAAGAAAGAAAAAAATTAATACTTCCAGAAATACCATTAATGTGAAAATAAAAGCATTGACATTTTGAGCAGCAGTAAAGACTGAAGCAATTATGACAACTCAAGCTTTCTGTTGAAATAAAAAGGAAAACTGAAAAACTGCCGATGTCTTCATTTTCAAGAAAGGGTCTGAACTACTGAAGTTGAAACAACTGTGGAATGTCACATAAGATTAAATATTTGTAAATCAAATCTTACAGTTATTTCTATTATCTTTTAATAAGCAACATACATCTACTGCAATCAGTTTTCAGATAAGTAACCAATTTGCTGCAATAATTCAGCAGAAGCTCAGTTTGTTCTCTATCACGTAATAGAAGACAATAACAAACAAAACCCTCAGAAGTCTGAATGACATGAAAATCTAGATGGCTTTCATTCCCATTGGGCCATTCCTTTACATTCATAGTTGTCCTCTGAAGCAACTATACATTAAAGGCTACTCAAACTAGACTATTCAAATTAGAGAAGACTCGGACGGAGTCTCACATGTACGGCTTCACTCAAGAAGGCCTCCTTAAAACAAAAAACAAAAAAACAGGCAAGCAACAATAATATTAAAGCTGAATTCCACAGGTCAATGAATGTACATGAAAAGTCATGTTTTTATATGCCATCCTTTAAATATAAAACAGAGAATGTTGTAGAAACTAGCAGTATTTTTCTTTTCCTACACTACTGCTACTATCAGTAACTTCATAGAAATTTATAAAGCTGCAAAGATCAGTAATACTGCAATACACTAATTCAACACAGAGTAAATGAGTGATTCTTCAACGCTTTTTATGTGATGATTTATTCTCCCATTCAACTCTTAATAAATATGGGTATCAGCAAATCTCTCTACCTAAAGTGGGATTACACAGCTAATCACTGCAGGATTCAGCATTTCGTCTTGTAATGTGTTTTTTTTATTATTTATTATTTATAGAAGTGTGTGTGTGTATATATATACACACACACATATATATATATATATATAAACT
>JAVJGI010000014.1:114949440-114963311 GCA_035590275.1 Ibycter americanus | reverse complement strand
TACACACACACACACATATATATATATATATATAAACTAACTAGGACAAGGTCTGCCATGCCAAATCTTACTGCTGACAAACAAAAAGTTTAACAGACAGAACAAACCCGAGGTTTTAACAACAATGGAACAATAAACTTCTGAGCTATGACCATTATTCCTCAATATGTTAGCATAACATATTGAAAAGAGTGGTTTTGACTACACATTCACTCAAAATAATTTCATTGGTGTAGTTATAAAAGCCAGCAATTGTTCTTCAATCCACTAAATCCTTCCAGCATTTTTGCTGTATTTCGATGCAGGGCTTTCATTGAGAACATGTATTTTGTACCAAGAATGTTGCTGAACGTGGTATAATACAGAGAGCCCTTATTTCTAGAAGCTGTATTTTATTTTTGTTCACACTAATGCTATTTCACAATATGCATGTAATATTGCAGTACATACCTCCACTTGCATGTACAAATTGTGTGGTGTTTAAAAACATACTAAGTACTTTATAAGCACTAAAATAGAAATTCAGAAGTGCTGACTCAAATAATTAAGTCATTGTTACTAAATTTAAGTTCAACTACTACACACTATATATATATTTAAATCCATTTTTACTAACTTAAAAAAATTAATTTTCTATTTAACTTTAAAAATATATAGCTATATGATCATTTTACTGTATTGAAAATATGAAGGTAAGAGTTCTCCATAAAAGTACATTCCTCTTCGGAAATGCAATTAACATAAAGGGCAATAAAGAAAAGCATTTGGCTGAGTAAAAATGTTTAATGGCCTTGTATAAAAAAAACATCCAGAAACATGTTTCCAGAATGTGTCTCCCTCTCTCTACTTATTCTATTCTCCCCCAGAAATATAAACAATTGCCCAGTTATCTCACAGCTCGTAACAATCTACACAAATTTCCACATTCTTCTCTTTCAATTAATGTTTTCTTAACGTCTTGAACTGTCACAAACTCTAAGTTTAAAGTGCAGTATAAATTCAAACCACATTCAAATTTAGAATTAGTACCTCAGGGGCAGATGATACTAGCTTTTGTTATTTAGAGAACCCAATGAGTCAAAGTTCTATATTTAATACAATGATGTGGTTACATACAGCTGGGCAGTAACGTCACGATATTTTGAAATTATTTTCCCACTCCAGACACCTCTCAGTGACAAAGTTGCATTATGTCAGAAGGTAAAGCTATATTTCAGCCATTTGCTTAAAAAACCCTGCTATTTACTCTGTTACACTTTCATATACCAAGGCTCAAAAAAAGGTCTGCTATGCCACAAGCTAATGCATACATGTCATGTTCAAATATCAGGTTTAAGACAAAGTAACAGAATTTATGGCCTTTATAAGAGTACCTCCCAAAAATTTAATTAACCTATCTTTTTGAAGAGAGGTCAAATTTAGAAATGTTAAACCTCAGTGCAAAACAGGTTAAGAAAAGTAACTTCGAAAAGAGACACGGTTGTTAAAATAGCCAATGTCATACAAGGATTTTGAGATTCCTTCCATTAACTGTGTTTAAAAGCAGTATAAACAACCAAACAGTATCACACTACTGTCATTCGAAACAATAATGTCCTCTCGTTAACATTATTTGCTGAATAAACACCATCCCCAACGCCACCGTTCTGACTGTGCAATACAGCAGTCAAACGTCCGTACTCTCTTCAACGAATGATTTTGAAGTTCTACCATATTCATACAACTAGTTACTGCTCAGTTTAGTCATTCTGTATGGACAGCAATAGCACTTGCACCTTGATTTGCCATACTGTTGGGCTCTCCGCGTTTCTTCTAAAATATTTTTCAAACCCTTATGTCTGACAAGTTTAATTTGTTGTACCTGTGAAGTTTGTATTTATCATCTGGTTTAGTAGCTTGCAATGTGCGTACCATCATTACTGATGACAAACACCACCTTGCAAAGAGACAACCCACATCTCATACTACAGGTTGGAAGTGTTACGTTCTAGCCTCTGTTACTACTCCTGACCCAACAAGCACAACGGGCAACTTCTTTCATTGAACTTTCCCAGCCTGACCACTGGTTTGCAGCACCACCTGGTGTCAGTCGCTTCATGGAATCAACCAAACTGTTGGTCAACGCAAGCTCATGGACATCAACACTTAAGACCGCTAGAGTGACTTCCATGCTGCCATCAACTCTTTCATTCGCAGCACTCTGAGCAGCCTAGCCCATAACCCCAAACTTCACACACCCAAACCCACGGCTCCAATGATACTTCTACTACTACCTTCACACCTCCTCAGCACAGCATCCATAACCGTTCTCCTATGCTCAAGATCAAAGCTGCTTTATACAATACTCACAGCTAGCTACCCAGGGGACAGAGGTACCCTTTGAGCCCGTAACTGGCTGCCCCCAGCCTGCAGCCCACCAGCAAGGGGGGGGGGGCTCTTATTTCCCCAGGAAATCACAATGCAAGGACCTGACCGCCAGCTTCCTCAACCAGGGCATTTCAGTTTTAAGAAATAGCATCTTGGTCTCTAGAGGTTCTGGTGAAAAGCCAGGTTTTATTTGAGATACAGAGAACATTCAACCAAGGCGCAGAATCCACAGACTACTATCTATAGTAAACTTCAGTGAGAACTGAGGCAGTTTAAGCTTCTGACTGGGGGCCGTAAGGACTGATGCTATTCAAAGGCAACAGTAGTTTCTCAGGCAAAACAAATCTCAAAAATAAAAGCAGATGATGCAAGCCTGGGATCCAGAAAAGCATTTTGCAAAACTGAAAACAGTCTTGTATTAAGCCCAGGCAAAACCAAATCAAACCAAACTAAAACAGAACAAAACCAAAACCACAAATCCCAGAAATGGAGTGAACACCACAAAGTTCACTCAACTGACCTACACAGTTACCCTGCAGACAGGAAGCGTTTTTGACAAAACCTTTAATGGAAAACATGTAATTACAACCATAAGGATACATTTACACATGATCAAAAATTAATTCTGGCAGCACTTCAACCATCTTTTTTCACACAGCCTTTTCACACACACACACCTCAATTCTTTAACAGGTATTTTTAAATATTTTGTTCACTTAACATACAAAGAAAGATATTTAAAAACTTGATATGAAATCTGAGTGAAACAGTTCAAAAAGCAATCAATTTGGGATTTCCCCCCCCCCCCCTTCTGTGTACTGTGGTAGTTAAAAAAAACAAACAAAAATAATCAAAAACCACTGGAACATTTATAACCTATGAAGGAAATAGCAGTATTTTTTCTATTTTAAGCAGAGTAAGTTTTAAAAGCAGATTTTGATGTCAATGAAATAAATAAATAGATAAATAAATCTGATTATCTTCCTAACTTAAGTAACTTTTTTTTTTTTCTTCACTTGCCTGTTTATATGAACAAAACTTCCAAGCAAGGATTGAAAACACTGGTGCTGAATTTACACATAAAGACTTAACTAGAATATAAAATAGAGAAATTACCTAAAACTATAAATAGGTTTATCCACACATGCTGAAATAAGCATTTCTTAGAAGGATTTAAACTGTGAAAAAGGTATTAAACTGCTGGAAAGTTGGGGAGGGGGAGAATAGAAATAAAAATGCAAAATGTAGCCACTGCCCCCCACCCCCCAAACTACTTTAGAAAGAAACAGCACAATTTAAATCAGTTTTGCTCTGCAGAGGATTCTTTCAGAAAAGCTGTATTTAGTAGTTATATTTGCAAAGAAAGTGGTCTTAATAACACTACCTTTTGGAAAGTCTTCCATTTAATTTAGACAACATATTTTTCTTTTAAAGCCTACTCTAAGAATGGGGAAAAAAATAACAAAAAAACAACACAAAAAAAATAGAAGGAAGGTTCTGCAGTTCCCACCGAAATAAAGCTTTCAGCAGTCTGGTTAAAATCTTGGGCAAAAATACAAGAAAATACATATTCTACCAATCTTAAAATTATCATATACTTCTGTGAGATACCTCATAGGTAGTTCCATAGTGGCACGTATACTGGCATTGTCTGTTGGTCTCCGCATCTTGTTCAACATTAGTGTAAAAAATTACTCCATCTCCAGAACAAGATACAATCTGTTTGTCGTTGGTGCAGGGTAAGAATTTTGCACTAAAAATATTGGCCCTGTGTCCTGAGCGAATGGTTGTTAAAACCTAAGGAAGAAAGAAAAGGAAAGGCTGTATCAGTTTAATATTTCCAAAGGCAATAAAGAATAGGAAATAACACAGACTCTGGCACTATAAAACATCAGTTATGTACAGGCTGCCAGTATTCTGCAGTTTAATACAACAGAACAGAGAAGCTGTCTTTACACCAGATTTCTTCTAAGAACGAAGCAGTTCCACAAGAGACATTCACTTATGCACTTGCACAAAGTACTCTACAAAATGAAAGGACTGAAATGCAACTGACAGCTTTTGTTTTTAAAATGCTAGTGATAAAAAACATCAAGTTTCTCAAAGTAAAACATTAGCCCAGGGTGACAGCGCAGCCAGCCAGCACGTCAGTGAGGAGAGATTTAGAAGATCTGAGGTATTGCGGGTCAAGAAGAATAAGGCATTGCAATCCAAGTCAACTTTATAGACTTTAAAAATTCATGCTACTCTTAAAATAAACTCACTTTAAAAAGGACAACTGTAGTTTATAAGAAAGGATGTTTTGAAACCAGTCAAAAATAAACAAAGATTTAAGAACATGATTACAGGGCAATAAACTAAGACTTGACAGTCTCAATGAATGTCATTCATCTACAGTACAGCAGAGAAGTATATAATTCACTTCACCATCAGAGCTGGTTTTAAACACTTCGTGACGACCCTTTGTATTTTCTAACATACTTATTAGTCTACCAAAACCAAATGAACCCTTCATACGCTTTCCTGTGCACTAGTGAACACTCTATTCTTACCTTCTCTCTCTCGCCTGCAGCATTTAAACCAAACTGCATTTTCACCGTTAATAGGAAAAAGATACTTACCAAGCTGTTTACAGTATTAAAATTACTTCCAAATTTCCACTCAATCAGCTTAATCAAAGAAAAAATTATGCAAATAAGTTTCTCTCTGAGCAACAGCTCATGCCTAATATTTCACACCTTTTAAACAATTCACACAAAAAAAGATTAACAGTGTATCTGCATGTTCTGAAAGATACAGAAGGCTTAGTATTAAAAAAAATTATCAAAATCAGGAGACGTAATCCATTAATTTTATTTCAATAAATCTGCTTCTTCATTTAGATTTGTTCAGATCTCTGCAATTTACTGAAAACATTCCAAATCCAGACATTCAAAAGAAATTAGGAACTCTGTATCAAAAAAGCAACTCAGAACAAGAAGTCCATACGGTACCCTAGTTCAGATGACAGTTAAAGACAGCACCTGCCTATACCACTTCTGTTTTTACATTATTGCTACTGTGAAAGAAATATTTTTGTCCTGACAAGAAATCCTTTTTTATGTCAGTCATTAAAACAAAACCAAAAAAATTTAAACTAGGGGCTTCTCTACCATCTTGCCAGTTCTCCACCGCTTCCTCTATTGCTGAATATAAGTAGGCAGAGGTTTTTTTCCTTTGCTCTGCTGTACAATGTCCTTCTCTCACCAAATTGCATCTGCTTCTTAGTTTCCCCCCTTTTTCGCACAAGCTCCAATCTAATGCCCTTGCTTTTCATGCAGACAACAGCTAACCTATTCTAATTTTCTGCTTCAGTTTTCCCCATCTGCTGATCTCAGCTTAGACATGGAGATCTACATTTGATGATGGCCCTCAAACTTGCAAAAAAACTTCAGATTTTTCTTTCCTTCCCTTCTCTCCTCCACTGTAAGCTGAAACAGCATTCAAAAAAAGACATTTTCAGCATTTTCAGTAAAGGACAGTTTTCTCACAGGCAGATCTAACCTCCTCTCACCTGCCCCTCAATTTCCTATGTTGCACAATGTTGCAATAAGAAGTATTAAAGTATCACAGCATTTATTACATGCAGAAGATTTTCCATGCCCTTCTTGACTTGCACTGTACATCCTTTTCTACTCTGGTTATTGTACTGCCTTAGAGAGAGGAGAAAGAGGCGTACAAAGTTGCTGGTACCTAGGCAGCAAAAAAGATGAGAAAATACAACACACAACCAACCCTCAAAAGCCTAGTTAGCTACACAGAGTGAAACAACACTACCACCTCACTCCATTGGAGCATTTTACTACCAACATGTAACAGGCTACAAATACTTAATGACTGAGGAAAAGGGGGAGGGGGAACCAAAGGATTTCAGATGTTCTTTAAAGTACTTGACTAGCTGTAGTAATTCTGACATCCTCATAACTTTTGCCATTTCTTAAGTAATATGTTACACAGAAAATCAATTGAAGAGGCAACAAATTCAAGAAATCAAAAAGTATCTCTTAAAAGCACAGATTAAATCTTTGGGATGGGATTACTAATTCACGTAGCGATCCCAGAAGCTTGCATACAAGCTCCATCCCTAACAATAAGTACTTTCCTCCAAGGAAGCAGAATTTCTGGCAGCTATTCTGTTGTCTTCTTTAAGCCTGAAATGTTTAAGTTCTGTTTACAATAAAAAGTCACCATAACAAACAAACCAGCATTTTTAAAGTCACGTTAAAAACTAAAACCAGTTTTAAAAAGTGGGGTTTTTTCCACTCTGGCTTACTTTTTGAAAAGAAGCCTGTTGAAACAAATGCAACTCAAATATCAGTGGGTTACTAAGCTTTTCAAGATGCAGTTAATTGAGGGTTCCCATTCAAGATACCACAGAATCATTCACAATCCAGCCTTTTCAACAGTACTTCCTTTGAAGAGGTCAAACACCCTTTAGAAGTAAAAGGAAAGCAAACCTAATGGAACCCCACCCTGAAGCGTAAAGTAGCAAAACATGATCCTAGAAAAGCTGTGTATCTTCAGCCCCACTAAGCACCCTCCAAATCCTCCCCAGCACCTTCTCCTGCAAGCTGAACCCTTTCTCTCCCAGAAGGCAAACCAGGCTGAAGATTCAAAAATCCCAAGTGTAATTAACTCCTAAGAATCCTGTCTCCACACTGGTATTAGCTGAGAGAAGTCTCGGGCTCCATTTAAAGGCTTTGAAAACTGAGTGCTCAACCTGATGTAAATACAGGAATTCCCATCTTTTTGTACCATACTTGTAGCAGGCAGAGCTTGAGCTCCAGCCAAACTCTCCCCCCTCCCCACCCTCTGTAGTGTGATGCCTAAAACAAACAAAATAAGGAAGAAAAGGTCCACAAGAGGAATTCTTTTCAGCCACCCCAAAAATACAATAAAGTGCTCATCCTTTTGATATAGGCTTGCAATTACTATGGCAAATCTCAGTAACACATTTCTTCTCAGATGCACAAACACTATAAACATATAACCCATTTAAACTTGAGAAACATTTAGAAAAATGTCTCCTCCCAAGACACATTACATAGTAACAATTAGTATTTACATCTGGCCATAGATAACACAAACTGGAGTGACTTACATAAAACTCATGTAAATAAGAATTAAACAAGATTAAATGCTTCCTTACTAAATCAGACATTTTACTAACACAGAAGACTATATTGATGGCTGAAGTCTATTTTTGTTACTGCAGCCAGCTCATAACAGAAAATATGGTGATAAGGCTATCTGCCAAGATGACAGAATTACAGTAGAGTTCTGGTACTAATACCAATTTGCTCCCTTTTCCTGTATTGATTTTGTTACTCAAGCCAGAGAAAATAAGCTAATACAATTGTCAGAGGCATTAAAAATCACCTCTAGTACGCTTTAGAAACAACACTGATTATTAAGTCTTCTTGCTAGTACCTGCTGGTTTATAATTACATTTGCATATGGGAGGGGGGGGCGATGACGACACACAAGACAAATCTATCTGCTCTGCTGTTATGTAAAAAAACAGGTCAGCTGACTTAAAAAGAAGAAAACAAAATGTCTCCTATATTTCTCATTTGACTTAAGTACAGCTGTAGTACACAATGGGGAAAAAAAACCCAAATCATCCCATAAAAGCATAAAGTTTAAATTGCTGCATCTATTAAAATGTTACAACATTTTAATATAATTATATAATAAGATAATGATATAACAACTATCCCATAGTGATATATTAAAATAAACTCTGCACAATAAATAATATTATACACCCTTCACTTGCATGAAAAATTTTTACTTTGCAAGTCTCTCCAACAACACTTGCTTGGGAATATATCCTTCATCCATTTCATAGCTGTCCTAGATACCTCCTCTTTTTCAGCTGAACTCCCAGTCCAGAAGAAACCCTGGTCTAATGACACTGATCTGAACTTCTGTCAGACTGACACACCAATAGTTGAATGGAAGAGATTAAGTTTGCGAGCTACGGCTCATTTGGGGAAGCAAGGAAAGGCACCTTACCTATAAGCACAGGCAACACTCCAGATCACTATTATTTTCCCTCCACAGCTCTTCAGGAAGGCAAAATACTGCTGCCTCCATAACCTTCTACTCAAACTCTCTTCCACCATACCAACCACACATTTTGGTTCCTCCAGCACATTTAACTTTTCAGCACCTCTTCAGGTGAAATCTTCAGTTACTCAACCCCTGAGAAAGCACGGGAGAGAGGACTTCACTTGAACATTGCTGCACAGGATCCCTGGATCTATCAAACTATCAGCAGCTCCTTAAACAGCAAAGTGTGGAACACTGCTGCTACGTGATGGATGCTAGCTGACATTACTGGAAGCCATTCGACTGCCTCGGAACCCATGCGAGTGCAGAAGTGGAAAAGCAGAGACCTCCACAGCACTTTCCCCTTCACAAGCCTGCTTCCCCTACTTCAGTACAAATTCTTCTCCATCCACATACATGCACACACTAGGCAATATAATTTCAAATGGTGATAAAGTATTTTAATCAAGATTGACACTTCAACAATATTGCACAGAAAGACAACTCAGTCTATTACATACAGCAAAAGTTAATACAATATTTTAAAACTAAAACGAAGCCGAAAACAATTTATCTGACCATAAGATTTCACAAGAATTACTGAATCCTATTGCTAATTCTGACACTAATCTGTTGTGAGACCATGTTCCTTTTGTGCCAGACCACCTACCGTAAAATGGGATAATACCTACGTCGCAAGGGATTAGAATGCTAAAGGTTTTAAAGCACTGTGAAGTTTTATTCCCATTTATACACACTATAAAGTACCTGATATTATCTTTGTCAGATAATAATATACAAAACATAATAACTTAAATCTTATTTGAAAATTACTGAGTATCCAGAAACAAACCCACCTTTCTGCTGTAGGGATTACTAATTACCAGATTGGTGTCATCCGAACCAGATAAAATATATTCTCCTGTATCATTCCAGCAAATTGTATTCACCTGCATGAATTAACAAAAATTAGTTTAGACTTACATTAATTCAATTTTCAGAATATTAAAACATCAATACTCATCCAACACTACAGAAATAGGAGTTAACAAATTCAATTGAAATTATGTAATTTCTAAGCAGCTAGCACAAAAAGAAAAATTGTGTTTTTAAAACAAATTGATAAGGGAATCACCTGCTTCACCTATGGCATCTCAATTACTCCCTCTGCTCCTGAAGAGTCCATCAGGTAAATTAAGCTTTCCCACAAAGGCCTCAGTAGCCACAATTTTACATATTGAGGTGTTTTAATGTACCAAATCTACTCCACAGAGTTCTCCAAATTTGAACGGGAGGGCATCACAATGCTCTCATTATTGTATCTTCACCATATCCAAATTCCGAGCATCCACTGCTCTACATACTTTTCAGTGACCACACCTTTTCAGGGATCACATGAAAAGCACCGCAGAATCCATCCCAGATCCCTTTTGAGAAGTGTGAGTATGCTGGGAAAGAAGAATCCTACAGTGAGGTACAGAATCGTATCGGGAGAACTTTACAATATATTTCCTTATCAATTCTCCTTTTCACAAGACTGTGTTTAATAATGTGTCAATGAAATAAAGCTGTAAAAGCACTCAAAATCCAGGAAGCTCAGAAGGTATCCTTAGAGTAACCTGTCTTCAAGCAGCAGCTCATGCACAAGCACCAAAGACTGCATGCATGACCATTGCTATTTCAAGTAGCCTCTAAAATAGCTTTAAGTGTCAAACTGCAGCCATCAACATCTTCTGTTGGCTATATTCTGTTGGCAGAATAACTGCCTTAGTGTGATGGATCAGAGTGGACGATGTAATTAGTAAAAAACCCACTTAGTTCTCAATATTTTTTTAATTTTATTTTATTCAAATATCTCATTCTGAGCCCAAAAGACAAAAATCTTTTTGTTTAAAATAAATATACCCATTTTAGTTACTATTTTAGTCACAAGCTCAGTTGGGGTCCTTAATTAGGCAATGTTGCAAAATCAGAATTAGCTGTTTCAGACAGATCATATGGGCAACAACTTGACATACCCATTAAGGAGCTTTAAACGCACTCTTGCCGCTCAAGAGAGAGAGATCTTCGTGTTACAACAGACATGCCTATGGCAGAGTTAGTTCAGTGCTCAGCAGCAGTCAAATAATATTAGGAATCACTAGGAAGTGCATGGAAAAGCAAACGTCATTCTGTCAGTGTATACATCCATGCATGGCAAATCTGCATCTCCCACACTACACAGTTTGGGTTCATATCCCACTCCCATATTCTCCATTTCTATTACTGCCCATTCGAAAAGAGAAGTTATGAAAAAGAATTACTAGGATGATCATAAGTATCTAACACTTTTTATTGCAAGCAGCAATTAATTCGTACTACTCTTGGGAGGGGATATGACAGAAGCTTACGAAATCATGAATGACAAGGAAAAAGAAAGAAATAATTTTCTGTGGATCTTTACAGTACAGGAAATGGAAGGCCTCCAATGAAACCATCACATGACACACATGGCATTTTAGTAAAACTGGAATTCATTGTCATGGAATGTCCTAAAGACCAGAAGTGGAAGAATATACATATTCATCAAAGAAGAATGAAAAATGATCAGAAACAAAGATGCAACTTTCACCCCCACCTGCCCATCAAAGAGTGATGTGTTCTCCAGCATACCCTTCAAGTACTGTCTGCTTGCCCTGTCTCAGCTTTCCCCAAAAACCATTACTGGCCACTCTCAGGGCCAAGTTTTCAGGCTTGACTGAGCATCAATATGACCTTGCATGGCTACTCTGATGATTTTATAACCCTGACTGTCAATCACCAAGAACCACGAATTCAGCTAGCCCACAGATTCATCAATCATTGATGTAACCTGTCCTGACAACAACTGTACTTACAAACTGTTGTCAAACAGCACAGTGCTACAGCTAGGGCAAACACACAACCCAAGAACACTCATTTTCATCTACATTTACTTTCCGGCAGAAAAATACTGTCATCGCCCTAAAGAAACCAAAATGCTGATACAAGGATACAGAATAGAAACAAGAACGAAACACTGAAAAACCAAGGAAGCTGCCAAAAAATTAAAAAACATGCCATGAGAAGGAAGCGCTAGCACAAAAATTAAACAAATTGAGGGGGGTAGGAGTATGTGTCTAAAAGCAAAATCTGAAGAACAGGAAAGCAGAGAAAGCATTTAAGATGCAAAGGGGAGACATGATTACCTAAATTGCAGCGTCACAAGCCTACACAAGACATCAATCATTCTCCTTCTAAATTCCGATTTCATTGCACTGATTTGTCTCAGGACTGAGCAATTTCAATACACCCTATCCAGGCAAAAGCTGGTTCAGAAAAATTCCTGAAGTGGGATGACCTAACCAAATGTGTGCTAGGGGTCTATAACTAAACAGGCTCTTTATTCTGTACCAGATCACCATCTCAACATCACTGGCAAAAAACAACTCAAAAAATAACAAGTCTTTCACTGGAGTAAGCTTGATTATTTTTTTTTCCAGAGAACACCAACTTTCCAGTAAGAGATCAGTCAATACATTTCTCAGTGTTCAGTACAACCTACTGACCAACAGCGAATAACCCCAATAAATATGCATACGGATCACTAAAAACAGATGCTTGATAAGAGCAGATTAAAAAAATTCTCATGTCTCATTCCATGGTAGCAATCCCACTATTAAAATACACCATAAAATGAGGAGTAGCTAGAAAATTGATTTGTATTTCAAAACCATGTAGAAAAACTACGTACCTATTACCTTCACAGCTGTTCAACACCCAGCTAAAAGCATAATGTAACAGTTACTACACTACCGGTTTAAAATTCTTGGAAAAAGGTGTTAGAGCCAAAAGAAAGGACATATTGAACACAAATGACAGACAATTACTAACGAGATGAGAAGAGCCAAAGGGTGTGCAATTCCCTCTTTTCTATTAAGTATTCCACATTATCAACTGTATCTAATTTTATTTGCCACTCAACTAGCCTTGAAAGGAAGCAGCAGGCGCTTCTGATTCATTAGTCAAATGGTAAAAAATAAATTTACTATCTCTGTGTTTTCCTCATAGACAATGGAGGAAGAAGCACAGCCAATCCTTAAAAAACCTGAAAAGCAAACTCCTCACTTCTATGCAATGTAACAGTAGCATTAACTCTTCTCTGAATTAGTATAGATTAACAGAATACAAGAAATAGAAGAAAGGAAATAAAAATGACTGTAGATATCCAAAACATCAGTAAGATCTCCCAAGCAAGGAACGGGGTGAAAAAGGCACTACTTATCATCTGTAGAGGAAAAGGTAAAAACTGCACACCCTAACGATATGCAGACAAGCTTCCTATACTAATTTAAGCATAGCTTTTGAGGCCTACATCTAAAAATTACTTGCTGTTAAGTGCCACCCTGAACGAGATGTAGGCCACACAGGATGCTCGTGTGTTACTGAGCTGAATGCCTATACACAGAAATGAGAAATTATTCCTTCAGGTAACCCTTTTTCCTTTATTTTCAAATGTAGTATTTGCCCATATCAAAGGCTCCATCTACCTGTGCATCCCGCAGTTCTACCAGAACTGGAAGAAAGTATTTTTACTCCAATTCAATATGGTTTAGAGTTTCTTTCTCCTCTACTTTCCTTGCACTGCATCGCTGCTGGTCCAAACTGATTCTCTTTCAGCACTTCTCCTCCTTCATACAGAAAGCATCTCACCTAACGCTACACGTTTCCTCATTGTCTTAAAGTCCCTTCAGAGTTAACATGGAAAATGGCAGCTTCTGGCATACATATGACCTCACTGAAGTGGACAATGTGAATCTTGTTGGAAGAGGCAAATAGCACCCTGGAAGGATGATAAGGTTACAAGCAGACATCAGTGATTCACTAATTCAATCACTTCACATACTACTGCTAGAAAATGTCTTCAAACGAAGTGGAAAACTGCACTATTTCAAAGACAACGGCACCTAAACTCTGAGATGATATACTCATATTTCAAACAAAAAGGTGCTATGGTAATACTACTGCTACAAAAGTATGTGTACTTGAAGTAATTCATAGAACTATTCCCTTCATCAAAGATATCGTACCTGAGCATGATTACACACTGTTATATTTCCCACAGGATCTCTCTTTTGTGTAACATAGATCAAATGGTAAGTAGGAAGTTGGACTTTACTTTTATCCTCAATTAGAAAAAAAAAAATAATCTTGCCTTAAGTAAGTTGTCCACCGTGTCCAATTACACAGCATGCTTTATATAGAAAATACAAGTCACAACTTATTCCACAGAAGAATGCAAATGTTCTTAATATAAAAAAAGAAACCCACAAAAAAACCAAATCAACCAAAAACCCCAAAACCAACCCCCCCCTTGCCCCCAACCCCAATCACCCCCCCCACAGAACACACCC
>JAVJGI010000014.1:114931817-114949430 GCA_035590275.1 Ibycter americanus | reverse complement strand
TCCAAAGAACAAGGAAAATGTTCTTAAAAAAAAAAAAAAAAAAAAAAAAAACAAAAAAGCCCCAAACCAACCCCCACCCTCCAACAAACCCCAATCACCCCCCCAAAAGAACAAACCCAGAAACACCCTTAATAAACTATGGCATTCATTCCTCACATTTCAAATGCATGCTGATTCAGCAATTGTGGGGGGAAATTAAAGACTAATATGATCATTTACCATTGACGGTATAAGGATTTTAATCAGTAAGGGCAATGGAATTTCATTTGCTTTTATTTCACAGATTTTTTTGAAAGCAAGTAGTAAGAAATTATACCAAATGGTTGTTATTTATAAAAGATTAATCCCTGCAAAAACCCACAGAGTAAATGAGGTAAGAACTCCTAATACCCCATTCTTTAAAGATGGATAGTTCTGAGCAAATTTAATTTCTAAAGACATTTTTCAAATTGTAGCAATATTTTAAATACCTGCATATAATGCTGTAAGTTCACAATTAAAACATTTTCCACCCACTAAAACGATTAGGTTAGCTTTTAAAGTATGCTTTAACATGTGGCCTAAAACAAAAAATTCAAAATGATTCTTCAAATACATATCCACCAGGTAGATCTAAGCAACAAAAACAGCCAATACCAAATTTGCAATTTCTGTTACATGCTGCAGAAGTAGTTAACTAAAAAAGAGATCAGCCACTCCATTTTTAACAAGTAGCAAAGAAGGACTATTTTCCTGTCCCTTGTTTTACAGGCAAAATTTACAAGAAAACAAAGAAAAAAACTAACTAAAAAAGCCCAACCAACTTCATAAAAAGAAACTTGAAAATTTCATCTTAAGCATATTTAAGGAAATGAGAAACTACTAAAAAAGAAATTCTAAAGTAAAAATCACTGTTAAAATCCTGAATACAAAAACTGATAAATAACTTTCTACACATCGAATCGTAGAATGGTTTGATACATTGTCATTCTTATAAAGTTTCTTGAAAAAAACTGGGAAATTAATGCATTTTTTTTAAGCCAATACCATCTGTACCAGAACATCAAACTCAAAATGGTAGTCAGCACAGCAAAAGTAGCTGACTTCTTATATATAGCAATTCTAATCCTTGCCTTTCCCAGCCTTTCTAGTCTCTCAAAAATACATGCAATTCAAAACCATACTTCTGATCTCAAGCCAAAAATCTAGGTTTTATTAACACTTCTTCCTTAAAACTACTACTGTGTTAGTTAAGAATTACAACACTCCTTAATTTAAAGCTACAAGTGCAAGCAACTTAAGGAAAAAAAACACAAAAACTTCACATTTGAACAGCTTTTGAAATAAACACATGAAAGTATCAAATTTACACTTACATTTTCACTTTTTATAGCACAACTAGTATCCTTTCACTTTTCAAATACCTTGTACAACAAGGATAATGCTTTAACAATCACTAACTTAAGTTCTATTCATCAAAGGTAATATGGCAATCTCTTTGTCCTTTACCTCGTTTAAGTAAAATCTTTTATTTGAAAGAGTATGACTTAGAATACTTGCACCACTTGCAAAAATTAAGTATTTAAATAAGCAATATTTCAAGTTATGGTATTACCTTTCAGGGGAGCCTTATTTTTGGTTTTATTGTCTCTTTAAATAAGCATGTAGCACTTGATCATTTGCTTTTTAGACTTAGAGAATATATCATTCAAAACACTAATAAAGCTTTAAGTCAACAAAACACATCAACATAGCACAAAACTACTAAAGATTCCAGTTAAAGGTTTAAGATGAGTTCTAACTGACAAGGTAAGTTTGTGTTTTCCCGGCATAGGAGACTAATTAATTCAGCAGTGGGACCCAGTATTTAGGTATAGGAGTGGGATTTTGTTTTGCTTCCAAGGTAAAGTGTCAGATGTTTAAGAAGAAACAAATACCTAGAGAATTCAGATGTAGGTCTCAACAAGCGGAGTTTTCCAGCTCAGCTTTAATACATGGTATTTGCATTTCTAAGTTAAGGAACTATTACCGTGGCAACAAAATTGAAATTTCACATTTTTTAACAAACAAAAAAGCAACAAGTGACTTACACATCCATCATGCACATTCAAGGTTGCTTCAAGTTTTAATCTTTGGATAAATTCTCTTCTCCCTGTGAAGAAAAATACTAATTACATACTCTTTCAAAGGAATAACACTGAAGAAGTAGTTAAGACCCTGCTAACAGGCACTAACCGGTAAAAACCTAAACAATAAAGAACCAGAATATAAATGTAAATCTTGAAACAATTCAAATGGTTCCTATTTTACAAACGCTAAGACAAGCATCACATTTGCTACCTCTTCCACCACCTTTAATAAGAGTGCAGAAATGGAAAAATGAACATTTCACAGGTTCACAGGCTGATGCTGCCTCTAAAACTACTAGCTATAAAGCATAAAATAACCCTATTTGGTTAACTTAGCTGAAAGACAGCAAGTATAACATAGTTCATGCAGTACAATATGTGTTTGGGTCTCAAGTAGAAAGTAAAGCATGGTCTTATAATTTCAGCAAAGAACTGGAAGTTGATCTTTCAAGCATTACCTACAATTCTACATCTCCTCTTAAACTAGGGAAAACCCAATTTCAATTTCGTTATTAATGTTGCATTTTGAAAAGGAACATTGTAGTCCAGTACCATTCCATTTGATATATACTTAAGGGATAAAACACAGAGGAAACTTCTGGAAAGGTGACATGAAAATGCACATTGAGGAAGGCAAGGGCCCAGAAACTTTATGTCCTTATTACCCATATACAGGCTGACTTACCACTGCACTTGGAAACACTACTGTACTATGACGAGGGAAAAAAAAATTGAAAACAGTGCTCTCTTCCTGAACTAGAGGTTTAAACAAATAGCTCCAACTTTCATTTCGAGCTCCCCCATTTTATGAAAACAGGTTATAATGAACCTAATAATCCCCAGAAAGCACTTTTAGAAAATACAAATAGTGATAAACATAATCTTCTTACTTAAAATCTAGAAGAAATGAAACTCAAGGACCGTTTTCTTTTTTGTCCTGTGTGCAACTCTCAGCACAAAACTCCAGGTAAGAGCATTAGACTGCAGGTCTATGTTAGGTTGCACTGTTTTCAAATATGAAACCTATCGAATTGACTCAAAATTAACCTTCCTGTGAGGAAACTACAAAGTCAGGGAAAGGAAAACTGCAATGGGACCCTCCCCACATCTGAAAATCCTACATTTCTGAACTTGTTTCGGTTCAGCTGAAGGTAGACCCATTTCAGTGTTGCCTCTGGCACTGTAGCACAAATTTGGAAAAGCAACATCTCCTCTCTTCCACTTCTTTCCTCTTAATGCCTTTTATTTGTCCCCTATACTCTCCGGCACTAAGAAAGAACGCCCGATATCCACACCTGGTCCCTCACAGTCACAGAACGTGGCAGCACAGCTATCTATCTGGCTGACACGCAGGCACTGAACATCCCTGCCGCGCTCCCCCAAAGACCAGAAAACCCTTCCAGCAGTACCAGCTCCCGCGGGTACACCTGTGCCTTCATGGTCACACACCTTTCCCTCCACGAAAAGGTGTGTTTTGGTACATAGTTTTTGATGGAACCTCCCAAATTCAAAATAGTTCATAATGCAGCTCAAGCGCCACATCGGATGAAGATATAGTACTTTGGCAAAATATTTTTTTCTTTTTTAAGAGTAGGTACTGACAGGGTGAAACAGTTATAATGTGATTGCTTTTAAAGCACACCTAAGTTAGCTTTAAAAAGATAAAAAGTATAGCCTCTTATGCCCTGTTTTATAGACATTGAAATTGTGACATCTCAGAAGTGCTACAAACTCCATTAACCAGGAATAGCCATCATTAGAAAGCGATTAAAATAACTTAACCTTATGCACCATGCGTTACTAACAAGAATGTACGTGTTCTCGAACTGGGAATACATCTCCCTATTCTTTCTTCACCACTCATCCTTTTTTTGCCCTAGAGGAACAGACTTTAACCTTAGGTCCTTAATGGTTGGTTTATTGTCTTTTTCATTTAAGTCCTACTATTTTTTCAATTCACTGAACAATACGTGTATTTCCAATGAAGATTCCCATTTTCAGGTTAATTTGATTTCTACAACACTTGCTTATAAGTAAATGTGAATACTGTGGTGGGAAATATCACCTACTGTATGCTTATATATCGCTTTGCATAATGGAAACCTAACAATTTGCATCTAAGGTGCTACTGTAATGCAAAATACAGCACAATAATACATAACCCCCAACAGGATAACTTCACTAAGAGAGGTGTACTCTGCAGGCTAACACAAAAATCTTGTGTTTGCCAGTCCTACCACATTTTCACTTGCAGAACAGAAAAGTTTGATAGCAGTGGATGACTCTTAGGCATTGCACTACGTGCATGTAACACATCTGGAAGTGAGGTGATGTCTGCAGACCAACATGCAGGCACTTGTTGAGAACTCTCCGTACAGAAACGCTGAAGGAGATTACTCTAAGTCATTTTTAAAAACAAGCAGAGCAACAGATTTTCCTCCTTCCCGTATGGTCTGGTTTTAATCCAAATCACTTAAATCGGCAAGCAAGAAACAGTAAACGTGTTCTAATCCCATCTTCAATTGCAATTTTTATTTCCTTAAAGTCCGTTGACAAAATTAGATATGATCCAACTTCTTGTTGTTAGATTAGTATTTTGGGGTCTTAATAAGAACACAGTAGCTATACAAGTGTCAGTAAATCCTTCACTTGAGACAGAGATATATGGCACCTCGTATACTTACACTCCCCCATTTAAAACATTTTAAAAAAATATTGTGAGGATTGCACATGCTAGCATATGCACTTTTTATAGATGTGATTATTTTTTTATCATGTGATCACCATTTATCTAAATATTGGTCTCAGGGAGGAATCAATACAAGCAAAACTACAACACTTTGTCATTTCCTTATTCCCTAAAGGAAAAAGGGGGCAAGGGAGAAAAGTTAAAACGTTTTGCCTCCAAAAACCTTGCTGTTTGACAAAGTACTAAACACAACTGGAAAACTGAATGGATTGTTTCTAGTTTATCTTGTCATCAAAACTAGAACCACCAGATCCTGAATGTTTTTTTTCTAAAATAAAAACCAGAACTACTTGAGTAAATCGATCTGAAGAAAACACTGTCTCTGCATCTGCTGTTATTAAAAGCTGAGTAAAGTCAGTGAATCTGCATTCCTTGTACTTCAGCAATGACTTCCACAGTTCATTGGTTTGATAAAAAAGCACCACAACTCTTATTGCTAGACTTTCTAACCGTCAAATTCTCCACACCGAGGACTCCGCCCTCCAAGGTGACAAAAATCTTCACTATCCTTGATTCTCATTCATTTAATCTAATGGCTCCCTGTTCCTCCCACCTTCCAGCGAAGGTGGTCCTCCTGGCTCCCGCTTCAGCTAAAGTGATGGAGGGGACCCAGGCCTTTGACAAAACCCCATGGAGCACTTTTTTTCTTATTAAATCAGCATCAAGACCTCTGTCAAGTTTTGGGTTCCCCCGCCCCCAATACTGCACACAGGCTCTGCAAGAGCCAGAAACTTTCTTTTTCCCCTTAGCGATGTGCCACCAGAAATGGAATAATTTAATTCTGTGAGGATGCTTCAATAGATCATTTCTTATATTCAAATAAGGCCTGTTTCAGACAGGGATCAAGTGAGCAAGCTGTTATCACCAAGATCATCTTACTGGACAGTGGAACATACATGAAGTTTGCTTTGAAACTGCTAAGGTGAAACTATCAACAAGAATAAAACAAAGCAAAAAAGCACTGTTAAATTTCAAATGGCAATGATGAACTCCCTGTGAAGTGTTTACATAGCTGACATTTGGAAAGCTATCGAGCTGATGCTCCGTCCACCCGTTTTCACCAGACCTTGGGCGCTAACTGAAGCCTCAAGGTGCAGTGCCACTCTCAGCACAATGATGAATAAGACTTTCAGTTTTTATCCATCCACCCATTTTCACTAAACATTATGCACTACTGAAGCCTCAAGGTACAGTGCCACCCTCAGTACACTAATCAATAAATTTTTTTTATTTTATATTAAGCTAGAGACTAGAGGATCATTTCCAAGGCCACATTCTGTGTATGGAAGAAGCACTACCTTGGTTCGTCCATAATATTAATTTAAATACAGAAAAGCAGGAAAAAGAGAAAAAGCAGCTGCTTCCTTGTCATTTATTTCTCACTATGCACAACGTCAAACCAAACGATGCCTTACCACTCCCCTCTAGAGAATTACCTAACTTTGGTGTTCAGGCACGTATACACAGCTCTAATCTCACTTCAGGGAGCAATACCAAAATACCATGATGTCCCTCATATTCCGCACTCACAGCAGTTACGACACCATTTAGGTCATAATCCTCAACTTAGGAATTGCTGGTCAGGTGCTTTCTACACGGCTATTCTGGCAGAGGTACACGTACCTTTCTTTTGCAAGCGACTTAGCTGATGCTACTTCAGAACTGATGACAGCAGTGAAGTTTAATGCTTCAAGCATGTAAAACCTTCATAGATTTCAAACTGTATTCCAGAATTTCCCATTGAAAAAGTACAGATCATTTAATGATGGAGGTCTAGCTTTAAAGTACATTCGTGCTCTACAGAAATATAACTAAACTTTGATCCAAAGCAGCACCACCATGGTATGAGACGTTAAAAGACAACCCTTATTCAGAAAACGAGTAACAGATCCTGTTTGTCAAATGAACACTCATTTATGTCAAGCTGGCTCTTTCCAAGGCCAAGTCCCTCAGCGCTAGCTTGCTGTGACATTTGGAATGCCCTAGTTTAAAACTGAAATGGAGCCAGCATCTGTTCCCAACGCAAAGCACATGTTATCTTGCACTCTAAGCGCTTTTAAAAAACTACTCTTGATTTTCCAGGGTAGCATTTATGTATTTCTGGAGCTACTCCATGAAAAGATGGCAAGTCCAGTTCATTTGTATATAGGTTATTTTTTTGCTCTGTTGACATCAAACTCTGCATAGTAATCTGGTATAATTTCCAATCCACAACTCAACAGGCTGCTTTTCCACCAACGTGAACTCTCCATATTCCATAAACAGGACTATACACAATATACACTGAATTAACTTTCGTTGAGGTATGTTAAAATTCTCGAAGCTTAATTAAAATCTTGAAAAACACTTGTTAGCTACATAGACAATGGTCCCATCTTATAGACACTGAAACTGTGAGACAGGAAACTGAAGCAATTTATCAAAGGGAAGAGTGAATCAGCCGTACTGCCAGAAACCAAATCCGTTGGTGTGACCTCCAGTCCTTTGATCAAGGCCGTGCATTATATTTCCTTATTGTTTTGTACTACTGCATAAATGCCAAAAATGGTAACTCTTGGTTCTGCCAATGTTTAAAAGATCACCTTTCAAGTTACTGTAACAACTACTTCATGATGGTTTAAGTTCAAAACAGATAACCCAAATTCTTCTCTGTTCTTAACGATACATCCCCAAGCCTGAAGTCCTGAATGCTATACAGAAAAAAAGTGTTTTAATTTCTATGGAGAGACTTACTTGCTACTTTAATACATAACAGCTTTGCTACTGAACACCCAGCATCAAACTACTTGGGTGTTAACCTAGCTTGCACTCAAATCCTAAGATACGCTTCAGAATAAGTTTCATGTATTAAAAAACACAAAACTTTCACATATAAACACTCAGACAGAAACTACAGCAGATAGGACACTTAGCCCTGAATCACAATCCAGCAAGCCTGTAATATCTCCCGGTGACTATGTTGATACAAAATTTGATCTCAAAAGAAACACAAAAAGAGATCTGCTAAAGTAACAAAAAAAAAAAGTTCAGCAATGTTGTGTATCTTAGGGTAATTAATAAGCATCCTGGAAAATAATTCTGTTCAGGTTTGCTTCTACTAAATCTGCAAGACTAAATTACTACAGCTAACAGCGCAGCCAAGATTTGTTCACATTAGTAGCAGCGTCTGCAATTAACTTTCAAACATATTTCAGATACTGAAAGTATCCACTCCTGAGTACAAGCTTCCATTGGGCTCCATCACTGGCAAGGCGGCAAGCATTTCAGCTTTAAAGCAATGTGTTTAATTTCTGTCTGATATTTAGCATATTTTATGCTTGAAAGATACTTAATACATAAAATTAAATTGTATTAATATCAATTTAAGGTGTTCTCAGTAGCAAAAATGTGGCATAAATTACAACTACTTTATGTCTTAGAGAAGGCTTTTTATCCGTATATTCCAAGTACAAGCTTTTGAGTGAGCGTGCTATACGAACTAGCACTAAGTGGATTTCATTCACAAGTACACCGTATTCTGACAGCTCTCTTGTCCCCACATACACTTCCCATAGCAGGGCCTTCTGTATTGTTCTTGCCACAGATTGCAGCTGAGCAGAAGATAAAACAAGCGTGGTTTTGTGACAGGAGAAAAATGCCAGTCTTCAGCAATTTTGATATTCATTCAATCCTTTAAAGCAGTCTAATGATCACATACAAACTACTCACTGAGATAAAAGGCACTTGAAATTTTTATATTGCACCACGAATATTTCTGATTACTACAGAGTAGAGGACAAATATTCATGTGATGAAACAAAGAGAAGCTGTACCTACGTAAAAGACAACCAAAAGCAAAAAAGATACCATGTACCACTTTATTCTTCTCAACACAAAACTACCTGAAATAACTTAAGTGTGATTAACTGGATGTATGATTAACCAAATGCAAAAGCATTTTCTGTTTTCTCCACTAGTGCTAAAATATGTCTCCCAAGTAAACAACTTGAAATTCTAAAACAGATACTAATAAAAAACGGAATAGTCATCAGATCAAGAAAAATACACTTGAGCCCTGTTTTCTTCTCATCAAAGGAATCAAAGGAGGCTTCCATTAACTGACGGCAAAAAGAAATACTACGCAGAGTGTTGCAAGCTGGAGTGCACAGCATTACTGTAGGTTTCAACATGTCTCTGGAAATGCTCTTCTCTGACTTTGAAAAGTCTTCATCTGAAATAGTATATGGAACAGTAATGTATGTTGAATATTTTCTTGTAAAAAATGATACTAACATAGTAACCCAGACAATCCTTACAACACTTTGGGAAATACACACCACATCAGGTAGTCTTGCTTTATTTTCTCAAGTACTACTTACCTGTGTTAACACCCGAGGTCAATGAGGAGCTGTACTTTTCAGCAAGAACAGACGTTGTCTAAGAAGCTGGAACAGGGGTACGAATCTACCCCAGTGCGAAAGTTTAGACTGCTAGCAGCAGAACTGTTATCTACCAGCCCCAAGCACTCACACAAAACAAACAGCGCAGCATGGAAAACCACTAGCAGGAGGAAAGTAAAAGTTACTTCAATCTGCTCTAAAGAGAAGCACTTTCCTAGCAGGTACATCCTCTTACAGTCAAAGATGCATGTGCCTGATACTGCTGCCAGTCCTTCTATTACCTTTAAGTGTCTGTCAGAGGCTACTACTTCTTCAAGTCAGCCTGCAGAACTAGTCACATGAACATCCCCCAGCCCATTTCGGACCACGATTCTGGGGTAAATAAAAGCCTACTATTTAAAATTGTGTAAGTTAACTCAATACACGTTTTAAAACAGATTAACAAGGGATTATACAAAAGGCTACCAGCATATCTAAAGAGACATGTCTTCTAGCAAAAAAGCAGAAGAGCCTGCCTTTCCCACAATGTTGTCTCAGTGAAACTGAGAATTTGGACAGGGTGGAACTGAATTAAAGCATTCACTATTCTGCACACCTACCTAATTAAACATACCATTTAATCCTGGGTTGTATGGCAATTATACACTGCTGAGTTTGAGGAAAAATGTAAAATAGATATAGATATACACACCATAACAAGATGTAGGTACATAACACTGTGAGATTACAAGTGTGAACACCTGGAAATTGCTCAGGATTAGAGTTTAGTTGAGCTAAAGGAGAAATCTGAGCCTTGGTAGTAGGTGACTATTAATTTAACACTGTGACATAAATTGAATTATCACTGTGCATTTAAAAAAAAAATTAAAAAGCTTACTTTTTTTAAAGTTATGTTGCTTGTTGCATTAAACTGTATGTATTCATCATAGATGACCAAAAAATCCCTGTTCTTTTACTCAAGAGACTTATACTTTACTGAAGAGAGTTTTCAGGACATAACAGTATTTCTAAAATAAAAACAAATTTAAAAAGCACCACATTTTTTCTCATTTCCTACGAAAGGTAAATAATGGGAACACACAACAATAATAATAACAGCAAAGTCACTTAACCTAAATAAAGAGGTGGGTTTTGTTTTGTGTAATAGTTTTCTATATTGGTGAAGTTTAAGTAGTTCCATAAAGGTTAAACAAACATCACTAATGGTTCAGAATGTATTCAGTTCACAGGGAAGGGAAGGATGGATCCTCATCTGGCTCATGACATTTGCCAAGTAGAAAGCAGCAGCATTAAGGATGCATTCAATTTTCCCAAGGAAAGCCTGCAAATCCTTGAAGAACAAAATGAGGAAAATAAAGGGATATTAAAATTCACTGATGTGACTCAGATTCCACCTCACGATACCCATGTTCAATATTTAATGATTCAACACATGCTAAAGCATTTGGGACATATCTGAATCAGCAACTCACTAAGCCCCAAAGACACAAAAACGCTGAGACTTGCACTTAATCAGTGAAAAATCCAGCTTCGTTTGAAGGCTGGCATACTTTAAATCCAAACTGACGTTTTTCCTTACTGCTAGGACAGGACTAAGTTTCAAGTGTCAACAAGTTCTTGATACATGATCAGTTATATCCCACTAGACTATTTTGGGACATTCAAGGATAGAAGATCAGGAATCACAAGCAAAGTGACAAGAACTCACAGTATTGCAGTGCAACAACTTAGAAGTGACTAAACACAGATATGCTTAATGGTCTCCCTAATGCAGTTAATGGAAGCAATCCAACTGGAAGAAGGCTACAGGGGAGAAAAATAGAAAAAAATAAATAAATAAAAGAGATCTAAAGTGATCTCCCACATCACTGGCTCAATCTGAAATACAAATCCAGTACATGACTTGTTTTTGCAGCAAGAGAGAGCTTTCATGTATCCAAAGCTCATTATTACAAGATCAAGGTGCACCTTAACTACAAAGCTGTCTGAAATGCTCAGCATCAAGACACGGGCAGTTATTTACAAAGCAAATGACAATCTTTGTACAAAGATTGTCTTTAAAAGCACACAATGTAAATTTAATTAAATATTGCAATCAAAAATGAAAAGCTATTTGAAGGACACGCAAATCTTTATACTCTGCAGCTGTTTGCATGAGAAGGCTGTGACTCCAAAGGACATACAGCAAATACATGTGCATCGTAAGACTGAGTGTAATTCAAATAATATAATCATACATGCAAAGCCTGGGGACTACAACACACTTACATAAACACTCGTATTCTTGGCAACCATTAACACACATGACTAATGTCCAGTGCACAGGCATTACACACAAGGTTATTAATCCCTTAAAAATAAAAAGTACAAGTACATCTGCATAATTCAGCCCATGTCAAGCAAGCTGATGAAACTGCAGACAACTTAAGCCTCTTGAATTTCTGAAGGACAGAAAAATCAACAATCTGAAACAGTTGTACCAATTTTTGATCATTTCCTTCTAGTTCCACTTAGGCTGGATGTATTCGTACACAATGCCAGAAATCCCCCTCCCATTTATGTTTTTATGCTGTATGCCAAGATACAACAGCAGCAAAAAAGTTGACGATGTACAAAATTAAAACATCAAAACTCAGTAAACAGACTCATTGATAACAATATCTGATCTAGACAGTACTATGGAAAAAAAGAGTAAAACAAGTTTCAGCAAAGTAATCACACGAAAGAACATAATAACATGATCTGTAAGGGTCTACAGTTTTTCACAAATAGATGTTAGTACATAAATAACAGGCATTGTACCCCAACATCCCGAAAACTAACATTGGAAATTATTCTCTTATTTCAGGACAGAATGACAGAAGGCACCGAGTAATCCCTGACCCTCTCTTTTTAAAAAAAGAAGAAAATATACTAAAGTGATCATCAACACTTTATCAGCGCCTAGGAGCAAGGTGGGACAACACCAAGGAGACAGAAGCAGGCACATAAACCATAACAATTAAACCACAAAACGCACAGGGAAGATGCGACTGAGAAAAGGCCAATGACACTGTTAACTACAAGTAAAGATTCCTGAGCCAGTGGCAAAACAAGATATCAAATTTATGTAGTGTAGTGCTACATGGCTGTACCACTTGCAGGTCCAAGTGGCTCCTGTGTCTCCACTTCCATAGCTCGGTTAGTCTGCAAGTGAAATAATCCCAAAGATAACAGAAGGCTGATTAGACTGAAATTAAAACCAAGTATTCAGCACTCGGGCACCAGAAATACTCATCCAACCTTAATCCTGCCTCCCAGCTCACATCTCTTTCTGGTTTTCTAGTACGTACCAAAGTATAAGCAGTCAGCTTTTCTTTATTTGTTGCCTTCTCCAGATGATCCTGCTATACTATTGTTTTATTTTCCTTTACTGATAGTGTGCTACCTTTTACAAATTATTCTGTTAAAACATTTAAAATGGCTGTCTTTATTATCTCAGTTGATTTACTTGGAAGTAGAAGAGAAAAAAAAAAAAAAATCATTAATCTTTATGTGCCAGGATCACCCCTAACATTTTCTCAAGAAGCTGCTTTATACGTATGCCCTTCTATTCATTGGTACCAATCTAAATGAGATGGTATCAGGGAATTCATTTTACACATAGTAGTCTCTTCATTAAACTCCCTCAAATTCAATTGGTTATCAACAGGTCTCGATGACACATTGCTCTTTCAATTGCTGATCTGTAATTTTTTAAGGACTACAGTCGCTAAGTCTTGCTTTTATTAACAGGGGAAAAAAAAACCCAAACATATCCAGTTTAAGGCAATACCTGATCACTGTACACTCTTGTGGTTTTTACTGTTAAAAAGTAACGTTCTTTTTCTGCAATGCTCTTATATATCTTAAGCTTTTCTATATGACCATTGAAAACCCAGTGACTGTACCAAATTTCCTGCCTGACATATATTAGATTGAGCATGTTAAAGCTGTTCGATTTTGTTTCAAAGATGTATTTCCCTCTAATTCATTCATTACACTGTGAACTTCAATTCTGACTGCCTACTTCTATCATTTAGAAGACATCACCAATGAAAAAAATTTCGGGAGTTCAACTATATCTTTCTAAAAATCTTCAGTTAGTCTAGTTTCACAAAGTATTTGGTGTGTGCCAGAATATATCACTACAGAACAGGCTTTCTGGGCACACAAAGTGCAGTGGAAGACGCTGTGTGTCGGAAGCCTACACTGTTTACATTAAAACAGCAGTCAATCATTTGTGTTTTCATAATCAGACGACCAGGTAAATTAATAATGGCCCTCTTCCAAGCAGCAGTTAATTTGCTAGACTTGTAGAAGGAAAAACAACATAAAACACCTCTACCGATTCTGGGTTTTAGCTGTAGACAGATGAGCATTTTTAATCCATGCTGGAAAAGAAAATTAGTGCCAGAGGTTTAGGACATGAAATGTAACAGTGCACCTGAAAATAACTAAACATCAAAAGTATTATGCAAAGAATTAAAGAAGTAAGGCTGATTAAATACTCTGTGACTATCTCCAAGTCTGCAAGAGCACCAACTACAAAGCTGATCACTTTAAAGCTGTCTGACCCTTCTTACTCGGCATTATTTTCAAAGACTAAGACAGCACGTGTTGAAATATAGCCGCAGCAAAAACTGGGGAAAATAACACATCCCTTTCTAGTTGTTCCCCCTAACGTTCCAGTTTCCACCTCTGCTGGTTTTTGTTTCTCCAAGCAAAAGCAACAGAAAGAAGGAAAGTTCTCAGTATTTTAAGGAATTAAATTGACCCTCGCACCCTGGGCAACGTATTTTAGGAAGCACTATACGTTCAACAGCAGTACCCAATTCTAACTATATTCAATGAGCCACTACTAGTTTTATAAACTAATAAGGTAACGAGTGTAACACAGTCAATATCAAAACTAATCAGTTGTCCATACATGTAACAACTATTCTTGCCTATCCTGTTTTTCAAAGCTACCTATGAACAGGGCAATTAACTTACTTCAAAACTGTAATTAGTTTCGGTTTTACTACGGTTCCATCTTGGTAAAGAGGGGGAACTGCTGATGCCTGATTACTTTAGTAAGTTCTCCCTCCCTACATAATAATATAGTAACAGTTCCCCTTTTAGCAACAGCTGTTGAAACTTTACAAAATTTGACCACAACGAACCTAACTACTCGTCAGTCTTTCAGTTGATTTATAGATTTCAAACCTTTCCTAAATCTTAAAAAACAGGATGAGAAAAACTTAGTAAGATAAGAAACAGTCTTTAAGGAGGGGGGGGAGTGGAAGGTCAGGAGACAGCCCCACAAGAAATCTGGTAAGCTTAAGAATTTCGTATCACAAAGAAAGATGATATTAGAAAATAGTCTGTGAACAAGGATATCAGAGATTAGGGAGAACTGACTGATTTTGATGCTTGCTTCCATTGTACCAAGCACCACAACTTCTGACAATCACCGAGCTAAACAACGGAATCAGCTCCTCTCTGCAAACTATTTTAGACTAACAGATTTTCTCTGGATAACTTGCTATGCCAGTTAATTAAAAAAAAAAAAGAAAAGGAAAAGTCTTCAGTCTTCTTCTCCTGGCTAAACAGAGCCATCCTTAGCAGCATGACCCTCCACAGAAAAGCAAATAAACCCATCACATTAAATACTTTCAGAGGAATTACAGACTCACTTCTTTCTTGCAATATACCCATGCTGCTATTTCTCTAGCCGAATTACTATATGCTACGCTTCACCACATAGAGGCCTTCATGGTGATGGCACCAAACACTTTATCTGCTACGAGAATCGGTATCTTCATCGGTCACTGAAATACTACCACAATAATACAAAATTGCAACAAAGATCTGGGGATTCTGGGGGAAGTGTCATGACTGAATAATCACATTTGCCAGATTCAAAGCGGAATTTAAATTGGACGCTACAGTTTACCACCAATGTTTTTCCCTGGAAAAGGACGGTGATGTTTTTAACAACTGGAAGTAGTCTGATACTCAGCTTCCATCTGCGATCCAGCAGCAGGACTCCTCCCACCAGCATTAGGCTAAGACCATGCCCAAACGAATCAAAGAAAACAAGCATTACTGACAGTCTCTCCAAGGCCTGGCTGTCTTTGGAGACTTCAGATACAAGCACTGTCTGAAATTGAGACTAATTAGCCTACAAATCTTGAAGAAAATGTAGCTAACAGATACATTGATAAGACCCACATTTTCCCTCTATCACCACAGCAGGAATTCTTACCCAATGATAGCATCTGAGGGACACATCCCAGGTACGGATATATTGCCCCATCTCCACGAGGCTTTCCTCTGGAACTCTGTCCAGAACTGACTAGGTTTCAGAGCATTTATTTCGAGATCTTGCAAAATCAGACCGAGTTTTGCAAGGACATAAATTCTAGGAGCAAACTATCTGCACAGAAAGGTACAGTATGATGCACAGATCCTTCCTGGAGCAGCTGTTTTTGAAAGCTGAAAGAGGCTATAAATAGAGTGCCCTTTGATTGCCAGTTCACATGAAACTAAAACACTGAATAAATAGGAAACAGTGGCCAGTTCTCAGATGTCTTCCTTCAATACATAAATCACCTTCAATATTCTCCATATTTTACACTGCAGCGTTAATACCACCCAAATAAATGGTTCACTCTGCAAGTATTATTCGTACACACACACCTTCCTTCACACACTGTGAACCACATTGTTAGTTACGGACTTGCTGTGAGGGTTCTCCTTTGATTTGCTGGCTGAAAAAGAGCAGCAGACAAGGAAGAAACATACAATCTACTTTTATTTTGTACTGGTATCCATAATTGTTTTGACAAATTTACCAAAAACTCCCAGACAAACACACAAAACGCCTTGAGTCTCCCAATACTATTACCAAGTCGAAATGAAATGCTTGACTTGCATCTGTTCTGTCTATCAGACAGCTGAAAGAGTAGAAAAACAGTATAAATATGAAGAAACCTTACTTCCCATCCAGACTAGATAGGCAATGACCAACAATCAATGTCACATGTCTGAGCACTGCTGTCTCAATCCGTGTCCAAACAAAGCTCCTACATAGAACTGTTTAAGTCTGAAAGACAGAAGAACTATAGACACACTAAACTGCACACAAAAAGGTGCAACAGGCCTGTTGCCTTGTAAATCTGCACATGAGCAATCACGCCTGACTACCAGCAAAATCAGTGGGTCTATTAAGGCTATAAATGCCATTTTGAATCCAAGCACGATGTCTCCACAAGACAAGCACACCACGTACTAACCCCTTTCGTTAAAAGCAGAAGTCAGCAAGGGTTGAGCCGCTCTTGCCAGCACCAATGCAGATCTCAACATCAATTCGGTGGGAAACCTCTCCCAGGTCCTATTTTCTCAAGGCTATAAAGCTACTTAACATGTTTAGTTCAAATGAAAAACAGTAAATATGAGACCTTAACCTGGTCACCAGAGAGGTTTTGTTTTTAACTAAAGTCATGCACATTTTATTGGAGCAGTGCCCAGAAAAGACATCTTAATAAACCTGAGAGGATGATTTCTACTGATCAAATCTAAATACTTCAGCTGTCAAGACACAATCATGTAAAAATTAAAAAAAAAAAAAAAAAAGGTCTTACAGTGCTTCTTCAAAATCTGCACACTACAGTCCTAGTTTTAACGTCAGGCTGCACACACACACAAAAAAAAATTAAAAAAAATAATCCTTAAGTAGCTGGTCAGAAGGATATCTGTGTTTGATCACTAAAAGTTAGGACAGTCCTCAGTTAAGACTTGACCAAGCACAGCTGTCAAGACATAACAAAAGTCAAAAGGAGTCAGACTGTCAGTTTTCAACCATTTTAATTTTAGGACCTCCAAAATTCCTTCCAAAGGACTTACGTGCATGTAGGTGCTATACACACACATACACCCTCTCTACAATAGGTGGAAACCTGCCAGCAGCGACCTGGCTTTTCGCAGTTACCTGTTGTGGATTACCGAGTTGCTCAGGGACCACAGACCGAAAACTACCGAGTTAAAAGTTGGTAACGCGATATTCCACCTTAAAATTCCAAAGGAAAACCAACACCAACCACGGTCAGAAACGCTTAGAAGGTATAAAAAGACACACTTTTAACGGTGCTGGGGAGAAGTTCCACCTGGAGTACTCAGCGCTGCGCCTCAGAAGCAGGATTTACACCAGACAAGTACAGAAGAGTGTGTTGGAGACCAACAAGCCGCCTTTCCCGGAGAGCCGCCACCCCCCACCCCCCTTCTTAGTGCCATTACGATCTATGCAACAGACCGCCACACCTGCAAAAAACACGTGAATAAATATATATTTTTAAAAAATATTTTTGGGAAGGGG
>JAVJGI010000014.1:114910424-114929809 GCA_035590275.1 Ibycter americanus | reverse complement strand
GCACCGGCCGGGCCCCCGGGCCCCGCTGCAGGGGGTGCGGTGCTTTGCCAAGGGGCCTGAGGGCTTCCAGCAGGCGCCGCTTTCAAGTGCGGGTGCTGGAACCGTAAGGGGGAGCGCTGCAAGCATTTCTGATCTTGGAGGGTACTCTGGTTGAAGGCGAACTGCTGTTTATTTTCTTTCTGCCGAATCCGGCGCTCCTGCTGAAGGCACCCTGTGCCCTTGAGGAATCCACTCTCCTAGCGGAACGGCTCCTGAGGGGAAGGAAGGGCTGGAGTTTCCCTGAAATGAGCTACCTTTACCTGACCTAAAGCTTACCTTTACTTCAGCAAACATGGTTTTTTTCGTGTTATTAGGGAGAAACCTCTTGTAAAGTGATCTGCTTCGGTGCCATTTAGGTGATGTTTGTCATGCAAACAAATTGCATGGGCTAGTTAAAAAGAGTGCCCGATAAAATCCTAAAGTTCCATTGGCTGCCTTTCCCACTGTTTTGCTTCAGTGTGATGTGCATCCTTGACTCTTCACCTACTTGGCATATGCACTGTGAAAATGGACTTTAGTTTTTAGTCAGTTACTCCATCCTCCTATAACAGCCCTTCCTTGAAATGAAAATTGTTGCTTGAAAGAAATCACAGTTAAAGAGTGAAAACTGCAGTTATCAAAATGTCCGGCTTGTACTGAATTCACTAGGCCAATATATATGTATTTAACATTAATGTAATTTTTTTATATAAAGAGTCAACATGTCCAGCACTTCCTTTGTAAAGATGCCAAGCCTCTGAGTGCCACATTCATCCTGTGTGAAATGTGGCAGCTTCCAATTGCTTTTAATGAGTACATGGCATGGCGAGCACTGGGAACATCTATGTTCATTCTTCATCAGAACTGTAATACTAATTGGAAAAGGCTTTGGAGGCTTGCTTGCAGTGCTTTTCATTTCATGGAACTGCCTGTGGGCCACTTTCGTTCACCACCATAATGTTGAAATTAATTTTTTAACAAAACATTTTTTTAGGGACGCAATGTGTGCGTGTGCATGTATATATACATCTACATCTGCCGTAATCCATACTGATGGCGTAAGTGAGAAAAGCCATAGAGAAAGCAGGTATCAAAACTGAACCTCTCCCACTTCTGTTTAAGCCTAGCATATCTTGAAGGTGGGTCTGTGAGAAAGTTATGCAATAGCTGTCACTCTGACTGCAAAACAAGTAGGTTAAAAATGAAAGGCTCACGTTTTATCTCTGGTGATATCTAATTTGCTAATCTAATTTAGGAATATAAGTGTCATTGTCATGAAATTGTAAATCACTTGTGAGAAATGAAGAACAATGCTTACTTCTTTTCTGGCACAAAGAAAGCTTCCAGTAAAATACTTGATGCCTGGTCTGAAAAGCTCTTTCTTTGGCTGGCATTGCACAGAGCAAGGCAGCTGGAGGACATCGAAGGGCCTGGGGCACAGCACACCAACTCCCCAGGCTGCCACAGAGCAGGGAACATCGCTTTTGGCAGCCACGGGGAAGCGTGGGCTGAGCTTGTACTCCCTCTCCTTTGGCCTCCTTGGTTCACTTTGCCTGATGAAGCTAAACTCTCCAGGAGAAAGACTTACATTTAATAGAAGTCATAAATTCTATAAACTGGTCACACACATGATACCCAAATTAGTCTCTGGTAGGCCCCTGCTCTGATGTGCCGCTGTCAAATTCACCCTTGAAAAATTCCAGGTGTCAGGATCTGGAAAGAGCTCTCCCTGGCTGGGTGCTTACTGGAGTGCCTCCAGGAGAGGTGTTCTGCTTAAGGCATTTGACGGTCTTCCCTTGTAACAAGCTTGGCTTGGTACCTTACTTGTCTACAATTGTTTCTTATTCTTGTAGTCAGCAGTTTTAAATTATCGCTTTATCTATTATTAATAGAAATTAATGTCAGTCTTCTTGAAAATTTTACTAGCTGTTTAGGGAATGTCAGTTTAATAATTTATACTCGCCCTGCATTCTCTAGTGCTCCAAATCTGATTTTGTGTTTTAGAAGAAAATAGATAGTAATTAAAGCTACTTCCATGGGACCTCTGATTTATAAAGAGCTGTATTTGCAGCCCGATACTAACATACTAAGTAGCTGCCTAAGAGAACAGCAACTGAAGTTTGTATCTTTAAAGGATGAATATTCAGCTGTATTTATTCAACAGTATTAGACAGTTTTAGTGGCTGCACAACCTCAGGCATCCTAAAAAAAATACAATCCTGTGGTAGGTAGAAACGTTCCATTATCCAAGCAAAAAGTAACATGCTAGTAGTTATTAACTGCAATTTGAAACTTGATCGCTATCATAAGCAGTGTGGGTCTAAAGAGGGCTTTATGCAAAGCTGCCAAGCCAGTTTTCATTGCTTTCTGTGCTCCAGTTGCCCTGCCCCTTTTACAGGGCTTAGTTGGCTTTAATGTGATGGAGCAACTGATATTTGTTCACAGTTAAGTCTTATCCCCCAAATTATGAGTTGCTTCACAGGTGCTTGCTGTGGACATCTGATGGTTAATTTTTCCCAAGTCATAGTTTTAAACTTGAGGGGGCTTAAAACACGGAGTATAAATAGTAATTGCAAGGCCCTTTTAAGGCTGAGTCGTTAGTGAAGAATTAGCACACATAAAAAGCAAGCAACCAAAGCCCTAGTGTTTATCATTTGTATTTTAAAGCTTTACTCATAATATGTAACATATTACAGTGAAAACTTGGCTTCATCTTGCATGTTATCAGAATGCTGAACAGTGGCCTAGCAAGACCTAAAACTTGATGTGTTTTGAAGAAATCAGAACCAGTGTCCTGACTGTCACCCGGTGCGGTGGGTTTGATACTTTGGATTGTGGTCTCTCTTGTAAGGCTTCAAGCCGTAGTCCTAGATTAATGATTTCTGGCATGGCTGGCAATCTGCATGCTGTAAATGTGGCATTACAGCACTTTAGTTTAACCAACCAGTTGCCATTTTAGCACCGCTGTAATATGTGTATGTACTTGTAAGAGAGATGTTTTCCCCCAGCTCGCGTTCCGTTGACTTTTCTCCCTACCTTCTGTAGATTTTTTTTTTTTGTCCTCTTCCCCCACAATCCTCCTTTGCCAATTGGTAGATTATTGGGGTGTAGGGTTGATTGGGTGGGAAGCATTGTTTCTGCTAGAAAGGCAAGGATATTCAGGAGTGCAAGTTAGAGGTGAATGAGGACACTCTCCCTGTGATGTTTACTGCTACTTATGTTTCTGATTTGTACTTTCATTGTAACAATCTAAAGCTGCTGTGCAGCATGACTTCTGTCACGTGAAGGGGTGGGCTGTGATTTGGGAAGGGAAGGAGGGGCTGACGTGTTACAGTACCAGTAATAAAATATTTTGGGGTTTTAGTTTGCGAGATTCAGTTCACAAAGATTTCAAATGCTAATGCTGTTAGTCCAGCTGTAGAGTGGCGTTTAATGATTACATAAAAACTGTCTTAACTATTCCTTATCCTAACTCTTTTCATTATAAATGCATTTTTGCCTGCTCTAGTGTCCTCATTTGCTTAAAAATGCAAATACAAAATCCTACTCATCTGTTGCAGAACTGGGTGGACTGATTACACAACTGAAGGTTGATGCACTGGGTTGATGAGCTATGAATATTAGGTGATAGAGCTTGTACAGTGGTAGAAACTGTGCTAATATACACAATTCATTTAAAAAAAAAAAAAACAAACAAAAAACCAAAACTTACTGTGGGTATTAAAACAGACACTTCTCTCTGAATAATTTAACTTACTTTCTTTTTCCCCCCCTCCTCCCTCAGGTCCCAAAACAGTGTTTTTCTGGGCACCTATTATGAAATGGGTAAGTATAAGATGCCAGCTGGTGACTGGATGTCAATCAGAGGGCAATTTGCAGCAACCATTAAGCAAGCAATAGTTTCCTAACAGATATCTGAGCCTAAAGAAAGACTTAATAGTGAGGCTGTAATTTTTAATACACGGGGAGGAACAAAATTAGCCTCAATAACATATAACACAACATGCAGGGGATACAGTGGGGGGGAAAAATGCTTTGTGGAAAAACTGTACTCTTCACTGAAAGTTTCACAAAGCTTTCTCTTGTGAAATGCTAACTGTTGCTCAAAGTAGGCACGAGCTGGCATAATTCAAAACTCATAAAGCATGTATTTCTTCTGTGACTGAGGAATTTGATTTAGCCTTTATAGTTTGAAGGCAGGTTAAAGTGTGTCAGAGTACAAGGTAATCCTGAGAAAACAAAAGAAAAAAGGCAACTGCCATTTTGGCTATCAGTAACTCTCTGCTTCCTGTGCAGTTCTGCTTCTCACTTGGTTACGCTCCTTGGCTGTGTTTGTGCATAGGTAAAGTTATATGCCTCCTCCTGCTTCACTGTACTCCTAGTTGTTGTATTGGTACAGATAAAATAAATGACCTCTAAAATCATAAAGCTGTTTGGTCTCCTTGTTTGATAACAAGCAAGGATATAACCTGCTCTTCCTATTGCCAGCTGGTTTCTAAGTTTGCCATTGTGAACCCCAGTGTTTTACAGGCCACAGGCAACGCATTATGCTCTAAGCTGTAGCTTGGTTTCTTTGTCAGTCCAAACTGGAGCTGCAGTAACCATGGTGAACCACCCCTTCTCAGAGGTGCTCCCAGGCAACGTGCTCTTGAGCCTGGGCATGCAGGCAGCTCTTCTGAGCAGGCTGGTGTCAACTGCTGCTGTATCAAAAGAGCTTATATATGGGTGGTTTTTCTTTTGTGAACATGCAGGAAGGCTTCTGTAAGCTCACTGTGATGTTCTTCTCTGAGAATTTAAAAAGACTTTCCCCTTCCACGGCAAAGGTGCATTTAATGCAGTTACCCCAAGTGCGCTGAAAGTCTACCACCACTGCAGCCATATCAGTCCCGTAAGTGAGGCAGCACGTGGAAGTGTCTACCCTTGAAAATCAGTTTCTTGATTTGAGCCAAAAGAGTCCTTAGTGGCAGTCAAGTGAACTAAAAGCATTAGGACTCATCTTATTTGTGGGATTTGGGGGGTGGGGGGTGTGTGAACTGTCGTAACACGAACATGAAATTGTATTTCCAGTAGAGGCCAATAACACAACAAAACAAATCCAGCAGCATGTTTGCTGGTAATGTTGTCAAGTAGATCAGCCAAGCTATTCCTCACTTCACCTGGAAGTTCTCTACATTTACTGAAATTATACTGAAAAGGAAGCACTTTTGCCTCCTCAGATGAAGCTGAATGAAGAGTATGTATGGTGTCACACCTACGTCTTTACCAGGAATACCTTAGCCTGAGCTTTAGGAAGAAGGGCCTTCATTTACATAAGCTTCTATTTGTTGCCTGAAAACTAGGGGGTTTTATCAGCTGCTTTCTTAACCTTAAGGTTAAATTAACCTTGTTCTTAAATGAATACAAAATTGCCACTGCCTGGGATTGAGGAGTTTGAAGAGTATCTGAAGGAAGCCAATTCCTAAGCCTCATAGGTTGAAGGCAGGGTAAAGCACGTCAGCCACTCTAAAGGGCCACTCCACATACTATTAACTACACCAGTTGCACCCCCCATAAACGTGTTCTTACTCCTACCACAAGGGACTAAAGTGGATGGTGTCTCTGAGAGTCTTAATTACTCTGCTCATATAATACATCCCATCTTCTGCTTAATGCATATAGAATAAGCACTGAGTCTTGTAAAGCATTTGATCTGTTACAGGATGTCCTGGTACTGACTGAATTTCTCTTTACAGGGTTTGGTATGTGCTGGAATGGCTGATATGACCAGACCAGCAGAAAAGCTCAGCACAGCACAGTCTGCAGTACTAATGGCCACAGGTAAAGCTAAAGTTACTCCATGCTTTTACACAACACCCTCTCTAAAACTGTATACACTACTTTCCGAATCCTCCATCGGTACTGAGCTGTTTCTATTCTCACTGTCGCTGTTGGATGATAATTCTAGGATAGACCTATAGTTATTATTAAATCTGTAAGAGTTCTGTGATTATATAAGTTTTCTACACGTGTCTTAATTTGGACTTGTCCAGAGCAAGTTGTTATGAGTCAGGATATGAGTTTCATCCCTTAAGTTACAATGATACCACTCATTCCACTAAGTGACCTCTTTTGCTTCAGGTCAAGTAATTCTGAAATCAGTCCAGGATATAGTGACTGTTTTAGAACAGACTTTAAGGGATTAAACAATGGTAGGGTAATTACGCTAACGTAACTGGAAAGAATTTCCCCATGTTAAAAGAACTTGGAAGCGGTGGTACATGGACTGCTGCACTGCTGTTTGCTATGAATTTTCACACTGGCAGAAACAATACTCTGTATTCAAGGTGTTCTGCCAGAGCTTTTCAGGAGCAAGACCTGTGGCAGCTAAAGCTGAAAATCAAAATTGCAACTGCCACCTTCTTCAGACTTTGATACCTGACACAGTGCTGTGCATTTTGCACTGTCCATAAACCTTTCTTGACTGGTGGATTCTGTCATCTCTAAGCTGGTGCAGCAAGCTGAAAATACTATGGCGAAACGCCGCTACCCTGCAACTGTGCTGGAGAATTAAGGTCTACACTGCTGTAGGGTACAGAGGATCTTTGATATTAAGACTATGATTGAAGATAACTATCTTGGAAAAGCGCAACACATATCCACAGCTGTCCCACTGGCACTTGATGCACTTTTAACTGAGAAATAGCTAGTTAAAAGAAAAGCAGCTGTCTAACATGAAGTTGTAAAACTTGTCTGCTTAAGCTGGCCCATGATTCTGTCCCCAAACTTAGGGGAATGTCTGAATATTTCACTTTAAAGACCTAACATCTTTAAACTTTCCCTTTCATTCAATTCAACAGGCCTTATTTGGTCAAGGTACTCTCTAGTTATTATTCCTAAAAACTGGAGCCTGTTTGCTGTGAACTTTTTTGTTGGCTGTGCTGGTGGCTCTCAACTCTTCCGAATATGGAGGTATGTATTAAGAAGGACTACTCTACATACTGTAGCTTAGCATTCACACCACCTCATCTTAACCAGGAATTGATAAATTCTACCAGCCTCAAACGTCAGTGCAACAGGCAAGAGAAACTGAATAATTAATTAAACATTTCAGAACTTTTTTGCTATGTTGTTAGTTTTCCAGTTGAGTGGGAGTGAAGCTTTAAGTATTTTCAGTATACCTAGAGCACGTTTTAAGGAGTGCTTTACTTGAAAGGTGTAATTTCTGGGTCTAAGGCTTTCTTTAAAAGCTGTAGGTCTGGCTGACAAACAGCCTAGCCTTTCTCCTCCTTATAAGCTTTGCACTTCTGTCAGCTTTCAGCGTTGAATCGTGTCAGTTCCAGCTGGATCAGAGGGTTCTTAAGCAGAGCAGAATTTTTTTTTTCTTAAATTACTATTTCTTCAGGGAAAACTTGGGAGTTCTCTGGCTTCAGTACTGGCCAGGAACGAGGCAAACTTCACAACTAATTTGGAACTACTTATAGGAACTAAACTACCCTATCCTCAGTTTCCACCCTCAAATCCATTGTAATTTTAAACCTCCTCCTCTGAACAGATTGTTAGGAGGACACAGTTATTGTAACTGGTGTTCTATTCTTAGTCTGTGCTTTTTTTCCCCCCCCCTATAGGTATAATCAGGAGCTAAAAGCAAAACAACAAGAGCAGCTGCAGCAAAGAGATGCTTAATCCAACAACGCACAAACCCTTCCCCGTGGGACCTTGCTTCACTAATTTTAATGGGTTTTTTCTCTGAGAAAATGAAAGAGGAAATCTAAATGTCTAGAGAACAAGTGTTTTCTAAGTGCAAATAACAAAGTATCACCATACATTTAAATGTAAAGAGCAACCTTTTAAATTGAAGTAAAATTGTGTGTCTTATATCACCTCTTTGAAAGAAACTGATTGTGGATTGTGCCTAGAAGGAGTTGCTGGGCCCCACCTTATCTGACTCCACTGAACAGTGCTGGGAGTGCCTCAGACTGAAGTAATCTTCTTTCATGTCATAGTCAGGCCTGGGTGGGGTTTTACCACACTGTCAGTAACCAACAACAGTAGCATTTGCATTTTGTTCCCTGATGCTCTTCCCTGGCAGTGTAAGGATATTCTTTCCAGCTTCGGCTTTGTAGGTCTTCATCTGTTTCCCGGCTACCACAGTCTTTAACAAGAGGAGGGCAAACTAGCATGTGCCACTGGTGTTTTAGCCTCTGTCATCCTTCATGACTAAAGGCAGAAGACGGGAACATTTCAGTATCTGCTTCTTGGGAGCGTGAAAAATAAACAGCCAAAACGTCTGTTACTCACTTTCCACCCCTTCTGTAGGGACATACAGATTTCCTGTGAAGATGTGCACCCAGGAAACATGTACGTGTCAGTCAGTTCTGCAAAGCTTTGGAGGCAGTGATCTGCTCCTATCTCTGGTCTGTTTGTGAATAAACACTGGAGCCTTCCCTGAAAGTCAGCATCCCTCCCTACTCACTTTCCTGTAAAGAGGAAACATGTTCCACTGTGAAAGAACATCTGAGCAAAGGCTTTATATTACAGTGCAAAAGCTCATCTGTTACTGAGAAGTACAAGGCAGTTGTGCTCAGAGCAAGGCATCAATGAGCTTCCCTGCAGGTTCTCTGAGACACACCAAAGCCTGGAGTTAGTTGGTACCAGAGCTGTGGAATTTATATCCAGGAGAAAAAGATAACTGTGAGATGCAGGAGCTTCTTCAGGATTCAGCTTTCAGGAAAATGGAAGGCCTTGAAATACTGGAGTTTTGCAAAGTCCTGTTACTAAAGTTTCTCTCCACCCCTACTTTCCCCCAGTCCCATTTGGGTTACCACTCCAGCATGGCAAGGGTGGAGAGGAAAGGAAACCGTTCTATAGTTACAAGGGCTACAGCACCTCGTTGTGGAACTGATGTCCTCTCCCTTCTCACCCTACATATAATGTTATATTATCTAGTGCAAAGGATTTATGCAGAATACTTTAAGGAAAGCATTTTCCATTCTTTTAAGACATGCACCTGATAGTCTGTCAGCTCCCTCTTTCCAGAGGCTCTCCTGCCATGAAGCTGTTACTCTCCTATATGTATTCTGCTACTGTTTCACTCGTATTTCTTAGTTCTCTGAGCTGAAGTACTACAGGGTATCAATTCAAACAGGGAACTCTCCATCTGTGGCGTTCACTGAGCTGACAGACTGCTGTGACTGAAGAATATTGCCAGAGAAAGAGCAGTGGTGTATTTCAGTCCCCCTCCCTTCCCAGTCCCTCCTCAGGTAAGACTCATCCAGCAAACCAGTGTAGGGGTGGGGGGGAGTGTATTAAAATATTCACAAGATTACAATAGAAAACATGAAAATCCATTCAAGAAAAAATATCCAAGATAACTGTTTCCAGATAAGTCTGTAAAAGCAAAAGCAGTAACAGTTGGTACACCGGCTCTTCACGTAGTCAGGCCATGCAATGCGTATCTAGCTCCCTCACACAGATTATACACCTGTCTTACAGGTGTTTGCTCTCTTGCGTACCTCCGAGACTGAGGTTTACAAAAGAGCAGTACCCAGTCTATGTTTCCAATTATATTTACCACATAAAACCAGCTGGTGCTGCAGGGAGACAGAGAAGATTGCACAGCACACATTGATCTCCAAAGGCATTGAACTTACATTTTAAGAGTGCAAAAATACCTTTAACTGAAAGGGCTTATTAGCTTTAGGGCAGTGAAGAGAAGGGAAGGAGAAGCCTTAAGAGGAATATAATTGCTGAGCATAGTTAATATGATTTTGTAGTCTCCCGTATAAAAACATTCCTACATACTAGTGCTGCAGGGGTGCGGCCACAGCCCAGAAGCCTTACCCACCTTCTCAGCTTCGATAGTTTTAAAGAGAAAATATCTCCATCACCTATTATACAATAAGAACATTTTGTATTTGAGGTCCTAGGTAGACACATTAATAATGTAAAATTCCAAGACAAGATTTCAATACAGAGTGAAGGTGTTTTGGTTATAAATCAAACAGCCCGCGCTTGACCTCAATGAATTCACTCTAAGGCAATGCAGCTTCCAAGTTGCATATAGACATTTACTGCAGTTACAAGACAGATGGTTACGTAAACAGTTCTCACGGGTTTAAAAAAATTAAAAACCTAATTCCAGCTCTTCTAGTCACAAAATATCACTAAAGCTTTGAGAGAAAACAAAACCCTACAGGTCTCTGGTTATAAATGAGAAATCGTTCAGTTAGTTACAGGGACATATGTGCCACCCTGTAATAGCTCTTACTGTCATTCCGTGAACATGCCAACCACCTCCCTCTCTGAACAACTGCTGAAGTCAAAAGGGGCAATTGAGATTTGATGTACTGAGTACAGCTACCAATTTACTCAAATCGATACTTTATAATTATTTGTAACTCTCTTCTCAAAATTCATTTCTGTTAATCAAAACGAAGGAAGAATATATCCACTGTGAGTAAAAAGCCAAAACTTCTCGACTTCGCAGTTCTGTTAACAGGGAAGGTGACCGGTGCCATTCCTATCCCTGGCCCTAGGGGGCGCCAGCTGGCTTAGCTGCCAGAGCCCAGGCTGGCGATCCCGCACTCCCACAATGGGTAGAAGGGGGCTTTGACCCATAAAATACCTTTTTCCCATCCCCCTCAGCTCAGAAATGGCTTTCAGATTGATCCCAGTTTTGTTTGCACGATGAATAAAAGAGAATCCACTTCAAGCCTTTTAACATCACACATACCTTCCCCAGCTCCGCTATCCAAGAGCGATGACCCACATACGGTTTTAGTCGTTTGCTACTGCCTCAAGAGAGGCTGCCTGCTCCTCAGCTCTGCTGCAGTAAGCCTGCCACGCAGCACTTCTTTTCAAAATAGATGGCCCTAAAAAGAGCTAGCAGCAGTACTATGACAGGACAACACACTTAGTGTTCCTCAAAGGCCAAGCTGCTCCTTTCCACCTGCAAAGAACAGCATCGGAGAAGAGCCGTAGAGCAGTTAACCTGGTCACCGTAATGTCAGGATATGATGACCTTGTCTGGCTTTAATCTCTGCCTGCTACCCATCAAGGAAGTAGAAGGCCTGTCTCCTGAGCCTTTACTAAGTAAGCCAACTTAGCATCAGTCCCCTTCATCAGCACACGTTATCATATGATGAAACGAGCCAAGATAACCTGAGGGACAGAAAGTTCACAAATGTTGCCTCACATTGCCTCAAGTTCTTTTGACTTCAACCAGAGTAAAGTTATTCAATAGCTACATTGTTCATGTGTCCATGACAAAAAAAAAAAAAAAAAAAAAAATCCAACAGCCTTTGCACTGGAGAGGGATTCAGACTGATTTTTGCTATTCCTGCGGGGATTTTCGTTTCTTTCTAAAAAGATATTCAGCATTTTAAAAAAATACTTCCAAGTTTGTTCTGCCTTCACAAAGAGGATACAAGCAGCCCTGCAATGAGCCTCCTCAGTACAGGCAGTACAAACATACCTGTAGCTAAGCAAAAGCAAAGGAACGAGATGTTTCCTCAGGTTAGTTAGCACCAGCCAGATCAGGATGTCTCCTGAAGTTAGCACCAGATCAGCATGTTTCCTAAAGTCAGTGTGTTTCTTGAAGTTAGCACCAGATCAGCAGGTTTCTTAGCACCAGATCAGGATTGTGCTCAGATTCTCCAGTATATTCCAGCAGGAAAAGAAACAAACATTAGTAGCAGACTTCAGAGCCTAGGACAGCCCTATCTTCCCATAGCAGCAAGTTTCCGATCGCTATGTTCATCACATTTCTCCTTACTCTAAAACATCCGGGGAGAAAGACAGTGATGCATAGGGATGAACACAGGCAGATCAAAATTGAGTTTCTCCATCAACCACGTCAAAAGCATTTGTTTCTTTCTAAGTGTAAAACAAATGTTGGGAAGTAGCAGCCTGGTAGATAAGCGAAGCAGCAGCAGCAGCAGCATTCACCCTGATCTCAGTGAGGCTTCTAACAAAGGCAAGTGGTGTCAGGAAACCAGTGAAGTCTGATCCTGATGAAAGAACATAGTGTTGGCATACCCAGCTTTCTTGGGGGGGAAAAAATCCACTGCACACAAAATAGTTATTAAGTTGCACTGTCATAATTAAAGGATTATCCTATGTGGTTCTGAAAGGGTCTGTCGTGGGCCTAAAACTACTTCTCATTTGCTTGATGTTACAGTTGAATGTAGGCTTAAGTTTACAAATATCGAGCTAAGCGTGTTCCAAGCTCACTGAAGGACAGGAAGAGAATTCAAACCAAGTTTTCAACTGACAAATTGAAAATGAAGTCTTAAAAAGCCCTAACAGAATTTCAGCAGAGGCAAATTTGCAGACAATACAAAACCAGCAGGAGTCACTGGCACACCAGATGGTTGTGCTGCCCTTCAGAAGGACCTGTGCAGGCTGGAGAACTGGGCTAAGAGGAATTTTGTGAAGTTCAAGAAGAAGTGTAAACTCCCACACCTGGGGAGGAACAAGCCCATGCACCAGTAGGTGCTGGGTGCCACCTGGCAGGAAAGCAGCTTTATGGAAAAGGCCCTGTGGGCATCCTGGTGGGCACCAGATTGAACGTGAGCCAGCAGTGTGCACCTGCTGCAAGGAAGGCAAATGGTATCCTGGGCTGCATTAGGCAAAGCACTGACAGCAAGTTGAAGGAGGTGATCCTTCCCCTTTATTCAGCACTGGTGAGGCCGCACCTGCAGTAATGTGTCCAGTCTGGGCTCTCCAGTACACGAGAGATATGGAGCTACTGGAGCAAGCCCAGTGCAGGGTCACAAAGATGATGAACCGCAGCATCTTTCATATGAGCAAAGGCTGAGAGAGCTGTGACTGTTCAGCCTGAAGAAAAGCTTGGAGGGGATCTTATCAATGTGTATAAATACTCAACAGGAGGGAACAAAGAGCATTACTCTTCTCAGTAGTGCTCACTGGTGGGACAAGAGGCAATGGAGGACAGAAATTTAAAAAAAGGAAATTCCACCTGAACACAAGGAAGCACTTTTTTTTACTGTTTGATCGCTCTAAGTGATCAAACAGGGGAACAGGTTGCCCAGAGATGTTGCAGAGTTTCCATCCGTGGAGGTACTCAAAACCCAACTGGGCACAGTTGCTGGGCAGCCTGCTCTAGCTGACCCTGGTTGAGGAGGGGGGTTTGGACTAGATGATCTCCAGAGGTCCCATCCAACCTGAACCATTCTGTGACTGATTCTGTGAAACAGACTGAACTAGGAAATGGGTAAGAATCAGAAAGAAGGGGTTACGGTAGAACAAACTGAAAATTACTTGCTGCTACAAAAACGCCAACACCACATTAGGATGTACAAAACAGAAATCCTTCTACTATATGCTACTCTGAGAAGACCTCGGCTGGAATGCCACTTCTAGGTTTGAGCATCAGATTTCAGGATACAAATAGGTCAGCTAAAGATCCTCTTCGGCAGAAGATGACAATCAGAGATCCTTAACAATCTATAAAGAGCTTAATCTAGAAACAAGAAGCTGGGAAATTATATTCAAGTAGTAGACTTGCAGAGAGGAAGGAAATAAACTGTCCTCCACATCCTCTGTGCAAATATAGGTTACACAAAAAATCCACACATTAAAAAAAAAAAAACAAAAACCCAAAACCAAAGAGTGTAGCCGCAGATTTCCTCCAGAGGTCATTCAGCCTCCACGACAGGCTTTTAAGAACAGATAAAGCGTCTCTAAAGGAAGTGACAGTGGTATAATGGAGCCAGGGGAGAGAGGTGAGGGAATACTACAGCTTCCAGATCTCTCAGAGCCCTTTTTCATGCTTATATGAAATGACAGAGCTTCGATGAAGAAACATTTCATTGAAAGGTTCAAGAGAGTCTGAGGCAACCACCTACAGCTATAGCTTCCTATCCCTTTAACTCACTAGCTCTTAAGTTTTTCACAGGTAAACTACTGTTTCACAAAATTCATTAGCCCAACACTATCCCTGTACCTTTAAAGGACTAAGCTTGAACAGATGGGCTCAATACAGCAGTAAACTGTTCTTTGACGTGTGTTACACAGGTCAGGTAGGCCTAAACATTTCCTTCACTTACACTGCTAAGACATACATTTCTGACAGCTAGGAGTCACAATCTGGCTTACAAGACCAAGTGAGCGTGTCTAGTTTATATGAAAAAGCAGCTTATACTGAGAATCCGACAAGGAAAGATGAATACCCTGTATACATAAAGAACTCTGTGAATATAAAGAAGGTATCTTCTTTATATTCACCTCAAAAGAAATCAAGCCCTATAAGCAAAAAAAAAAAAGAACTTCCAGGTCAATCTAGAATCTTCAGGCATCTTCCAGTTTCTCCATTAATAATCAAGATAAAAATATTTTAAAATTGTGATGCGAGTTTTCACTTTCTCTCTCGTCACACAAGATACAAAAAAGAATATTGGCAATTTATAAGCAAAATTCTTACCGCATTTCAACATGCAACATTGGTCTCACTTCTGTACGATTAAATAGACTATTTACACACAATACATATATATCTTTCCCTCTGTATGCACATGCATTGGTCCTAGTCTAGGCATCAAAGGCCACATGTGAGTTCTCTGGGTCAAATCTTGTTCAAGCAATTCCAGTCTGAACGTGTGTTTTCCTTTGGATAGCTTAGGATCTCATCTCAGTTCTTCCGAATATCAGCATAGACCACAGACTCTGACTTGTTAATCTTGTCGCTGTGCTGTCCTCCGGAGTGATCTAACTGCGCGTAAATGACTGGGCCCTGGGAACAGAATAAAAATAGCACAATCAGTATTTTTCAGAAGAGGCCATCTCGCCCCTTGCTTCCGCAGGGGCTGCAGCAAGACCAAAGCTAAAGCAAGACCACAGAGCTTTTATGACTGCTAACGGCACTTGGAAGCAGGTGGAATGAACCCTCACCCACACATGAGCTCTAGTCTGCCACCTTTCTCCTGTCACCAGCATGCCCAACAGCACCATTCCTCCCTTCAACACCGTCACGGCTGATTGCTGCTCACAAAAAGCAAAATCTAGAATCCTTTGTTCTGAACAGCAGCAATTCTTACGTGCTATGCAGCAAGATACACAGCTCAGGCAGATGCATGCCCGATCGAGTATTTTTCAAGAGGAACTGTACTACAGATTTATCAGCAGACTGAGAGTAAACTTCCCATTCTGCCACTCCAGCCCTGTAAACCCCAACACAGCTGTACCACGCGGATCATGAGGGAGAGAACAAACCTGCTGCCACCTCACGACACCAGTCACCGCCCAAGCAAGTGATGGGATCAATACTTCTACAGCAGTGAGCCAGAAAATACTAAGATGGTGCAGTAATGCAGAATTCTTACTGGATTTCCAAGCCACCCCAGGCAGCGAGCACCTCCACAGACACACTGGGCAAGCACAGCCACACACTTTCGTTCTGTTTGCTGGGGTGCAGCGTGGAGGACGTTACAGCACCATCTTTCAGCAGAGCACGCAAACATGCCAGCACCTTCCTAAAACACCACGTCCTCCAAAACACAGCCCACAGGAAGGCAAACTGCAGCTATTCGAGATGGGCTGAGGACAGGACTGCAGCCGATAAGGAGCAGGTACCCAACAAGACAGGTGGGACCTCTATGGAAAGGTCTGACCTGCAGTTCCCATTCTGCATGCCCCAACCCACATAAGTGCAGAGCAGAAGGCTGCAACCACCTACCAGGTGACCTCAGCAGAGAGACCACACACCCATACATGTCCCCCCGGGCGGGAGGGAAAGGAACTGTCCTGTCTGGGGGTGGAGGGGGGAAATTACAAGGAGAGATCTTGCCGTTTGCTTGCAGCTTTTTTTAGCAATCTTTGCTTCAAAACCATTTCATCCGTTTAACTCTGTTTCTGCCACCCTTCTGTCCCAGGGAGAAGCAGCCTTCACAGGCATTTCTCCTACCCCCTTCTCCCCAGTACGTTTTTGGTATCCTGCCAAATCAGAAAACATCTCTACGGAACCGACCCAGAAATCCTTCCATCTATCTTCCACAGCAATTAGGGGCCAGAGATGAAAAGAGACATTCCGTATGGAAAATTAAATCCTTGAAGGACCATAGGTACACTTCTGCACAGTTGTTTTTCCCCCAACACAATGGCAAAGCCTGCACCTGATAAATACCTTCTTCTCTTTCAGAAGTAGTTTAAATCCATTTTTTTTTTCCTTCCAGGTAAAGTATTTGCCAAATGATATAAAGCAGAGGGAGACGGACAGAAAGATGAAAACTTGCAAGCAGATATAAAACGCTGAATATAAATAACAGACTGAGAAAATGCTAAAAAAAGACACTGATGTCTTAGAAAATTCTGGATTTCAAGTTTCATTAGAGCCACTTTTTTTTTTTTCCTTCTTCTTCTTTTTCCACTATTGTTATTCTGGTCTCCAATATAGTATCAGGATTACATTACTAATTACAACTACAGCACAGCGTCTATATAAACTTCAAGACAAAGTGACCCTAAGGTTTATTTGTAAGCAGTTTTGGAAGTCTCATCTACCTGAGGCCATAGGTCAAGGAAATGATAAATTCAGCTCGAGAGCACTTCCTATCAGTTTAAAAAAAAATAATTAATCTACAGCTGCATGAAGTACTTACTATGACATTTCAAGTTTTGTTCAAGTAATTCTGAGAGGTAAATTTCCTACCACAGGAGTTCCCTCAGGATCAGTTATTATTATTCTCATTTTATGCCAGGTTAAATATAGTCATTCTGCTGCAACCAGCATGTTAGGTGGTGGTGGAGAGACTGACTGGTGTGACCACCTGATCCAAACCAAGCTATCATTGTCCCAGTGTGTCCACCACCACCTAAATAACTAGTAGATTAGCTAATACAGAGAAAAGGAGGACCAAGGATTTATTACAATGCTCCATCTATTTGATTTGCTGCCAACTGAATTTCTAGCTGATTATAATCAGCATCAGGGCCATTTTTTCCCTGCATTTGGTATCTCCAGTGACCTGAATCTTTGTAAAGACTCTTCTTCATCAAATAAAAGCTTCAAAAAAGCCAAAACAATTCAGAGCTTTCCCCTAATCCCAAATAAGCTCATCCTGACTCTTCAGAACCAGAAGACAGACCAGCACTGCCATATAAAACCCAGCATCTACCCAAGCCTTGTGAGTTTTCCATTCAGAACTGAAGGGGAAAAGAGTAGCAGGTGTACCGACATCTTGCTAAGGGTTTATCAGCAGAGCCACAAATTGCAAGTTACTGCAAAGAAAAAGGAATTACAAAGTCTAACAGTGGTCTACAGTATTTTCCAATTTTTTAGATTCTGAAAGATGTTGCAACTATCACAGGGTCCAGGAAATTTATCTGAAATTTAAATCAAGATTCCTGGCACTGTGAACTGCTCCTTCCTAGGGGTCCAGTTCAAAGCCTGGAACAGAGCTTGAACGTAGCCTGTTCTGGTATGTCTTAAACCAGAACCAGCAAAGCCAGAGGTCTGCACTTAAGTTAATTCAGCTTTAGTGCTCCCCACTTCCATGCTGACAGAGCTACCTGCTTAGAATCTCTATACCATGCTGCTCTGTACCTCAGAAATGCACTTCTACAGAAGTTACACTTTAAGATCAGTGGTCCGTCAGCCTGCCCAGAAATGAATACTCAGCTACTTGCAAAGCACAAAGACAAATGACAGCCACTTTGGAGTTAGCATATCTGGGGACAACACACACCTGCCTTCCAGTTTGCCTGCTGCAACCCAGATTACTAGCTAAACAAGGACATCCATGTGGGAAACACACAGTTCTCGTCTTCACTGGAAATGCTTTTCTCACTCATCCAAATAACAGTCATGGTAGAATAAGAGTCACTACAGAATGACAGCATGGAGAAGAAACACCACACTGACATTTGACAGGACAGAACATACCTGCTGAGAAGGGAGACACAGTGAAAACAAGTGTTGATTCAACCAGCTGAACATTCAGAGAATCAGAGATGCACACTTTCAGCACCCTGAGGCACTCCAGAAAGCAAGGTCCACACTTGATAAACTCGTACCAAACCACAAAGGAAGAGCAGGCTCAAGTGCACTTTCAGCTGAGAAGTGGTTGGACAAACACTTGCCCACTGATTCTTAAATGATAGGTAAGTAACAAAATGAATAAACTTCATTTAATACATTTAATTTAAACGCCACTCATTGAGAGTGAACACCTCTATCACTGTTTTTAACTGACAGAGGCAGGGGCTGTGTATTTGTATTCACAGTTCTTTTCCACCAGTGAAGCACAAAGCATTCCTACGTATCCTATTCAGTCGCTTCCAAATATCCTACCAAGAAAAAGGCTACAAGGAACTCCACAGGCCTTTACGGTTTGACCACAGCACTGACTGTGAACCACTGGTCTAAAACTGCCAGGCAAAGACAGAAAAGTGTGCCTGAATCAGCAAGTAGCCTGCAACAGCTTCTGGGAGCTGCTAGGAATCTGAATATCACCTACACAATAGGTCGAAAGCTTGACTACTACAACTGATTTCTTGATTACCAGGAAATACCTACCAGCTTTTACTTAAATGTGATGCCTGATTTCAAATATGTTAATTTGCATGTTGATATCGCCTTTTTAAAAAAAAAAAAAAAAGAAACAATGGCTAGAAGTTAAAAATAGAAATGTGATCTATTGAAATTTAGTTTCCTCGCCGATTTAAACAACCTGTTCAAAATATGATGTACCCTGATTTTATTGTGGATCTTTTTAAAGAAAAGGAAGTATGTTTACTTGCTGTTCTGTAAAGACAGGGCAAACGCTCAACAGAAGGTGGAGGAACTGCTTGCTACTACGCATGTTTGCCAAGAAAAGAAAATCCAGAGAAAGCTCTCTTTGCCTAACAAAAGAGATTGAAAACCTAAAAAACTAAACTAAAACTGAACAAAACTAAAGCCACTTGCCATGTTTTCCCTTTGAGGTCAGGAGTATTCACACTTTGGGTTTTCCTTTAGGAACTTAGCTGCAGGAAGACCCTAGAGGACTCTGTCAAACAAGCAGACTGCAGTGACTACAGAAGGGCAAAAGCACACTGATTCTGAGTTATCTTCACAAAGTTTAGATTTACTCTGACATGTTCCTCCTAGTACACTGAGACCCAGAACACTGGGGACACAGAAGGGTTAGGACACAGCAAATTTTCACACGAAAACGTTACAGAGAAAAGTATTTTTGCTTTCAAGATGTAGGTGCAGAACAGCAAAACTCTCCCTCCATGCAGCTCTCACAGCACTTGCATGTGCTGCTTCATACCATGGCAGTAATTAAATAAAACATCTTGGTTTTCTGACCTAGGGAAGTTGAATCCAACAGCTACTGCAACATACATTCCACACATAAGTTTTTTCCTTTTTTCCTTTTTTTTTTTTT
>JAVJGI010000014.1:114890384-114910392 GCA_035590275.1 Ibycter americanus | reverse complement strand
CGAGGCAGGAATCACCGGTCTCGTTCACCCATTCTAGAAGCCCCTCGCATGAACTAGAAAAGACAAGCTTTATCTAAGCCTTACAGGCAGCCTTCTGCTACTAGACCCACTCCAGTCAAAATCTGAACTATTTTTAAATCTTACAGCTGGAGTATATGGCCTTTGTGTTCAGAGAATAACCATTCTCTGGTCAGCAGGTAGCTTCATGGGCCTATGTGCTAAAATTCTGGAAATACTGCACCTGCCAAGAACAAGATGCATTTCAAAACCAGTCTGGAAGCCCATCAGAGTAGGGACTTGCACTTTATCCAGCTCGCTGTTAGCACTGTATTTTTTTCCTGTAGTGTTAACACACTATCACACATCTCCATTATTTGTCAGGAAAAATTAAGAAATCAGGTATTAACTCTATTTTAGAAACCCATCAGTTCACACACTACTCTGCAGCCACTTGGTAAAAGGTGGCTAATTAAGAAAGAGTCCATTTCAGACTCAAACTCACTCAGGATCCATAACTCCACAGGAAAATTGCTGGGAATAAACAAATCAAGAGGTAAGAAACAGCTTGCAAAAATAAGGAAATCCTGTGCACTGTTAACAGGTAACCATATATTGGATAGAATTGCCTGACTCATGCTCTCTCCCCTCTGACTAATTTCCCATGGGATGTTAAGTCTGGACAAGAGCCACCCTTTACCTTCAAAGTCAGCAGAACTTTGCCAACAGCAGCAAGCACAAGACAAAGTGTGGCAATTTTAAGCCCACAGCCAGAAGCTGGGTGGCTCAGCAGAGGAGAGCTCTCAGCAGCACGAGCCATCTCGAAACTCATCATCACTGGTCAGTGCTTGCACCGCGCTGGCTCATTTCCGTGTGATGGAAGCACACGACACAGAGGATGACCCTTCACAGTGATGAAAGAGTAAGTAAAACTCCTTCCCATTACAATCCCAGAACAGATTAAGCAGCTTTATGGGGGGAACAGGCATCTAGTAGATAATGTCTCTACATGAAACAGCTACCCACTGTCCACTCCTCATCCTTGCCAGGCTTGCACTTCACTACCACTTGTGTGTGTTAACGCACAAGATCACAACTATCTTTTTTAATACATTAGTACAACAAGGACATAGAACTCCCATCTCACTAACACCAAGATGCTATTCTTTCAATTGCACTAAGTCTTCTACGGAAGAGTTCACCAGCCCCAGCTTACTGCCCACCCCTTGTTGGAAGCGCACACTTTTACCCCCCAGCCCTCACCACCTCAACAGACAGAACCTAATTCACGTGTCCCCACCCTGCCTTTATCTTTTCCATACCACAGCCCCAACACTCTGGGAGGATCCTGCTTCGGGAAGCAGCAGGAAGCAGTTTACCTGGTGTGATCTGGCGGGCACGCTGTTTACCAGACCCTCTGTGTCGGAGGGCGACTTCTGCGGAGCCTGCTTAACCGGTGACATCAAGCTCTCAGATGTACTGCAGCTGACGAGGTGGCAGAGCAGAGTTTGCACGACAATGTTCAAGAGGCACAAAGGGGAAAAAAAAAAAAAGAACAAAAACAAAAAAACGAGTGATGGCAAGATGAATGTGGCAGATAATGCCAAAGTAAAAATGAACATAATGGATTCTGAAATAAAACACACACCCAGAGTCTCACTGGTAAGCAACATGAAGGAACAACTATTAACATAGGACAGCAGCTCCTCCAAAATCCCTGTCCCTAGATATTCCCATTCAACCCAACCTGTCTAAAACCATACGTGTTTTCTTCACTGAAGCTTCAGACTCAGCTAACAGTGGTGAACAGCAGCAATTATTTTCTAACTACTAAGTCCCAGTCATGGAGGCAACTGTTATACCAGTGCTACAATTAGAGCAAACACTTGCAAGAGCCACCAGCTCTCCATACTAGGAAGGCACTTCCTACCAAACTCCACCTTAGTTCCCTTGCTTTTGGTTAGGCTACGATCCCAAAATAATTCTGCCCACTCACAACAGACACAAGTCTCTGGAGCAATTACTTTGAGTCACACATGACATTTCAGCTATGTGCCCTGATATAGGTACTTGAATATCTAATCAGGCAAATCTTGTTTTTCAAACAAGAAAACTGTCTTGTGGTGAGAACCAACACCCCTAAGAGAAGGTTGCCAATTTTTACTCTCTGTTTGCTTCTTTCCATCTGCTTAAAGCAGGACTGAAAAGAAAACAAGCCTGTGACAGACAGAGAAATTAATACCACAGAACCAAGTATATGAGCAAATGCCCTTAAACTTAACGTTAGTAGCTTCTGGGCACTGCAGTAATGGGTCTCTAAATGTTAGGTCAATACCCCCACCCCCACCCAGCCCACCATCCACACCCCCACCACCCCGGCACCCAAGCACTCAAGAAAGTAAACTAGCCACCTCCTTGACAGCAGACACAGGCGTTCCCTTTGCTACCGCAACCCTCTGACCACTGGGCATCCTTTTCCCCCAATCTTTGTAGACAGATAGTGTACAAAGCAAGTACAGAAACAAACAAATGAGGACAGTGACATTAAGCAGACCACCTGCTCACAGGGCAATCTTTTTTTATCCTGTGGTTAAGTCTAACTCAGCTCCTCATACATGCAGCAGTAAGAAAAAAAATAACAATAAAAATACTGTTCCAGCCATCACGGCAAGGAGCTTCTGCTGTCTCAGAGACAAAGCAGCCCTTTTGTTACCAAATCATGTGGTCATGAATTGTTTGCTTTATTCACAAAACTCCTCCAATCTACACTATCTAAAAGTCGTAATTCAGGTTTAAGCAACTAATGCGCTTAGATCACTGGAAGTTCTCAAACGCCCAAGCTGCCTGAGCCAGAGGAACACTTACAGGACATTTACTTTTATGTTGACACAGAGAGGGCTCTGAATTTCCTGTGCTTTAGTCAATGCACTGGCAAGTTCACTGTTGGGAGAAATGGAGGGACACCATCTGCGATAAGCAGCAATTCCACCCCAGTCAGACATGAGACAATGAAACCCAAGCACCCAGTGAAATGCATCATCCCTTTGCCAACAGATTCCAGCACAAATTACAGTGAAGTTATGTTAGTAGAGAGCTAGCTGGTTAGTCAGCAAAGGAAGAGGAAATGTGTACACATACACACAGGTATTAACAGCAACCACCAACTTGATTAGTTACCATGGTGTCTAGTGGGACTGGAAGAGAAGACCCAGCCCTGTTACATTCCCAATCTGGCGTCTATATCAGGATCTCTGTAAGGAGAGGAAGGTAAGCAGGATCCGATCCCAGCACACCAAGGCAGAAAGAAAAAAAAAACACAAAAAACACCAAAGTCAGAGCATGAATGGAGACTGTGGCCATGCAGGGGTTCCAGATGCCGCGCAATGCCCCAGCCCACCTCGGTTCAAGGCAGAATGGTTATCTAAGAGTAAGTGCATCTCACCACCACCGCCACCACCACGCACTGGGTTAGCATCACGTAGAAGACAGTCCATAAGTTTGGAGGGGGTCACAGCACACTTGGTTTCTCTTTACGTGTCATGCAGAGCTGGCATGGTCAGTGAAAGCAGTATTTAAACCTCAGAGATCACTTTCCCAAGAGAGTAGTTAAATCTACTACAAGAAATCAGAGTGCATAAACTACTGCTCCAGGCTCAGCACCAGCACGTGTCCTTCAGCAGGAAGACACTGGAGAGCAGGTCACTAGGAAGCAAGGCAAGCGGACCACCTCACGCACACTGCTAGTGCATGACACTGCAGGCTTCTTTTCAGTTCTTAGGGGAAGGACACATGCAGAAGGGGAAAATCAGGCTTTCCACACAATTTTGAGCACACACACAGCCGCCTCTGCTGTATTTAACCTTACCGTTGGGCAATAGCCAACTCACTTTCTCTAAGCTCTCCAACTGGGAAAAGGACAGGGCAAAGTTTAATTTAGAAATCCCCACAAGTTTATTCTTGGACTTATTTTCTTTTACCCCACAGGCAACACAAAGAACCTGCAGGAAGCAGGAATATTTGTTGTGGAAAGAACAGAAGAGAGTTTTAAGTTTGGGGTTTGTTTCTAAGGCTACATACATAATTTTCATTCTTTCTTATAGAAGCAAATGACCAGCTAATTAGAGAGGAGAAAAAAAGGAAGCGCCTCTCCCACCAGCACCAAGTTCCATCACCACAGAACTCAAGTCTGCCTTTGTTAGTCTTGTTGCTTTTTCATATGCCCACTCAAAAGATCTGTGCTTCACTTTGGAGTTACCCGAACACTAAAACCTTGCAGGGATGGTAACAGTTAACAAAAAACAGACAGTGAATGAGAATGGATGCAGAGCGGCTACTCCTTCCTTACTTTGAAGTGTGGTGATGAATGGGGTTTTGGCAAGTATACAGGCTCAGGAGCCAGACACTGGTAACTGAAAAACCCAGTCTTAATCTCGACACAGAGCATTCCTTAAAAGTGCAGCACGTGTGGCACTTTTCCTTTGGGGGTTGGGAGCAGTAGGGGGAAGCAGGGCTGGAGGGAAGGGAAAGGGAACAGACCAGAGCCAGGGGACCTTGGATTAAATATTCTTAGGGCATATATGCTTGTGGCTGGGGATCAGCTCCAACGTTTAGTTATTTTCAGGTGCAACTCACGGTCAGTAGATCTTTTCAAGCACAGTACAAAGATAATCATTATAGGCAGATGACCAGTGTTCCACACTGCCATACCCTATCTCTAGCCACGATTGCCAAGGCTTGGCTGAAACAACTCCTACCCCCCTCTAAGCCCTCCCTCTGATCCTGCTGATGTTCCTCACATCATCCACAGGTGAGGAGGGAGATCTCTTACCCAGAGTATCGTTTTTTAGAGTTGTTCTTTCTGATGACAAGACACACGACAATAGAGATGAGCGGTGAGAGACCTGTAACCGTACCGATGACTATCCCTGCCACCATGGCAATGGGGAACGCAGGCAGGCTGTCTGGGGAGAGAAGGGAGAAAACATTCAACTCTTCTGCATTCCCTGATCAACAGAAGTGCAAACCACAAATGCTCTTGACCTTGGATTCATTTAGAGCAGAAGGCACTAATGTAACATCCAGGAATTACAACATGCAGCCTAAGCGGTAGCGATAGCAGGCAGCCAGCAGAGTAACGTATGAACAGAGCACACACCAAGAGTGTTCTGAATGTCACCGTCCTTCAGAAGACAGTTTATATCGAGCCAAGAATTTTTACATGTCAGGGAACACAAGTGACAATGAGGACAACCCTGTCTTATTTTGCATCTGAAGGGAGGGGGGGTAGGAGAGGGATGTTACATTCATCTGGCAATTCCCAGCAAGGTCAACAGGAAAATGCAGGCACGCTGGAAAGCGGATTTGAATGTAACGCATAGCTAACTGGCTAAGAGCACCGAAGGCTGGGTGTTCTCTGGGTAGCCTGCAGCAGGCAGCCTGGTCACTACCCATGATCACCCTTAAGTGTGTTTATACATAATTCTGATGTCTCAAAATACACCTCTATACATTTTTATAGAGTTATTCTTTCCCTTCTTAAGTCAGGATCATTATATGATACTAGCAATAGGCTTACAGGAACACAGTATTGCTTTACTCACATTTTCCCCGATATAATCTGGGGGGAGGGGAGGCCAAGAAAGAGCAGCCAGAAAAAAAGGCCAATCAGAGAATGAGTACAAAAGACTTGCAAGACATAGAATACATAGACTACCATTATACATTTTCCCCAACGGAGTTTGCTCCCAAGAAACAAAGTCCCTCCCCTCCGCTAGCATTGTGGTTAATGCTAGGAAAATCTCAGGCCAGAGGGTTTCCTACAAGACTCCATGCTACACTAGCCACTTGCACCAAATACCTGTTGGATTTTCTGCTGATCCACTTGTAAAACATCTTCCTCTGATACCTGCATCAGATCCTCACAGAATTGTTGAGGTTGGAAGTGACGTCTCAAGACCGTCTAGTCCAACCCCCATGCTCAAACAGGGTCAGCTAGCACAGTTAGCTCAATACTCTGTCTAGTTTGGTTCTGACTACCTCCAAGAACAGGGGACTCCATAACCTATTTGGGAAACCTATTCCAGTGTTCAACCACAGTAAAAATGTGTTTTCTTATATTCAGACAGAATTTCCTGTGTTTCAATTTACGCCCATTGCCTCCTGTCCTGTCACTAGGCGCCACTGAAGAGCCTGGCTCAGTCTTCTTTAGATCCTACCAATGTACATCAATACCTCATGGGAGAATGCCCCTGAGTCTTTCTTCTCTTTTGCAGGCACACAACCCCCATTCTTCTCTTTTGCAGGCTAGACCACCCCAGCTCCTACAGATTGTGCTCATATGAAAGGTAGTCCAGTCCCTTAAATCATCTTAATCACCCTTTGCTGGACTGGTTCCAGCAAGGACCACAGACCATGCTTATACAGAGCCTTCCCAGCAAGTTTGCCAGGCTACAGACCAAGCCCATTTTGACACACTTACCTAGAAGGGAGCAGCACACCACAGTACCCTGAAGCAGGGGCATCATACTAAGAAAACAGGGCTTACATTTAGTAGCGTTCACTTTGAGTTCAGTGACTTTCAGGAGAAGGGCTACCTGAACTCTAGCTGTTTCACTGATCATGTACCATCATTTGGCCGAATATCGCGTCAGCAGCTTTCGTAACTCTCCAGTGTTAGACGCCAGTTCAAAAAAAATAGTAATTCAGAGTCTTAGTAAGAAATTAAGATGAAGGCATGAAGGCCACAATTTAAAGGAAGACACCCCTTCTTTCCACAACCTTTTAGCAGCCCAGAGATCCATTTGTTACTAAGTAAAAGAGTCCTACAAATGATAACACTTTCCAGTTACATGAGACTGAGATTGTGTTTGAGCCCATGCAAAGATAAACAAATTTATTTTGAGGCATTAAGAAGCAGTAGTTCCCTAGTTTCTGTGCTTGTTCACCTTTCCAAGTGCAGAAATAACTGTCTGCAAAAGCATCAAAACAGACATTCATTTCTGTTAGCAGACCAGCTGTTGCCTTCTACACAAGAAAAAATCACACATGCTTTTTCAGAGCAAGAAAGTAAGCAGCAATCCACAACTACAGCGCAGAATGTCTGCTGAAAGACCGACATTAAAAATCTGATAGTTTTGCCATTTCTTTGACTCAGGTAGGGTCTTTTGGTTGGTTGAATATGAGTAAAGGACAGCAGTTATGTTCTGTTGACAGAGGTTTTTAAGACCATGTTAAAAAAAAAAATGCAACTGCTTGCACATGAATCTAGAGTCTGGCTTTAGTGCCCCTCAGAACATGGGCCAACAGACCACAAGAAAAGCTCACACCATTTTACAACCACATAGTTCAGCAGAAGAATGTCTCCCCATCATGTTTTTCTTATATTTTTCAGCATTCCACAGTTACATGGATTCCTCATAACTACTTGCAGAGCAGCCAATGGCTTCACTGTAACAGTCCCAGCTACATAACCAAACACCAGCTTTGAAAGCTAACATTTAAGTTAATAGCTTAACACAAGCCAAAAATCCAGCTTTTCAAAGAACGCTTTTCACTAAATATCACTGTAATTCAAAGCAACTTCCATTTTTGTTCAAAGTGTGTTCGTATCAGTTTTATGCAACAGGCAGAAATCTGAAGTTTTCCATTGCTGCTCAGTATAAAGATTTTCATATGGCAATTCTAATTTTTCCCCCCATGAGAGTTCAGATCGAAGATGCCTACCTCCAGATAACACAAGCTGTCTTGAACACCATGTTAAGAAGCATGCTATTACAAGCAGGGGCAGCCTAATGTAAGGACTTGGAATTCCCGACACTTTTCTGTCACAGGCTTTGAACAGTAGCCCTTTCCAGATTCAGATGTACTAACGGAAGAATAATCTTGCTTCTCATTCCTGCCAGTAGGATTTTTCCAACCCAGTTGATGGAGCTGCTTGTGCAAACACTACGTAGATACTGCAGTGAAAATCAGCTGAGTTGGCTTGGCAATTTTAAACAGTTAAGCCAACCCAGATCTTATTAAACGTTTAAACCAAAAATCCAAGGCTAACCAAGCATCTATGAGAACATTTAAATGTGTAAAGTATGTATGTGGCTTTGAACAGTTTACAACACCAGACATGATTCAGAACAATTAAATGTATACATAGTTTAAAAAAAAAAAAAAGAAAAAGGACATGAGTCAATATGCACTTATTTCCATTGAAAAAATTTCTCCAGCTCAGTTCAGGATGAGTTACAACCTATTACAAGAGCAGTACTTTCAGGTAAAGTCTGAATGCAAGACAGTGTTACACCTATAGCTTGAAAACCTGTTTTCAATGTCTTCCTAAGAATTTGAAGACAATTGTTGCAGCATTTTTCTGATGTCAAGAAGTATTGCCAAATACAGGGTTCTCTTCAGAAACAGATTCTCTTGTCCAGATGCTCCACCTATAGGGAAGCTGGCATGCAAGTCTGTTGAAAAATATCAGCTAAATTAGTGTACTGAAGCCAGTCTTCATTTGCTTAACCTGGGTTAAAATCTGAAGAGGCTTTGCCAAGACAGCCTGACTTTGCCAAACCAGCAACTGCTTTACTGCTTCTTCACAGAGACTATCAATGCATTCTAAGAAAATAAAAAAATAAGCTGATCCTGTTTTATATAGACTTCAAACTTCGAAGAAACAGAAAGTTCTAAGCGATGGCAGGACCTCTGGAGGTCCCACAAAACTCAAACTGCTCTGTGAAGAGAAGAGTTACATACAGACCTCGCCTACCTAAGTACATGGAATGACCTCACGAGCCGGGGTACACACCTGTGACAGCAGCAGTATCATTCTAATTACAGCATTCACATACGTGTCTTCCCTAACATATTAAAATCTAACGGAATAGCTGTATCAGCACTGCCATTTATGAATTCAACATTTATTCTTATCCTTATTCAATATAAATTTGGAAATCTTATCACCGTAAGAACCATTTCATTGTAGGAACAGTCACACTTTGGCTGACCTCCAGCTTAGCTAGAACAACCAAATATTTCGGATGGCCAAGGGAAACAAAGAGCCAAATTGACACAGAGAACAGAAGTGCTCTTGAGCTGTGATCATTGTTACCAAATGCTAACCAGAAGCCTTAAATGACTGCACGTAGCCAGCCCTACCAGTTTATAAGTCACCAAGGATACTGCAAGAACATCCCAGTAAAGCAGACTGAATGCACATCCAACACAAACACCTTCACATGGAAGACAGTAGCGTTTCACTGTCTGTCTGTACATGCTTGGCCCAGATTATTATTTTCCAGTATATACACTGGATGGGTTCCAAAAAGAAGAGTTTGCCACTTTCTCTCCTTGCTCCCCAGATTTAAAAAGTCATCCTAACCCCTGATGTAGCAAAATACAGGGGAAAAAAAATAAATCATAGGACTTTGAAACAAGAAGATGGGTTTTCATCAAGGCTTCCATCAGTTTTTGCTAATACTTGTTAAAAGCATAGGAATTAGTAGACATAGAGGAAAAGGGTATGACATTCCATTTTTTAAATGGCTGACAGAATATCGGTTCAATTATTAGGACCTGGAAAAAGATCGTTAAAAAGATAGCTGTTCCCTCCAGGCTACTTCCCCACCCCCAAGAAAAGCGACAGACACGGAAGGGGGAGGCAGCAAAAAAAGGAAGGAAGAAAATCATATAGGGTGAATACCTTTCTCCACAACTCTAACTCGTATTTCTCCTGGTTTGACAACAATGTCAGGTGGGTTCTTGACATCACAAATGTAAGTGCCGTTGTCCCGGAACTGCATGTTTGATATACTGATAGAAGCATCTTTCTTGTTAAGATCTCCAGCCCAAGTGATCCTGTCCTTAAATGGTATGTCCTTTCCAGGGTATGGCTTTCCATTAAAGTAATAGAAAAACTGTAGTCAAGGAAAAGAGGATATAAAAACAATGCAATTAGAGATTACAGAGCTACAATGCTTCTCTCACTATTACAGCATTCTCCCAGAATCCACTGTATTATATACAGCTAGCATTTTGAGATTTTTTTTCCTCCTGCCTCACCACTTCAGTCTGGCTTGTTGCCTCTTGATCACATAACCATACTACAGCTTATACCTCAATTATACTACTGCAACAGACTGCAAGTTTCAGTCTCTGCTGGTTTTGTTTTGTGGCTGGATTTTTTAGGGGTTTTCTTCCTGGTTTTGGGGACACGGGGTTTCTCAGACAAGGAGATGGAGGAAAGAGAAAAAGGCCGTTAACCTGGGAATAATTAAAGAACAGAACAGTTCTGCATCACAGCCATCAGCCTCTCAGGCACAGGAAGACTTCTGCATGCTAGTAGGAAAAGGATACCAAGTTTCCTATCTCGTGTTTTGCTATGTGTTACTTGCAACTGCAGCACAGCTAAATTAACAGGCAATATCCTCTTTCCCTCCACCCCCAAAATAATCCCATGAGCAATTAAGGGTGCACCTAGCTGCTTTCCAGAAACCTTCACAGTAACTAAACATAACTGTTTCCCAGTTTTTAGGCGATGAAGTTGCACATTGGCCCTGCACTCCCCAGACATGACCAAAAGTTCACTGGAAGAATGAACCTGTTTGGTACAGTCTGAGGAGAAACTGCATATTTCCTTTGTATACCTGACCCAAATTGGAATTTACAGCAGAATTGTACAGACTTCTACAGGACAACTCTGCTTTCAAACATACGGGATGTTTGAACACTGGCCATAACCCTAAGAGAGGGATTAAGGCTATATGGCAGGAGCACATTCATTCTTAATTTCACCTTCTAAAAAAGAGTAAGATAAACTTAACAAAGAATCAACCTGAACTCTCTTCAGTTCAGTCTCCAGAGCATGGTTAAAAAACGTTCAGACAATATTCCAGCCTCCTCTTTCTACAGTGTTCTTTACGAAGCAGTCTCTCTGCCACCAAAGGCTGGCTACAAGCCAGTCCTCTTCCCATTCAAGTCATCTCCCATCTCTTTTCCTGTTCCTATCCTTGATCTGAGCCTTGCCATTCCAACATCCTCTCCATCAGACCCACACTCAGGGTTATCAGGCCTAACCATTTGGCAGCAGGGTTCTTATCCAGATCAAGTATGTGCACATGACCATCTGTTGGGCTGCAGTCAATCTGACACTTATCTGTTGTTTACAGGCTAGCATAAATCCAGCCAACTCATCTGGTAGGAAGTCTGCTAGCACACAGTCATCTGTCAACATTTCGGAGGAAATCTGCATCAGTCTGCAGCGTTTCCAGCTGGATTATAACCTTTAGCACAGGGGCACTGCATTACCACACCCCTGTGCAGAGGGGGAGTCATCCGACTGGAAGTCTAGAAGGCAAGAGACAGATTCCTCAGCTCTCTAGGTGTCCTCACCTGGGGGAGGAGAAATCACAAAGTAAAGTCTGTCCTGAAACACGAGCTAAGTGACTCAAGCCACTCCATGCCTATGATTAAGTGATTTAACACAAGACTTCTACCGAAACCTAAAGCTGATGGGTTTGGACTGGTTTAAGCCAATTGTGAAACTCTGCTGTCATCAGACGTTTCCTTCATGCAGAGATGTCTCTATAACTGGGCATGTGACAGGGGAAGGGGACAAGCCGGGGAAGCTTTCAGTCAAGTCAGCCTCACCACGCTGCTGCAAGATTGCAACGCTGATTCTGGAGAGACACAGGACCATCCTCTTCAGGAGCAGTACGGACTTAGCTCAAGACGTAAGCTGATCATGAGACTGATCTTTCAAATTAATGCCCAACAAGCCATGTAATTAACATGACTTGGGTTCATAAAACAAAATAATCTTCCCTCTATACCTCCCCCATCCCCTCAAAAAAACCCGGGGAATTAACATCAGATCATGCTGGGTCACTTCTGCTCAAAGATAATTTGCTTTTCTCTCAGTTGTGCTCATAACTACATCCAGGTAGAATGTCTAAATTGACTTCACTTTCAAAAAAATGTTATGTCCTGAAGTTGTATTTCTACAATAAAGGGTTTGGACAGTGATGTAGAAAGGGAAGGGCAAAACAGGATATATCATGGATATGTCTATGGGGAGAGGAAAACATGCAAACAGATGGCTTCTTTTCACCCATCCTGTCCAACATTGGCAGGAAATATGCCCTACTTCCTTAAGCTTTTGCCCAGCTACTGCTTTGGCTTCCCAAAGAGTTCCCTTTTCCAAACTAAATACATATTCACTGAGAGTTCAGATTTAATTCTTCAGAGCTCTATATATTGAGCAAGATGCTCATACGCTGTTTTGTATCATCTCTGTTCTAAGCACTGAGGGGCTCCCAGAGTTTAAATGACCTCATGTCTGCAGCAGAGGGAAGGAGACAAACACTAACAGGCTGAGCATCTTTCCTGCTGCCCATAGCCCTTTGTGCTGCCTCCTCTAAATTCTCACTCAGGGCAAGGAATAAGAGAGAAGCAGAAGTGTCAGAGCTGACTCAGGTGTGCACAGCTTACGCGACAGAGGAAGAAGACAGCTAACAAGCTACCAAAGCTACTTCTTTGAAGGTTCACAACCAAAGGATCTGAGCCCACCTGGGCTCAACATAGAGGAAATGAGTGATGGCAATTTTTATTAGCCTAAGTTGCTTGCTAGTCTGATTTTTTACTTGTCAAAAAACTAAAACATGAGGATACAACTGCTTATTGATTTGAGCAATTCAATTCTCTTCTGAAACCAGAGGGACTGGTCTTATTTTAAACCCTTTCAAACAGAGGCTATACAGTACACAAGCAGAAAATAAGCAACATGTACAACACACAACCTAACACTGTAATAGCAGTAATCTAAATTCTGTGACCGCTATCATTCAGTGCACAGCTCCGCAGCTCATTTCAAGTGCAAGAGGATATAGAACTTCGGAGAAGATTCCTAGATGCTCATCTGCTTCATAAATACTGCTACCACACCAAAATCCCTCTCCTCTGACTAACAAAGTACTAGTATATTTTACAGCTGCTGCACACTCCTGTCTTTGCAAAGATCTAGCATATGGCAATACTTTTAAACCACTTTAAAAAAGGCCCCTTAAAATCACATTGATGAAGACATGACACATGGAAGGAGGCTCCAATTCGTATTTGCTTGCTCCTCAGAGCCAACTAGAAGACCTCTGAAACCTTATCACAGCCTCCCCTCCCAGATTTGTTCCCCTACAGCCATTCCTTACTGAGATACGAGTTGCAGCTCCCTCTGGTTGAAAACTCCAAGAAACAGATGCTGCGCTGCTGATCACTTCCACAGATGTAAATGTGCATGGAAGCTTTGCGTCTGTCCCATTCTCCACAAATATCTCCTCCGGTGTGTTGACCTCTACTGCTGATACTTTGACTGCATGGGAAAGGTAAAGAGAAGAAAGAAGGAGAACAAGCGGCATCAGTGCTGATTTTGAGATTTCAAGAATCAAGAAGTTCATATCACGTTGCTTGTACAGGGAATAGATATCACCAACTCCTACACCAAGAGTGTGCACAGACATTGCATTGTACCTGCAATATAAACAAGTATAGAGCAGGCCAGTCCACTTCTCTTTCCTTGCATTATCTGTTACAGGATGTTTTCCATCCACAGATGTTTCCTCTACAACAGTCTGTGGAAGTCAATTCTATCGTGCAAAGGATGAGTTTAAAACTCTTTCCTACTACTGCCAGCAGACATCGTAATAACCAAGCCCCATCGGAGGAACTAACATCTTGAACTCAGCTATTACTCAGTTTCCTCTCTGGCTCACATCTTGTTTCCCATCTCTAGTTTTTCTCAGCTGTAGGTAGAACAAAAGTTCACCTCCAGAAAGCTGAGGAGTAAAGCTCTCTGGCTCCCAGCTATGCCATCTGATCTGCTCTCTGGCATGCTTCAAGGTCCTCATGTGCAAGCCCTCATAAATAATCACTCAGCTATAGTTCAGAAACATGACAGCAGTTTAAGTTTTCTTCTGCCACGAGGCTTATGCATGGTCAAAACAGCAGACCACAACCACCCCCCGCCCAGATCTAAAATAATCAAGGTGAATACTGTGCTTGTACTGGTAGTTTTCCTACAGAGTAAGTGAAATTCAGCGTGATTCAGAAAACCGGCTGAACATATTGTTTATCTGGCACCCTTTCTATCTCTATCCAGATTTAAGCAAAGATACATCTGCATATTCATTCAAGTTTATGTTAAGAAACAAGGCATGATCTTGTGACATCACAAAACAATGTCTTTCAGCGTTTGTGTCATGTCCGTGTGAAAACAAAAATCTTGTAAAATCACTGTGGCTGGGTGCACATATGCCATGTGCCCTCGGTAACTCAAATGTTAAGTTTTGGTTTTTATTAAACCATAGGTTTCAGCACAGAGATGGTACTAGTAATCTGCTTCTGATCACACGATTCTGTATTTCTGAGCTACAATATCTTAAATACAGGGGGTTCCTCCCTTATTTGCAGAGGAAAGCAAGTCTTCCTGCTTCTTCAGTATCTTAACTGATTTATTTCTCAAATCAACTAGCTCTTGAAGTAGGCAAACTGAAGAGAACGATTCCAGCCAAAGACAGGGTAAAAAAACCAAAACAAAACAAAACAAAAACCACCTACATTAGTCCTTAAATCATGGGGTTCATGTTTTTAGTCAGTGAGAGCTACCAGCTCAGCAGCCTTCAAAGTTAGACAGCAAGTTTCTTTCAAGTGACATGACCATCCTAACGTGTAGGTTTGCCTTAAATCAGGTTATTTTATCTGAGCTTAGAATTAAGCAAAGCCCATGCTCTGTAGGGAATCTTAGAAACCATCTTTTACACAGGCAACTTTCAGCCTCGTTCCCCAAGAAAACAAAGCTCACGTGAGCTATGCCACTTGCCATGTGCCTCCCTCCACCCCGAGACTACTCAGTCTCTTGGGCAACTCCAGCTGACCGGCCCCAGCACAGGGCCACGAACACAGCAGGCAGTGGCAGCCGGCCCCGCAACACAGACCTCCTGCAAGCTCTGGAAGCTGTAGTTCAGTCAATGAAACGGCTGAAAGACGAAAGAAATGCAAACACCCCGGCCATCTGGATATATCCAAGAATGGCTACGTGCCTGGCTTTGTAGGAACCGCTGCCTCTCACCAACCACATGGCAAGCCAGGGGAAAGCAAGCACATGCCCAGGGGACACGGAACGAGCACGCAAGCACTGCAGGGGTAGGAGAATTAAGCATATCAGTTTAATTACAATAACCAGAACCAGAAGAAACCACCATTCATTCATTTCGCCAGTCAGAGGCCACGCTGTTCACTTCTCAAACTCACTAACTCCTCAGTCCCGTCAGGTTACCCCGATCCCTCGGACTCCCCTGCCACCGCTGCTCTCATTTCAGACGAGTGAAAGAGGAACAGCACCCTAAGGGAGGGGGATTTTCACCAAGAAGTTGTATCAGAGCTTCCTTTCTCTTGTACGTAGTCGGACTATGGGCCAAAAAATATTCTTTTGTAAAACAGTTACCAAATATTTATTTGGAACATACAAAGGCTTCTAGCAGTTCAATGAAATGAACTCAGAGCTGCTGTGCTTTATGTATTTTTTCCAGCTAATGGAGTAGAAAAGAAAAAATAAATAAAACCCATTGTTTTGCGTCCAAGTCACAGAACAAGCCTTCCTTTCAAGCATAAAACAAGCAAGATGCCCTCAGCATTTGTGTAGGAGGAAAAGAGTCTGCACAGACATTGTCTGCTTGTACGTGGTACGGAGAACTCCTTGCCACACACAGGCAGTGGGTAGCACAGATCTGCTTCATCTAAAGAAGTCACTGTTCTAACTCACTAGCAACCTGTGAGAGAACTGTAGCAAAGCAAAAGCAAAAAAAAAAAACCAACTTCTCCCTACAGTCTGGGAAGGCAGGGACTATGTAATCTTGTACAGATATTTCCAGCAAGTTTAACTTTCATATGTTCTATTGTTATCTCAGCTCCATGTTTTCTTTGCTCATTCTCTTCCCACCGCCTAAAAAAAGTCCCTCACTTTATTTGCTCTTTCAGTGTGCACTGCTTCAAAAATTTTTTTCCTGCCTCTGTTGTCTTACAGCATGAGACACAAGCTCCTCAAATCTTAACGTGATGGTTTAGAAGTGGTAGAGAGGCCATAACATTTGACATTTGCTCACCCTTAGCCCTCTGCTCTCATACTTTGGCTGATACGGTGGCAGTTCCCACTACCTTGAACTCTTTGGCCTCTTCTGCCCTAATAAAATCCACATGGATAATTTTCCTTCTCTTTCCACATTTGCCAGGATTACATCCTTCTTCCAGCTCCTCCAGCTTTTTTAATACTTCAGTTGGAGAAAGTTGAATTCTGAGTCATATTGCAGTCACACTTACTCACTGCTCCATTCCTCAAGCTTACTCAGCCTAGTTCCCCTCAAGAAAAAAAATTATCACAGGAGACTGTCTGAGACAGAAGAGAGCTTTAGGAAGGGAAGGTCTGCAAGGTAGGCAGGGCAAAGATAAACATTTGCTCTTCTCCCATAGATCCTCCTTGATCCCATCACCCTGTCCAATTGCCCATAGCCCCAATATTTCCCGCTGAATATCTCTTCCAGCCTTCAATTGCTTTAATTCTTTTTTTCAGCAGAAGGATGCTTCTATTTTTCTCACCTACCACATCAAAACTGTCAGGGAAAAAAAAAACACCTATGCCTCTTCAGCCATTTCTTTTTCACCTCTAGTGTTGTTGGAGATAAAACTGCTCCAACTATACCAGCTCTCAACAGCTACATTTTCAGCCCCCACACTTCAATGAAAAGACTCCATCCTCATCTTCCTTCCCAGACAATCCTCCTACCCTTGAAACAGGACATGACGCTCTTATAAATCTTACTACTCTTACTTACTTACTAATCTTTTCTTATTGTTCCCATCATGGATTGTCACTCTTCATCAACGCTCTCTCTATTCTCAGGTCTCTTTTTTTTTCCCTCAGTATCTTGTCTCAGGGATCTCATCTGCAAAACAAGTTCAGCTCCCATCACTGCACTGACTACTCAGATCTGTGTCTCTGCTCAGGGTCTGTCTCCTTATGTTCAAAGAACAGTCTCAGTCTGACATCTTTGTCAATGCTAAGTTGTCAGCTCACACTAAATGGGATGAAAACAGAGTTCATTTCTTCCCTCAGAGCCCTCCAACATTGCATTTATCACCATGGACCTGCCACATGTCTCTCCAATTCATAACCTGTATAGCATCTTTGACTTTGAACTCTTCTGAGGTCAAGACAGAGTCTTTCAGAATTTCTAGCCACCTGCTCAGCTGACACTGGTCTAAAAACTCCATTTTGTATCTTGGCCTTCATTACTGTGATGTCCTTTCTGCTCTGGACAGATGGTCAGTAACAGACCAGTAAGTATCACAGTTCCTGGTAACCAAACTGCTCCAAGGGTGACATTGAGAAGAGGAAGACATCGCATAGGCAAGATCACTGCTTTCTTCCATGAATTGACTATATAAGATGTAGTACTCAACAACACATGCCCAGAGCAAGCATTATCCACTATACAGCATCTCCAACTAATCAACGTTATTATATTGACTTAATACTGTTTTAAGTTACTTGCTGCGAATTAACAAGACCTTCCCAACTCTGAAGCTGTAGCTCTCCAGTAGCTCAAGCACATCTGAAGATACAGAGCTTCTTCATTTCTTCGTAATAACACCAGCATGTCTGCCAGGTTACACAAAAGTAGTGAAAAAGCTGCATGTTTTCAGATAGTGCAGCCCTGGCCCAGCTCACAACCCACACGTACCGTACAGTCACTGGTACCCTTTAGAGTGGTAACTGCTCCGAAATCACCCCTGCGGAGGAAGCCTTTACTAACTGTTTAGCCTTCTATGAGATTCAGAGCAGTCAACCTTGCGTTTTTCGTCAGAGTAACATAAAAAACTGCAGCATTGCACTGGGAAAGTGAATTTAACCGGTATCTTTGAAATGTGGTACACCTTGACCAGCAAACTCCTAGAGGAGATGGCCAGTCGCTCCCTACAGCATGCTGACGGACTCCTCCTCACAGCTGCCCTCCCTGCGACGTCTTTGGCCAGGTCAGCTGAGACTTACCAAGTCACACATGCTGGCAACTTAATTTGCACAGGAGACCCAGCCTATGTGACTGGCTATCCTACAGGTCAAAGTCTGGATACTTCCCTTTGTCCGCTACCACTAAGTGCTTACGTTCAAAGCTACATCCTCCATTAAACACAGTAATATACAAATCATAGTCCACTCCCCAGAAACAAGTTACAAGGTCACGAATTGACATAACAACCTTACACAGGGTCATAGAGATCGACCTATGCACGCCACAGTCATTTAAATGACACCAAGCATCCAGTCACTCCTCCCTGTTTCAGCATTAAGGGACTCTTGCCCCCAGCCATATTACAGCATTGATCTCATCACTTTTCAAATCCACGTTGTAGTACCTTCTCCTAAGCACTGTTCCTCATGCTTAGGAGGATCTGCTCAAAAACTGAAAACTTACTTAACTTCCTTCAAGACCTCTTAAGTGCCTCCAAAATATCTGGTAACAGCATCCGTATAAATCCAACAGCGCCTAAACTGCCTGTGCTTGGAGATCAATGCAGGCTAAAGCTGAAGTAGTTTTTTCCTACCTTTACTTCTATCCCCTGGTTGCTTACACTTGTTTCCTAGTGGTTAAAAAAAAAAATAAAAATCTTTCAGGCGAGAACTGCTTTTGTTCTACATTTTTGTATACAGAAATATGGCCCCCATTCTACTAGGCAAAGGTTGAAAATTGGGTTTGGTAGCATATGACAAGGAAATTCTTCCTTGCACTGAAGGTTTACACTAATTAACACAGAGCTAATTAAAATTTCTTTGTAGGACATAGTCTCCGCTGAGATCTTGGATCCAATGAAAAAGTTCTGCTAACTAAGCCTATGAACACACCAAAATAAACTCGATTCCCTTGGATCCAATTCAGCTTGATCGCTAGGAGTCCTAACAAACCAAGAATGCAAACAATTAACACTGTAATCACAGGCATCTTATTTCCACATGCACAAACACAGCCTAAGCAGAAACTTTTATCAGATCACTAAATACTAGATGCTTACAGTTCCTACAGTTCCCACTCCACACAGGGACAAGTGTTAACACTCCCTTCCTCTTGAAATGGCTAGTCATCAGTTTCTTAATTAATACAAGTAACTTGCTTCGTTTATCTTAAAGATACCTGGTAATACAGACGTTTATACAATTTATAAATAAAGTCTCTTATGAGGAAATAATCAAAAAGTCTGATGAAAGAAAGATGGAAAGATTCAGACAGGCTGTTACAGGTTACAAGTTGATGACGGAGTCGCAGATCAGGAAAATGGAAAGAAGAGCATTAGTACAGCAGCAGCTGAGCAGTTCACATTTAAAGGTCTCGATAAAACAACAGAAAAGTCAGTATATTGTTATATTCGCTATGGTTTCCCCAGCAGCCCAGAAGTTTCATCAGAGAGAAGGATGTGGGATTTTCTGATGACTAGGGGTCATAAGCCACAAAAACAATACACACTTGTGAAACAGCGCTTTTGTTAAGAAATACTCTTAATGTCAAGTGTCTTGGGAAATATTGAAGTCTACTATTGACATCAGTCTCAACTATAGTTGCACAACATTTAGTTCTTTCACCCACAAAGCGCAAATTCCCTGTAAAATCAGCATGAAACAACAGCAGCAAGACCCCTACAAAACATTTTGGAAAACCAGCACAATGTTATAGTACCCTCCTGCAATTATAGGCACTTATGTCCCCATGGGCCATCCTTTCTTCACTGTAGATAAAACACCTGGTGGAGAAATTCTAGCTTTCATGTCTTAATAGACAGGAGTAGACATGCCCAAATCATTCCTCTGAAACTCCGCAAGATGTGTTATTCAGATGCTGGATCGAATTTCCATACTGTCCTGGTTTCAGCTGGGATAGAGTTAGTTTTCTTCTCAGTAGCTGGTGCAGGGCTGTGGTTTGGATGTGGT
>JAVJGI010000014.1:114878693-114889054 GCA_035590275.1 Ibycter americanus | reverse complement strand
ATACCCCTGGAGAGACTGTGGCTTGTAGCTGAGGCTCCATTTGGAGCAGGTTGCAGTCTGTGGGTAAGTCCAAGCCGCAGCAGGGGCAAGGGGAAGAGTTCAGTGCAATGTTAAACCCTACGGGCTGGTCTGAAGGGACCAGGGGTGGAGACTGTAATGGATAAACATGTTAATTGTTGTAACCCATGATTTGAGTTTCATGTGATAGGAATGACTATAGCAGCAACCACCTGAACCATTGGAGGACAAGCTTTACAAGAAGCAGGGCAAGTGCAGCAACAACCCAACCTGAACTGGCTTTGATGCCCAATAACCCCATACAACACACAACCTCTCTTCTCCCGAGTGACCACCATAAGAGATCATGTTCATGAACTAAATGAACTCAATGGACATCTTGTGGACATTCGTGGACATTTTATAGACATTTTTACAGGGGTGGTCCATAGACTAAGGGAATGATGTCTGTGTATTATATCAAATGATGGGAAGGATGGTGGTGGTTAATGAGGTTGTATTGGAAAGTGGCATGACGTAAATGGTATGGAATAAGGGGCGGATACTGTCCTGGTTTCAGCTGGGATAGAGTTAGTTTTCTTCTCAGTAGCTGGTGCAGGGCTGTGGTTTGGATGTGGTGTGAGACCAATGCTGATACAACACCGATGTTTTCAGTTGTTGCTGGGTAATGTTTATACTAAATCAAGGACTTTTCAGTTTCTTGGGCCCTGCCAGCCAGAGGGCTGGAGGAGCACGGGACACTGGGAGGGGACACAGCCAGAACAGGTGACCCAAACTGGCCAAAGGGGTATTCCACACCATGGGACGTCATGCTGATTATATAAACTGGGGGAAGAAGAAGGAAGCTGGGGACATCCAGCATCATGGCATTCATCTTCCCAAGTAACCACTACGCGTGCTGGAGCCCTGCTCTCCTGAGGATGGCTGGACACCTCCCTGCCCATGGGAAGTGGTGAATGAATCCCTTGCTTTGCTTTGCTTTGCTTGCATGTGTGGCTTTTGCTTTACCTATTAAATTGTTCTTATCTCAACCCTTGAGTTTTACATTCCTTTCCAATTCTCCTCCCCATCCCTCCGGGTGAGGGGGAGTGAGCAAGCGGCTGTGTGGTGCTGGGTTGCCAGCTGGGGTTAAACCACGACACATAGAAAGAATTCATTGACATTATTTAGCCTTAACATGGAAGTGAAATCCATGCCAGCCATTCCACCCAGGAGCAAACCATGCTGTATTTCATAAGGAAAACACACAAGTATTAAGGAGTCACATATGTCAGTGTAACAAAAAACACTGTCTGACCATCTCCACACCAGAAATCCATCATAGCGTTATCTGGTCTGAAGTCTTATTAGGTGTATAGATATAAAAATACATATATATTTCTAAATATATGTCCTTGCATGTCATTGTGGTGGGTGGACCTTAGCTAGCTAGCTGCCAGATGCCCAGCCAGCCACTCTCTCACTATCCCTTCCCAAACAGGACAGGGGCAGAAAATAAGATGAAAATGGTCATGGGTAGAGGTAAGCACAGGGAAATCACTTATAAATTACTGTCCCAGGCAAAATGGACTTGACTTGGGGAAAATTAACTTAATTTATTACCAATTAAAATAGAGTTGGATGGTACGAAACAAAGACAAAAACTATCTTTCCCTCACCCCCTTTTTCCCCCCAGCTCAACTTCATTCCTTCATTCCCAACTCCTCTACCTTCTCCCCACTCCCAGGTAGCCAGAGGGAGATGGAAAGTTGTGGTGAGTCCATAAAAGCTACTTGCTCCTCACACCTTTCCCTGCTCCTGCATGGGCTCTTCCCAAGAGCTTGCAGTCCTTCAAGAGAACTTACTCCAGCCTGGGGTCTTCCACAGACTGTGGCATTGATACCTGCTCCAGCATGGTCCTCTTCATGTGCTGCAGGGGAATACCTGCTCCATAGCAGCTTCTCCCAAAACTTCCAGGGGCTGCTAGGGAATCTCTTCCCCAGTGCCTGGAGCACCTTCTCCCCTCTTCCTTTGAGGTTTGCATTGTTGTTCCTCACACTTTTTCCTCTCTATGCCATTTTTTGTTGTCCTTCTTTCCAATCAGAGACTTGTGGATGTGGGGGATGACACCTCCACCGGCAATGGTGGCTTTGATCACTCCTCACTCCCTGTGTGGTGCTTTGTCCTTTCTTAAACATCATCACGGAGGTGCCACCAGCTCAGCGGAGGGGCTCAGCCATGCCCTGCAGTGAAGCTGACTGGAACTGGCTGGGTCAGGCACGACACAGCCCCAGCCTCACCTCACAGAGGCTGTCCCTCCAGTCCTCCCACCAAAACCTTAACACCTATATCCCATACATTCATATATAACGCAAAGCAACATCAGCTACAGAAACAATGACAGGACAAAGTCACACCAATCAATCTTGACATTTAAGTTTCAAAGCAACTAAAACTAAATTCCGCTGCCTCAAAGGAGGACAGAACAGTTTAGTTTCACTCTCAAATGCCAATCGCCAGAACAGCATTTTGCTGTTGCCACAGCAGCTCCCCAGGCTGCCAATCTTGTCAAGTAATTCACGCTGCTGAAGGAAAGAGGGCTTCCTGTCTTCAGTAACACAGCCAGTCCTGCAGCACCCTACCAGCACTACAAAACAGCAAAAAAAGCTGCTGACACCTAGCCCATGAACACCTACCACCTCCTGCTGCCTTGCTGCTGGGAACATTCATCCCCCGAGCAAAGACAAGCTCAGAAGAACATCTGCTAACACAACACTCACTTTCTCTTGGCCGCTTTGCACATTCAGCTAAGCTCTGTCTGCCTCAACGATGAAGGGAAAAAATAGCATCTTGTTCACCCCATGTGAAAGGAAATCAATTTCATTGAGAAGCCTTAAGCAGGCTGTGACAAAGCTGCCAAAGCAGTCAATAACATCCACGTATCTCAGCCCTGCATGCCCCCGTGCACCTACTTTGACAGAACTTAAAGATAAGTCTGCAGAGTCACTAAGCTTTGGTACCATCTTCTGCTCCCCACACTGTAGAGTCAGTTTTTCAAGTGGTCTCCTCCACATGATGCAGAGCTGCTCACGGCTCTACCAAGGGGCAGCAGACAAACCTATGCTGAGATTTACTTTCAAAGCCCATGCTTTTAATCAGAAATGAGGAACAAGCATGAGAAACAGCAGAGAACATCTAAGCTCCCTTGCTAGCCAGGCCACAGATTTCTTGTTCAATCCCAAGGAAATAATTTCACTGGTGTAACACTCTCTCAAACTGGAAAGCATAAAATTGAGATGCTTGTAAAGGTGCCGAGATCCAAGAACAAGTAAGCATTATAGTTGCGCTGCTTCATGCACAAATTACAGAGTCAGTCTTATGTCAGGTTTGGGCAGATGCTTGTTCAGTCTTGAAGCCGATAACATCTAGCCCTGTTCTAGTAACTTTTCCTTGGGGATCACAAAGCCATACTTCCCTGGCAGTGCTGCAGACTGGGACACCAATCAGCAGCTCAGGTACTTTCCAAACCAGACATCATATTTTTCCATTCAACAGCCCTTAAGTGGTTTTCCTTCCATGACCCAGTAAGCTTACAAGTGTTCAAGTTCAAGTAAACAGTTCTTGTTGACAAAGTCAAACCAGAACAGTGAAAAACCCAAAGGGGCAACTTAAGCAAACCCATTTGAAGTGCAAAGGGTAACCAGGACAGCTGATGGCAGCTGTTCTACCTCCAATCTTGCGATACTAACAAAGTCACTAACACACACAGCAGATTACTCCTTGGGCACAAGGAAAGACTCCAGAAAATGGGAATTAAGATTAAAGAAAGGCTACACGGAACAAGATGACAGAGCAGACATCTTAGAAGAGTCTCCTGGAAACACACCAAATTTTTCCCACAAAAAGATACCATTAAGCTTGCTTAACTAAAGAACTGAGAGAAGCTGGCTACACATCCTCAACACGTGGCAGAGAGAGTAAAGAAAATATCCCACTATCACAAACATTTCGTAGAATTACTACAGAAATCCACTAAAACTGTCACAACATCTACTAAAGAAATGAGAGTACTGAGGATCAGAAGTTGTTGGGGAAAAAAAAAAAAACACAAAACCCAACCAAACAACAATAAAACAAAACAAAAAAACCAAGGTGTGGAACAGTAGAGTGGGACACGTCACTGCCTGGAACAAAAGCTTCCCTCTAGGTCAGCACTGGTTATTAGTAATATTTCAATTGAAACTGTGTTAAAAATACCAGTCATGTTGCCAACCGCTGATGGTGTGCAGCAACTTTTTGACAAAATCTAGCATTAGCAGCATGGAAACTACCAATTTCCAAAACAAACTGGACAGTAGAATTTAGGATACACATATTTCACAAGGAGATACAGTGTAAAAGGCTACATATCAAACAGACATAAGCAGCTGCCCTTTTTTCTTCCCCTTTTACAATAATCAATCCACAGAATTGCAACCAACTCGGGGACAACGAATCTATATACACCAAGAAATATTTGCAGAAGATGCACTTTGAACCATCCAAGGTATCAGAAGCATTTCAGTACCATTCACTCCCACCTGTCATCATTCCTGACCCAGCATCATCTCCATCTCTTGTCAAGTATTGGTATTTCCACCAGCCTGAAAAGCGAGCACAGAGTTTTTTCCTGCATACAGAGGGACCCAGTTAAAACCTGTTAAACAAAATCCCATCACTTAACAGAGCAAGGAGATAGAGACAGCTGAAATTAAGTCATCCAAGTGATTACCTTCATCAGCTAACAGGGTACTCAGTCACGTGGCCCACCTGTTCTGGTGTGACTAGCAAGTGACTTTCAGCAGTTCCAGCAAATCCAAAGCTCTCTGAGGATGAGATCCCTTACTGCTCCATCAACTGCTGAACGCCTGCAGCCAGCCCTGGCACCTTGCTCACAGCAGTCTTACACTTACTTGCTAACCAAACTTGCCAACTTACTTGCTGAGCAAACTCACAACTAGCTATAACCTGCAGCAGCACAACCACAAAACCAAAAGAAAAAGCCCATGCTACGGATTTCAAAGCATTGTTTCACAAAAATTTGTCAGTGGTGGTGCCAATTTAAATAGCCCCCATGCACATTTATAACATAACATGATGAATCTGACCAGGAACTAATCCATGTTCAGAACAGCCCTTTTTCCATTGTTTTCATTTAAACCAGACCAACACCCTAACCCTGTCCGATGTAAACCATATTTGAACAACAACAACTAAACAACGTCAGGAAGGACCAAGTAGCACTAAGTAACTAAGTAGGACCTGTTTCAGCTGGCTCTTCCCAGGAATGCCTCTCTTTTGCGAAGTACTTACAGCCTCCCTTGTAGCATACTCTACACCACTTCCCCAGTTTACACATATGACGTCATTTCTAGAGCCATCCCTTTGATTAGGGCAGCACCTTAGTCCATGCCTGTGCTGACTTTGTCAAGCAGCAGGGTACGCAGAATCTCCATGCAGCCATTAGCCATCATCTCCAGCATCTTCCACACTGAAAGAGTCAAGTAATCCTGTAAGACCTCATTCAGAAAACTTCAAGACATAGTTACCAGTCAGATTTTAAAAATCCTGCTGCACATACAGCTTTATAGAGTTCATTACCAAGAGGGAGCCTCGTTCACCATCTTTCACTTGCACACATTACAAAAACAAGTTACTGAAAAGCGTAACAGCTGGCTAGCACCCAACTGAAGATAAGCACCTCTGGCGCTGGTCATTTCACCTACCTGGAGTTCACCTGCCCTGATTTACCTCCACCTTGTGAAATGAAAGTACTTAGGAAAGTGCCACCAGCCACCACCCACAAACCCGCTGCACTGCCCAGAGTTTAATCCTCCCTTAAGGATCAGAACCTCAATCGGATTTCAGACACTGAAGGTAGGGTGTAACCAATGTTTCAGAGCAAGCTCCCTTCATGTCCCTTAACATCATGTGTGTAAAGCACCAGCAAGTGTACCACAAAGCATCTTCTGCAGGGTTGGAAGTAAGGGAGTTCATAAGAACAACCAGCCTTCCTGTTTTTCTTACACATTTTAAGCCAAAACCTAGCAGCAGCACCAACTGGAAAGTGCCAACTCAACAGCTAAATAAAAATGCAGGAACTGAAAGGCACAGGAGCAAAAGGGAACAATATACAAGGGTTGTGGGCTAACCCCAGTGGGCAGCTCAAAACCCCCCAGCTGCTCACTCACTCACCCCACCCCACCCCCACCCCCACCGGGATGGGGGAGAGAATCAAAAGATTAAAAGTGAAAAAACTCACAGGTAGAGACACAGTTTAACAGATGAAGCAAAAGCTTTCATTCTCTGCTGCCCATCGGCAGGTAGGTATTCAGCCATCTCCAGGGAAGCAGGGCTCCATCAGGCCTAACATGACTTGGGAAGACAAATGCCCCAAATCTGAACAGCCCCTTTTCCTCCTTCTTCCCCACCAGCTTTTATTGCTGAGCATGATGTTCTGTGGTCTGGGATATCCCTTGGTTCAGCTGGGATCAGCTGTCCTGTCTGTGTCCTCTCCCAGCTCCTCGTGCACCCCCAGCCTGCTTGCTGGTGGGGCAGGGTGACAAGCAGAAAAGGCCCTGGCGCTGTGTAAGTCAACGTAAAACAAGTAACCAATGTAAAATATTGGTGTGTTATCAAGGCTGTTTTCATCACAAATCCAAAACATAGCGCCATACAAGCCACTATGAAGAAAATTAATTCTATCCCAGCCAAAAAGAGTACCAATACATTTACTTGATATAAACATCTTCAATTAAAAAAAAAAAAAAAGTTGCTTATTCAGGACAAGTAACAGAATGGTCCTGCCACTTTAAAAATAAAAGATTGGGTGGGGTAGGGGGGGTGTGTAGGAATAAAAAAATCTGTAGAACTAGATGAAATCACCTGAAGGGTCATCTTTCAACCACCTCTGACAGCAAACAATACTGATGTTAATCCTGCCTCGAGATGCATACCCATAGCATGTGTGCTACGGGTACAGCTTACTGCTAAACCCTAGTCTGAGCGACCACTTGCTCTTCTAAGTAACTGCTGTTTTGAGATGACAGTAAATCAGTGAAGTTAGAGTTCTCCAAGCCTCTTTGCCAGCAGCAAAGCCAGTTCAGAACTTCGTGTCCTCTGCTGCCACAGCTTCCTCTTAAACAAGACGTTAGCATCCTCTCCATTGTGCTCACCACTACCTGTGGGGTCACAACAAACCCAGATCCACAAACACACACAAACAAACCACACACGCAAAAAAAAAGACAGACACAAACCATAGGATGCAAATGTTTTCATACCCAGACTTTCCAGCGTTCTGATGTATTCCTAGGATATCCTCAGGTAGCGTTCAATAGTTTAAAAAAAAAAAAAGAGTATTTTTTTTCTTGCAGACATGACTGTTTACTTTGCGAATTTATCAGTTAATTACATGTAGGTGGTAGAAAGAGCCATGTATACCATACGTGATCAAACCACATCACATCATCACATTCTGAGAACTCTCACAATGAAGAACATAGTGAAGAACATTCACTATCTACTATTATCAGTCAGGATAAAGTAAGTCCAGACAGACAGTGGAACTGCTGCTTAACGCAATCAATTGCAATTCAGATAACAAGCAAAAGAGACACGTACATCGCTACTTACACAGAGGCAGAGGACTGTTGGGTGGCTGGGGTCAAAACCCAGCCATTTTACAAGTTGGCACTAAACCACATTTTATTATCACCAAAACATTAAGCTAGTCTTTTCAGCATACTCAAGAACTTCTTGCTGCTGCAAGCGAGGTGACCTGAGCAGCTGCCCCATCCTCAACCCAACCAGCAGAGAGAAGAGTTTATCCACCTTATCACTTTTTCCCTTTGCAGAACCTGTTTAGTGCTGCAGGCAAGGAAGTCTTCCCACCTGCAGCATCAGTGGGCTCTGCCTAAAAGAACTAACAGCTTCTGACAGGGCAAATGCAGCAATTCTGACTAAACCTGGCACAAACATGAAGTGAGCATTGGAACACTGACTTACACCGTTATTTTCAGGAAACATTTCAAGCAGCAACTGAAATGCGCAGGTGAGCTCAAAGCAGTAAGTAATAGGCACTTGAGCTATCTAACATCTCAATACCCCTCTGCTTGTTACTGACCTGTGCGTATGTGTACATGTATGTGAGTGTATATAAAAGGGGTAGTAGGAGAACAAAAAGAAGAACAAAAAAAAAAAAACAAAACAGCTTTTGTTGGCATCAAAAAGAATAGCAGAAGTATCAGTAATACTCTCTCCAGTAATGGCCAGGCACTCTTTTGAGACTTTTAGAAGCAAACAGGCACCACCCTCACCTTAAAGACAGACACAAGTATCGCTTTAAGTGATACACTGCTTACAAATAGAGGATTGCAAAATAATGCATTTTCTTGATACTCTTGAACAGTTGTTCAAGGCTCACCCACCCAATACAAGAGATTATACCTAGATTAACTACTTCTGCCACAAATGTCCACAGGATCCCAAACAGTACCTTTGACAATGATCCTTCATTCTTACAAGTAAACAAAGCAATCAGATTTTCAGAAGACTGAGCGTAAATAAGCAAGATGAACTTCTAATGCACGCATGCAGGTCACACAAGAAAATAAGCCTAAAACCTGTTATCTGTACTTATCCGTGAAGCAACAGTGACCCACTTGGCTTGGCAAAGCAGACTGTGATGTGAAACCAGGCCTGTACAACACAGTCCCCTAAATGACATTCCTGTCTCACTGCAGGTTATTTGCCACAGAAACAGGTCTGCCATCAAGCACATGAAGAGGCAGAAGAGGAGCCACAAGCCACAGCAGCAAAGCTATGTACAACGCATCACTTCCAAGCAACCGAGTGGCAACAGCCCTCTGAAAATGCCACTTCTGCCTTTGCCCCTTTGCTTGGCAGTTTTTGATTTCAGAACCTCTCGCTAGATGAAAACTCAGCATGAGCAAAGGGACTGGAAAGAGGGTCCTTGAAAAACAGCAGGAACCTGAACAACACATGCAAGCTGAAAGGCAGAGTATTTATCACACTGGGCTCCTTACAACCCCAAACTCTAGAGAAGGTCACCTTTTCCCTACCAATCACCAAGCTACTTTGCATATGCAAAAGAGATGACAAGCCTGCACTCTGGTCACTTCCATGCGAAGATGTTAACCTTGCGCCAACTCCACATGTGGACAAAAAAACCAAAAGTGCCTTTTCAAAGCACACAGAAGGATTAAGGATGTGCAGTATAAACACAAAGAGAAGAAGTCAACATGGGAATAACTTCTGATTTGGAGTTAGAAAAAAAATCAAGTTGTAGGGATGGGCACTGAAACACAGTTAAATGCAGTTCAACACAGATCAAGACAGGGATTTTAACACCCATTTATTCCTTTAAATCGCAATCTCACTTTTTAGATAGTCTCCACCCTTGGGAGGGTCTCTTCCAAGAGTATCTTGTAGCCTTCCTTGGTTTTAAGATACTATATTTGGTTACATACCTTAGACTTTGTAGAATGATCTACTACTCCCAGCTACCCATAGCATTACTGCAGTACCTTTTGTTGTGGTCAGGGGAAATATGCTTCCTTCTTCTCTCGTCTCCACATTTATTTTCAGAGAACTTGGTTTTACTGTAAGCTATGTATGTACGTCTAGCTACTTAATTCTAAATATTACCAAGCCTCAGCAATCGCTACTTATGTTTGCTGCAAAACGCAGTGATCTTAAACAAATCCAAACTATGCTATTTAGAAATAAGTAGGTTTAACTTTCTTACCACTCCGCACAGCTCCTTATCAAACCTCTTTCCAGACGGCCTGTTTTACAGCGTTCCAGGCGTATGAACCGAGAAGGCTTCTTCAAAGATTCCTACTGACATACATTGCAAAGTTTTACCCAGTAAGTGATTAATGCCAACGAAAAAAAAACACCTTCAGGTGCCGTCGCTGCCCACGCCTAGCACCGACACACCGAGCTCCCTGGGGGATTGCGGGCCCTCTTTTCGTGTCACGAAAACGCAGGAGAACCCCGCGCCCTGTCAGAGCACAAGGCACAGCCAAGTCCAGCATCGCCCTCGCCATCCCCACCGCTCCATCGCCTTGCGCGCTTTCTCCATCTGCGTGAGTCGGAAGCACTTCATTTCGGCTGATGTAATGACTCCTCGACCCAAATACATCGCCACTGACCAAATCAAAGGTGTTTTCGAAGTCATCCACCCCAACTGCAGCGTCCCCGCCCGCCGGGCACCCCCACGCCTTCCCTCAGCGCAGGGCTGGTGTCCCCGCTCCGTCCCTCGCCGAGGAACAGCCGGCGGGGCGGCCCCGCAGCCCACC
>JAVJGI010000014.1:114826542-114872449 GCA_035590275.1 Ibycter americanus | reverse complement strand
CTCACCGCGGCGGGCGGGCACGCGGGGCCGGGCGCCCCTCACCCTGCCGCCCTGTGGGGTCCGGGAGGGGGGGAACACACCTAACGACCTGTGCCTGTGCCTCCGAGTTCTCTGCTGGCAGCCCCCCGAGCGGGTGAGGCGAGGGCCTGTGGCAGTCAGGCTGTGGGCCCCTTCCAGCGAGTGGCCCCAGGAGCGGCCCTTGGGGGCTGCCAACGGCTGCAAGGGAAGTGGCTGAACAACGGGCCTTGGGCTGCTGGGAAAAGTGCCTCGGCCTTGGGAGCGTTTCTCGTGTGCTGGGGCCCAGAGGCGCCAGTGCCATTCCCTTCCGCTTCCGAAGCTGCTCCATACTGCTGCTGTGGCTCCCACTTTGTCCCTGATGTGCTATATCCTGCTAATGGCTGCTGTCACCCTCAAGGTTCCCCCTCATGTTTCCACACCTCTGCACCAGCTTCCCTGGCATCCCAGATCTTAAAAACCATAAGTAGTTGCTCTTAGTCCTTACCCATCTAACACTCCTGTGGCTCGTACAGTTTAAACACAGTCCAATCAAAAAATAACCATAAAAGCAACGACATTCCAACCAAACACAACAGCAACAGTCTCCTTGCTCTTGGGCTGCATTCCTTTCTCCACTTTATTCTTAATCTGTTTTCCATCCTTCCTCCCCCCAATTTAAAGGTCTTCTAGCCTCTAAGCTTGTGCTTTTACTTTTTTTTGCATTTTTCAGATACCATCCCCACCAGAGGAATTGCATAAATTGCATCAGCTTTTTCTTGTTGAGAGCATTTCCCTGTTCAACCATTATTGCTCTTACACCTGACCTTACTGCAGCCTAAGCAATGTGACAGATGCATATGGGTGTGAATAGGTGCCCCCACCCTATACACCCAGCCAAGCTGTGATCTATGTTTCAGTCAAACGTTTTTGACTCTATGCCTTGTGGATACAAGACCACGCTGCCCAAGCCAATGTTTCGTGATAGTATATAGTATAGATGGGGTCGGGATAATGCCCACACGTATCCTCTGCTTTTGCAGTGCCACGATGCTAATGCTGGCCAAAGACTTTTCTAAAATTCACTTGGCCTGCTAATGGGGCGAGGTTTGTGTGCCCCCTGAGCGAGCATCGCCCTGCGAGGGATGTGTGCATGCCTTCAGCTGAGAAATGGGTGTCTTTTTTTCCTGCAACTTGTAAAGCCATCAAGGAACAAAGATGGTGATGCAACTTCTGGCACAGTAAGTCTCTAAACTGTTGATTGCTGGAAGCTGGGAAATCTCACAGGAAGGATCACTGTGTGTCGCCTTGGATTTTTACGCTTCCCCTGAAAAAGGATGCTGTTGGAGAAATGGCACTAGGCTAGATGGCTTTGCTTTCTTCTGTTCCTAGATACCTGATACCTGCAGGGCTGCGGCAGAGAGTGTAGCAGTGTCCAGTGCCACTGCTTGCCCCCAGGAACACCTTCCTTTGTGGATTAAGCACATCGGTTATTGCTGTTCCCCAAAAGTAAAAAATACCATAAATTAAAATTAAATGTTAAACTGTTCCAATGGCAGTGGAAATCCCGCCCCCATTTTGCCTGCTGCTACCAGCTCTCTCCATCCTTCCTCAGGCTCCTTCATCTCCCCAGGAGGAAACACACAGATTTTAGTTGGGTTTGGTTTTATTCCGCCATTTATTTCTTCCGTTTCTCCCTCAGATTTCCATTCCCTTGCTTGGGACACACATACTCATTCTCTAAACAGGCACACGTATATCTATATATACAGTAAGGCACAATCACTCACATCCAGATGGGACAATCTGCTGAGAGAAGAAACAGGGTAGAGTGAATGGTTGCAGCCTGCCCTGGAATACAAGCTCTAACAAACAGATTAGAATGGATTCAAAGGCAACAGTGCTCCACAACATGGCTCAAAAGGATGTGGGGGTTGTGTTTGCCAACAAGCCCATGCTACGCAGGAAGGTCAACACCGCTGGCTCTCAGCAAATGACACCTCGGTGCTCTCACCTGGGAGAAAGAAAGGCAGGGCACAGAGCCACTTCTTTCCTCGCCATTTTAGAGCTGGTGAACAGAAAGGGGATATCCCTTAATACCATTGGGTCTGTAACACTGCTGTGTTGCGGAGCCCACTCAAGGACAGGTGTGGGCTGTGTTGTGTAAAATGCTTGTGCCTGACCAGAGAGTCAGGGACAACCCAAGCCTCCGACTCTGGTCAGCTGAACATTTGCTAGGAGGAGCTTTGTGATGGATGAAGAGGAGCTGGCTGGTTCTGCCGCTGGTCTCTGTAGCTGTGTCTGTGTTGCTGGGTGCTAGGTGGCTGGCAGCAGGTTCAAGCACCAGCCCCTGACCGGTCACACCACCTAACAGCTAGCTGACCCCTTGGCTCCGCTTTTGACAAGTATGGCTCACTGTCTCCAGCGAGCCCAGAACTGTCCACAGCTCCATGGCACGCTGTGGACATGAGCCCCATGGGCTTGAACCAGAGCAGCTTTTTCAGCGTTGCAGATACAGCTTCAAGCACTACTGTCAGGAAACTGGTCAGGCGAGGGTCTGTTATCTTTCCCCAGATAACTTCTTATGAGCAACAAATACTTTCCAGGTGTAAAAACTTTTTTTGGCTTAGCTAGGCCCATGACTTAACTAGTACCCCACAAGTGAATGCAAATCTAGTACAATGCCTGAGTACTTGGGAGGGACTGGCTATCTGACCCTCACCGATTCATATTCAGTCAGGCCATACGACTGGGAACTCGGCCATCTAAAACCTCTTCTTTGACCTACATAAAATTAATCGGCTGTTTCCAGTAAGCTAGGATGCCTTCTACCATGAGTGGCACTGGTGGCCACACACTGAAAGTTTAAAAAAAGGATCAAAAGATTGGATAGGGTCTGGAAGTGAGACTGACTGATGGACAGGTGGGCCTTCTAAATCTGGACCAGAGCCCACAGCTCGATAAGAAAACCTGCCCTGTTGACTTACACAACACATCTTTTCTGTGCATCAGATCCGTTGGTTGTTACCTGCCACCAGCACTAAAAACACCCCAAAGTTGAAGAACACAGAAAAATTTCTTACCACGGCTGGTTGTTTCACAGATCAGCCAGCTTGCCCCCTACTTCACAGGGATTTTATGCTTTATGAACCATGTCCTAAGAATTTTCTCCATGTTCAGGGTTCACATTGTCTGCCATACAGTGTATATGGAGAAAACATACTTTTTCCTACTGTTAAAACATTATTTACTGAAATTTGAAAACCCAAAATATTTCAAAAGAAGCTACCAAAAAGGCACCATACATGTATGTATGTAAGTGATTAACTTCATCTAAGACCAATGCAGGGGAGAAGAAAAAGACATTTTGGAGCAGGATGAAGGAGCAGAGGGACCAGGAGCGGTGGTGGCTGTTGACCCCAGGACAGTGTGTATCAGGTCTCTCAGGCCCCAAATATCACCAAGGAACGTCAGCCAACACCTCAGTTTTGAACTCTGAAGCGATTGCAAGCCAGTCTCTTGTTCCAACAGTCCCAAAATATGATGGTGCAAAGCAGAGAGCCAGCGAGCAGCCACTCAGCTCTGGTATGTGTCTGGATCTCGGGGATATCCGTATTGTGCTCCTCTCCAGCCACTGAAGGTTTTCCAGTAGCTTCCACCTTGATTGGGTTAGATGGCTCCTATTCGCATGTTAAGTCTCCTGTGCCCTGATTGGGTATGTCCTTTTGAGAGGGGAAAAGTAAGGAAATTATGAAAAATACTCATGGCTTTAAGTAAGTGCAGTACTGGGGAGTCTGTGACCTGGGAGTACTGTGGTAGTTTCCATACCAGGAGCCAAACACCATCTGCAGCCTGAGCACCAGCCTGCGTTCTTCAGTTGCTCCTTGCCAAACCAAGGAGGCATTTGAAGAGAGGACAGGTGGTTGAGGTGGAATGAGATATTTCCTCAGGCATCTGGGGCTACGTTATCAGTGGTTAGAGAACACATAAGAAGCTACGTGGAACAAACCCCTGCTTTAGCCAGTAGAAATCCTCTTTTATTCCAAGCAGCAGAGGCCTGTGTTTGTGTGCTTCCAGAGCTGATCATGAAACCGATATGTGTGCAAACACTATTTTTGCTGGCAAAGCTAAGAAGCTATAAACACATGATATATAGAAAGAATATATATTTATGCATGTATATATACAAAGTGTGGACACATACACATGTAAGGAGGCATACTGAGATAGTATATACATGGTTACTGCTGGGGAAAAGTACTTTCAAATGGCTTTCAAACCAGCAGTTGAGCAGGGTGCCTGGTCAGCAAAGCCTCTCTGTTTTACTGAATCCAGAATCAGCTTTGCTGCTTCTCCATCCTCTCTCTCTGTACCACCACCCAGGAGGGCTAGTTTTAAATATCCTGCCTTGCAGCCTCTGCAGGCCTGACATTTGAGACTTTTGTGGTATGGGGAGCAGCGAAAAATGTTTGTGTGTTCTGTCACAGTTGCCATTTTCATTACTAAACAAAACCTTCTGGTATTTTAGGAGCCATTATCATGCTGACCCAGCTTACCTGTGCGTCATGGTTACACTGTGCCCTTGTCCGGCATGGCTGACGTTGGAGGCTCATTGGCAGTCTCTAAGCCTACTGCGTCCTGCAGAGGTTCAGGGGCCAGTGGTGTTTCTTCAGTGTTTGACATTCTCTCTGCATCTGTGCTCTCAGTAGTCTCCTTTGCTTCTGCATCAGCTTCTTTCTTCTTCTTGTCCCCCTTTTCCTGTTCACAGGCACTGCCTTGCTGCTCTTCTCCCTGGGGACCCTCACACACCTTCTCCTCCTTGTTTCCAGAGGGAGGCTGGGGAGAGTTCTCCTCCCCTGGGGCACCACAACATGCTTCCTCCTCCTTTGTATCTGCTGCGTTGCTCTTGCAAGGAGTCATTTCATCTGCCTGTTTTTCTCCTTTTTCTTCATCTTCTGATCTGCTGGATCCTCTCCTTGATGGGGGCTTCTCATCAGACCCAGTCTGGTCTTTTTGCTCTTTGCTCCCTGTTTCTGCCTCTGTCTTGCCCTTGGGCCCAAACACCTCATCCCCATCTTCCTTGGCACCATTTTCTGGAGAGGAGATGTTGACCCCTAAATCTTCCCCATCTCCATACTCCGACAGAGATCTTCGGAACTTCCTGGATGGAGGCCTGCGCTTTATCGATCCCCGCGTCCGCACCTTGGAGGCAGGAAAAGCAGACATTGAAGCAGTCAAGAGAGTGGTACTGGAAAGCAGGAAAGCACAACAGAGGAAAATACCATGGGAAACTTGATTGCTACCCAGGTGGCCTCACTTTTCCTGCTCTGCCACTGAATGGTAGGGAGAAGAGGGCTCCCTGCCGCTGAAAGACTACTTTATAGGACAAGCAGCTCCCTATATATGCCTTCTTTCCTTCTGTAAAGATGGTGCCAGAGGTCATCACCCCAACTTAAACTGTTGCTCCTTGGCTAAGTTAGACCCTAAACCCAAGGATGCTGCATTCATTTCACGGATGCTGCTGACTTTGGATGTCTCAGCCTTTCCTACTCTTGGCAATTTGGAGGTTGAGGAAGAAGTCTGCACTGCAGTTGATGATGGTGAATGCAGGTTGCAGCTCCTCACTGAAGTGCTGAGCACTCTGTGGGGACACCTGGCAAACTTTCGTGCTCTGCGTGGCTCCCTAAACTGCACCTCAGCCACCTTTGACATTTGCTGGCAAATGGCACCACCTCCTCACAGTGCTCCCTGCCCAGGACTAGCCACCCTGTTACTGCTGAGCTGAAGTGACTGGGTCCTGCCGCTTCACCCCTTCCCTTTACCCACTGGGCCAGGAAGGCTGCTGGAGCTGGTGGACAATGAAGCTCCACGTGCAGGCAGGCAGAGAGGAGACTCCACAGAGCTACACTGAAAGGCTGTTTCAAACCCAGCGCATAGATCTCCTCCCTTGGCCACAAGTGCACACTATTATGGCAGGACTGAGGGCTACAGCCTCCTCTTCCTCTTCATCCCCAACCGATAAGCAAGCCTTTTCCTGCTGTGATGGAGAGATCCCAGCACGTACCCTACCTTGTTATAGCATTGCAGCTGAGTGCCTTCCGGGGGTTGATCAAAACTGACTGGTGTCTCATTGGCTTCAGCGGGCTGGGACTGAATCCCTGGGCTGCTGGGCGTTGAGGGAGGGGTGCTGAACGGAGAAACCAGGGTTTTCAGACCAGGGCTTTTGGGAGATGCTCCCGGCAGCAGAGCAGCTGGAGCAAAAGCCAGATTGGCCTGCAAAGAAAAATCCCTGTCACAGGCGTGCGTGACACCAGCGTGTACTACATGCAGTAACCACATGGAGGAACACTTGCTCTTGCCACGGGAGCCACCACATCTCTCAGCTGTCACAACCCACATGCCTTCTGGTTATGGGTCTCTCCTGGTGACACTGTCAACAAACAAGTCCGGGCAGAGAAGTTATGACTGGACATTGACCCTTCCCCAGTAGCTGGATCTCAGGACACGTCCCTTTGTCATTCTGAGGCCTTTTGGGATTTTCCAGTGACCCAGCCAAGCCAGCGCAGTCTACAGTGGCTGAGCCAGGAGAAAGTCTGAACAATCAGCCAGCAATCACCTTGAGATTTAAACCACCCCTGCGTGTGCCCAAGCAGACCTTGCATTTTCAATCCTGATCTGCAAGCCTTCTGAATGATCTGCGCAGTTGTGAGGAGTGAAAAGACGACTGAAAGAAGCAAGCTTGTGACTAACTGTGGCAAAACACTTCCTGCTGGTCTGTCACTAAGAAGCAAATGTCCTTGGGTGTGTTAAGAGGGACAGTGCTATGAATAGGCTTACGTTGTGTCAGGGCAGCCAGGAGGCATTCGGCTCTGGAGTCCCACGTGCTGCCAGGAGAGGCAGCTGGCAGCAGCACGGCACTATGTCTACAGGCTATCGAGTGCTGAGCTGCCCTCAGTAGCGTAAATCAGGCTCACAAAGAGATACAGAAAGGGCAAGAGGCACTGGGCCTGTTTGTGTGTAACTGGGGGAATCGGGGCGAGGGAAGCGCAGAGCTTCTAGGCAAGCACAGGAGAGTGCTGGAGCCCGGAGCGCACTGCCGGCTGCCAGGACCGTAGCTGTGCTCAAGGCCAGCTCCCCGGCAGGGTGCAGGTGACAGTTTGATTTAGACTGCTGTGAAGAAAGAGCTGGAAGAAGTTTCAGCCAAGGTTTCTCTCACTTTCTCTTGCAAACTGCATTTTAACTGAGGCTCCTGCCACTGCTCCCTACCTGAGCTGTGCTGGGGCCATGTCCATGTCCAGCTGTGTTCCTCCACAGATCCAAATGATCCCGACCCATACACTGACCTGCCTATGGACGTGCCTGAGGATCGCTGGACTGTTTCTGACACTGGTTAGCATTACAAGACCTGCTCTGCCTTCCTTGTTTGTGTATTGTGGGACTGGGCCCTCGCTGGTAAGGCCACTGCCCTGCTTACCTAGCTGTCACCCTTGGCTCCTGGATCCCCTTCCCCTGCGGCTGCTCCGCAAGGGAAGCAGCTAGGACAAACGCCAATCTGTTTTAATTTGCTGGGGCAGCCGTGTGGGCTCTTCCAGGACCTACCTGCAGCTTTTCAATCATGGGAGAGCTTTTCACCTTGACCTTGGGAATGGGGCAAGCATTTGGAGACCGCTTCTGCAAAACAAAATGAAACATGAAAAAGTCACAATAAAGTAGCTGAAAAAGAGGAAATAGAGTGAAGGCAGAAAACTTGGAAGAGATAAGCACAAAGTGCTAGCAGGGGAGCAAATGAAGCCTCATATAGTGTCTTCACACAAAAGTTTGCTTTCTTCTTTCCTGACCCTGCTCCCCTTTTGTTACCTAGCCATCCTAGGGCTCTACATACGTGTATCCTTCCTCTGGGAGAAAAGGTGATTATCTGCTTTCTGGCTGACATATCTGAGTTAGGTGATGTGTAATGGCTCAGCTGCTACATGGCCTTCATTAAGGTATCTAACCTATGACACAGACTGTTATTATTTCAGGACCAGACAGATTAAAATTCTGCCTTTTAAAGGGTACAAGTCTTAACATTGGTAAACATTGTGGACTTTTTGTGATGGGAAAGATTTTCTGCCACCACTTGACTAACAGAGTTAAAGGATATCCAATTAGTATGGGCCAGAAAGGCCTAAGTGGCCGGAAAGGTAGAGCTATGAAAGGCTGACAACAGTTTGAGAAAGTGACAGCATTGCTTTGAGAAGGGGCACATTGCTTTTTTCAGGTCCAAAGGAAAAGTAAAGTATCTAAGATTTTAAAGCTCATGCTCCTTTGTCATGGAGGCAGCAAGAGCCTGTAGCTGTCAGAAAAGAAGGACAAAGAACCACCTCCTTGCTAAGGGCAGGTGACAATGTGAAATTTAGTGGGTAGACCTCATACCCTGAAATACAGAAGGACAGAAGTGACTGGAAACGGCCTGAGCGTAAACTTCAGTGAGTAGCAGCCAGCTTACTTGGGCCTGCTCACTCAAGGGTGCTGTATGGAGGACACCTCAAGGCAATATTCTGTGGGTATTGCTGACAAGATCGCTCTTCAGTCTGAATTTATTATTCGCTTTTTCTGAAGAAGGAAAAATCTCAAGAGCAGAACCATTACGCCATTATACTCAAACCTCTAGAGCTCATCTAAAGGCAACAAACAGCATGGATGCTCCCTGTGCTAAGTGCTGTTCAAATCTCATACATGCCAGCAATTCCTGCTTTAAAATGCTTGAAAAGGTGGCATCTGAGTGGATCTGTCAGTGCTGTAAGGGTAAAAACAAAAGCAGTAGAAATGGGATGTGTATCCATGCTACAGGAGTGGGAAACACCACAGAGCTGCCTCCGAGGCAGTACATGCGTGTGAGCAGGGGAAGGTTTGATGCTGCGTGATAGATGTCTTTTGCTGCACAGCCTGACCTCTCTGCTACCTCCAGGCTCATGTCTCAGAAGAGAACAGGTTGCAGAGAGGAGAGACCTTGTCCCCTTATTAAATTGATACTCACTTGCTCATCATTGTCGCTTGTCTCAGTTTTGTGAGAATACAATGGAAGGGAGCATGGTGGTTTCCTCCGAGTTGGCTTATGTGGTGGTACCTAAGAGAAGAAAACAACTAACTCAGCAGCAGGAAGATCAGTTTTTTTAAAAAAGGAAGTGAAATTCAAGCACCAAAGGGTATGATCTGTAAGTGACCTGCTTGGATGGCAGACGTCAGCTTGCCTGAAGGAGTCATCCAAAGGCAGCACAACATCAGTATGTGGGCATGTGGCCAGCATGCTAGGTGTGCTTGTAGCATCTTGAACCCAATCCTCATGTTGGAAAAGCAGTCTGTATCTCTTTCCACAGCGTGGACTGTGACACTTCAGGCTTTGCGCAAAGGACTCTCTTCTAAGCTGTGGAGGGTGGAGAAGCCTTCCCAGAAGCTTCATCTTCAAAGCATCCTGCTGGAAACCCCCTCACGCTGGAATAGCTTGTTATTGTTCTCTGTCCCGTCTTATTACCAGGATTTCCTTTTAATGAGTCTCAGCTGCCTACCTGGTTTGTGATTTTCCTATTTTGTTTCTGATATATTTTAGGGGCAAAAAGGGGAATTCAGACTTTTTCAACATGCCCTACAGCCCCATTCATTTGTCTCTAATGAAGAAGAGAGGCTTGCAGAGACAAGTCCTCAGCTGTAACCTTTAATTTGATGAAGAAACAGATTCTCCAGGGGAGAAGGAACAAGGCAACTTAATGGCAGAGACACCGGTTCCTTCTGAAGGTTCTCAGGCTCTCAGAAGTATGAGAGTGCTCAACAGGAAGAAAAAGATGCATAGCACAGCACCTATGGAGTTGCTGCTTCATAACCATTGCTCTGGTCTTGAAGCCAAGCTGTCTCTTGAAGCTGTCTCTATTTTTATGCCAGGTTTGTAGTCTCCTGCCAAGCTGTTAACACACTTTTTATGTGTTAACAGACAAAATACTTGGATAATATTGTGGATCTTGGATAATATCCACAATATAATATTTGGATAATTTTGTTACCTTCTAACAGGCAGGCATGTGAAAAGTCGGATTGTGGTGTCTCTGCCTTCTGTAGAGCTGGCTGTTTTGGAGGACCTGTAGACTTGATGTCACTTAACTTCTGGTGGTGCTGCACCCAGCCATGGCAATGCTGCATCTCTAAGCAGCCAAGGGCAGCCCTGCCCTTACCCTTATGTCATGCTAGGAGGCAATAATATCGTGTCTTACTGAAACACCACCATTTTGCAACCATGAAATGCTGCACTGTGCCACAGTCAATGTGTCAGGGGTTCCCTGGCTGATAGGTTCCCCTTTGCTGGCGTGGGTCAAGCAAGGGTTAAAGACCATCCACTCAGCCATTAATCTGAAGCCAGCTTGAGAAAACCAACCGGGAAGTGACAGATGGCTTGGAGAGAAAAGACAGGAAACTTTGTCCTCTGTCTCTGGAGAAAATGAGTTTCCCCCCACCGTAAGGCCTCTCCACACTGCCTTGGCTTGGGAGCAGCAGAGGACTGCAGATAACACCAGAGAGGTCTGGGAACTTGCTGCCTTCTGTAGGGTGAGGGGCTCAGTGCAATTAAATCCCATACCTTAAAATGAGAAAATGACTGTAATGGGACAGATGGAGTAGTGCGCTGGTGAGTAGAGGGGGGGAAAAAAGTGCTTGGGAGGAGATTGGTTATTCCCATCCTGGGATTCGGCTGTGGGAATGCTAACCTCTGATAGACGGTGGCCTGCCAGCTGTACAGGACAGAGGTCATCATTGCATCCAGGTGAAGACAGGAGGGGTGACAGGGAAGATTCCCTTAGGCCCAGCCTGGGACATGCAGGAATCAGCTGAGCAGCAGAAGGCAGCAGTTCAGTTTTAAAGGGGCACCCACTGACTGTAGAGGGCCACCAGTAGACATTACCTCTTCTAAAAAAGTGCATAACAATACAGGGGGCTCCCCTAAAACATCAACCTCCATGCATAAACATTCTTTCTTCCTAAAAGAGGTATTCTACTGTTTTGCTTATCTGGTGAAAGACAGCTTGTGAGGTAATGCTTGGCATAGTGGGTTTTCAATAAAATAAAGTTTCAGCATGATAGAGATAGGCACAGAGTCTGAAATGCCATTGAGAAGAGGTAATGAGGGAAAATAAAGAGACAACTTTCAGACCAGTACAGATGGAATTACCCGGAGGAAACCTTCTCCTTTTGTGAACAAGTTGCTGGTGACCTGTCACTGGCTTCTACACTGTGTAATCTGTTGTTTGCTTTCTTTTTCCATGGCTCAGTATCAGCTATTTTATTACTCGTTGTTACCCTTTGCCCAAAAAAGCCAGCCCAGATAATATATGCATCACTGTCTGCTACTGTTAGGTATATACGCGTACCCTACCAAGCTTTACAGTATCTCAGTTACAGTGTCTAGTTGTGCTGAGGTATGGCTCTACCAAAATACTCGACCACACGTCAGTAATGCATGGAACATGCCATCATAGCTTGCATTGCCCTAGGAGACAATCCTTTGGGAAAGTTCAAAATCAAGGTGGATTCGTGCTTAGATCACTGATGCTCTAACTTCTATGGGCAGACGCAAACGCCTCATTTCCCACTTGATTACCTGCTGGTGGCTGCAGATCTCCTTACCTCTTTTCCAGTGATATTGGCTGCTTGCTCTTTGAATTTCCCTGCTAGCTGAGCCACTGAGGGTGATGCCGACTTGTCCACCTCTGAGTTGGTCTCTGCTGGCCTGTTCTGACAAATTGGGAGCAACAAGTTATGAGCAAAGGCTGGGAAAAGCAAGCAGGCTAGAGAGAAGCCTGCATATGTGTTATAAAGTTCAAGTGTAAGCAGGGACTTAAAGCAGAGTTTCTCACATCTGGTATCAATCATGCAGTCTTGAGAGCAAGAGGTTTGGGAAGACAGGACCTAGCAGCATTTTCAAGCATCCCAGAAAACCAGTAATTCATGCAGAGCCTTTCAGCATTAGCTGAAGGGCCTACACTCAATACTTTTCATTGGAAGCAAACTAAGTATTTCAAGCCAAGTGTCTGTTCCGTATCTTTTCCTCGCAGTGAGCAGATGGAGCAGGGCAGTAAAGGACGTTCCCATACACCTTCTCAGCCCTCCCATCCCTTTTTTACTGCCCTGATCACCAGCACCCTTCCTCTTCCAGTGATTCTGCTGTGAGAAGCATTCCCTGTCCTTGCAGCAAGCCAGCATCTGCTTGGGGATGTCCCTGTGCTGTTCGGCTTTTTTGGCATTGAAATACTCAGGCAGTTGTGGGGGAGAGAGGAAATACCAGGGCTGAGAGAAGCTTCCCCTCCCCTGGGTCAACAGCAGGCTGAGAAGCAGGAGGCTTGCTGGAGACTAGATGGTGTGGCTCTTCCCACAGCACACAGCCCTGGTGTCATCCCACATTTGCCTGGTTTTCTTTGCTATGTGTGTATCAAGCAATAGGAGTAGAAAGCCTTGAAATCAAAGCTGATGAAAGGAAGCCTTTGTTCTTTATCTCTAGTATCTGATGCCAGGGAAAACCAAACCAGAGGAAGTGAGAACAACTAACCAACAATCCTCGTTTTGTTAGAGGTGGAGACCTCAGAACAACAAACCAGGCTACAAAACATCAGCAAGGAACCTCACACCTCCTCACCCTGCATCACTGCCATGAACGCATGACCACACTTCTCACCCCTCTACCTCAATACTCTTCTGCTTCTCAGTCAGAAAGTTTCCCCAAAGGCCGTTGCTACAGGAATAAATTTCTGTTTCTCCAAAGGCTCCCGCAGAATCCTTATCTCTTTATACTGCTCTGCCTGGGAGGGACCTGCTGTGTTGTTAACACAACCACTTCTTCAGCATTGCTGGAGGTGAAAGGCCCATGAAACACCAATCTGCACCACATATGGACCGTCTCCTTTGCTTCACCACACTACAGGGGCTGGAGAAATAGCCATGGAAACTTGAAATCATATTGAAGTAGGAGTTTCTTTAGACTCCTAGTTTCTAGATTAAAAGCAAACCAAGGAGCTTACATTAAAGATCATCTCATCATTTGCTGCTTGGGGCACTCGCTAGCCTGAAATACCTGGTAGAGAGCAGCATGGCTAAGGCCTGTTTGCATTGTAGAAAAGGGCCTTTCCCTTTCTCAGAGAGCTGTAAATAAATGATCCCAATAATTGCTGTCTTCTTTCTCCCAGGCCCACGACCCCCAGTAGATGTTTGCCATTCCCTGTTTCCAGAATCCTGACTACATCTCCCCCATTAAACTTCTTGTAAGCTTCGGACCAGCCTTCCTGCATCCAGCCACAGAAGCCATATCAAGCTGTCTCCTCTCAGTGAACTTCTAGCACCTTCCCCCCATGTTTCCAGCCTTCATTAGAGTAATCACAGGCAGGGGAAGTGGCAGATAAGGGGAACGGAACAAACAGTGAGGTAAGCAGATCAGTGGAGCAACCTGCTGCACATAAAAAATAATGGCTGGGCTAAGTGGGGAGGGAGAGCTCCAGCTGGGATTGTTCCCAGCTGCAGGCTGGCTCCCTGCTGTGAAGTGAGGGCAGGCTGGAAAAAGGAGGGAACAAAGAATGAACCTGGGGAAGGCAGGATGGATTAGGAGGCTTGGCTCAGCATACCAGCTCCCAGGATACCTGGGCATGGTGGAAGGGACACCTGAGCTGAGGACTCAGTTGAGGCTGAGGAGCTGCAGGTGCTCGTTGTCTGTGGTGGAAGGGTTGCCTCCCTCATAGTCCCTTTTTCTCCAAGAGCTTCTTTCACAGCCTTTCACCTTTACCCAGAAAAGACACTGCACTTCCTCTTGGCCTCTTTGACCTCTTGTTTTGGGGTAGTTGCATTTTTTCTTTCCTTTTTTTAAAAAAAAAAAGTTATTTTTAGTTACAGTCTGAAAACGCAGCTCCCTTTCTTTGGAGTTGATCAAAGCCGTGAGGCTGCAATGATTCCACGCGTTTCTTGTTTTGCTGGTAGCAGGCATTGATTGCAACGCAGCTCTCGCTGGCGCGAAGCTCGCTGGCCAGGGTGCAGGAAGCAGTGAACATGCCATTCTAAGATTAGCACAACTAGCCCATGGGCTGTGTCCTCCCAAAACTGCCAGCTGCAGACTCTCCGATTACGCTACGTGTTTTGCAACAGGAAAGGTCCTTTCTCAGATCCTTTCTGGCAGTTACGCTGCCGTCCTTTATCCAGCTTTTTCTACAGCTTCTTTTTTTTTTTTTCCCAGCTGGTGTGCAAGGCTCTGTGTCTTCTAGTCAAGGGAAGGTGCCATACTGGGGCACTTGTGCAAAAAGTTCCCTTCCTTGCACTGCAAGGAGAACATGGTCTCCCTGACTTCCAGGGGCTGGACTGGCATGGCAGTCTCCCTCCCACTGGGAGGCAGGTGGGAAGCCTCACTTTCTCACTCTCACCCCAGAGCACGTACCAGCCCTCAGCTTTTTCCACAAGTAAGACATGTGACTTCTCCTTCACTCCAGAGCTCAGTGCTGGCTTTCTCCAGCCCCACAATATTAATGCAGCCTCTCCCATTCCTGGTCATTCTTCCCATCTTGGTGACATAACCCACCACTTTTCTAAAGGATGAGGAGGAGCAGCTCTGCTCTTTTTTTGGCAAAAAAAGGTGAAATTACTCAGATGTGAATTTTGTGCTCTTTGCAGGCAGCTGCGGATTCTTTTCCTTTTCAGAAGAGAAGCGTGGTCAGCCTGCGTGGGCTAAAACCAGTGAGCTAAGGTAAAATACTGATTCCATCAGTAATTTGGTGTCTGCTACTCTGAGTTCTTTAACTGTTCCATAAAAATAAGTGTCTAAGCATTGTGAATTCTGGAAAAAGTCAGACAGAGTTGTAAAACAGGAATTGAATTATACTATCAATTTAAGCATGGCACTGTCTGCAAAAGAAGAAGTGCAACTAGCAAGTTCTCTGTAAGGGGTTTCACTTTCCTCTTGTAAATAAGTTTATAAACTTGAGTAAATTTCAAACCGGTTTTCAACCCCATATTTCTTCATCTGCTTTTAAAATGGAATCTGGTCCCTTTGGCAGCCCTGAAGAAGACAGTTCTGCCTTTATTTGTGGGTTAGTTACAATCATGGCAATTCAAGCTTCCCACCAAAGCCTCTCCTTCCTTATGCTTTGGAGTCCTTGCCTCTGTTGTGAGAGCAAAACTGACCACCAATCGCTGATTCTGCAGACTGCGTGAAGGGGAGGCCACAGTTTTTAGCACAGATCCCTGCTTCTCTCAGAGGCTGCCTGATGGAAACACTGCTAGGTCCCCACAGAAATGTCCCATGCTATCTCTGCTATATCTTTCCAAGGCAGCTGGGAAGCTCCCTGAGCAGAGATGCCTTGATACTGTGGCACAGTCAGCTCTGGCTAGCACAGTCCCAGCTGGCGTTCATGTGCCAGAAGATGTGCGGATGAGTAAGGCTGCCTGATGTGGGAGTAATAATGTCTGACAGAGGGGACCCCTCAGTACAGCAGTGTCACTACCTGGCTCAGTGACATTTGCCAATTCTCCTGCTAGAGCCCATGGAACCATTGTGGGCATCAGGTGAGAGAAGGTGCATGTTAGAGGCCCACAGAAAAGAGGTCAAGAGACTGAGGAGTTTCTCTGTGAATACTGTTTGGGTACTCACAAAGAGCTCTTCTTAAAGACCACAAATTTGAGCTATGGGTGGGAAGTATCACTGCAGACCATGGGCTTCTTATGAAATCAAAATTGCAGAGAATTTCCACTCCTGTGGGAAACTGGAAAGCTAGAGGTGGCTTTGGAGATGAATTTGAATGTCCTGCTGGGACTGGTGCAAAACTGGCTCCAACAGCCTTCAACTAGAAGTTTTGATCATGACCCTTGCAATTGATAGTTATCATGACTACACCTCACAGGACTGGTATCTCACCAGTTTTATCACTGCCTATAACATGCTACTGGAAATGCTAGCCTAAAAGGGTACCGGTGGGGGTCAGAAGCAGATACTGAAGGATTTGTGCACCTGGTTTAATTGATGAAAAGAGCAAAGGTGTATTAACTGCCATACAGTGGAGTGGTTTGGCTTAAGCAGCACTTAAATACCAGCTGAATAATAGCAGACATTTGTACTGCCCTACTCCACCCCCACCCCACCCCCCGCTATGAATCCTCTGACTTGTCTGCTTTTGCAGGTAGGATATTTTGGGCGGACAGAGCACCTTTTGTCTGAGATGCAAGCCCTCCGCAGCACCTTGCAAGGCTGGAGTATTCAGTAGCTATATCAGTGATGGTTACACAATTTTTGATACTGGTCCCGTGCACTTTCCATCCCCATCCTCATGCAGCTGCATCTAGATGTGGGTTTTGAGGCCAGTTCCTGACCTTCTCATCCCACCCTTGCTTCTAAAGAGCTTTGCAGATTCCCTGCAGCCTGTTCTCACACCAGTCCATCGTGCGGGCCACCTCCAAATGCCCCGCACTCGCACAAGCTCTGCAAAACTCCCCTGTGACTCTCATGGGGGTTTTTCATTGCTGCACATACAATCTACCTCAGCAAAAGTAAATACAGCAAAAATAATAACAAATATAGTGTCAGAGGCAGACATAATAAGGCACCCAAGGCTCAGGGCTGGTGTCTTGATTACAGAAACAGGATCCAGAAATAGTGATCCTCAGCACCCAGCTCTCAACACTGCGCCACAAGAAGGCAGTTGTCAGTATGCTAGATGAAAACAAGAGAGGCTCAGTGCTTCTGAGGTGCAGTTTCATAAGGTCCTGGTTTTGGCAGAAAGACAGCTTATATTTCCAACTGCTCATTCTCCCTTGACCTTTCCTTTCCCCCTTCCCCCCTCCAGTGTGAGTTTGTGGGGCTGTGCTGTAAACTGGATCACTGAAATGATCTGGGCTAAAAATACATCCCTTAACTCTTTACAAGGTTATTTTTAACTCAGATCATTTCAGCAATTGAGTTCACAGCACAGCCCGACAAGCACTTGCACTGCTGTGGCAGGAGGGGATGGAGGGGTAGCAGGGGCAGCCTGCAGCACAGGGGGAGGACATCCCTGTAACTGCTCTGGCCACAGCTTGGGGAAGTTGCATCCTTATGCGTCCTCCTGTTCAGAGGGCTGATGTGACAGAAAAATCACATTTTTGTATGCCTGCTGGTAAAGGCTGTTTTGGTCTGTGGCACTGGTATTTCACCCTGCAATCTGTTGCCTCCCGCCTGAGATGCAGCTGAGTGCTGGCTGTGAACCCACGGAGCGCCTGTCAGCCACCACAGGGAGCACGTTACTGGCAGCTGAGTGAATCGGAAAAAGTTTCCGTTAAGCATCTACAAAAGCCCCACAAATACTGTGTCAGAGATCTCCAGAAGCCCCACTTCAAACAGGAGCAGCCACGCATGTGGCTGGGGAGTGGGTTTTCCTTGCTGCATGGCAGAGGAAAAGCTCTACACCTGTGGGACCTGCTCAGCTAAGGAAGAGATGGGGGACCCATCTGTGGGGAGGAAACTACTTAAGTCAAAATAAACCATCATCACACTCTGTCTGGAGGCCAGGAAGAAACGCTGAGAAGCAGTGTCGTGATTTCCTTTCAAATTAAAGCATCAGCCCCCACCAAGGCACTGGATTTCAGGAGGGCACAGAGCCCCTTGCAGACCCCTTCTTCCCTGCCTGGCTTAGCCCTCTGCAGGCAAAGGACATGTCTTCTGCACAAAGCCTTCCCAGACATGACACCGACCCTTCTCGGTTTTCAGTAAGATAGCTGCAGGACTTGAAGAGCCAGGCAGTCATAGGCCCTGTCTGCATGGGAAAGCTTACACCACTTATACACACCAGGCTAAGTATCTCAGCTTGTGTGGGGAGCAGCACAGCCTTCATCTGATACAGGTGCCTGTTTTCAGCGTAACTGAACTCATTCGCAACCAGCTTGGCTGAAAAGAGCCATGCTCAAACTTCTCAGATACCTGTTTCTGATGCAGAAAGCCGCTAAGCTGTAGTGGGGAACGTGCCTCCTTCCAGGACTCCCTGGGGGTGGGAGGGGGCTGAATGTCTCCTACCCCTGCAGTGAGGTGCTGCAGCCTCTCTCCTGAAAAGACTCCCTCGTAGCAACGGGGTTTGATGAATTGGAGATGTCCTACTCGCTCGCAGACCAAGCAAGAGAGAAGTGATGACAGTACTGGCTCCTCCCATACTGCCCCATCGATCTGGGGTGGCCATTTCCATAGGCAAGGGCTAATCCCTTCTCCCTGCCCTATCTTTTATTCAACCGCTGAGGCCAGCTGGAGGCAAAAGGCCACTGAATGTTCACACAGTGCATGATCTAAGGTACAGTTCCTGTCTATCTGGAGAGGACATGAACTTATGCTCTAGAGAATGCATCATGAGCGCATCTCATTACCAGCCAAACACACCACTGTGTCAAACCAGTCCTACCTTTCTGCAAGCCACAATAATATTCAGTAATGACGGAAAACATAACAGTAATGTGTCTGTGCGAATTGAAGTAACAAAATCTTTCCTTCAGTTAGGAGTATCTTTGGTACCTGTTCTAAAGGCAAGTGTCCAAAGGGGCCAATCCACCAAACTGTGCTTTTCTATCCCTAGGTTCATGTATTATTCAAGGAAGATAATTTAAAGAAACTTGGAATGGGTCCCTGGGTGTGGGTCTTAGCCTTGAAGCAGAGAATAGCACAGAATGGACAAGTTTAGGTTCACCTGGGCCTATCTACCACTCTTTGTCTTGTTCAATGGCAGGAAATAGGTAACTGAATTTTCATTTTCAACCACTTCTTACAGGCATCAGTTATTTTGGCTCTCACGTTTTATAAGTGCAGATAAGATTAGATGGGCAGCTCATAAGGAATTCCTCTTTAAATGAACTAAAAAAAGCTCAAGAATAGTTTTTCATTAGGACTGGACCCAATTTAGCGATGGAAAATCTCTCTAATGTGTAGTTTATAGTTTCATTCAAAGCCATCTCTCTGCATCTGCCACTTAGATGAATCCCTATTTGCACCCTTCTGCCAACATAACCTGAACCGATTGTTTATCTGTGTCCGTATGAGTACAGCAGTAGCATCATATTGAAAGGGGAACATTGTTCGGACTGGGAAGGGAGAGGTAAGTTAGCAGGGTAGGTTTAAAACACAAACTCCCCCAAAGGAGCAAAGTGAAAGGCAGGAGGGTGGGAAAATACCTGAATCACAGCGTGAGGCATTGGGTAGCAAAAATCAGGAGAGGCTGCTACCCACAGTCTGAGCCTGCTCGTTCTCCTCGTGATCCATGAAAGCATCCATGCAGGCTGAGCACAGATTGCCCAGGAACTGGGTGGGCTCACACTAGCCTTGGTCCATTTTTTACATCCCTAGAAGGAAATCTCACCATGCCTGTTCTGTCTGGAGCTCAGCAGTGTGCTGGGCCCCTGTCTCAAGAAGCAACACATCCCAAGATGTAAGCCCTAAATAAACAAACCTCTTCTTGCTACACTGACCCCTCTCCATCCCAGTGAAGCATCCTTCTTCCCATCTCTCTCTTTACCCTTCTTCACAAACCATTCTCACTGGAGATCTTCCAGCTCTCTATTTCAGGAGGGATTTATGCAGTTTATTTATTTACTTGGTGTCTTTTCTGGTAATGAAGCTGCTCCTTGTCTGGTTGTGGTAAACTTTAATTATTGGCAGAAGCCCCAGCTAGAAGTGGCTGCAGCTGTGGCTCTGTGATACCTTATAGCCAGGCCTGTCCTTCATTGTGTCAGCGTAGCCCGTAGCACCCTTGGATGCAAGGCCAAGGTTCCTACTCGCATTTCCTACCATTTGGTATACAACAGGACCAGTAATTACTGTGCTGTGCTCCACCAGAGCAAAAGCTACCACGTGAGCCGCTTCTGCACCTTCCTCTGGTGGGGCTAGGCTATCTCTGCAAACTTTGTGTGTCAGAGCTTTGCCACAGTTACTTTCCAGGAGAGGACAAGACCAAGAATACCTTGCAGATCTTTCAGGTGCATCCTAAATGCTAGAAAAGAAATTGTATTTTTCTCCTTCTCTCTTTCTGTTGTGTTTTCTTTGATCAGCCTTTACCAGAAGATAAACACCTCTATTTCATACCCTAGATGAGAATTTTGTGAGCTTCAGGAATGGCAGTGTGCACAGTCATCATCCTTTTCCTCCAAGCTGCCATCAGATGGCTGGACAAAGAGGAATAACTGGCCTCAAACTGTCATGGGTCCCCCACTGCCATGATGCAGGAGCAAAACACAACAGAAAGCTGGGCAACGAAAGCAGCATTTCCATTTGAAAGATTCAAAGATAATTCTGGAGCTGATATCAGGACGTACAATCTGGCTGTGAAAGAGTATCAGGGTATGTTGAGGAGTGTCATGATGATCCCAGCATTCTCTGCAAAATCCTTGGCTGTTGTTTGCCGGGACTGGCATTTTAAAGGTCATGCAAACAGGTTTCTAGTTTAACTTGCAACAAAAGGTATTAGTGGTAAGCCCCTGTCTGTCTCACATGAGAGCATGCACAACTGTGCAGAACCATTGCATTTCCAAGAAAAAGCTTTTTTTACATTAAGGTCGAGCCTCAGCCAGTGCAGAGTGGCCTCCACGTCTGGTTGATGACACAAGCAACAGATTCAGTCTTCAGTCTTGCACCTGAAAGAAAGTCTTGCACAGGGAAAGAAATCTGCAGCCTGTGGGAATATATTATGAATGCTGGAGTTTGGGCTCCAGATTTCTGAACACTCTGAAAACAATGGGACCTCAGATTAGGTTTGGACCAGTCTGAGCTCCTGGGAGCCAAAGACAGGCTTAAGACTCCTCTGGTTCAGGGGCACATCTCTTCTGTACGTATCTCTACGCAGCTGTAGACTGCCTTCCTTCAGACAAGGAAGTGCTCAGTAACTGAGAAATGTCCAAAAAAAGGTCAAAAAATACTAGACACAGAAGATTTGCAGACAGCAGGAGGTAAGGACTCCTGATTACACATGCTACCTTCAAGGCAGTCAGTGTTGTTAGAGCTCAGTGACTTCTAGCAACTTTCTTCAGTTCTAGCCTTAATGAAAACAGGGCTCTCACAGCAGCCCTAACAAAGATTTGACTAGAACTACCGAAATGCACATTGCAGGAGCACAGATGTCAACTTTCCTCTTAAGTTCTTCCTTTTGCAACATCTTCAGTGGAGAGCAAGCCTCTTGCCTGAGTATAAATCACTGCTGGTCTGTCTCCTGAAGTCTGCAAATAAGTTAGCCACAAGGACAATTGTGAGAACTACAACATCCCTCCTCAGAGTGGTACCCAGGTCAACACTTATCCCACCACAGATGAACAAACAGATTGAGTGTGTGTCTGAACTGAACTGCAAGGCTATTGCATAGCTATAATGAGGGTGATAAAGAAGAAGGAGCTCTGCCTATAACACAGGGCTGAAGAGTATGAGGAAAGCAGGCTGCAGAGGAGGATTGCATGTCTGGTTTTAGGAGAAAGGGCAGGAGGATCCTACTTTGCATAAAATATGTAAAAATATGTAACATTTCCCTGTGTTTGAAAAGAGTTCGCTTTAAGGCAACATTTTTCTCAAGACTTGCAGTGGTCCGGTCTTCGTTTTCTCCTGAGAGTTCCCCTGTGAACTGCTGCCATCCTGGCACTCAGGGTCAAGCACTGCCCAAAGGGTAACGTGAGGATATTCCAGCTCAGCAACGATGAGCAGCTTTTATCCAGAAGACAGCAAGCAGCTCCCAAGTACAGTGCAGTATTTCAAAACTGCAGAGACTCAGATCTGCCAAATTTAAAGTCTCACAAAAGGAAGATTCGGGAATTGGGTGGAGGTGGGAGATACCATGTAGCCAGAAACTAGTAAAGGGACAAATGCTTTTCGTAGGAAGGGGCACTGTGTTGAACTTGTTCGCTATACTGTAAATAAATGGTTCATGTACTCCCTCCCTTGCCTGCTAGAAGTAGAGGGGAAACTCCTGATGGTTTTCCTCCTCTCAGTGGTTTGAGCTACCCATGCCTACATGTGAGGGCTTGGATAGTTAGCCCCATGGTTGGAGTGAGGCTTTTCTCAAGAAAGCATTGCTGCCTCTTTGGATCAGAAGTTTGCTCGGGGTCTTTCTCTCGGGGTCCTTCCCTGATACTTTCCTCCAAGTGACCTTGGGGCTGCCTAGAGCTCCTGAACATCAAGGCAAATGGTTCTCTTGAGTAAAAAAAACCCTTAATTGTGCTGGGCAGTGGGGACCACTGGGTGGTGGCTGGAGTTAGGTGGTGGGGTTCAAGAGCAGCGCAAGTGCAGGTGCATCTCCATTGCCCCCAGTGATGCTGTGGCTGCCTCTGTCAGAAAACCCGGCCAGTGCTGGGCAGGAGACAGGCAGCAGAGAGCAGCCAGAGCCAGACATGCAGGTGAGGAGCTGCACCCTTCACGACAGAATTATAGGAAACATCTGTAGGCATCAGGAAATCAGAAGTGGTGAATACACTATCTACTTTCTGTTTCAGAGAGTGCGTATAATGAAAATAAAATGAGATAATCGTAATTTTAACCTTCCCTCTGAGAAGTCCTTCCCTTTGCTGTTGATGTATTTCTGTTAGCAAAATGGGTGTGATGCTAGTGTTACTAGCATTGTTTATCATGACACATGGTTGGTACCAATGCAAGATTTCTCCACATCTTCCAAAAGGCATCTCTTCTCAGCAGGGTAACTGCATCAGGCCTTATTCTCATCTTTAACTTGATGAGGTGGGACTGCTGCTGCTGTCCTCACAGTCTCCTGGGTCCAAAGTGGAGAAAGCAGCCTCCTGTTTGCCTCCATGGGGTCCGTTAGTAACATGCCCTAACATCAACAGTCTGGGCTGGAAAGACACTTATATAGGAAGGGTATGCCAGCTACCTTGCACTAGTCTTTGGCTGGTGCTGGAAATTTTTGAGGCTGAATTTATGTCAAATTGTTCTTTAATTCATGCCATGGTATGTAGCTCTCAGGAGTGCCTGGCTTGTCTTGCTAAGCACTGTGTGATGCGATCAGCAAAACCAGCAAATATCACTATGAAAGGTACAAGTGAGATCCTGAGTCTCCCTTTTAGTAATGACAATATCTGGCAATTGCCTAGTACCTACATGTTCCCAACACTGCACAGGCTGATTCATTACAGCAGCATTACCTCAAACCTTCATGGTTACGAGCCTCTGCTGAGAGGGCAATGTATGGGCTTGTGCATTTTAATGCATAGGTAGCCACTGCTGCATACCCCACAGAACTGGTCCCAAGGGAAGCCAGGGGTTTTTCTGTCAGGAGAGCACTCAGATCACCAGGCAGGTGTGTGAGCTCCCATCTGCCCCTGGGAACCTGCAATTCTTTGCTACGTGTTGGCATGGCTTTAACAGGCAGGCTGGCAAGTGCTTGCCCTAGCCTTGCCCTAAGCACCGGATTAAAAAACATCTCCTGATAACAGACCAAAGAGTTGGAAGCCCACACCCCCTGAGAACAGAACGGAGCCCAGGCTGTCTGCTTCCTGAGCAAGTGTCTCATTGCCTCTGTCAAAGGCTGCCAAGAATGGCTTGATCAAGTGCCATCGTTACCAAAAGAGGCAGCGAACTGCAGCACCTGGTCTCAGCTGTAACCTCAGCCTGTACCCTACAGAGACGTCAGCAGCTCTTGCCCTGCTGTGCCCTGTGCGGGATAAAGCATCTGGCTGTTCAGTCATGGCTCAGGGACGGAGGCGGCAGACCATTTTAAATATAAATCAATTATTTTATGTGTGTGCATATAGTGGTTTGGGAGTCCTTGACTGAGGTGATTGCAGAAACCTCCAGCAATACATGGGTTTCACAGTTTCCTTTTCTGTGAGAAGCGCTTTTTGGGAAATGCCTGATGCTGTTTGCTTGTGTTCGCCATGCTCAGAGCATTCCCCTATGGAGACGAGTGGAGAGGTGAGATGAGGATGTGGGGCAGGGGGACTGTGACAGGGAAGCACCTAATTCCTGATGCCAGCTTGGCCTGGGCAGCAGATCACCCATGGACAGGTCAGGTGGTGCAATCCCAGGCTTGTGCAGCATCCTGGGCACTGGCTGAATTTTAATGTTGAGCAGGCAGGTGCCTAGTGAAGCGAAGGAACCAGCAGAGTCAGGCAATGGTTGCAAGGGGTTTTCCAGGCTGAAGATGTGAATTGCAGGGTTTCAATTCTGCATTAGTCCTGTAGTTGATCTAGGACACAATAACTTGCTCTCAGCTACTCAAAATCCAGGACAGAATTTTAGTCTGGGCCTTCACAAGCTCCAGCTTGACACCTGGTCATCCATGGCACACTGATTCTCCACAACACACATGTCTGAGGACAAGCTACACTGCAATGCCCAGGGAAACCTGTATAAGGGATCTGAGCCCCACAGTCACAGGGTGTGGCATGACTTCTCATGGTGGCATCAAACTGGATGCATTCCTTTGCTGCTGTGCTCACACCAAAGGCATCATTAGTCCAGTCACAGCTCTCCATGAACATGCACCCAGACCAGGCATCTGCATTTCACCTCTGTATTCATCAGAAGTAGCCATCTGGATTTTGTGTGGTACAGGGTGCTTTGGGCACATATTAACTCAGATGACCTGTTGCCACAAAACTCTTCCTAAGCAAGTCCTAACAAAGTTCAGCACCCACGAAGGACCGATTTCCTCCCCGTGAACTATCTTTTTAATGGGATTTCAGTCTGGTTTCTAAAGATTTTTAAAAATTTGATGATATCCAGCGAGATTACAAGGGCATCTTAAAGATGCTTTGCTAGTGAGACAACGTCTCAGTCACATGCATCGCCTGTTTGTTCAGCTTACCCTTCCTGCCGGCGCTGTACCCTAACAATTGCCTGCGTAGGCTCAGCAAGAAGAGTCAGACTACAGTTCCCCTAGACCACTAAGTCAATAATGTAAGAGGAAGGAGAAGCTCAAAGATGTTGAAAGCAGTAACAACAGAACAACTGAAATGAGATGTAGTGCCAGAAGATGGCATATTCAAGAGGAAAGGCCCAAAAGATACTTGAAGGACAAGATGACTCCTGTTGCACTGAGAAGATAGAAGGCTGGAATGAGAGGTAGGAAGGTGAAATAAAAGTACCAGAGAGACCTGAGGCTACAGGGGGGAGAAGCTGTGGGACATGCAGTAAAAAAGTACGATCATCAAAGTGACTAGGTTTTTAATATGCATGACAACATTTGCTTGCAGACAGTGAAGAAGAAAGAGTAGGAGGGCTAGGTAGATGTAAGGGCCCTTTCTGAGACAAAGCTTTGTTCATTGTCTGGGTGCCAGGTTGCAGAGTGATTATGTCTTAAAATGTAGTGCTCTGAACTCACATGCAAATCAATTCTGTGCACACCTGTCTACAATGAGGGGTGATGTTGGCTGTTTCAGTCCAAAACATCCATGTAATTTTTCTGTTCCTGATTTTTCTATTCCTGTATTAATGATTGTCCCATGGTTCCCGGCCGCTCACCTACCATCCTGCGGTGGTGATGAGAGCGCTTGCATATCCGTCTTCACATATCCGTCTTCCCTGGTTCAGCTGGGCTATGCCACCATTGTTTGTTTTCTTTTTCCTCAAGTCTCTGTTCAGGCACCATTTATGGCATATGAAGGCACAGACCCCAGGTGATATCCCCCATTGCATATATAAGTGCCAGTTATATACAATCACTTATCCACCCAAATTCTGCCCTGGCATATGCCTATGTGCAGCAAAGCACCTTTACAGGCAGTTCACACTCCACCAAGCTGTTTACTCCCTCCATGCTCATCTGAGGAGATCTCTTCTTCCCTGATACTTAAGATGTGGGAGGCTTTGGGCACAGCCCTCATTGGGAGGCTTTGGCATGCCCCTCATTACAGACAGGTGTGCACAGAACTAGTTTGCACCTGAGTTCAGAGCACTACATTTTAAGACATAATCACTCTGCAACCTGGCACCCAGGCAATGAACAAAGCCTGTTCTCAGAAAGGGCCCTTACAGGTACAGAGTAAAAATCTACAGTGCCAGCCAGGCTAGTTGCCTACTGGCAAGGCGACCAGAGTGGCTGAGATAGCAGGGGAAACGGATAAGACTAGTTAAGGAGTCCAATCAGTTCAAGGAGAAATGGCCTCAACCTTTCCTGTAAAAGGGCTATGCGTATATAATTGCCTCATTACGAGCCCACACAGCTGCTTGCAGATAGGCCAAGCAGCCAACATGGAAATAATTTCAGGCAGCAGGAAAAGGATTGTGGATAAAGTTGATATCTGGCTGGATACAGTCATACCCACCCACGCAAGTGGAGAAACAATGGAGCAGCTCCTTGCAAGCAGGGTTTTCCCGTCACCTGAAACAGTGCAACTTCTAAAACACATCTGTGTTGGGTTTTAAGGCCAGGCTACACGGGATTCTCCCTTCTGAGTCTTTGGGGTGCGCTAGTGTCTCTGTTCAGGACTTTGCTGTGATGAGGGCAAGACATGCCTTTTTAGAGAAGGCTGAGCTATTTCAGATGCTACAGCTTCAAGAAAAAAAAAAAAAGAAATACAGTGACAGTTTAATGTGTGGCTAGTGTAGGTGGTAATGTATTTCAAACCATTTAACTACTACCCAGTGGTTCCCTGTACACAGCAAACTGGAGCTGAGCCATCAGTAACCTTAAGCACTGAAATACAAAGATGTGAGTAGTTTAACAAAGATCTCTGCAATAACTAAGTTTGACTACACTAGAGGACTAAATTAATGTGTATCCTCCCTTTATGAAGTCCTGGGAACTCAGTGTCCTGCTGTTTCCTTCTAGTTAATCAATCTGTTTTAAAATACTGGCTGTATTTATCTGGAACAAAGTTTCAAAAATGTTACTGGGTTTTTTTCCTAGTTATAATGAGCATTTGGCCTTTAAAAGAACAATGTTGAAGTTGCAGAGCTCTTCCCTTGCTCCAAGTGAACACCAGTGACACATCTGCAGCCTTTTTCCATCAAGTTTACAATAACTCTTAAGTATTTTGGGAGAAATACTTTGTGCCTCTCAAACCTGAGTGCTGCCAGTGAGCCAGAATCCTGCAGCAGATACACAAAGCATTCCTATTATTTGAGATTATGAAAATTTGGACTGGGATGCTGAAAACAAGGTCCCTTACTTTGAAATGCCCTGTCAAATACAGCTCTTTGCTCCTTTCTCAAAGAAGGTCACAATGAAGGAGGCCAGTGGCCATTAACTTGGCAGACAGATTTCCATGTCATCTGAGAGCCGACACACCACTTTCCTAAATAATTGAAGATCCTCACTCTCTTTCAAGCAGCACCACTTTTCATTTCTGCAAAATTAAATTAGATGAACACCTACACAGCTTTCAGCTCGGTTCAAGAAGACCTCTGGCTTTTCTGGCATGTCAGGCAGGATATATAGCCCTGTCATTAACTCCCCTCCATCTGATAGGAGCCCTCTAGCAACACATGCTGTCTGAAAACTTGGTTGATACAACCAGATGAGCTACTGCAGATATCTAGATTACAGATAATATACATGAAAGGCATGCAGGGGAAAGAAAGGGGTCGTTTCTCAGAAATTATCCGTTGAGTAGGTAAGTTGATGAGGTTGTGTTGTTTTAGGAATCCACAGACACTCCAAATGCAGAATAGCTCCTTCAAAGCCAAGGGCTGATCTGCACCCTGGTAGAGTGATGCTGATGTCCTAATCTACAGCTGACAACAGCTGTTACCAAGACCTCCGTCTGACTGGACTGGAGCGTATTGCTTCCCATGTGTCTCCAGCAGCTTGTACAACCAGTACCTGGCATTTGCCTTTGAGATACTCACACTACCAGCAAATGTCTCCATGGGTGGAGGGGTGAGATGGTAGTTCTGAAGAAGAGCAGTGATGGCCATCGTAAGATGTAGCTGCCTCCCTAGTGTGCTGTTCGCACCAGCTGCTTGTACAGAGCTCTGTTCCTGGCCAGGGTTTTCCCCAGGATCCTTCCCAGCTTCCTGATGTTTCCCTCTCAGACATCTGTTTTTCTTAACAGTCTGGGAACTGTACACAGCCTGTCAAGTTTTACCAAATTGATTGGTGGCTCTCTGTGCGTACTTCCAGGCCTTGTTCTGGGGAGCTCTTGCTGCTCTAGAAGGATCATCCTTTGGGTGATCTAAGGGGTGAGCTAACGGAGGAGCAACTGGCAAAACCTCCCAGGCTGCCTGCAGGGAGAGGGGAAATAGTGCAGTCCGTGGCGCAAGCACATCCCATCTCATGCGAGCAGTCTCCTCAACTAAGGCACAGGGGAGAGAGATGGCTAGGAAGGCTGGGCATGCATGCGTACTATTTCAGTGGGGAATAAAATGCATGAACCATGGTTATGATCTGATGCAGACCTCTGAGATTAACAGCTTTCTGTTGGTTAAAATGTGCCTTGCATAAAATCATTATTTTAAACCATCCAAACCACAGTGTTGCTTTAAGTGACTTGGGCAGCCCTGTAGCTGTAGACATGATGCAAGGCTGCACCCTGCTCTGACTACAGACCTGGAGACACTTGGGCAGCTGCTCTGAAGGAATCAGGCTGAGCTGATGGAACAGCCTTGTAATAGGAAAGGTTTCAGCCCGATGAATCGCCTTTCAACTGCTATTCAGTTTAGCTCCTCCCTTGCTTGCCTCACATGGGGTGAGGAAAAAAGCCCTGCTTTTAGCAGAGGTCTGAAATAAGATGAACTTCAACAGGAGGAGGCTCAGATGCAAGATGCTTCAAGTACGATGAGGAAGGGACTGCTCTTGGACTGACAGAGTGGTTAAAGAGGATGAACTTTAAGCAGATGAATATGCAGTATGCATTAATTATCTAATGTGAAGCTATTCAGAAGGTCAAAATAGAAACTGAAGTCACTGAAATATCAAAGAAGGGATACAGAGAATGGGAGAAGCAGGGACAATTCAAAATACTTCTGATAAATCCTGTAAGTAGACTGTGATACCTCCCCATTTAAACTCAGTGCTAGAGACAGTCCAGTTGTAGCAGCACAGGGATTCAATTCCTCTCAATTTACCACTCTGGGAACAGAAAATCAGAAGGGTAAATGAACCTACACAGAGTTCCCAACTGCTGCAGCTTCCAGGACTCATCAGTTAGAACTGTGCTATCTTTGTAACACATTGCTATTAAATTAGGTCTACACTGGATACAGGCAGGTCAGAGAAGGATGTTCATATTTATCTGAGCCAGGAATTTAGTCTAAAAAGGTACACAGATATGGAGCAGAGGAAAGCGATAGTAAGCACTCAGCTAGCAGCCAACTTGAGGTGTGAATGCTAAGCTATATCCGCAGAGATGTCTTTTTAGCTGGTCCCAGGAGAGCTCGGCAGCCCCAGTGGCACTGAGAATCTGGGTCTGTGAAGCTGCCTTCTCAGCATCTGCCATCCCTTCGGCTCCATCCAAAGACTCCAGTTTGCGAGACCCCTGAACACCAGGCCCTGCGCTGGGCTAATGGATGCAGGCAGCTGTAATCTGCTGTTGCGTTTGAAAATGCCTATTTGAATTCTCAGCCCAGTCTGGATCAGCTCTAATGATGCTTTAGAAATTTAGTGATTTCCACAAGTAAATGACTTTATTATATACCCTACGGAAAATACACACAAGTGATTCCTGAGCTGCAGCTTGGCCTTTGACATGGATTTTTTCTGTGATCTGAGAAAGATGATGATGTCTGTTTCCAAGTTAGCCTGCTTATAGATTTCTCCCAATAACCCTGCAAAGGAGAAACCCAATGTTTGTAAGAGCTTTGAAACACCCTACCTACTTCAATGCTCTATTTCTTTTTCCTGATGGCTGACTGAAGCTTGGTTACATGTTCTTTCTGTGGCAAGAAGGGGGACTAAGTTCCTTCAACCTCAGGCACAGTTTCTCCAGGTTAAAGCTGGGCCAGCGGAACCAGGTGTCCAGGAAGCACGGGCTCGGTGCCTGCACACCACTTGCTCAGCGTGTAAATCACCACTAGGAAGCTGTGGCCAGCATGTCGCTGAATTCACAGACCTTGAAATGAAAGGTGTTGAGAACAATCCAGCATTTTTTGAGTTGCAGAGCAAAGGCAGAAGAAATAAAGTATGAGAGTTTCATTACTTGACAGCTTTTCTTTCCCACAGGCTGCAAAAAGAAAAGGCTTCCAGCTTTTGCCTTTGAGAATCTACAGACTAGCGCCCACTACAAAGGCTCGAAGAGCTGCTGTAGATGATGCCCGCTTCACTTTGCTGGGGCAGAGTGTGAAGCTGCTGCGGGGGATGAACCCTGTGAGACTGGACCTTGAGCACCGCACTCCTGAGCAAAGCCCTGCCGGACCTGGCACATAGAGTGTCACTAGTGGCTCACCCACGTCAGGCACCTGAGGTCCGAACTGGAGTCGTGCGAGGTGCCAGCGCCAAGGGCAGGAGACTGGGGTGGGAGGGCAGAGCCAAGGATGGTGAGTCCCATGCTCAGTGCATACAAAGGGGCAGGGTGAGAGGGGCTGAGAAGAAATCCCTGGGTGACTGTAGGCAAAGGCTTCTTGAGCTGTACAGAGCAGGACTTGATGTTACACGAGACTGGAAGTCCTAATATGAGTGGAAAAAACAACTTTCCATTGAGCTGGGAGATGAAAAAGAAGGTGTTTAAAGACTGTTTCCTTTTTGTATGGGTGACCTGTCTGACTTGTTACTTTTATGTCACCTCATGCTCCAGCACATTCAACAGTCCATCCCTTTTCTTCCACTCTGTCCTCTTTACAGACACCTGCTGTCTAGAGGACTGATGTGCATGCCTCTGGTTTGCATGGACAGCCCCTCTGCCTCTAACTGGGAATGAACACCTGGAAACTGGGAATGAAAACACTGGGTTTTCATGGAGGGACAGTGTTGACAACTCCGTGCACTTTGTAAAGACTAAGTGGGAAACCAAATTATACTATGCACATTTCACAAGTCAAACACATGCTCGCTGCAGGGCCCAAGGGGTGAAATTCCTAGGAAACCTGGTCCACAAGCTCAAGTGTGTGTATATGAAAACAGGACTGGTTTCATCTCAACTTACATCAGGGGACCATGGCATGCTACAGAAAGGTATTTGAAGATGATTGACTTGAATAACTCATGATTGCTGTTGCAGTACAGTTTTAAAGGATAAAGAAACCCATTTTAAAACAGGAAGAAAGAATACAAGTAAATTTGGGTTTTTGTTTTACACAGCCAATAAAAGAACATTTCCCAGACTCTTGTAGATTTATTTTGACCTAAGCTTCCCATAGGCAGAAGTTTGCAGGGGTTGAACAACATATTGTATCAGGAAGAAATCATAAAGACTTTTGGGACCTGGTGCTGAATAGCTACTCACTTCTGCTAGCAGCCCCCACATGGAAGAACTGCAGAAACAGTGCAGTCCTGCCCTTCTGGTGGCCCTGGAAACACTATTGCTTGAACAGAATACAAGATCGCTCCTGCCATTATCTTTCTAATGCTCTGTCCAGTCTATTTTTGACTCTCATGGGAAAGAGATTTCCACTACATTTGGTTTCCACCACGCTATTCCAAGCCCTGCCAGACCTCAGTGGTAGAAATCCTTCCTGCTATTCGATGAGATATACATCTTCCCTTTAACTGGATCCCATTATTCCCAGGTGTACTGCTTTTCCAATGGCACTAATTCTGTTTTCTCTGTGTTTAAAGTTCTAGGCTACTGTCTTTTGTCTCACTGCAAAGCCACACTGACTTGTTAAACCCCATTCCTCTGAGCTAGCTTTCCCTCTCCTTTGCATTTTTGTGTCTTTCTGTGAACAAGTCATTGGTCTGCATCCTTTAGATACCAAGGCTTTCCAAGCTGCACTTGTTAATTCTCTGCACTTGAAAAGCTGTGACTTATGTAAGCAATAAATTTCTTGCCTTAAGAAGTAGCATGTAGCTTTGTTCAGTGATAGAGCATGAGGGAAAGGTATTATATTTTGTGAAGTACTTCAGGATGTTCAGAAAAGCACCACTGCATGCCATAATTATCAACTTGTACAAAAGCACCATCTGAGCTGTGGTCTGATCATGTGGAGAGGCGTTTGGAAGCCTGAGATGAACAGTGGCTTTGTTGAAGCTGGCAGTGGTGAATCAACGTCTTTTGCAGATTGGCCTCTAGCTATCCACACTGACCAAAACACTGCGTGCATCTTGTTGCAAAGGGTAAACAGGTTGATTTGCATAGGGACACTTGTACGCAAAAACCAGCTTACCGGCTTGCTGCCTGTTGCGTGGCTTCTGAGCTCTTTTAAAATTTGATTCTGAAGAACAAAAGAAAAAGGGCACGCATATATACCAGCCGTCCATCTGGCAAGTGAGGTCTAGGTCTTTGCCTGGAGAAGGCTTCCAGAAACACCTTTAGCAAGTGATGTGCTCATACCTGACAAGAATTTGGTCTGACGTCTTTTTTTCTTTCTAACAAGTGAAAACTTCATTTCGCACTAATGGGGCAGATAAGCCTCATTGTTCTCAGTACATTACCAGGACCCATACACTGGCGATAAGATATCCTAAAGATATGCCTCAGACTTGATATTGATGTAAAAGCATTTCTGGCAGAAGACTTATAGCTGGATACATTGTGGCTTGGATGCAATGAGACTTAAATCCATGCCTATGCAAGACTCCGTAAGAATAAAGCGTCCCATGCCTCTCATAATAACTAGGTGGGAAGCAACTGTGCAGTAAGTGTGTAATAGTAGCTTCTTCTTACACAACAGATCTCCTGTCTCTAGACCAATTTCATCCTTATGCATGCTGTGTTGCAAACTGCTAAAGGCATATAATCTTCTGTAAGTCAGAAAGACAAGACGTGCCTCTGCAGTAATATAGCATCTATAGGTAGCAAGAAGGCTTCACCAGTAAAATAGACAGGTCCTCCAAAAAAGGTTCTCTTGCTGCTGGGTACAGCTGCCATCTCAGATCCCAAATTCAGGCTGTAGAGTTGGTGTTTTAGGAAAAGGAGCATCCATCTTTCTACAACTGTTAACCAAGCACATGAAAACAGAAAGAAAAAACACCCCTAGTTCATATGGGCTTGGTCATTTCCATGATGAAAACCAGCAGTTTCCTAGCAGCACCTATTGATAAAGCAATGCTGATGTTTCCCCTTGTTCTTCAGATAAGCAGATCCTGGGAATGTACGAGAAGGTATGCATAATATGCTGCTCAGCAGTCACACGTCCTGCCAGTTAGACTGGAAAGAAAGGCTTTTCTAAAACACTATCACCATGACCCGGGATAATCAGACTACCAAAGTTTAAAACGGAGAGTGAGGGAGAGGAGGGGTTCAGAGGAATCATTCCTCCCCAGTGACACAGGAAAAGCTTTAATTCTGCAAACCATTTACTCTGGAGTCTCTGCTAGGTACAAGAAAGGGTCACAGAACAGCCCATGGGGTTTGGTTTTGTTCCTTTCTGTTCTTCAGGAGGGAGGCCTCATCCAGTCACTGGGATGTGGAAGTCTGGCAAACCTGATCCTTTCCACAATCCTCTGCTGCAGACATGTTATTTACTGTCAGGCAGGTCCTAAATCTGCCCAGACCTGAGGAGTAAAATGGGGTCATATGGTACCTCTCCTAGTTATATTTAAATACTCTTCCCTTTATCTACACAAACACTCTGTGTGAGTCCGTCATTTTGATGAGTTTGGGAGGAAACACTGAAAACAAGTGTATTTGAATTTAAAATGTTCTGTTAAGCAAAAAGAAAAAAAGAGGAGTGGAAAAGGAATGTTTTAACTTTTGGAATGAAAGCCAAGCAGCAGAGCTTCCTGAGAAAGGGAAATTGTTTCCTGGCAGGTCAAACCATGGTGTAATGCCTGTACTTAATCTTGGCCCTGCAGCTGCAAGGGTGGGCAGAGACCTCGCTCAGCCCACCTCACCTCTGCACGGCTTACTGTCCTGCTGCTCCAAGGACCATAATGGTTACAGATTTCAGCCCCCTTGTTTGCACAGTACCAAGCACCCTTTCCTCCATCCCCTCTGCTTCAGTCCTCTTGGCTGACAGGTCACATATCCTTAGTGCAGGTTTCCTAGGGACAGAGTATGCGCCTACGCTGAAAGAAAGCTGCCCTGTAGTTTGGGCCAAGGCGTCATTCCCTGTGGCTCCTTGAAGGATGCAGCAATTGGGATACTGGACCTGGAAATGTGCTCGGTTGTGATGTCTGGCTGACCACAGCACAAAGGAAGCAATGGCTTCTGACCTCACCTGTTGAGGGAGGGGACATGTTTGAAGCCCAGGAGGTTTCTGCAGCCTCCTGCTGAGATGAGGAACAGAGGACTGAGGAGTGTTCTCCATGTTGCACGCTAGAGGAGTGTTCTACATGTTGTGCACTAGAGGAGTGGGGCAGGACCCAGGGCCTCTTTGTGGTATCCTCACCTGACTCAGGAGGGGGCTTTACTGAAAAGAGCAGTGATCCCATCACTCCCTAGATGTCCCAGATGAGGACATTGTGGTGTAAGGAGAGCACAGGGCCTGGGGCCGGAGCCAGGTCCAGTAGGTTGCCCAGAAGCGAAGTGGTGAAGTGAGTGGAGAGCTGCTCTCAGCCCTGGAAAAGCTTTCCCTCTCCTAAGCCAGTGTAGCAATAGGCAAAATGAACATCTAGCAGGAGCTGGTTTCAGAAAAGAGACATGGGATTGGAGATGTCACAGAAAGAAATGAAATCTGTTGATAGGCACAATGAAGAGGAGAGCCTTCCCAAAATAAGCCTGGTTGCTGCACCCTTGCAGCTTAGGGAACCCATTGCACCATAGGGAGACACCAAAGTGAAACTCAGCCTTGGATTGCTTCCCTTTGCTGTGGCAGTAAAGTTGAAATGTCTCCATGCTCCCAAGCTCCTACAGAGAGGCTGGGAAGAGGAATGCCATGACCGCTGTGGAAAACAGTCTGCAGAAAGCCACAAGCACTTTTAGTGGATGCCTTCGCTCACAACATCTGGAGCAAGGTTTGGTACAGCTATGGGAATTAGACAGCTTGGACCAAATCTGAAGATGTAAACTAACAAACCAACACAATAATTTCCGCTCTTTTTGTACCATCTGTGCAAAGAATGTTTAGTGGCTACTTTTTTACAAGTGGCTTAGCTTTCATCAGTGCCAGCTTTATGCATTTGTGATATGAACTCCTCATCTTAACAGTCTGTGACATAAGCTTCATGATTTCAATTTCCTTTCACATCAGTCATAAGACTGGAAAGAAAACTGATTCTCAAATCTATCTTGCATCAAGAAGCTGGGTCTTCACAAAAAACCCCCGAAGATCAGACTCACAAAAATACACAAACTGCAAGAACAGGGGGTTTGCTGCCTTTTTCTCCCTCTTTGGGATCTTAAATGATTACAGTGACTGTTTTCAATGTGGCATGTTCCTGACAGCAGAATGGCTAAGACTGTAGGTACCACCCCCTAAGAGGCAGCAAAACCGCACTGACCACCCTAAGAAAGCGATCCTATCTTTTTTCTGTGGGTTTAAAAAAAAAAAGTAAAGGGTGTTCCTGCCAGAGACATGATGGAAATCAGCTGGCTACGTCAGCCCTCTGCCCTTTTTACCCTAATGCTGGTAATCCACATGTGTCCCACTAGAGCAAAGAGCTCGCCAGCCATGCCAGCAGGAAAGCGCACAGCAGCTCTGCCTGCCACTGATGAAGAAAATGGGGAAATGACAGAACTTCTCGTTTCTGTTGCACAGGACCATTAAACATGTTTTTATAGCAAAAGACTGTAGTGAGTCTCTGGGTCCTGCTCATGCTGCCTGTGAAAAACTCTCAGGAAGAAACAGAGCAGAGAATTGGCAGGTGGGAACTCAAGTTCTTGCTCTTGGCTCTATTTTGGTGTAATATCTTCTTACCTTTGGGACATTAACTACCTTTTTGGAGGGTTGGGGCAGGAAGGGAAGACCAAGCACACTATTTAAACAATGCGTTGAGAGCTGAGATGTTTTAAAAATAAGAAGGGAAGCAGCAGTCTACAATCAGAAAACAAGGTAGCATGGGGAAAGAGTGGCAAACAGGGGTAAGGGGACAGAATCAAGAGCAGGAAACTCTTAGGTTAAATACTTCAGAGAAACTTCCTGACCATCAGACCTTCTGTATGTGTCACACGTGTCTCCTGAAAGGAAATGGCAGGTCTGTCCCTTTCTACTCTGAAACACCGCTGTGGCAGACAACAGAAAATACTCGAGGGGTGCAGTCCTCTGTGTGGAGAGGAGAGGGGGTGGGGGAGAGTGTCCTCAACATGGCAAAATACTCGCTTCAGCCCTAAGCTAGTCTTTGCTCCCCATGTGGCTTACTGTATACAGCAGTTGTAACAGATTAAGAGCTCGGCTCCCCTTCTCCTCTGAGACATCACAGGATACGATATAGCAAAAAAGAATAAGCCAAGCATTAACAGCTACTGATCCAGGCTCTGTCAAACCTAAAAACCCTTATAAAGTTATCTATCTGTCATGCCACATCTAGTCTCTGCTGAGTTGGTTTGATCACTGCTTGGTCCTTCTCCACACCAAAATCTGTTCAGGTAGTTTGCTGAGGACATTTCTCGTAATGAACATGCCTGATCTTTAATCCTTGCCTGTGGGGCAGGACAGCGCAAACAAGGACTGCAATGTTAGCACCTGGTGTTATCAGAACTGCCCAGCTGAGCTATGCACTGGAAATCAAAGAAAAATTGTAGTGGGGCCTCAAGCACACTGTTCCCTGGCTTTGCTGTGTGTCTCCTGCTGTTGGGGCTTCACTGACACAGAAAAAGGCTTCTCCGGGAAAATAATATGAAGTGTTTAGTAAGATCTGTGTTTAGCTGACAGAAATACTGAAAGTCCTCTTTCATCATCTGAGGTTTTGCCAATGTTGCAATCACCTTTCTATCTCCCGTGCCCCTCCTAAAAATAAATATTTTTTTTTCCTTTGCCGCTTAAAAAACTGTCAGAAAAGCTAGTGAATCCAGTCTGACATGAGGGAAGCAACCACCATCACTCCCATTCCATATGAATGGGAAAAGAGGCAAGGGGCAGTGAACTGCCTTGCCCGAGAGGGTGCTACACAGAAGAAGGCTTGGATTTAAATGCCAGGAAAGCTTGACTCCTGTGCACCAGCCGTGTGCCCACCCGCAGACATGAGCTCTGACCCTTCTGAAGAGCGGGACATGCAGCATGGAGGAAAAGGGAATACTCCAGGGGTGTGCTACTCATTTACCTTGCCAAAGCAAAGAATCTTGGGTCCTTTTTCCCTGAACCAAAACGCTCTATCAATAACAAAAGTGAGACTGCTGAGTCCACGTGGAACAGGGACACGCAGCACTTGAGGTCCAAATCACAGCTGCTGCTGCATGGGTTGGGTAGGAATCAACCCCAAGGAGCCCACTAATCCTGCACAGTTTGTTCACTTCTCCTTATGTTCCCATTTTTACTGAATTCTTAAAATCTCCTTTCAAAATGATACCTGTTAAAATGTAACTCCCTTTCCCACCTCAGAGACTTAAAATGTAAATAGTAGTCCTCCCCCTTTCACAGATGCAATTTCTCTCCACACCATCCCCCTACTTGCCAAATCTGGACTAAAACCTGCAGAATATTCTGAGATACATAGCAGGGACTGGGGCGGGGGGAAAAAGACATTTATCTGAACCTCGGCAAAGAGATATTTTGAGCTGCCTTTAGTGAGAAATTGCTTTGCAAGGTGGAGCTAATGCAGATCTAGGAGCCAGTCACAAGCTAGTGGAAATAAAAGTTTTCTTTACCTCCATGTCCTGCAAGAGAGAGGTGTCCTCAGGGCAATCTTTCTTCCCCACCCCTTCCCCTCTTATCTGTGGGAAAACTTCAGCCAAGCCAGAGCAAAGTCGTGCCGCTGTGGAGGGTATGTAATATCCAAGCTCCTGCTCAGCTTGAAAACTGACAGAGCCCAGCGAGTGGCCCTGCACTACGAACAAGGAAGAAGGGCGGGTGGGTGAGAGGAAGGGAGGGAGGGGAGAGGAGAGGAGGGGGAGGCCAAGCAATCAGGGTTTAAATTTAGACACAAATCTAAACAGATACTGTCCTTCCCGGAGTGCTGGGCTCATGAGATAGCAAACAGCAAACTCTGCTGCTGTGCCCAAACTTGGGGACACCACACATGCATTTTCCCCCTTTCTTTCTTACCCCCCCTTGTATTTTCTATCACCTTATCTGCCCAGCCTCCCGCCCCATTTTGCCTCTATTTCTCTGCATTGCTTGCCGTTGCTCCTCCGGTGTCTCTCTCCCCTGTCCACGCTTCCTTCTCCAAGTCTGCAGGGTCTCTTCCTTGTTTATTTGTGAGGAGGATCTTTTTTCCTCCAACTGTAGCTTCACTTCTCTCTTCCTTCACACTTTTAGGTAATTTCAATCAGCTGTGGACTGTCTTTAGGGCAGTTTGAGAGGCAGAGGAGGATCAGAGCGAGGGTAATTATTGTGTTTGAACAGAATTTAAGGCATTGGTGTCCTGGTGCATGGCTGGGACTCCCAGCGATGGCAATAGTATTGAGAATACTACTGTGCTGCTGGGTGATTCCCTGAGACATCAGGGCTCCACTGCGAAGGGTGCTGCACAAAGGCGGGCACAAGCAGAGGGTCTCCATGCAAGGTGAATTCGTGTCTCACACTACCAGGTCAGAGGTGCAGGATGTTCTCTGCCTTCACAGGGAAAGACAGACTTGTGCCCTGAAAGTGAGCAGCTTCTATGGTGGTAGAAAAATTCAGATGGGGAAAAAATAAGCCTCAGGAATGTTTTGCTACAGTTTCTCTTTCTATTCAGATCGCAGTACGGTAAACTAGACATCTCTTTTAGCAACTGTTTGCACATGCTCCTTCTCAAGAATTTCAGTCCCCACCTCTTGAGAGCAGGGTGGTGCAGAGGAATTTGGAAACACTCCCTTTGTCTTCTGCTGGCTTCCTTGCCTTGCATGCAGCTGCAAAATGACACAATGTCATGTCATCATTTTGGGATGATACCTCTGGGGCAGAAGAGGGTTAAAGCATCTTTTCTAGAAAGGCATGCATACTTTTCCTTTGCAGTGTTTCACAAGTCCCTGCTGGCTACTGCGGAAAACACTCCGGGATGGATTTAAATGTGACTATCATGATACCCACAATTATTGTTACCAATAAATTGTGTCTACATAGTTGTTCTTACAGTATAGTTAACTCTTGCTGTACTGCATACTGAAGGACTTCGGTGGAATTAGCAGATTTAAATCATGATCTCATTATCTCCCAAATTCAATATACAATGATTACTTGGTCCTGAACAAAAAGAGTGATAGGCTGAGTTGCTGCGATCTGGAGATTGGGCAAGAGGACTAATTACTGTTGCTGAAACACTGGATTAGTTGAAATACCTCTGCTGCAAGCCACCAGAAGATGCTGCAACTACAGGTATAAGAAAACAGATTAAAAATCTAAAAGAAATATATTACTTCTTGATTGGAAATCCTATTGATTTCTTGAAGCCCTGACAATGATATGCTAGGAGAGGCAATAGGAACTGAACTGAGAAGGAGGGTGAGGCAGGGAGGGCAGGGTGCTTTGGCTGCCCCTGCTTTGCCTGCTGTCAGGACAGAAGGAGGATTTCATGCTCAGGGATCTCACTGTGGGCATTGGTCACAAGTGTCATTTTCAACATGTCTGCCATAACAGACCATCAAAATCACATACCTCCAGTGGTTGCTTCATGCCGCTTTGGGTCTATTTCAGTATTTTCTTGCTGCTTTCAGGGGTTGTACCCTGTGGAGGAAATTGTTTTCTTAGGTCTACAGAAAAGGAAACTGCTAGGCAGAGACAGTATCACTTTACCCATACTAATAAAGCAAAGGTAGTTGCAGCTGCCCCACCACAATTTTTCACTCTATTTATTTCTGCTCCCAAGTACCTCACCACAGGGCAAATCTTTTCTGCCAGCAGGATTCCCAAATGACATTGCTCTGAGCATGGTACACCGTACTCAACTTCTTAATGCTAAATCTTTCTTCCTGAAGGAGAAAGGAGAGAATGCACAGAAATACGGTGTATGTTTTTCTCCAGACAGGAAGCCTTGAGGTGGGGATTTGCTCTAGACTGTCTTGTTTCTGGATTGAAAACCACTAGAAAATCTAAAACAAACAACCCACATGCTTTAACTGCAAGGACCTTGTAACAAACATTATTAAGGGAGGTTATACTGAGGAACCGGGTGTTTTGCATGATGTGCATGTGCAAGGATGGATATGAGATATTTTAGAGTGTGGATCTGCATCTCCATGTGTATCTGTTTACAGACCTTCTGGGATATAGCAGTGTCTATGACACTAGTTTGTGTAAGCAAAAAAATGTTTCTACATCTGTTCTGCTCAGGAGGAAAAAACCGCTGTCATCACAAATACCATTAAAACAGACTCTAGGGGGAAATTTCGTTTGAGGGAGAAAACATTGCAGTTGTGGATCCCTGGATTTGGCAGCTTCCCAGCTGATTCTTTCCAAGACATGTGAGGCCAAAACAGCAAGTTTGCTTCAGGCCAAATGGCTGGTACTCCTGCTACAGGCAGCATGTAGGGGAGAGCTGCAAGGATATCCTTCATCCTGGCATGCCAGCAAAAGAGGTAGCATAACTAGTTCTGTCATGCTCAGAAACACCATGCGTAATATTTGCTGGCCTCTTGTGTTTTGGCTATAAAGTATGGACTATGAGGCCTCCACAAGGTGCTAGATCAACAGAAAGGAGATGCAGGGACATGGCAATTCTTTGTTCAGGGACCACTCAGGAAAGAAAGCTCCTGAGGGTATCTGAAACTTGGAGTATGGTATTTGTGTCCATGCAGCTATCTCATTCGGGTGTGTCTAAGTGTCAAATCTGGAAAGGTATGTTTGTCAGGGTGGTGGATGAGCAAAGGGTGGAGGGAGCTGTGAGTCCCTGCAAGACAGATTGAAATTCTGTACTTTGTTAAGGCATTTGTTGAGGGTTTAGTAGAGCTCAACTGTCAGTGCCAATACCTGAGATTGTTCTGTCCAGCTCTCTGTCTGGCTTTGGTTGTTAGTATCCACATCATTTTCTTGAATTCATACTATTAACCAGCAGCTGTTACCATGCTGGGTTTTTGACCCCCTGAAAATGGGGTCTCAACCCTTCCTGTTCCCACTCAAGCAACTCAATCCTCAACTGAAAAAAAAAAGGGGGGGTAAGTTAACCACAGAAAAAAGCATTTGCATTTCAAAGATCAATCAACTCTAAAAGCCAACATCCTGTTTTGGTTGGGTGTGCACATTAGGTCCTCTGACAATGGCAAGCTGACAGGAAGCAAACGTGAACAGTGTTTTCTATGGGAAACTTGCTTTTTGAACCCACCATTCTGCTGTGTTCTGAAGTATCTGCTCCCGCCAACCCTGCCTTTGCCCCCCAGCATTAAACTAACACTGTGGATGCTAAGCCTCACCCCCCTCTTCAGGGAGTTATCAGCAGGAAATGAAGTCAGCTGGAACGCTTTGTACCATCGACATTTTATGCTCTAACTCTGCAGCTGCAGTGAAGCATGTCTGAGAGCACACACGGGCACACACACACACTCATGTGCCAGCGCCCGCGCGTACACATGGACCAGTGTGCCAGGCACTGTGCACCCGTGGGAATTTATGTGAATGGGAAAGCCCCATTATCAAAGATGCTTGAATTAAATAAAAAGACACGGTTATAACTGATTCTTGCCAAGCTGCATTGGGCAGGGAGTGTGACACCGTGTGTGTTGTGCGGTGGCCACATAAAAAAATAAGTGACAGAGACTAACCAAAAGATGGAATCATTTCACATGTTCCTGACTGTCAGCCTGTGCCTGAGTGCTAACATCATGGTTCAGATTAACCAGGCTTCTTAACTCCCAGGCTCTGGGCAAAAGCCTGTCCCTAAGCAGAGTAAAGTTGAAGTAAAGCAGAGTAAAGTGCTGTACTCTACCGGGAGCATTCCACCTGCACTGCTTGCCTGAGTGGCTCTGCTCATGGTAATGAGATTACACAGAGGTAGACCACCCTCATTCATACCAGGACACGTGGGGCTGGTGGGCAGCACAGGTAGTGTCACCTCTTGCAGCATTTGAATTTCTTTGGAGAGCTCTTCTTTCACGCTGATCCACCTGACCTCAGAGAAAAAACGGAGCTGGGTCATTAAGAGGCATGGCTGCATCCCAGTATATTGATATAGTGATGGGACAAATATTATCAGGGTCAGCCACTGACAGCTTGCTTCTAGATTGAACAGTTCCTCTACCGGTTACTAGTTTTAATGCACAAAAAGGCTTACTAAACAAACAAAAAGTTACAGTCAGACATGGCTGCTGACACAGTTCCAGATATCTGTGCCGGATATGTTTTTGATTTTGATTACGACCACGTTTTTGATTAAGTTGATCTCAGGCCATTCCTACTGCCCATCTCTCAGTGTCCTATAAAGTGGTGTCACAGCTGGCCCTCACAACAGCTTCCTCCAAAACAGCATGCAGCACAAGCTCTGACTGAACAGCAAGATTTTCTGACTGAAAATGGAACAACATTTCTGGTCCCTAACAGGTTATACAGAGAGGAAGTTTGCCTTGCCACTGCCTGTTTGGTGGCTGTTAAAAATGTAAAAGGACTTTTAGGTGAACACCAGGCCAGCGCTGCATTCATTTTACCTATCTTTTAAAAAAAATACCCTGATGAAAGGGTCAGAAGCTAAGTTCCCAACCAAGTTAATTTGGGAACTTTGAGGACAAGAACAAATAAATGCTGCCTGCCCAAGCATGCAACACCTTTTTGTATTTAGCAAAGGTCTGTGTTGTGTGCCATTTCCTAATAGCAGTGGCATTGCATTGTTTGGCAGGGCTGATACCTCCTCAGGAGGATATCTAACCAACATTTTTAGAAACAATTTGCATGGTGGGTCTCATGTGGCACAGAGCGCTGGCACTTCAAAGCACTGTGTACTTCAGCTTTTGCCAGAGCTGACTCACACAGGTCAGTCGCTTCTGTCAAACACAGTGGCAAGTGACTTTGATCACTCTGGCTGTCATTTGGATACGGAAAGCTGGCCTGGCTCAGAAACCAAGCGCTACACACAGCAATACTGCACGGCCTGCAAGTGTTATCTGGACAAAGAAATATTTCTGTTCACGGACAGACTGCTTGATCTAGACAGGAAGCCTGGCCCAGCGCGTAGCTAGACTGTGCATTTGAAGAGAAACCTTGCCCAGTCCATCCAACAACCATGCTGTCTAAAGAGAGAGTTGGCTCAGGGCAAAACCAGCTATGAAGAGGGCAGACAGAGCATGATGATACACTAGCCATGATGGAGACCTTGCCCACTTTCTGGCTAAAATACACCTTCTTCAGAGACACAGCCCCCAGATTCAGCCTGAGGACCATCGCCTGTAAATCACACCGAAATTGAGATCATTCCATGAACTGGCCAACCCCTAGGGGAAGTAAACGAGCTCAGCCTACGGTGGGATATTACTGTCTGTTTACCAGTTTTTTTATGTAAATAAGCACATGAGTTGAAAAGGAGAACTAGTGGCTAGCAATACTTTCTTGACCTTGTTATGCAAGGATGCTGAGAGGTCCTGGACGTATTGCACCACAACAGAGAGAATCCTTCTCCTTTCTCTGAGATCTAGCTAAGGAATTGAGAGAGCCTGGAGATTTACTTCAGAGAATGCACGCTTTCAGAGCGAGCTGAAGGAGTTAAAGACCTTATCCTTCACCCTACAGGTTCACACCATGCTACCCATCCAAGAAAGAGAGGACAAAAAACAAGCCCCCTTCCTTCAGTGCAATGTGCAAGACAGTCTATATGCTGCTGTGCACTGCCCACTGCAGAGGCTACTCAGCCTAATAAATCCTGTTCTCTGTAGCATAGCGACAGTGCTATTTGCTTCCATAAATCCTGTTGAGCACTTAAGTCCTAACAGACCCACCAGCCCAAATCCCGTAAGCTGCTGGGGTTGGGCAGCAGCACCCCTCGGTGGCTGCTGGCAGGGACGGCTGTGTACATGCAGCAAGGAGGGAGGGGCAGGGGGAGGTGAGGAAAGCTTGGCAAACTTTGTTTTCTCTTGACCCCGAGATGTCACTGTATGGTCCCCCTGCGAGGTTCGTTTGGACGCTCCTGCCGCAGGGGCTCCCGTAACGCACACCCTTCCTGGTGAAGGAAGGACGGCCACATTCAGCAAATGCATACATATCAACTCCAGAACATAAAAAGCTTTCCCCCTTTCTGCATTTTCTTTTTCTGAAGCAAAATAAAAGAAAAAAGAATTGCCAGCTCTGCTTCCCACATCCCTTTTCCCTTCTTTCCTTTCCATCCTTTTTTTTTTGCCCTGTGGCACACGTTGTTACTTCGACATACTCTCCACAACATCCCTTCTTTCCTGTTCTGTCCCCACTAACCACCTCCTGTCTGCTCCCTGCCACGCTCTCCTGCTTCCCACTGAAATCATTCACACGCTCATCCCCCCCACCTCCTGCTACCACTTGTCCCTTTGACTGCATCAAGTAAATACTGACAGCCCCCAGCCCCCAGGCTCTCAAAGGGAAGGACTGCTTGAAAACGGAGAGAAATTCTGCGTATACATGCACTTACATGTTGGTGGGGAGAAAAAAAGAGGAAGCTATAATGTCTCTGCCTGTTTCAGCTAGAAAAATCTCTAACAAAAAGAGTTTGTTGCACTTTTTCTTCCTCATCCCCTTCTCTTTCCTAAGCAATTTCCTTTAGACCATTTTTGTCCCCTTCATACATATTCTTCTCACTCTTGCCGAACAGCTCCTGCCTTTTTCCCCTTCAACACGCTCCACTCCTGCCCCTCATCTAAACACGTTGTATAAACCTACATACATAAAACCAACCTTTTGCAGTGTCTCTTCTTTTGTAACTCACTCTTTTTCTTTCTCTGTTTTTCACCTTAGCACTCTGCTCTGGAATATCGCTTGTGCTGTACCACAAACAAGGCTGCTTGTCTTGCCTTAGCTGCTGGAGCAGTTGCTTGCTACTTGCAAGTTCAGCTACCTACCCGAGCTAAATAGCTGCACGTCAGGGCTTCAGAGCAGCTTTCCCCCCCTGCCCCTTGCCCCCACTCCCACCCCCAGCCCCCTCAACCCCTTTTCTCCTGAGCATTGCCAGGAGCGGGCAACACAGGAAGGCTCTGTGTGTCCATGCCCAGAGGCTTCTGCCCGCACTCTGCCGGCAAGGGAAATACTGGAGGAAAAAATTATTTTGTTCTGCCTGTACACAACAGGACGGTACATAAACAGTGGGGAATGGATGCGTGGTGTGTTTTCCTTCCTGGATTCAGCGCAGCAAAATGATTCATCTGGCTTGCTGCAAGCTATGGGTGCCGCGGGGCACAAGTTAATTGGGGTTTCTCTGTGCTCTGTTGCAGTATACGCAGTGCAGACATACATGTAAGATTGAAGTGGACAAATAGAAATCAACCATCTTTCAGGAAAAGTTGAATTGAATCTCAATATTACCCCAATATACAAATCTTTATGAGGTGACTGAGCACAAGGTGATGGATAAAATAAGGTATACCTCAGTATTTCTGTAAGCATGCATTGAAGGCCAGGAGCTTGTTCAACTAGCAAAAGCGAGTCTTGTAGAAGAGATGGCTTTGACGTATATCCTGCAGTTTGCAAGGGCTAAGACTTGAGCTATGCTTAGTGGCAAGCGAGCTTTACAGTCCAAACCAGTTCCAGGTAGACCTTGCCTGCTGTAATTAGAGGACAAGGTTTCGCTCCAGGAAGGCTGGGCCACAGACACCCGTGGTGACACTGAACCAGCCTGGGACTGATTTACAAGTAGCTGGCAGGAAGGTTGAGCCACAAACTCTTGTGGTGACACAGAAGCAGCCTTCTGAGCTGGATTTAGCAGCAACCAGGGATAGCGGGGCCGATGGTGCCACAGCCCCGCTTTGGGCCCGACGGCCCTCCCCGGCCAGGCAC
>JAVJGI010000014.1:114700799-114825045 GCA_035590275.1 Ibycter americanus | reverse complement strand
TGGCTGGCAAGGCCCAAGAAACCAAAAAGTCCTTGACTTAGTATAAACATTACCCAGCAACAACTAAAAAACATCAGTGCATTATCAACATTGTTCTTGCATTTTAGCCAAAACACAGCACTGTACTAGGTACTAAGAAGAAAGTTAACTCCATCCCAGCTGAAACCAGGACACCCTTAAATGTCTAGACATAAGCAGTGCTGTACACTGTGGTGACACTCGGCAATCCTAACAAGTTCCTGCTGAGCTTCTGGTCTGAAAAATTGTGAAGTTGCACTCCGGTAGAGCAAGCGGCTGAAGCTTCCAGCAGTGCCAAGCCGGGCAGTGAGGGGCCACAGAATATTTAAACAGGGAGAATGTTGCAAAAAATATCAAAAAGAGTGGAAGTTGGTAGCGTGGGACTTGAGCAAAGCGGGCTCCTGCACAGGCTACTGAAGGAATAGTAATTAAATCTTGGTAAAGGCAAGAGCACAGGGCATAGCAGACTGATGTGCTGAGGCAGAGTGTGTGTAATTGGCCTTGTCTTGTGTCACTTGCTTGGCTGTCGTCAAGAGAGTTGGCTAAAAAGCTAGGGGGATAGCGGGCATATGCCTCCTTTGTTAGAAAACTTTCTTTTTCCTAGTAATATTACAGTATTAGTAAATAAACACAAAGTTTAAATAACAGAAACTTTTCAGGCTGTGCTTTACTGTAAACATTTTTTTTTTGTTTTGTCAGGTTTTAGTCTGTTACATTAAAATAGTTTAATTATGTGTCTAAGTGCTGTAGAAAACCTATTTATCTCCTTTTCCACCTAGTATCTCCTTTTCCACCCCAGCTACAGGCGTTTGTTTTCAAAATAACGTGAAAATCGTGATATAAACTGCTAATGAACATTTTCCTTCAGAAGGCTCCTCAGCATATCCTTCCTCTGCTGTTACAGAGCAGAAACATTTGACTGTGATAGTCACGTGCAAGGAGACTCGTGGTAGGAGACAGTGCTGAGTAATCATGAGTCAGCTTTTTTGTAGTTAAAGCAACTTCCTATCTGTCAGGTGGTTGCTCCTGTTTCATGAGTTCAGTGGTATTCCGCACAGCGTTTAAATGACTTTTGGGGGTTTCTTTTTGAGATGAACTCTTTTAATGAAATTTCCCTAAGCATGTGAACTTCCTTTGCAGGGAGATGATGAACTTTAGTATGTGATGTTCTGCCATAGGCAATCCTGCTTTGCACTAATACTTTTTAAGCTGTGTTCACCAAATAGTTTTAGAAAAACAATCAGATACAGATGCTTTAATTCTTCAAGTTAGGAGTCTTATTTAAATACTCAGGGTTTTTTTTAAACCTAACTTTAAAAATTAATTTTAAACTTCAAAAGAGCTGACTGGTTTGGGAGCAGCTGGGAGGCTTGTTTTGATGGGGGAGTGAAGGTGGTTTGGTTTTGTTTTAACTAATTTTACCAACAGTTGTGAAACTGTTGGTTACCTTTTCAGTAACTCTTTGTCCTTCCACCAGAGTTAGCTTAATGAATTCACAGTATGTCCTTGTTTTCTGTACTGTCCTGTATGTATGTAAATTGGAATATATCATCGTTTGAATGTGAAATAGACTGTATTGAACACCGAGTTCTAAGGAGTGCTGTTTTGTGAGGTTTGCATTTTATGCTAACAAACTTCAGCACACTTCTAAACTGGGCTTTCTTTCAGATTCAGAGCTCATCTAAGTAGACTTCCAGATGTAGTTAGGAAAAGATGATGACAGCTGTGTTTTTTACCAGTAATACTGAGCTGAATGAAGTACTGAGAGCTGAAAATATGGTGGCTATGACGTTTTTCTTGCAAAAGTATGTAAACCTCTTATCTTACTGCTTGCATTTCAGATCAATTCAAATGCTTCCTTAACTGTGTCTTTGGCACAGACTCCTTACTGCAAGAAGCACAGATATGATCCCCAGAACCCACTCTGTGCCCACATAATCTTCTGTGGGAGTATTGTGAAGGTAAGCAACTGAAAGTTGACACTGGACGAGATTGCATGCATCAAACAGTGTTGTTTAGTGGATGCAGAAGAGAAGGGTTAGAATTTCTGTGTGAAAGTACGTGAAGAGATGTTATGTGCCATGATACCAGAAGGCTAGCTCATAGTTTGTGTGAGGAAAATGAAGTTACTGCTTGATCTTTGCAGGAGTTCTGTTGGCATGTCTTTAGCAAGGAACTTGGGAGAACAATATTGTAATGAAGAAAGTCTCCCTTGTTCCTCTAGACCTGTTTTGAAACTAAGAAGTCTTAAGACAATTCTCTTGTGAGTGAAGTGTGAAGGTACTTTCATCTCTTTTGCTCAGTTCAATTCTTTGGTCCGTGCAGTGTGACATGTGCTTGCTAAGCTATAAAATTACAGGTATTAAAGACTGAAAAAATGCACTGTATTATCTGGTGGCATTGCTGCCAGGGCAGTATTCTTTGGTGCACCAGGACTTTGCTGTCCCATAGAAGGAATTTAGGACTGCATGTGTTAATTGTTGAAGATCTTAATCCCATTATTGAGGATAATGATTGAGGATGAGTCATCAGTAACTCTAATCATCAGTACTCTCTGAGGTATTTGAATGTTATGCTCCAGCCATCCTTAATTGCTTTCAGGAGTTTCTCATCAATAATGGAATTAAGTTTTTTAATTAGTTCCTCTTGTACCATACCCAGAGCTCTAACTTGTTGATTTAGCCCTTTAAACATTTACACATTATATATTAAGTGCTGTCACACATCAACATCCCTTCTCTGTAGCTTCTGTTATGTCATCCTATTTGTGTGTGTGCGCATGTGTTTGCACGTGTCTGAACACAGTTTGATCAGTTTGTGTCTGAGTGAGCAGGTGCAGAGGAGGTAAAATTACACTTAAAATGTTCCGTTGTAGTAATTCAGCAAGAATCCATAGTTCTCTGTTCTGTAATTCGTTGAAAGATTTGTTCTTATGTTGATGAAGTATTTTCTTGCTCATGCTTACTTTAAAAGCACCCTTGTGATTTAATATTAAAAGCAGCTACCTTGGAGTTTTTGTCTGTCTCGTGCAGTTGTACGCCACAGACTTGTGTCACAGTCTTGAGTCCTTTGGGACAAGACATGGCTAAACTCAAAAGAGCACACTGCAGTCAGCAGTGGCTTTTTAGGTAAAATTAGTCTTAACATGTCTGTATCTTCCTGTAATGTATTGCTTGTTATTGTTTAGGTGAATGATTCAGAAGCAGGCTTAGCAAAAAAAGCATTATTCAGTCGCCATCCTGAAATGGAAACTTGGCCCAAGGATCATAATTGGTTCTTTGCCAAATTCAACATCACCAATATTTGGGTCCTGGACTACTTTGGTGGATTGAAAATTGTGACGCCAGAAGAATATTACAGTGTCAAGCCTTAGTAAGTACTTAAGTTTTGCATGCTTAACTCTCATATTTGGAACCTGTAAAACTTCTTATTGTCAACAGTATATATTACCTGTCTCTTTTCTATAAACATTTATGTATTTTTCACTGTCTACTGGATACAGTGTCTGAAATCATGTGTTTGAATAGGGGATCTGCCTACTTAATATCAAGTATAGTATCTAGGAACTATCTATGGGTAACTGCACCTGTACCTCAGCTTAAACACAGTTCCTTGGGAGGAAGCACCCCTGTAGAGCGGGCACATTCACTGTCTTCTGTTTGAATTAATTGCCAGACGTGATGTTTTGGTCTAATAGTTAAAAGTAGTGGGACTATTCAGCATTTATGAAGCTGTATTAATGGGATTGCAGCAATATTGCTTGACATTCTCATAACAGAATTGCTTTTTAATCTATCATTACGACACTGAAGTATAGAGAAATTGTGTTCTATTGTCTACATAAAACTAAGTCTTCAAAACTTTCAAATACATTCTAGCGCAGTCAATGCTTACACATTCAATTTCTTATTCTTACTCCTTGTAGGTGGAAGAAGATCCTTGATGATGCTGATATAGAAATAAATTACTTTGGCTGTTTCACAAAAGATTTATTTTTTTATATGTATTGTAGAGCTGAATTAATAATGCAAAAAATCAAACACTTTGCATTGTTAATGAGCTCGTATAATCCTACTGAAGCAAATGTAAATTCTCACTAAATAACACAGTTTGAAACATGTCATACTCAAAAACCTTTGTGCATAAGCCATAACTGAATTTTAATCATTAAATGTGATTTGGGAAAGATCTCTCTCTGTTGGCAGTCTGCTCTCAGAAACACTGTTTGCTGGAAAATAAAGGATTAGTCCAGTTCTAAACCTTTCAATGCCTTAGTTAAATAATACCTGTTTGTAAGCACTCTCCAATTTTATTTTTAATACCAGTTCAGTTTGGATCTTTATGGCAAAATGCTACAGGATGGCTCAGCTGACTATGGAATGGAAAACATTGCTTGAATTACAATGGCAAATGATACGTATAAAAGTTCCCAGATTCTGTTAAGAAATTTTTTTGCATGCTAGTACACTCACTCCTTGCAGCCATTTTTCTATTTTGCTACCTATATTGAATGTGCTATAGAATATAATTGTGTTTATGCAAACTGTATGTATACCTCATGATAAGTCCTTGGTAACTCTTCAGCTGGCAGTGGTTATGTGCCTTGACTCTTTCATAGAAGCAAGGCGGTAATACCTAAAGAAGTATCTGACTTTATAAGAATGGTGGTTTGTAAATTCAGTGATAATGTTACAAAGGGTATGTGCTTTCTGATCAGGATTTTGAAATCTTCAGCTTTGTTAGTCTGATGAAATGGCAATGTATCAACTTTTATTACCCTCAACAGTAGAACCGAGCAGATATTTGGTTTTGGAAGCCTTACACAGCAATTTTGGGTTAGTAATGCAGAAGTGAGAAAGAAGCAATACAGTATGACACAGATAATTCATGACTTGTAGAGAATGAAAATTAATGAAAGGTGTGCATAATTAATCCTGTGTTAAAATAAGCTACACATAACCATAAAAAATAAATGAACATTTTTTATATCCTCTCTTATCTCCCATGTGTTAAGTTCACAAATATCCAAAAGCGATTATGAACAATTAAATTGATTTTACAATGAGCAAATATTACCTAGTTGACAGAATAAAGAATGTGAGAGTTTAGATTCCTTAGAGGCAGACCCATATACAGAACAGTGGAATTCATCATATCAAATGATCTCTACATCTTAACGTCGTTATTATATCACTATTTTTCTGAGATACTGGAATGATTTGTGAAAGTATTTTTGATGTAACTTACTAAGTTTTCTTTTTCTGCAAGGGGGAAAAAAGGTAGTTGTTACTGTATCAAACCCATGCTGTTCTACTATTTGAAGATTTAGGATCAAAAAAGTATGATATGGAAATAATTTATGTTGACCAGGTAACATTGACATTAAGTATGAAATGGGAAAATATTTTTATATGAGGCATTTCAGTTGTGGAAACCCACCTGATCCTCTGGCATGGACTTGATCCTTACTGTGGGGACACCTGAATGCATTACGTGTTACTTGATATCTTCTGATGTGTGAGACTGATGATGCTGAGCTTTTGTTCAAATTAAAATATTTTTTGACAAGTGGTGTTGAGTGCTGTTTATAGCATAATAATCTCTCCCTCATGCTGTCTTTTGCACAAGCACCCTTTGTTCAGAGTTCTTGTTTTATTGTCGCTCTGGTGTCTTCTGCGCTTGCTAGAATCAGTGATGAAACCCCTCTGTTACACCTGGCTTTTCCTCCTTGGATGAAATCAGCATCTTCATGTTTCACTTTCTTTTCTGTATCTAATACAGTGAAATGGAACATAAAATAGTAACTGGAGTTTTCACTAGAGTGAGAATGAATACAAGGCAGCATTTTTGATTTATTTCTTCTGGCTAGGGCTTCTGCATTTCTAAATGACTGTATCATCAGCAGACAGGTGTTCAGCCATCTCCAGGAAAGCAGGGCTTCATCACATCTTAACAGTTACTTGGGAAGACAAACACCATCACTCTGAACATTCCCTCCCTTCCTTCTTTCACCAGTTTTTATTGCTGAGCATGACGTCCTGTGGTCTGGGATATCTCTCTGGTCAGTTGGGGTCAGCTGGCGCGGCTGTGTCCCCTTCCAACTCCTTGTGCACCCCCAACCTGCTCCCTGGTCTTGACATTGCATAAACAATAACTAAAACATCGGTATGTTATCAACACTTTTCATCACAAATTCAAAATGTAGTGCCAAACAAGCTACTATAAAAAAAAATAAACCAGTACAACTCCTTTAAAAGAATCACTTTCATTTGAGGGTTTAGTACAGAATAAAGCTTGGGTTTTTTTGTTTCTGGTTGTCATACTAGATTTGATGTCCCCATTAGTACCAATTCCCAAGTCTTTTCTCGTTGGGGGTGGAAGGGCTTTTTTTGGTAACAATCTTAAACAGTTTTATACTATTACTGTATTTTATTGGAGCAATTTTAGATATCCAAATCTCTTTACATGTGAAATTTGAGAAGACCACAGCCAGGTGTTTCTTTTGGAAAGTGGTGAACAACAGAATGGTTAAGCTACGTATGCAGAGCTGGATTTTGAGTGTTAATTGGAGAAGAACCGTCTGGAGTTGTTGTATCTATGCATCTCATTGAACACTTGGATAAAGATATTTTTGTATATAGAAGTGGAATGCAAAGCACAGTAGGGTATCAATCATACTAAACATCTCTTTGTTTTTCTCCCTTAGTAATAGGTGTGTAATGTTAATATCACTAACTTGGGAAGGTCATCAGTTCTTGCCCTATTTTTCCTCACCTTTTTTTCTTCTCCCTGTGTTCATCTTTGTTGTATTAGGCTCATTCAGGGATTCACTTGTGAGCATGTTTCCTTTTTTCCTAATATCCAGAAGCAATACTGTGGCTTAGAATAGAAGAGGCCGAGCATAAGAAATTAATACAACTGTAAACAATGAATCAGCATTTTGACTTCTGACGATGTGTATCTTCTACCACAGCCTGCTTGATGTATCTGAGCATGTTCTAAATAGTAATGAAGTCAACCTCCATACCTAGGAAGTCAAGTATCTCCATTCATAGATAAGAATCTGAGACACAGGATAACCTTAGGCACCTCACTGAATCACAGGATGTTTGTTACTTGGGAATCTAATTAGGATAATCGCAGCCTGTCTCTAATGATACAGTTATGTTTTTCCTTTGTCTACTAATCTTGCTCATTGCCATGTTTGTGTTTCTACTTCTTGATTTTCGATTTCGTTCTTGTGTTTTAATGTAAGACTTGTGCCCAGTAGATTCTTGCGACGTGCTACATCATTACAGAGTAGAGTTTATGTATATCAGGTATAAGTTTAATTCTTTATTTAGTTCTACCTGGAATTAATTTCTTAGTTATTTAATATTGTATATGTGATCTTCACAATAAAATAGAGGTAGCTCAATCAGAGTATTAGATTAATACAAAAAGTATTAATCATAACTTAGTGGATGAATTTGTTTTCAACAGGTTTTTCCTGAATAACAACGCACTGAATCTAGTAAAAATCAAATAAACTGTTATATTGTTACTGAACACAAGAGGGTGCCCTAGGCTTACATTCGGCTTGATTGTTAAAAGTTTAATACTTCAAATTGGCTATTGAATTCATCATAACTCAAAGATGCTGGAAAAGCATACGACAGGGGGCATGATATGAACAAATACTTTTTCTACAGTGCTTTACATTATGAATGCTTTCCTCCATAAACGTGGCAGCCTGCTAGCTGTTAAAAAAGAAGCATTCATCATTTTTTTGTGTTTTGTAATCATTTTGTGCTATGGAGTGCTCAGAAGTAATATCCATGAAAATGATTTAAAGGTTTTTAAATTAAGAAACTCTAGTAAAGGAAATGGAGGCAGGTATAGAACGCCTTGGAACATCGACTGGGAGCAGCCACCTCCAGACTTGATAGTGTTTATTCCTCTCAGTACTTACTGACTACAAGAATCCAAAGTGAGGGTGTTCATTAGTGTGACAGTGCTTTGGCTTAGACTTGTTGTTAGCTGAAATAAACCACCTGATTCTCATTTGTAATTTCCAACAGCTAATTAATCTTGTTGGACTTGGATTGTTTAAGTGCCCCCAGCTCCTTTCTAATGGTTTGGGCTGCTTGTGCTGGAGGCCAGCCCTGACTGTGCAGGTGTTTGGGTGGTGAGGCAGAGCTGGGAAAAGCCTTCTTCCAAGCTTCTGTTTGCCTGGGGGCTGTGCTGGAGCTCAAGCCCTTGCTGCTTGCCTAGTCCTACTGACCTGACCTCAAACCTGCCTCAAGTATGGTTGACCCTGGTTGCTGTCACCCAGCCTGCTTTTCTCATCCAGGTACTGTGGGACTGCGTATCTTGGTGGCGAGGCCACTGCCCTTCTGGCTCCCCTGCTCAGCTCTGCTGGAGCAGCTGGCCCTTGGTGCTCCCCAACAATTGTATTTTCCCTGCTGGGAAGTTCAGTCCATGAGCTTCTCGTGCAAAGCTCTTGGAGTTGCTTCCAGGGCTGTTTGACTTAAGAACTTCTGTATCTAGAGGCTTCCTCAGAGCTTCAGTGTTGAATATTATAGTGTAATAAGATTAGAGTGTAAGACTCATTCGTTCTGGCTGTAGTGGTTAATGTTCTTTGTAGCATGGTTTTTCTAGGGAAGCAAGGCTTAGGTAACATGTCTGAACACTTCTGTCAGGTTTTTTTTTTACTCTGTTGAATTTTGATTTGAAACAGGTAGTCTGACCTTGAAGCTGCAAAGCGCCTATGTATGTCATGACAACTGAAAGGTCAGGAAAGGAAACAAAACCCAGTTCATGCGTATTAAAGGTACAGAAGTTGTGTTTTTTAAGAATTTGAGCTTCGTTATTTGTGCTGGTTGCAGAGCTGCCTGGAGTCTTATGGCTGACTGAGACCAAGTATGCAGTCAGTATCTGAAGTGATGAAATTTTGTATTAGTGGATGTTTTCCTTTTAATCAAGAACCTGATAGCTGCAGTGATTGTTCTGAATCGTTTTTCTCTCTAGCTCTTCATATCCTAGATAAAAAAGCCTTAACAGTTCCCTGTTACTCTTTGCTTCCGATTCCTGCAGCTGTTAGGCTTACTTTTGCATATAATTTCTCTAGTTTAAACAGAAGAGAGACTTCCAAGAAATATTAGGTAGTGTGTAATGTAATTGCATGTGTAAAAATGTGTATTTATGTGAAAACATTGAAGATACTTTGTATTTCTATGCTGCTTTATGCTAATGTAACCTATTAAACATTACCCAGTATTAAAAAGTAACTCTTTCTAGATTGAAATGAAGCAATTGCTTAAAGATAAGAAATAGAGAAATAATTGCACAAAACCTGCAGTATACAATTATAAGGAGTTCTTTCCTGTCGTCATATAGCCAAAATCAGTTGTCTAATCAAGCATGAATTAGATTTTTTTGTTGAAGTGCTTAAATGAATTTTGGTTAATTTAATTAAGTTTTCCCCCAAATAAGCATTTGAAAAATGCAGAAGTAGTATGTTTTAAGGGTGAAGAGAGGAAGAAAATAAAGGAAATGAAGATACTTGTCACAGGTCTTACAATCTGGCTTCACAATACTTTTATATTCATGAAAGACATAACTTTACTGATCAATTACAGTCTGTACAGTCATGCAGGAAGATACTGAAGGTGTTTAAAAATGGCTAAAATATATTACATATTTATATATATATAAATATTAAAAAAATAGTTTAAAATAGCATTTCCAGAATGTGTGCTTAGTGGTAAAGTCCCAGAATTTTTCTACATATGCTGTAATGTAATCAGGGAGATTCACCTGCAATTAACAGGTGAAAATGTTAATGATGTGAGAGAGAGTAGCCTGACCAGCCTAAAGGAAAAGAAGCTTTGTGCTTCCTTCTTAACATATGATGTAAGTGGTGGTCTCTCCAGAGCTTTAAAAAAAAAAAAAAAAAAAGATCCAGAGCAGATCATAAAGGCTTCACTGGGTAGGAAAGAATTCAACAGTACAGATTCAGTAGTCTCAAACCTGAGTATTCAGAGAGGATGCATTTTAACTTTCTACTAATATCTCCTTTATAGGTTTCCAAAACCCATGTTGCACTGAAAATTTTAAGACTATAGTGGGAACAGGGAACTGCTAGTCACAAAAAAACCCCAAAATAATGAATAGGAATTCCTTCTTACACTGCATCAGGGCTTGTTTATCATCTCCCATAGGAAACATACACGCCGTGTTTGTCTTTATAGTATTGTATAGGTGTCTGGGTTTTGTTGGTTTTTCTTGTTGGATGTGGCAGGATTTCTATTTGCACAATGCAGCTGCAAGGAGTAGTGACAGTCAAGTGGTTTTTCCTTGGAAATGTAGTATTTTCATACACAGAGGGGAGCAGTTGTAGCAAGACCAGCTTCTCTTGTCCCTCTGTTGGGAGCTGCAAAGCAAGACCTGTAGTTAGACACTGTCTTCTTTCCAGCTCTCCATTTGCAATGCTGGCAAAAGTGCAGGGCAGGGACTAATCCTCTTGGAATGCAGCAATTACCACTAAATAAGTATTAATTGCTGCATTCCAAGGGGATTAGCACAGTTGAACCCAATTACAGCAAAGCGAAGCTTCACTGTAAGGCACTACAGTACATTGAAATGCAGTGAAGCAATGCAGGACTGTCAGTTTGCAACGTTTTGTCAAGAAAAATTGTGGGCTTACGCACTGTAAACAGCAGACTTTTTCTATTCAGTGTATTAGTCGAATGCATAAATGACATGCATTGCTGGAGGCTACAGTTTTCTCACCAGAGAAAATTGTTGCTTATTTAACACCCATTATCTTTGTGTGCACACCTCCAAAAATGATTTTAATACTTGTTGAGTTAGTTCTGGCACTACAACTGTCACTCCCTGCTGGATCAGGGGCTAGACTCTGCAGTCTGTCTGGATTCTCCCATCTCTAGAGTTGTCCAGCTCCTCCATGAGGTGAGGTAGGAATTAATTTTGCCTGCAAGTACTAACTGTATAAAATAGGCTTAGGAGAACTTTTGATAACTGACCTACTCTCAGTCCCAGCAGTCTACGGTGATGATTACAGGCAAACTCTCTGCGGCAGCAATATATGAGCCAGAGGGCAGTGTGTAGTTATTTTTTTAATCCTCAGCTTGACTGTGGTGTAGGTTTGTTTTTTCGTTTTCATTTATTTCCTGTTAAAACTGCAAACCCTGCTGCTATGTTGTTGGGGTTTTATTTCATAGTACAGCCAAAGCGTAACCAGTAAGCATGAAAAGGGGATGCTTCTGGGGATGAATCAGCCCCTTGCATTAGAGCTGTTCCAGGATTTCTTGTGTCCAGAGAAAGAATGGTATATTGATGCCCAGAACCAACTGAATGCATACCTTGTCTATTTTTTGAAAGATGTTATCCTTACAGATAATGAGCTGCACCTTAACCAGCGTTAAACACAACTGAGTTGTACTTGGGGACCACTTCAATTCCCTGACCCATTCTGTTTCAGAAACCATAGATCAAATCTTGCAGTCTTCACCATGTAGGTAATTCTTGAAATGCACTTTCCTCCACCCGTATGTTTAGATAAAGAGTCAGGTTTAGCAGAGAGCTTTTATTAACCCAGCAGGGAGGGTTTTATGTCTCCACTGTGGCCTTGTCTGTATTGAGAAAAATAGCCGCTGGTTCAGCTGAACTAGCATTGCCATTCATATCTACTCCTGTGTTAACAAAGTTCTTACGATCTGACTGAAGTGAGTAAACTGAAACATCAGTATGGTTTGAACTGTTGGAAAAAATGCACATATGAGATTGCCAAATGCACAACATGGGCAGGAGGTGCTGAAGTTTTTACTGTGCTATGTAGTTCCTAGAGATGCAAAGACCAGATAGGCTGAAAAGAAGGTGACACTGAGCAAATAATTCCTCGTTGTGTAATTGCCATCTGTATGAACACAGAAAAGCTTTTTCCTAGAGAAGAGACCACTTCCCCTTCATCTTTTTCTGTTCTCCTTGACTGCATGTGATTTGCATGTCCCATGCCGTGCGTGTTCTGAAAATAACCCGTAATACAAGCATGATTGCTCTTTGGTATACTTTCATTGTATTTAGATTATAATGATAAGCTTACTTTTTTTCAAAAGCTGAGGGATGGGGAGGAGACAATTTCTAGGGGCACTACTATGCAAAGCCTTATTCTGAGTCTACCCACACTTCTAACTGAAGTCCATATACTCTGTTTCTCTGACCTTTCCCTCTCTAGACATCAAAATACACTGGCCCAACTGCTGTTCTCCCAGTGTGCCTACTGTTGCCATTAATCTCCCTTTCTTATACAGCTCTTCATTCCTTTTCCTTACCTTTGGCCTCAACTCTTTATTCAAAGTGATAATTTGCTGGCTTTCTGCCGGAGGGAGAACTATGATCAATAACAGGAGGAGACAGGGGTCAGCAGAATAGTAATGAGCAATGCCATTTACATCTCTGAAAATACTGCTACCCAAAAGTATCAATAACTAGTATGATATTATTTTAGCCTTTTGGATAAGGCATTGGTGAGATTTAGGCAGCCTGCAGTGGGAGCAGGGGTCTTTTTCCTTTCACTAATTCCTTATTTCAGCCAGTCTTCTGTTACACGGGGAAGAAGACAGAAAGGGCTTTATTTGGCTTATGTTGGAATATAGACCATGTACCCAAGCACAGCCGTTTCTGGGACTAATGACTCCTCTTTCAGGTTCAATGCATGGCAGCTCTCGTGGCCTGTGCTTTGCCTTCTGCCTGGTGGTGAGTCAGAGCCCATCTCCAGCCTCCCCTTGCAGCTTTTGCAGTAGAAGAGCCACAAAGGAAACCCTCCCCAAAGCCAAGAGAGAGCAGAAGCTCAGCAGCGCTGTCTAGGTATCACAAAATGGCATGCAGCACTAGGTTTTGGGTGCTGGAGTAATACTAGTGTCTAATAATTTTGGTATTGACTGGCACGATATATAATAGTTATTAAATAAAAGGATAATACTGTTTTATCAATGTATTAGCCTTCATTACTCCAGACATCTTCCAAGAACTTAAATTTGTTTTGCTTTCAAAAGACTATAAATCCTTACTTCATGTATGCAAGATAACTCTCACCCTGCCGGTTGTTGTTGTACTATTGGGAAATGGTTATCACCAGTCCTGTTCCTGTACCTGCTGGGGTGCACATTCCTCTTTCTTTTCTAAGAATTAGAAATGGGAAAAAAATATTGAGATACATGTGCTTCCTCCCAGCCTAAGCTCTGATCCTGAAGTATGTTAGTAGTTTTATGATTGTGTCCGCAATCTTCTGTTAAGCCAGTTGTATTTTGATGAGGGAGGGAGGGGAACGGCGGCAATGAGCTTTAGGCTTTAAGTAATGTTTTCAAGCTTTTCTAATTCTGTTGTCTAAAATGTACTTTTTATTTCTGTTGCTAAAAGTGAAAACTTATTTGTTCACATTTGAAATGAGACAATAGTGTGAGATTTCTTACAAAGCGAGAGTTGCCATCACTGTGTCAAGTGGTACGATTTCATATAAATGCACTAACACTTTGTTGGAGAAATTATTTCTGTCTAATACCTCCTTCTCAGGAAGATTTTTCTAAAACTTCAGAATTCACCTCTTTTATTTCGTTATGCTGGGTTTCTTCTCTCCTCTATTACCCTAAAGGAACCCCAGCCACCTGGCCATACAGAGGCAGGCATGGGAGAGCCAAGGGGTGGCAGGGGCTTAGGGCAACATCCATCCTGCTGGATAGAGAACACGGACCTGTGGGAAACCAGGCTTCGCCTGTGTGGCTGCCGGGCAGACCTGCTTGGTTTTGTATTGCTCAGGGAACCATGTTAACAGCCGAGTTTACAACGTGGGGCTGAAAAGCCTTGTTAGCTCCCAGGCGGCAGCCACCTTCAAACCACTCATCCCGCTCCTGGGGTGTGCTGCTCTGCCTTGGGATCTGTCACCAGAGGACAGCTTCAAGCAGCCAGGAGGTTGAATCCCAGGGCCAGCTCAGTGGGTAGGAGTGGTGTGCATAGCCAGGGGCTGCCAGGCTTTCTGTTTCAAGCTGAGCGAGGAGGGGATGCACACTGCTCTCCCACAGAGATGACACAGGCTCCCCTCCTTACAGGCTGTGGAGGCTCGGAGCACAAAATGGCTCCGCAGCTCTGCACACACCGGCACCCTTTCAAAATACAAAGATGCAGCGTGTTCATGTCAAAAGGCATCTGTTTCATAGACGGGTACGACTGAAATGAGCCAGGCAGGGCCAGTTGTGCTGGTGTTAATGTCCTGTGGATGCCGTCTGCAAGGACGGGCAGAGTCCAGCTCTCGCCACCCCGCAGCCCTCAGAGGGCAGCCATGTTCTGTTGCTCATGGTGAGCTGTATTTTGGTTAGATTTAGAAATGAGCTTTATATCTTTACCAGTTTAGCCAGCTCCTTGTTCAAGAGTGACTATAACTTGCGATTTTAAACCTCTATTTATGCCGTATAGCACGCTGAGTGTAGTTCTATAGTATCCCTTTTGATGTGAGGCCAGATTTGATAGCAGACAGGCTTTCTAGGCCTCTTGTCGAGATCTGCAGCTGCTGTGACTGGGATGACCTAGGACCCATCAGATAAACTGGAGGGGGGGGAAAAAAAAAAAAGCCTTGCAAAGAGGAAAAGAGAGAGAAAAAAAAAATAATTATGCAAAAGGAAACCCCAAACATCACTACCAAGAAGGCAAACCCCAGAGCGCAGAGGCTGGGAGGTAGAGGAAGGCGCGTGCTCGGCGCCGCTGGCGGCAGGTGGACTCGGAAGGGGCTGGCGGGCGCTTCCTGCGCTGCCGGGACGGGAGCACAGCCCGCCGAGCTGCCGCCGCAGCCCCCGCTCCCCGCCCGGCGACATGAAGTGGAGGAGGATCGGGCTCCTGGCCGTCCTGCAGGCGCAGCTCCCAGCCGCAGGTAAGGCAGGCTTTTGTTTCACCAGGAGTTGTTTTCAAGCTCTTCTGAGGAAAGGGTGTGATGTTGCTGTGGTGGGTTCGCCACCGTTTTGGTAGCAGGAGGGCATGAGGTGCTCGACCGCGCCTGTCCTCCTCATCGTGGCTGGAATCGTGGCCTGTGACCGGGCTGGTGGGGCTTGTGTCCAACCACCCTGCGACAGAGACCCTCTGGAGGGCCGGGGGAAGGAGGCAAGGACAGCCATTGCTGTCACCACGGCCTCACCTCCTGCCGGAGCGACTGCCACAGCTGAGCAGCACCTCCTCGTTAAAGAAGGCTCTTGGCCCTCACCTGGGCAGCTTGCCTTGCAATTTATAAGGAAATATTTAATACAATACTGAATATGTAGTCACTTGCAGTAATCTGCGTGAGAGAAGCGTTTAATTTGGTTAGGTAAAATGAGAGCCGTGTTGCTCATAACAGGGCGGCTGGTGTGCAGCAAACGGCATCCCCAGCGGGCTGGATGTGGAGGGGAGCGGGTGAGGAGAGGCAGGGCAGGGTCCCTCCTTTCATGTCTCTGCCTTCATGCTTGTCTCTGCTAGACACAGCATTAAATGAAGTAATTTTTACCTTTATATGTTTACTCCTGCTGGCCCCACTCGGGCAGAAAGTGAAGCAGCTTTGGTATGCACAAATCTTCAAAACGTTATGTTGACTTTGGGAGAGAGGGATGTACTTAGTAGATCAAAAGAGCAACAAAATTTACGTGCAGAGGAGGCCTCAGCCAAGGCCTGAATTTGGAGAAGTCGGCCAATACTGGTAGGTCACATTTGAGCATGTATTAAAGCAAAATCCACTGAGAAAGTTTCCCCCATGACGTACACCCTAGCTGTACCGAACAAAGGCACCATCCTTACACTGAAGAGCTTTGGCGACCGCCACAGGCTTTTTATTTAAAAATTCTCTGGAGATTAGAGGAGGGTTTCACAGCCCCTTGCTAACACTGTGTGATCAGTTCTGGTAATTCGTGGAGGTTATGTTTCAGGAGGGTTTTTAAGCAGAGTCGTATGCTCTGTGGTAGGCATGCCTTCTGCTCATCCTCCATTCAGCCTCTGGGGCCTCTGATCCTTTCTGATACCTATGTATGAGCACGATACTGCTGGTACTTCTGTTTTGTACGTTGCTCTGTATCCATAGATGTGTATAGGGCTAGAAAAGTATGGAAATTCTTTAGGTCAAAATGTATGCACAAAAAAAATCTTTGTGTTTTCTCCTTTCAATCTGTCACAAGATATCAGTAGTAGAGGCTCCTATTTGTATATTTTTAGCATAAAACTTCTATTGAAAAATATGTAACACAGTTTGCAGATGGGTAAAGCTAGCCCTATAAGGGTCTCTGGTGCAAAGCTCTTGCGAGTATCCACACTCACAAAGAATACATGGCATCAAATTTTGAATAAGGTGGTGTTGCCATTGATCTGGAGATAGAATCATAGAATCATTTATGTTGGAAAAGACCTTGAAGACAGAGTCCAGCTGTTAACCTAACACTGCCAAATGGTTGCCTGTGGATTAGAGGGGAAGTATTTTTGATTTTATATCTGTAATAGTTTGAAGAATAGTAGTATTTAGCCTAAAAGTATAGGTAGAATAGAAGCAATGTAGCACAAAACTTGTGGAATTGTTGCTACGTTATTGATGCAAAATACACAGTAACAAAAAGGTAAGATCACCATGAATTTAGTTCAAAGATGAGACCAAACAGATGGGTTTTTTAGCTTAGAGTTATGAACAAAAGCAAAGATCTGCTGCTGCCTGAAGTGTTTTCAAGCCTCCTTAGAGTGAAGTGAACTTTTATGTTTTTTCATAAAACAAGCTCACAGTGGACAGAGATTCAGTAAGCTGTATACTGCCTTGCAGTGAGTTCATTCCATATATACTGTAATGCATTTTGTGCTTATTCTTCAATTGACCAATTGAAAGATGTTAACAAGATTGGGACTGATGAACTTGCAAAGCCTTTCCTTTTAATCTTTTGAGTACTGAAGTAAATATGTCAGGCATATCATAAAAAAAAATCTAGAGATGGGCCACAGATTCCGATGCAGATCTTGAATTACTGACACCAGATCACAAATTTCAGAATGCTCAAATTTGACCTTTGAGCAGTTACAGAGGAAATCCATATCATATGCACATTTAGTTTTGTTCCCCCCCCTTCAAAGGTACAAAAGTGTACATCTGGAAGTTTAGCTGAGGACTTCCTATAACCCCTCTGTTTGAAAAGTATGTAAAATAAGTTGAATTTCTGAGCAGATGACTTTATTAATCATGTTGTTCATTGAGACATAAGATGATTATTATAAAACTTCTACCCAAATATCACAATTAAAATTACAAAAATCTTTTTACAGTTTACAGAGCTTTTAGTCTGAAGTATGACAGGCTTCAATAGTAATGCGATGGGCAATATTGTAGAATTGCTTCTTTTTTGGCTTTTTTTAAGGCTGATAAGATGACATAATTTGTACAAATACACAACATGCGTGTATATAAATATATGTGCAAGAGTTCAATGACAGCACTTCCCTGTTTTTCACTTCTTTACAAAATAACTTTTCTCAGAATCATCTGCTAAACAGAATTGGACAGTGTCCTGTTTTTTGTGAACTCTGCAGAAACTAAAACATGTCAGCCTTTGGCAGGTATTACTTGCGCAGGTTGTTTTCACAATGTTTTGCTGCTCTGCATAACTATGTCTTCTGCACATCGGGTGACATGATGCCAGGAGCCTTTTTTTATTTGGTTCATGGACAGGAAGATAAAATGGACAGGTAATGGGTCTTAGAGTTCGTTTGTTCCTTCCTTTTCATCAGATGACTTAGCAGGTCTGCAAACTACAAGATTTATAAACTAAGTCATTTACAAGCCTATCTAGGAAATACAAACAAGTAAAAACAGGCTATTTGGGCTACCAACCCCATGTCCTTATGAGCTGTGTTAAGTTCTCCTAGCTGAATTCTTGTTACACCTAGGGGAAAGAAAAAAAAATTAAAGCCTTAATTTTACATGTTTTATTTCCTTTTTCTCATGCCTGTTCACAATGATTCATTAATAATTCATGGAAAAAACTAGGAACTGGCACATTAGTGAATGGAACAAACTGTAGGCAATGTAGCCTTTCTTTGTAAAGGGACATTTGTCGAGCTCTTGCAGTGCTATATTCAATTCTTTAATGCTTGTTAGAGAGTAAGTGCTTTCTATCTGAACCCTTCCAAGCAAAATTCCTAATAAATGAAGTAACAAGTCGATGATTGCATTCCTTTTGATTTTTCATGTACACTAGATGGGAAGTATATATAAAATAAAGCTGTCTGAAAATATATTTGTATTTCTCCTGCTTGTGTGTCCTTCTTAAAAAGCCAGAGTAGGGGGAAAAATAGGAGGTTCCCTAGCAGCTTAAAGGGGATGAGAACTTGGTTTATGAGTGAATGTTCATATGAGGAACGCTTATGACAGCCATTTTCTGTTATTCATACAAACTTGAATTGTGACTAGAATGATGAGTAAACCCATAAGCAAGGAAAAAAGATATAGGTACAAAAATAAATTATTTGTTTCCTAACTATCTCCAAACTGTAAGGACACTCCCTTTAAAAAGGAAGGAAAAATACTTGCTTGCGCAGTTGCAGATAACAGTCAAATCCCCCTCCCCTCCTCCAATTTGTTATATATTTGAATGTCAATATTGTATGTAAAACCGTAAGATGCATCAGCTATTATGGCAAGAAAATTAAAGTACGTTTTTACGGTGGCATGAACGGAAGATACAACTTCTTAAAACCACTGGAAATATGTATCCTGTTAAAGGTATCTACTTTGTCCGTGTGCTTTTGCAGTCATAAGCCTATTGTTGATTTTTTGCTGTTCTACTGATATGACTTCAGTCAACAGCTAAATTTCACTAAAAGTTTCACTGCTGTTTCTTTTTAGCATTAAGAATTTATGCTATTCCAGAGTCTGTGAGAAACTGAAATTTTGCTGATTTTTCTGATTTATACTGTTGTATAATGTAATGTTTTGAGATTGACTTTGAATATTGTTTTCTTAATTAAATTCAATTCCGCTCCTTTACAAAATACATATTGTTTTTAGATTTTAAAATATGACAGTCCAAATCTCAGTTTTTTTATTTTTCAGGAAAGCAATGAAGACATTTAACTCCACTTTGTCCTATGCAGCTGATTTATAACTTTGTATGTAACAGATAAAATGTGCAGGCAAATGAAAAGCTTAGCTTGCAGTTATTCAGTCTACTCACTCAAATGCACACATCTCAGGAGACAGTGGAAATGCATGTATTTAGCTACATACAATGGATATATCCATCTTTATGAAAGTTAGGCTTACCGATGTGTAGTTTTTTCAGCCCTTTGACAATTTAGCTATTAAAAATAGAAGTGAAAACAGCTAGCTCCTAAGCCTCAGAGATTGTAAGCACTGGTGTGTCTGCAAGTTCTTGTTAAGAGATAGAAGCCATCTCAGTGTTTGTATCACATAGATTGGAAATATTTGAATCCCTGCAAGTTTCCTGGGAATAAACCGTCAACCTTTGGAGACTCTTTATGTATTTTGTTATCAGCACTTTGTTATATGTCTGTCAAGTCTTACGTGAAGAACAACAGCAAGTTTGGAGTTTTCAATCTTCACATACTTTTGGTATGTTAAACACCGTGCTTCTGGCAAGCAGGTTGCAAAGCCTGATGAAGTGCTTATGCTCTTTGGCCTATTTCTTTCGTGGATGTAACTGTGAAAAATTCATTTGTTTTCTGACTCTTTCTGAGTAACAGAACATTTTAAAATTTGTTATATTTTTAAGTGAAGGAGAAGCCGTAATGATACACAACTCTTTGAAAGCTCAGATAACACGGAGGTGAAATAAATACCAAATTAGAATTTGATGGAAGCTGACAAGAGAAAAAGGTTGGAAAATTTTCAACAAATGATGGGTAGCATAAACTGTAGTGGGACATGCTGAATAAGTCTAGAGGGTGGCTAGTTGTCAACACTTGTGGTTGGTTTTTTTTAAAGAAATCTCACCACATATATATGATTTAAAATTCGAACTGTCGTCGTAGGTGAAAATCTTAACTTTCACCATAAATAAACTTTTCTAGTTTTCTAGCTTGTAAAGGAAACCTTGAAAATGCAAGTGTGCATGGCTCTAGAAATAGAAAAAGAGCAAATGAACTGTCACTTATAAATTATGTTTTTTTAAGACAATTGCTATTTTTTGGGGGGTGATAGGCCAGCCTGCCTCAGGATGCTGCAATGCTTGCATTTGGCAAGCACTGAAAATAGCTTCCTAGTCAAAAAGAAAAGTACCTCAAACATTTAGAACCAGAGAACACTTAGAGGAGCTTTCCTATTTCAGCCCCCAAAATCTGAATTGTAAAAATGAATTAACAAATGTTATTATTAAAAAAAAAAAAAGAAGTCAGAGTAATGGACTGAAACACTTTTCTAATGGTATAAGGTGCAATACGCAGGAAATGAATGAGGAAATATTAATTTGGGTGGTGTTTCATTTCAGTAAGTGTACATTGGCTATTGAATAAAGGAGCAAGCTGTGTGACTAAAACCCCCTTTTTCTGGTTCATCCAGATTTTATAATTGCTTTGTTCCAGCCGGGAGCATGGGTGTTTTGTGTCGTTTAGATTAGAATGTCGCTGTCATCTGTGTGACAGCCAAACCTGAAATAAACAGAGAGAAATATTTATAAAAATTCTTCCCAAATACTTAATGTGTAAGTATATATTGTAAATTCGTTCGAATTCCCCATGGTGTATATCTCCTCACAAAGCCAACTGAAGCTCAGGAGGGGCAAAACAGAAAAATGTCCAGTTGGTACTGCCTGGATGGGTGAGAGCAAACCCTAATAGTTGCACAGATCCCACGGATGGATCGAGGTTCTTAGTGCAGGCATCCGTATATAGTAGCAGGGCCCAAACTAATTAGATGGTTTGTTTGCAAAACACTTATTTTGAATTAGTTAATACAGAAATTCATCTCAAACTACGAATTAACATATGATAACTTATTACTTATCAGATCAACTTGAAGCAAGAGTTTTGGTATAGTGTGACAATGTCACTTCTTAAATACTCTTGGGAAACATCATTTCAGTGAAAGAGATCAACCTCCTAATGTCAGAAACTGCACGTTTCTAGTTATCAAATGTTTGTTTTGTCATTCAGAAATAGCTGAACAGTTTGAATAATGTCTTTAAAAAGTATACATAAATTGGATTCCTGGGCTGGGACCTTACTGCTCACTATTAATACAGCAGAATTTTAAACCTTTGCAAAGAAAAATTTTGACTTGTATCATGTTATACATTATAGTGATATAATTACTGTAATATTAAATAATTTTTTCAGTCACTTATCAGTAAGCTTCAGTTGGAGAACCCAACATCAAGTCTTCGGTAGGAGAAGTAATTTCTGTGTCTATCCGCTATGTGTTATTGTGATTACATTGTTTCCCATCCAGCCACATAAAGCCAATTGCAAGAAAGAAGTCTTACCAGAATTATGTGGAGTTGTCTCCCTCTGTTTCTCTCTCCATGATGTGAATTTGTGCGGTACCATCACTTTGGGCTTTTGTGTAAGTAAGGTGATTTCAGCAGCACTTTGTGCAAGCACGCAGGTGCGTTTCTGAAGATTGCAAAAGTAGAATAAAGTCTTGCAAGTTGTGTTAAGAATCACATTCTGAAGGAAGAATACAGAGATAGAGAAATATTATAGAATCGGTATCTTGTTAAGAAAATCTACCTGAACTAAAGACAGTTTAAGAAGCAAGCAAACAATTCTGCGAATTACTCAGAGTATAGTTGCTCTCTTCATAAAATGTAGGTAGCAAATCAGTTTCTTTTGATAATTTTAAGAATGTTATTTCAATTCCACAGATTTTTTCCTAGCAACTTGCTGCTAATTTTCAGGATTCATTTGCTGTTTTATGTTATTTTATGGTTTATTACCTAAAGGTAGGATATGTGACTGAGTTAGTGTGCAAGTGTGCACAAGTGAACTCATTCTTTAAGTCTTGGTCATTATAGACTAGAACCTGTTAAGGGAATTTGTAATAAAATATTTTCAGGAAAGGTGTATGGGAGTGGTGCTGTGTGAAGCAATGAAATATGCATTTTTCTGTTAAATTTTTTTTATTATAACTTTTTATTTTCATGTTTCTCAGGAAATGCAAAAAGTCTTGCTAGTAATACTGGTTCAGCACTTAGTAGTCTGTTGGTTCCGTTGCATTTGTAACTCTTCAAATTCCAAAGTAATCCATGTGATAATTAACTGACTTTGGAGGCTTATACAAGTGGTAGATTTGACCTCATGCTTGTTTGTTACCTGCACTTTTTTTCTGATCATTTACCTGCGATATGATCTTCATCAGTAATGGGCTTCTGGTTCTTTCAGTCTCTCTCTGGACATGTAAATTCTCTGCATCAGTTTTGCTGGGGGAGTTACTCTGATGAATAAAGTATATGAATTAAATCTTTGCAGGTGGTAAGCTTAAAGAGAATTGGTGAAAGTAAATGAGATTAAACCCACCATTTTCAACAACCTGTGATTTCCCTTTTCCTGAGAAGTAAAAGGAGTGATACCCCATCACAAGTTGCCTACTTTTTAACTTCTTGAAACTATTGATCTTTTAAATGTAACACTTGAACGTTCATGTATTATGAGCATGACTATACCTAGTGGACCAGAGAAGATAAGTAAGGTTAACCCATATGGGTTTCAAACAGAAGGTCAAACGCCATTCCAGTTACTTTAAAAAATGAGCATCTAGTATATGCCTGCCATAAAGGCTTTCTGGAACTTAGCTTCTCAGAATAAGCATCTAAAATGGAAAGAAAAAAAATATCTCTAAGTCTCTTTCAGTAAAATTAATTTTAGTTATGCTTTCAGTAGGACCCGGTCTCACTTCTGTTTGAGTAGGGAGGTGTGGTGGGAACTTTGCCTACACATGCACGCCACACTGTATATGAGCAGAATTATGCAGTGAGTGCTGGCACCTAGCACAGCGCTAGCACAGGTGGGTGGCTGTGGACTTCTGGCGAGCTGTAAAATGCACTTGCTTGAAAGCCCAGACCACTGCATGGAGTGATTGCTTTTCCATCCCCAGTTCTGGCATACGGCCTCTACTTTCTGCATCAAGCTCAATACGGTTTGCTGAGAATATGGATTTCTTTTTCCCTTGCACATTAGGAATAATTTTATTGAAAATGGCGCAGCATTGTACACTTTCTTCATACAGAAAGTTTGTGAGAGAACTCAGAGTAATTTGTTTTAAGGCAACTACTTCCCAGATGATTAGCAATGCTGTCTTAGATGTGATCTAAAATTCTGATGAAGACTGCTTGTAATTTCAAAATTATGGTACATCCCCAAATGTCTGAAAATAACTCCACATTTTCATGAGATTTGCTTTTTTGGAAGAGTTTTGCATAAAACACAATGCAATATAAAAAGTTATGCATACTGGGTTCATTACTGGACTTTTTTCCTGAGTGTGCATTTTGATCATGTCTTCAAGTGTTTCTCCTTGACGTTAAAAAAACAGGAGTCCCTCACAAAATTACTTCTGTCTAGAAGAAACAGTTTTAATTTACCTTGTTTGGAATTCTCTCTTAAATTTCAGATGTGTCTAGTATTAAGGTGAACTAGGAAGAACTGGAATTTTCCCTCTCCTGTCTATTCATGCAGCTAAATTAATCTCATTTTGTCTAATAAGTCAGATGTTATTTTACTCCTTGCCTCAAAACCTAGCAGTGCTATAATGCATTTGTTGCTGCTGTTAGCTACGTCTCTTCTGACGGAAAAGCAGCAGCGGATTTTAAGACTTACACAATTTTTTCTTTTTTCTTTTTTTTTTTTATAACTCTCTTAAAGAAGTTAGTTGTGAACCTTCAGCCCTATCTTATGGTAACATCGTTTCCAAGGTGTTTTTATCTGATTTTATCTTTCTCAGCTGCAAAGTAGCAGCTAACAGGTTTCCCCCCTTTCTGTCTTGCTCTTCTTTTTAAATCTGGGGCCAAATGCCTATTTGTTAGACATGATGGCTTTAGCAGAACAAATATCAGGTTTAGAACAAAGCTTAAAAGGAAGCAACTTCTGCAAAACTTTTCAACATTTTAATTCCATCCCCAGCCCCCTTGTTTTCCACTAAGGTAAACCAAACGCTTCCAAAATATTTTTGTGAGACAGCAAAGTCTGTGAATGATTAGTGTTCTGCATTTGGGAAGAAGGAAACCCAGATTCCACTCCTTATCCTGTCTGACTCAGAACAGGAGTTTGAACAGGACTCCCACATGCTAAACCATTTGAGAGACACTCACTGGTTTTGATGAGAAATTCTAATGGGAATCTAGAAACATTTCCTAATTAACCTGCCATCGGAATTTGTACTGGGAAGTGTTTCTGATGAACTGTATAAACCTATGCAAAAAAAAAAACAGCCCTCAACTTCAGGTGTAGTATTTTATAAAGTCAATTTAATCCTTTGCAGTCAATTAACGGAGTGCATATATCCAAGAGTTTCCCCATCCACCCTTTCAAAAACTGTTGTGCTCTCTTTAGTAGCGACTGTATTTCAGCATGACCAGAATCCCTAAGCAGGCTCCTGCACGTGAGACTGCAAAATGGGGCATAGAGGTGGTACTGTTCTCTTATGCGTGGGCATATAAGAATAACATCAGTATGAGTACTGATAATATATGCTTATATATTGATGATTCTGCCACTTCTGAAACCACATGTAATTATACATGACTGGAAGATTTAGAAGCAGGTCCTAGGCTACTAAATCTGAAGGGTATGCAGGAATCTGAGGGAGTCAGCAACATGAAATATGATCAGAAGGGGCAATCTGAGAAAGCCCAGCACATGCGCTGACCTTTCTTGCAGAGAATGATTATCTGGAGCCAGAAAGGAGGGCTTCAGGTATTTAAAAAGGCTTGGCAAGTAGCTTCACCTCTAAGCGTGCTGCCTGCGTGCTGCAGCTGTAACATGGGCATGGTATTTAATTTCTGTGAAACCTTCCCCTTCTAATTAGGTCACGTCAGTGTTTCAGTAAACGCTGCTTATTTAAACATACCTAAACTAGCTTTAAATTAGCTATCTTGTTTAGGCAGCTCCCCAGTGGTGTCAGCAGGAGTTTTTCTTCAGACTGCTTGGGCATTTACCAAACTCAGATTTTTGCAGCTCACGTGAAGATCTATGCTGAAGGAAATACGCTGTTATCAGCTAGTTGAAAACCAATTTAGTGATGTTTTTGTGAGCCGCTGCCGCCTCCGTATATACAAACGTTTTGGAAAGGAGAAAGTTTCTCATTCTGCACCTTTGGGTTCAGTGGGGTTTTCACCTCTTGAGGCTTCAGAGTCATACATAGTAGTGTTCAGCTTCATCCATAGTTAGAAGGTATCTTACACCCGAGGACGAGGGTGTCTCTAAGTAGCTATACTATCTAGCTTTTATTTGTCAATTTGCATGTATAAATGATTTTGCAAAGTGGTTTTAATGAAGTCTGCAGTTAAATAATGTGTAATTCCTAAAGCAGTTTTCTTTTGAGGTTTTCATTTTTAGTCTTATTCTGTTTAACCCCTCATTATCTTGTTGTAGTTCTGACTATTTTTAAAGTATCTTCTGGTGCTTTTTAATCTATGTGATTAAGAAGATTGCTATTAACATACTGAGAGAAATCAGTATGAATGGAATGTAAAAATTTTTAATTGGGAAGTTTGAACTTTGGGATCTAGTCTGAAAGATTTGTAGAGAATTTTAACTATTCCCATCATCCTCACTGCTCTACAAAGTCTTTCACTCCTTAATAGTGAAATAGTGAAAATAATCACTGAAACAGTGCTATTTTTTAGATAAAGCAAGAAAATGGAAAAATGGGGTCACAGGTTTTGTACTCTTAATTGTGGCTGATTTACTGTGTAACCTTTAGAAAGCCACCAGACAGTAGGCTTTCCAATCAACCACTGTCCAAGCTTAATCAAGATGGACCACTGTTAGCTGTTTTTGTTAACTGTGAATTGCGTATCTGGTTGCTGATATACAAATAACGCTTAGAAAGTGTTAACACACATGGTCCTGAAGACTATATGCTATTTTAGTATTTGATCAATCAACAAAGAGGCTTATTTGCCTATTTCATGATGGTTTTTCAAAAACAGATCTATCAAGTATCCTTTAGATCCTCCAGTGTAATGTATTTTGTATTCACAGCGACCCTTACTGCTTACAGGACAACCTTTGCTTGCATTGGGAAAACAGCCAACCGTTTTCCTTCCTTCTTTTAAAAAACCTTTATTATTCTAGATTCAATTGAACTGATGAGAGAAACAAAAAAATAAAATCTCAGTTATGGACACACCGTTAGTCTTCCTGAAGTGTGGGGAGAGGGGAAAAAATAACGCCCTGTACAGACTGTGTGTTATTTAACATTTAAAAAGCATCCTGAGCTCTTTAGAAAATGTGCTCTAGAGATGAAAAACATTTATTGCGCTCCACGCAATGCATGCATGCTGTCACTGTTCATGCTGGTACAGCTCTTAACGTGATGGTGTTTAAGCTGGTTGGCATAAACCAGCCAACTGAGTCTTACTGTTTAGAGACAGCAGAATTGCGATTGCAAATATATCTGAACAATTATTCTAGCCACCTTTTAGTCCCACGAGAACACCTCTGCTAGGATCTGATGACTGTAATGTCTAAATACGTAATTTAGAGTAATTAAATTATTTTAAAAGGAAATAGTTCTTGCTGTTTCAGTAGATGTTGACGTTTAGCTCTCAGGTGTCTGTCTTCTTATAACTGTATGCTGCTTTTCTCACAGGTAGCTCCTGGCTATTGAGGACTTGCCCTATGCATTAACTATTAACCAGGCAAGGACTTCCTTTGGGATTTGACTGCAGTTTATTTGCTCGGTGTATGTTTGCTCCTTTGCCTCAGGCTCCGAATAGAGCACCTTGGTTTTGCACTCCCTGGTCTTTGGCTTCCGAGAAGCGAAGTTGCCTAAGGGGAGCTATACTTCAGCGGAGCTTTTGTTCAGGGTGCTTTGGCTTATACAGGGTAATATATGTAATGTGGCTTGGAAAATGCTCAGTGCATGGCACTTTACCTATTACCTGTCTCATATGCGAGAACTAGAGGAGTGTGAGCTTGCCTGAAAGCTACTTTGGATTTTTTTTCCAAAGCCTTTCAGTCTTGGGGTCTTGAGCTGAGAAGGGACAAAGGAAAGCATGAAATATTTAGCAATAGAGTCCTAAAGTCAAGTGTCACTTTGAAATGGAGTTTATACATAAGTCATTAAAACATTGCCTCTTCAACATCTGTATGTAGCGTGTAAAATAACACCCACTTGCATATTTGTGCAGAGGATTTGATACGGGTGCTGATTGCTGTCTAAAATACAGTGGGAGGAGAGAAGATGAAAATGAGTGTGCGTTATAAAAAATAGCTGTAGACTGGTTGCTGAATTACTTCAGGGGGATCAGAAGGTTTCACACCATCCAAATAGTTTTGGCATAGGTTATTCTTGGGGCAAAACAGGTAGAAACTGAATTCCTACATGGAAGCAGTTTGCTGAGTTTATGGAATGGACCTTTTCAGACGGCTGACTGTAGGAACAAAAATCAGTTTGCCAAGGAGACCTTCCTCAGTCCTTTGTTCTAATTTATGTATTTGAGGTACACAAGAATACCCAATGTTTAATCAAGCATATTGCACACATATTTGTGCTATGTAAGTTAACAGCGAGATACAAACACAGATGCTATTGACATTGCACAAGTGTATGTGCAGAGAGCAGGACAAAAATGCGTGGATGTGTTTGTAAGCATGTGTGACAAGCAGATCTGCAAACCTATTAAGTTCATATGTGCTATTTGGTATATTAGCATGAAAATGTGTTTCAAAGCTATTTTTAAATGTAGATTTAATAAGGATCAAAGATGTTCTTTAGCAAGAGTTTGTTTACTGCTATATGCATATGTATTAAAATTACAAAATCTATTGATAATCTTTCATCTTTGATCAGATAAACAGCAGTTTCTGGTGAGTTAAGTGCAGTTCTACTATTACATACATGCAGCCCAAGGTGGGGGATTAATGTTTTCTCACCAGGTGCCAGGAATAATGGAATATTTATTTTTTTAAGATTGACGTTACCATTTCAAAGACAGTGAGTGCTGTTGCTGCAGGGACCTCCTCTGTTTCTGTCGTACTTCCTTTCTCTTGCTAAGTACTACCTGGATTTTGTGTTTTGTAAGCAAGAGGTGTGTGTATATCTTTCTAGTTATTTACTTTCCCATTAGTGACGCATCTGAGACTTAGTATCATTTCTGTAATAGTAAAGACTGCTATTAAATGGTTTGAAAATCCAAATAGAAATCAGAAAATCCAGAAACGTGAATCCATAAATAGGTTTTTAATTTTCATTATATTTGTCTTTTTCTAACTGTACTATGTGTATATCCGTGGATGTTCTCTTACACACATGTATGTGTTTCTAATATAAAGAAAGTCTTTGTGTGTGCCTGTCACCTTTCAGGATTACATTATGGGAAGTTAAGGGCTAGCAGACTTCCTGGCTTTAAGATACTGAATTTGTTAAATTACAAAAACCTGCTAAGAGTAACACTTTTGATATTATTTTAGAGAAATGTGTAATTTTCCTGCTGTAAGAAAGCTGTGAGAGAGAACGAAATTCTCTCAGTCTTTCTGTATGGTCAGATTTGCTTTGTTATCCCTGAAGGACAGATTGGGAAATGAAAATACAAAGAATCAAAACAGCTCTCCTCAAACCTCATAGTGGAAGAATTTAGACTAGAAGAACTAAATGAACATTACTGAGGATAAAATAATGATTTGACCTGCTCAAGGGTTTTTCTGATTCAGATGATGTTCATGTAATCTAGTGAGGTACATTCAATAAAATGTGTGTTTTAGGTGAGAAGAATATGTGAAACTGGTTAAGTAAGCAATTAATTTCTTCTTCTAAAGCTGCACCTATCCCTTCCTGTGATCTTTCTGTCTCCAATTGTTCTTCTGTTTGGTGTGGGAGTATTTTTTTTATTATTTATTACAGCTTGTTTCATGTGTCCCACTCTCTAGGATCTAATGCTATATTTCAGTAGCAATTTATTTTTAGCAGTGAAAATAATAAAGGAAAAATAACTGGTTAAAACTGCTGCTGCTTCAGTAGAATTTAAACTGAGAGTGGAGAAAGGAATAGTATAGATTCTTTTAATGGAATTGTGAGACACAAGATTTTTTTTCCCTATGTATTCCTTTCATATACAGGCTCTCTGAACTGTCAGTGGTGTGGGAAGAGCAATGGTAGTTGCAACTAAATTTAAAGAAAGGGCTTTTCAGCAGCCGCCTTGCTTGGATTCATCAAACAATAATAGACATGAATATGATTAATTTCTGAATTTTCGTTGTTGACTACCTTTGTTGGCCAGCTTACAAGTATGAACATAATCCTCTGTGACATGCAGGCTCTAAAATTTACATCAAACCCCAGTTTTCTGAATCATAGCAAGTTTGAAGTCTGTAGCATAGCAATAATTGCTTCTGCAGTTACCATTAAATGCAAATGACTTGTCTGTTGAATTTGGAAAGGACATAATGTTTTATTTTGATACTACTTCAATAAAATGTTCGATTTTATGACAGAAGATATCTAGAGAGTTGATCACAACCATGGCAATTCTGTCAGCTCTGGAAAGGTGTTGATGGGTTGGTTTCTCAGAGGAGAAAGAAGTCAAGACAGGAAACCATTAAATGAGCACTATACATACAGCCAAGTAGATGTATAAGACAGACATGCTGGGCTACAAGGATGGAGAAAAGTCTAATTCATTGTGCCATCTGATAAGGGAAGAGTAGGGTGATGCTCTGCCATAAGGAAATACACCTTTGAGATGTCTTTTTGATCTGAGAGGCCTGTTCACATCACTTACCCCAAGGTGTAGGTGATTGTCACAATCATATTCCTTCTCCTCCAAGTTGTCCACTGTTTGTGGGTGGATTGTGTGGGATCATGGAGGACAGAGGCCTCAATGCTGTGTTGTTCACTGTGTGAGCTGTCACCTTCATACCCAGCATCATGTATCAGAAACCAATTGTGTGACTCTTGCACCTGGTATATGAAATTAGTCTAGGCTGGCCACACCACACTTTTGACCATTATTAGCACCTCAACAAGTGTCAGTGTTGCAATATGAATGGGAAATGTCCCAAAAGCCTCACTGTAGGTGGACTGTTTTGTGAAAGCAGACAAAAAGAAGCTACTGTGCAAAATCAGTCAAGCTATGCTGCAAAATCAGCTTTTGCTAGTTCTCATTACAGTGTGGCTAACACATTTTGGTCTTGCAGTGTAGGCAGGACTGTGAATTGTGTCTTCACCTTGTCCCTGAATTATGTGATAGCCTTTGGTTTTGGTTGGGCTGTAACATGATTTGGGAATGTGGCTTGACACCATCTACACTGCAGAATAAACTGTGTTCCTAGCAGGGCTGAGCAATTATCTCATGCGTACCTGCTCCTCCCGCAGTGTAGACTTTTTAAAATCTTTTAATGAATCAGCACTTGCTACTAGTTGCATTACTTTCATTAATCTAATGCCGCCTTAGAAATTTGAAGTGCTTCATAAGCATTAATCGGTCCTCACACTACTCTTCTGAAGTTGTATGTTCTTGTAATTTCTGTTCTAATGGGGTAAATCAAGGCACAGGGTGGTTAAATGCCTTTCAGAAAGTCTCTGGCAAAGCTAGCAATTGAAGTGCTGGTTGCTGTAGCCATTAGCTATACTATGTTTCTATGTCTGAACTGATGATGGATTAATAGAATGGAAGGCTAGACTAGAGCGGGCAAGAAGCTATTTATGCAAAAGTATATTTCGGGTCCACTGATTATGAGTTTTTAACCAAAGCAAGGGGAAGTTGTTCCATGTTGCTATTTATGAACAAAAACAGTGATACAATTAGAAACCCATGTTAAAATAAGAAAAGTATTTCCACGCAAGCTGTTGCAGCAAGAATGAAAAGGACTGGAAGATAAATGCAGTGCTGAAGCATGTGGTAGATGAGTTGTAAGATACTCTACATATCTTTACAACCACCAAATTAAAAAGAAATTTAAAAATAATCAGCGAAAGCAAAATCTGATTGACAGAAAATGCACCACATCCAGCATGCAAAGGCCCAGACATAGCAGTATGACACAGAACATGGTTAAAATCCATCCAGTGCTTCGTAACAGATTGCTGAAAGGTTACCGTACTGAAGAGTCCAAAAGGACAAGTGTAAAGAAACATAGAGATAAGGAATGAATGAGATTCATCACTTAGCATTTAGGTTAAGATATCGCACTGGGGAAGGCAAGTCTTACCTGATATCAGATACAAGATTTGAGACTGGTCGTTTAAAAGGTAATATCTTTCTATGATACTACCCTTCTTACTGGGAATGCTAAAGATGTGCTGGAAACCACAAGGCAGCAGGATTTCTCTTAAGCAGCCATCTGTTGGATGGAAGTAGCAAAGCTGGCTTTTCCTTGAAAGAGCTGGACGTCAACAGCTGACATTAGAAGGGGTCAAGATAAAAATAACCACCAAAAAACCTGCCAAAAATGTGTTGTTCTAGCAAAATGACAGATTGTTGTGTTATGGCCAGAAGGAAAATCTCTTTGCTTTGAATCTGTTTTTCTCTTGAAATGGCAATACTGCAACTGCTGTATTAAATTAAAGTCTTCAGTAGAAGGAAAGTGTATCAATCCACCTTCTTGATTTATTTCTTATTTCTGGCAACATTTTAATAGAAAAGTTCATTTTCTTTTTGTTTCAAGCAAAATACATATGAGGAGCAATAATAAGGTCTTGAGTTCTCAGGGGATTGCTGTGAGAGTGGATAGTGTGTCTGTGTCAACCCAGATATCCGAGGATTAGTGCTAGGTAGCAAACCCTCAGCAAGGCTGCTACTGCTTTTTGCAAAGCATCAGGATGATGAACATTTGACTACCTCAAAATGTTGGCATCTGTAACTGGAAAGGTATGTAAATTTGTAACAGCAGGGGTTTTCCAAGGTGTTAAGGAGTGGGGAGAGTGGGAGGCAGAGAAGCCACCATAAATTTTCTCCAGGTACAGAAGCTGAAAATGTTTTGAATTCTTCCCCTTTAGATTTGCCAGGCTAAGTTAATGGCAAGAACCAGAGGGGCTTTCAGGATGGCTCTGTGTGGGTGTAGAAAATGAAAACATGGTAAGGCCACAGTCTTCAAATTCATACAATGAATAGGTTCAATAATGTCATGGGGTCTGAAGTTGTGATAGTAATTTCCCTCTTATACAGGAAAACAGCGGTGCCTCTCACGCTGCCAGGTGTCATATGATGCTATCCCATTTGCAGTGGTTTTGGGTCCAGGCCTGTTACTGCTCTGCCACATGAACTTCAAATGGCCACGGCCTCTTTCTGTGCCTGTGCCCTTTGCCTGCCTTTGCTACTTCTTAGCTTGGATTCTGATTATGTAGCAACTCATACGGTCCAGAAATTAATGACTAATTGAAGCTAAGATTAAATAGAAACACAAGTCTTTGCAGGACTGAGGTACGTGCAGTCTTTTGAAGACAACTGCTGTAGTTAAGCAGGTATACCTGTAACACCACAAACAGTACTATCCAAAACTGTGATGATTGAGGGCTGGGGCCCTCAAGACTATTTAATGATTTATGATAACAAATGAGTCTTGCTGTTATGGTTTTATGGGCACTGAACACTCATCAGTGAGCAAAACACAACCCCAATAGTAAGGCAGGTTGCTATTGGGAGTTTCATGTGAAGGTAAACTGAATAGTTGAGTACCTCTGCCAAAAGTCTCTAGGTAGTTTAAAGCAAGAGAGCTCAATATGTTTGTGGGTTTGGTTTGCTTTTTGTTTTAAGCTTTCTGTCCATCTCCAGAGACAGTGGTGTTTTCTTGCAAAAGCATCTTAGAAACTACGTCTCTTCCACTGCTGACTTCTTTAGGGCCAGAGAGGTGTTGCAACACTGAGGCTGACTCCTTTTGTTTTCAGTGTCTTTTGTGCACAACCTCTGAAACACACAAGTTTCAGGCCGCTTTCCCCTCAACTCAGCAGAAAATGTTAGCACTGCTGATCTCTGTGACAGAGCAACGGGTGACAAACTGCCTTGTCATTTCAATCAAAGCCACCCACACTTGTCATTAGATTTATCCAGGGTTAAACTGTTCATTACGCACTAGCCTGGGCTGCCCAGGGTAGCTGTTTTTCTTAATCTCTTGTCATAACTGTTGTAGGTTGGAGGCGGGAATGAAAGCACCTGCTGGCTGAAGTGACAGCTTTATTCTAGGAGCTGGGTACTCAGCTGAAAGAAAAAACAAATGGGGACACGAATTACTGGGTATGCGGTTCAGAAGGGTAATTCATTTTGTAGAATTAAGAATTTGTTTAAAAGAAATTATGTAGCAGTTATCTCCTCCTACTTCCTATATACCCTACTTTTTGCATGTGTTTTTCTATGTTCCTCTTGTTTCCTTCCCCCACATGAAACTGCTTTTTAGGTTTTGGGGTTTTTTTGTTAAGAGAATTTGCTGTTTTATATGGAATATAATCAACGCAACTCGACACAGATTCTTGTGCCAGTTTTTGTTTAAAAATGCAAATATATAAGAAAAAATGATGTAGACTCAGCTGGTATAATCCATTTCACATTGTAACAGCACAACTCCAAATGCATTTTATTTTTAATTTTGTCATGTTACATCTCAGTGTGTTAACTGTCTCTGGATGGTAAGCTTATTTTTCTTCATCTTGTCTCTAAAGTGTTAGGCTAATACAGTTTAGTGCCTTATCTCTTGGAAGTGGGAATCTTGTTTTGAGTCTGATGCTGATTTGCTTCGCCTCCCACTTAGCCTACAGCTAAGTGGAAATAAAGATTATTTTTTTAATTTATTTTTCATTAAGTACCATGCTATTTGTGGTTAAAAGCCCAGCTATACTCCTGGGAGACAGCTGCTCCCCAAGTAGCTAAGGGAGAAAAGAATAATTAGATTCCCCCAGCCACTGGAAATAAAATAACTGTATTTCAGTTATTTTGAATAAATACTCAACGTTAGACTTTTTAATCTGATAAAATTTAGTACAGGTGCATTAGACCTTTGATTGATTTTTCATAGTATGTTCAAGTACTAGATATAGTGCACATGTATTTATTTTTTTTATAACTTCAACCACCTAAATTCTGTCAATAATGCCAACTATTTGTTACCACTGGACAACCTTGGAGAACTCAAACATCCTAAGGAATTTCAGTGACCCAAGCTTTGAAACAATATAACCTATTACAGAGTGTATTCTTATTTCCTCCCTGTTTGGCCAGCTCTGTACACATAAAAGAAGCGTTTAAGATAACAAATATATATATAGTTATATATTTTAATATCTTGATATATTATACATCTATTTTATATGATCTTTAATATATATATTATTAATACATAAAATATCTCAGTATGCTGCATGCTAAAAGTAAGTGTATTCTAATATTGCTGAAGCTTTCCAAGAGAATAGAGCATGCATCTTGAAGTTGTGCTCTGGGACAAGTCTTTATGATTATGACCATTAACATAAAGACTTCTTTTCATATGGAAAAGCAACATAAGTCATCTGACATGCACCTTTCTCTCGGCACTCTGAAGAACAGGACTTTTATCAGCAAAGTTTCTTTCTGCATGTATAAATACAGCAAGTAGACTGGAATAGTTTTTAGGAATTTCCTAAAATTTTTCTGTCAGGTACCTGGTTTGTTCAGATCCTAGTATGGCAGGGCAGGCATAGGCAGAGAGGTTTTAGAGCTGTTTATTTCAGATGAGCTGTCATGCACCTGTGTGTAACTCAGCACGGTTACATTTCCCACACATCAGATGTGCCTCCTCCCTGTGCAGCGTGCAAATGCTTTGGGGGCCCCCAGGGAAAGGACAAACGGAGTCTGTGGAATGCTGCTGCTGTGCAGGTGTCCTGCGAGAAAACAGGTCCACAGTGCCCACAGAGGGCCTAAGGAGAGCCAAGAGCCAAGAGAACTGATTACATCCCCTCTCTTTTACCAGAGGAGAGCTGGTGAGGACTGTTAGCGGAGAAGTGAAGGAGAACAGAGTAACTCCGAAGGATTTATATTATGGTTGTCAAGAAAGGAGAAGAAGAAGCCACCCAACATGAGGGGAGGTGGGGTAGTTCTGAGATACAATGGGTGTCATCAGACACCCGTTAAATTGTTTATAAGGTAGAGGCAGGTGAATCTTTTGGCCGATACCATGAAGGGCTCGGACCTAGACCTTCCTTTGGGATGAATAAAAGCAATGAAACCTCAATGGTTATGCAGAATCAGGCCTTCTTGTTGTCACATGGGATTATGGGGTTACTGATGTCCCGTTTTGAGTTTGATTGTAATTTATTACTGGATGATTTAAAATTGGAGAGCTTTTCTGTAAGATGTATGTGGAGGGGGAGAAAGGGGAAGATGAAAAGAAGGAGAGGAGAGAACGAGGCAAACATTCTGTAAAAGGTTACACTACTAGGAGAGAGAGCCAGGGGGGGAACAAAAGGGAAAGCATCAGAGGATAAGCAGCAAAGCATAAGATTAAGGGTAGAATTGTAGATATGATGGCCCAGTAAGTTACCTTTATATCATCCTCTTCAAGTGAGAAATGATCCTGGGAAGCCAAACTGTGGTTCAGAGACAAGATGCAATTCAAACACCGCTTTGATTGTGACCTCTAAGGCAACAGTAAAAACTACCTTCCTAAAGTTTTGCTTACATAGATGAGGATGAGCACAGAGTCCCAGAGACAACTCTGGAATCATCTCATGAGGATTGTGGTGGTTGAATCTCACACAGCATGAAACTGTGATAGTACCTCCCTTGCAGGTAAGTATGTTGGTTTGGATAAACATGTATGTTGTCCATCTGAACTTTCCACACCAGTATATGTTTTCCTCCCTTTTAACACTTGCTGTCCTCAGATATTTCAGTTACTCATGCATTGGTTGTCTGTAAATAATCCTTACTATTCATTCACTGACCGCTAAAATTGGGGTTGAACCACTGCAGGGTCAGTTCTGCATATGACAGAATAGCAGACTTGCTGCTTATACTTCAGGAACAGAAAGAGCGGTGATCAGTTACAAATCTGTTCACCTTGTACCTCAGTGGCCTGAAATGCCTCAGGATAAATTCTGTGGGAAAGACACAAGAGAGGAATATGGAAAGTAAGATAAAACACAAAGTAGCTTTACCAAAGATTTATTATGAGGATAACTAAACTGATTAGTCAGTAAAGCATTATTACTTATCTTCACATAGGAATGGGTGGTGGATTTATCTGGATTGTTTTCCATGGTGCTATGTGGAACAGAGAGAAGGAAGTTTAGGATAGGTATTGTAAAGGGCACAGTGAAGTGGCTCACAAGAAAGTGCCAGTAGGACATGCTGCAGGAGAAAATTTGAGTCTGAAGAGATGATTAGTGAGAATCTTTGAGAACTCATCTGGATATTACTACTGTATTTAATAGCAGTGGCAGAAAAAGTAGGTGTGTGTGAATAGAATTTACTGATGACACAAGATAGGAACATGTCTTCAACACAGAAGCAGACTGTAATATCAGACAGGATTTCATGGACTGGTAATAGCAGCAAGATGATAGACATGCTATGGGAACGTATAACAAAGTTCTGCAGTACGCTAGTTGGGCACATAGTGGAGGAGAAGGATTAGTATGTTGATCGTGTGTGGTATCATTAAAACTAGCAGTGAGAGAAGCCTTGTAAAAAGAAATCCCAGGATATATTAAAAGCTGTATGTGCCATAAACTGGAATAATACTTACGTCATTGCATAAAACACTGGTAAGACAGAATTTTGTGTTTTGATCATCCAAATACAGAAAGAAATAATTCAAGGGGAACAAGTATGGGCAATAGCTACTAGGAGGATCAGGGAAATGGAGATCCTGTTGTGCAGAGAAGGACAAATGGGCCTTGGCTTGTTTGGTCCCCGGTAGAAGGCTGCTACCCTTTCTGCAACAAGTGCTGTGGTAAACACAGAGGAGAGAAGTTAAAGTGTGTTTGCTTTTTTCTGGTAGCATTGTCAGTTTAAAAGCTTTCTGCTTCTGTTCCAACCCTGTGCCATGCCCTTGCCTGCAGGAAGCAGAGCTGCCTGTGAGAGCCTGGAGGACCAAGGCTGTGCAGCAAATGAAGGGCAAGGCTGGCGGTGGACGGCTCAGGGCCAAGGGGAGCAGGGGCAGCTGCTTACTGAGATGGCATCGCCATACAAAGGTAGAGGAAAACTCTACTTTTATGTTAAGCTAAAAGAATAATAATGTTGGAGAAAAAAAAATCAGTGTAAAATTAATGTTTAGTTAATTGAAAATGGAAATTCAAAGACCTTTTGTGTCCCTTAGAGCAACTCAGGTTCCCAGTCTGCCAGGGAGCAGGGGAACTAAACTGTGTACATGCACCCATGGTAGCCTTAAAACAGAACATGAACTGTCTTCGTGCACCTATGGGATGGGATGATGGGAAGGCATTCTTGAGTTATATGTATAACAACTCAACCAATGAGTCCTATTTATCTTTTGTTTTAAAAATCCCAAGCACAGCCACCTTATTTCCCTACAAATTATGCCTTTAAAATTAACAAAACTTCAGTAAATTCATTAGCTCATGGGTTCTTATTCCTCCTGTCAGAAGTATGAGGGAGAATTGCGTGTAAATTGCTATCTGAAGTTCAGAGAAAGCTTGTACCAACTCTAATGATGCTTGGGTTCACAAATTGCTGTGTGGAAGTTACATTTTCTTTTAAACTTTATTTGAATTGAATACGAGTATTGCAATGCCTTGTATCTTTACCTACGTTTTGCTCAGTGGCAGGGCATTCAGATCAGCATAATTCAGCTATGTGAGAAATTTCATGCTAACTGCTTGAATGTGCACCATCTGCCTTGATAAACAAGAGGAAATGACTGTTTATTTTTAAAAACAAAAACAGGAAAGTGAATTCTAGTGTTTCCCCCACTTCAAGCCTACTGCCAGCTTAACCTGGATTTCTGTGCCCTACTCAGTGTTTCCCCTAGTGATTTTGATCAGGCACATCAAGCATTCATTTCTTTCTAATGTGTTTTAATGTGTATTAAAAGGCACTCATTAATGGTATCGAGTACCATTAATAAAACAACATTGGATCCTGTTCCTCGAGCATGCTGGTAAATTTGGAGAGAGCAGGACAAGAGCCTTGGTCAAAAGCAAAGTGGATGAATTTTTTTCCCCTCCCGTATCTCTTTTCAGTGCTGAAGGCATAATAAGTTTGGAAGAAAATGTGGCTCTTAGAAGGAAGGTGATAGATGAAAGAGGGTAGTTCGGCTATGTGTCAGAGCGCCTGAGACTGATGCTAATCCCTTCCTTGCTATCTGCATAACTAAACTCAGTCCCGCAAAAAATATTTACCCAGTTCTGTTTTACAGAACTGTCAATGTGTCATATTTTTGTCAAGTTCCCTGTGCTTTTGTTTGTGTTTACTTTTGAGTGCAATCTAATTATTTATGTAACCCAGACTTTTTTGTTTTTTAAAGCATGTAGGTTTGGCAGTTCAGTGGCTCTGCTGTTTCCATCGCATCCTATCTCAATTTGCTTGCACCTTGTCAGTAACCATATGCCTGCCTGCCTCTACCAATTTTTTTTCACCCTTCTGTAGCAGGTGCCTGAGCCCTCGCTGCGTACGTAGTTTTAGGAGTTACTGAATGCTCATTAATGGTCACCTGCACTGTCTCTTCTTGACCTCGCTGCACCCTGTGGTTTTTGATCTGAAACTTGCAGACATGCTGATGAGCTGGAAAGCTTTTTTGCAATGTGAAGGTTGTACTGGCAAAAAGGTTAGCCATAAGGACTTAAGTGGAAGAAAGTGTCGGTGACAAGAGCTGTTCAGTAAACATCTTTGAGTGTTGGAGCATCACCAGGTTGTGACTCTGGGGCACAGCTTGGGCAGTGGAACATACGTAGCTGTACCACATACGTAGCACACTGCTGAAAACAAACAGAAGAAAAACCCACGTAGAGTCAGAAAGATGATGACTTCTGTGAACTCATGTGTTTCCGCGTGTGAGGCTGACTCCCGTGGGGTCTGCCGTTGCCTTTTATCGTAAACTGTAGCATACAGCTGAGCTGGTGCTTGCCAGGCAGACCTAAGCCACAGAAAACTCAGTTCTGACTTTTCGGTGAACTGGTCGGGTCAAGTCTGCAGTCTGATGGGCCTCTGTCACTTGTGTTTTTGATTAAAGGCTAGTGTTACGGTTCTGTGCAATAGAGAGGAAGGTGGTACATATCCCAGAGAAGATCCTTGTTGACTAAACCAGAGAAATTTTTAAATAAATGTTCTTTCTTTGCCATTCAGTCGTTGAATATTCTCCATCTGAAACTGCATAGACTAAATTTAAAATTCAGGCTGTTACAAAGTTTCATGTATAATCATAGTGAATTAAACTCATAAATGCTGATCTTTTAATACCAGTGTAGCAGAGAGATGTTAGTGAATCATACCAGAACAAGATATCCCAAAGTAGTGAGACTTAAAACTCTTTTTCTGAAGTTAACTGGAAATCTTTTATCTGTTTTGATTATTTTTTTTCTAAAGAGTTTTCTTATAACAGCCAGAAGATTCTTTGATTTAGGAGAGACATATTATTTGATATTTAAAAACAAAGACTTCATGAGAATTAAAAATGAAATATTACATGAAAATGTAAATGGCTTTATTTCTACTGCTGATACATCAGGGAACCAAACCAGAAATAATAATAATAAAAAAATTATTTTAATCTTTCAGAAAGAAAACACTTGTAGGTTGTAATCTCTTCTAAACAGGTAGTCTGAGCTGTTTTGCTCTATGAGCATTTAAACAAAGACAAAGCTCTTTCTTCTTTTTTTTTTTTTTTTTATAACTCCATGGATACAAGTTAGCAGCATGAAGTATTAAAACTGTATTTTTGCCACTCTTCTTAGTGCCGTAAGTTCTTGTTTCTTTAAAATAAAAACTACTGCAGTGTTAACAATGAAAACATTAATTTTATTTATAGCACATTGATAAACGTAGCTTGAACTTTTTAGCATGCAAACTCAGCTAACAGTCTGGGGCACTAGAAGGTATGAATTTCCATCACTGGAGTGACTTAGAGCACACATACCATTTTCTTCAAAGTGCGTTGGGACAAAATAATCCAGCTTTTCAGCTTTTTTGGGTGAGTTATCAGGTTCATCTCAAGGTTGAAAAGGATATTCAGGCAGGTAATTAACTTACCAGTTTATGTTAGAGCTTCAGTTTGCTGCTTTGAGAAGGACATAATCTAGGCCCTGGGCAGTTACTTCTCTTTTAGCATAAATGAACACGTCAAGTATGAAATTTAAAATGTTCTTATTTCTGCAAAGAAAAATGTTCCTTTGGTAACATGGTATAAATACCAACTGCAACATTATATGTGCTCACAACTGAAGACTTTAAGATCAAAAGAAAGTGGAGGAATAATGTGTAAATTTTTTAAAAAATAAAATTCATTATTTTGAAGTCCTTATTGTCTACTCTCCCGTTAACAAGTTAGCCTTTTTTATTACAAGCATTAACAGGCTGTACTTTATGTACTTTATCTTCTTGTTTTCTGGTGCCCTGTAACTAACTTTTGATGTCTGAGGCTCTGCTATCTGTCAAGGCAGCTTTAGGCTAGCATAGTGTGGTATTTTGAGAGAGAGATGCAACACAGTCTCCCACAGGGACTTTGGTTTCAGCTTAATTAATTAACTTCTTAGCTTCTATGACTGTGGTGACTGGGCTTTAACAAGTACTCAGAAGTTAGGAATATTGTAAACAAACTCTCAGAGAAGGAAGCAAACAGCTGATTTTATAGCTCTCTTCATGCAGTTAAGATATTAAACACACTCTCTGTAAAGCACCCTACAAACTCTCTAGTAGCCTAAGATACCATATACTGAGTTAATTTATTAACCTGATTTTTTTTAGCCTCTGAAGAACACATTTCTGACCTGTCATTAATTTCTTACCTGTCTCAAAAAGGTGATAATTTTTATTCAAACCTTGGCTGCTGGGATTCATGCAATTGCCCGTATCTTCAGGGGTTTTTCTTCAGAAAAATATATATACACTTTTTTAACTTCTCAATGACAGAAAACCTTGAAAGTGTGAATGCCAAAGATTCTGATTAGAAAGAAAACGGAGGATGCTGCTCTCTTTGTCGTGATCTTGGGGTGAGAGGTATGAATGTATATTGTAGCATTTTTGATTGCCTATGATAGCACGCGTCCCGGATAATAGATTGTTGAAATACATAATTGTGAATTAGACAGGGCTAGCATGAGGATGTGAGCATTAACATGTGCATGTTGTTTTAAGTGTTTATCGTTGTCTCTGATGTGGTCCAGTTGGCACTCAGGAACACTGGCAAAGCCTAGGCTGTATGCAAGGAAGCATCGTACTCTCACCCAGAACGCTGTGGATTTTTGGCCTGGGAGAACAGCCCGGTCTCTCTTTGTGAGTTGTATCCTTACTGGGCACCTTGGGTATTAACTGTCCCCTGGCTATACCAACATGTTCAGGCATGCTTCCTGAGTTGGAAGCAGGGCTTGCCTACTGACAGGAGTGATTACCGTTAGCAAGAACAGGACAGAAAATGCTGAACAGATGAAATACTTTAATTTTCCACTGCTTTGTCTGTATTGCTTAGGTCTCTTCCTTTAACTACAGGAGTCAAATTATAAATGAATCTGTAGTTCCTCTCCGCTCAAGTGGAAAATATGTTATTGTCTGGTTTTATGAATCTTTTTAAAGCTGCTGATTCTTCTTTTCCATAGCTGCTTTCTGACTCTTTCTCCTGCTGTTATCCAGCTTCTTACTGCCATTCCCCAAGCTCCTTCCATTCCTCTCCTACCAGACACCGATGCTAAAGGAGGCAGGAGGGACACACAGTAAAGCCGGGCTATGTGGATGCTGAGGGTGGTTTCATGTGAGTGACACGCATGCTTTTCCAGGGCAGCCCAGAGAGGAAGGGACCCTGCAGAAGGAAACCCCTGGGGAGGTGGGACCCCTGTGCTGGGACCTGTTTCAAAGGTGGTGCAGCTTCCTCTGCACTGCGGTCCCCGGCACCTGCCTGTTTGTGAGAGGGGAGGCAGGGAGGCTCTCCTGCAGCCCCGCAAAGTGGGGCAGGTGACTCCCTTCATTACTGAACCTTTTTTTTCCTCCTTTCACACATGCATCTGTCTGACTGAAAGTCACTGGTGTTACACAAATGATTTGTTTGGCTGAACATCCTCCCTGGTCTGGTCTGTAACCCACAAAGGCAATGAGAAGAAACTGATGAGGTGAGTGTATCTGTGTGTGTATGTGTGTATATATATACACATACACACACACGCACACACACATACATCAATACACCATACACCCCTTATATATGTGTGTATATATATGCACATACACCCTTGGTATATGGTATTGCATGTATATTTAAATGACAGGAAAGGCAGCGAGCACGTTGCACCGAAGTGAGAGAAAATGGTAATGGGTGAACCAAAAAGTTTGAGGTGCTCATTTAAACTGAATAGTATTGCTGATTTAGCCAAGTCCTACAGCTCTGGAAGATGGCATCGGACTAGAATCCTATTATATCTCTGTATTTTTTTCAGTATCTGTCACTGGCTTATCAATAGTCACTTCAGGAGCAGAATGCTCTGAGGCAACATAAATGCAAAATAACTGGGGAAAGGCAAACCCAGTGTTGTTGAATTGAAGATATTTATCAAAATTTCAGTGTAGATTTTTATTTTGATTAGTCCAGCTGTACCATGTGTGTGGAATGAAGTGGCTTAATCTTCTTGAATAAGCAGAAAACCTTAAAATACAAATGTTTTTGTGATGCCTTTGCATTTCTAATTGCAGCTAATGTCAGGAGTTCTAAAATACCGCAGCTCTGTGAGCAGTGCTGTATTCTGTGGTTACCTGGAATTTGTATTTCTTATGAGAAAGATATAGCTTAACCTCGTAAGACTTGAATTTAAACTTCTGGATGTTTATTCTGACTTCTGAATGACAGAAGCTGCATTCTGTTGTTTGCTCATGGGAGCCAATACAATATATTCCAGAGAGCACAAACAGGGCTTTTTTGCCCTTTGACATAGTAACTTGACTTATTTTTCCCTAAATCTGTGAAGTCAATTATTCAGATTGAAACCTTCCAGTTCATTATGAAGGAGTGGGAGTTGGCAAGAAATATTCAGAAAATTCATGCTGCTATTCTGGGTCCTTCTAATAAAAGAGAGGGAGAAAGAATTTGTGTATCAGTGGTTACTCTATATGGATGTAAATTTGTTTTTCCCTCTGGCAATTTCATTTTTCAATTCCAGAGTCAAAGCTGCCTTCTGAAGAGAGATCTGTATTTTGCTTTTTATAAAAAAAAAAAAAAAAAAAGAAGAAGAAGAAACAACCTTGTAGCCTTCCCTTTCTGTCTTAGCCTGTCAGGCAGCATTTGCACTCATGCTGCCTTGTTGCACCCTGAGTCTGTCTGTGCAACACAAGATCGTTCCGTGTGGTTTCATTCTCCAAACTCCCTGGATGTGCTGAGAGCCGAATTCTTCAGCTCAGGCAGCAGAGGTCCAGGACATTAGATGCTGAGGCATTTGGTTCTCTCTGAGCTCTCCAGGGAAGTCCCATTTTATGGATGAATGCAACAATTCCTGGGAAGACAGCCACATTTTGAAAACAACCAACCAACTGCTTGCCGCCACCATCTTGCTAAAAAAAAAAAAACAAACCACACAACCAAAAAACCTAAAAAACCCCAGGTGCGTTGGTGTATAAGATTGTGTCATATACGCATTGCCTTCAGGGTGTCACAAGGGCTTTCTTTGGAGCCAGCTACTTCAAAGGGAAACCAGTCCCTGCGTATGCTGTACCATGCTGTGTAGTGGGGTTGGCACGATGCCGATGGTTGGTTGGTTGAAAACCGATGCAGTCTTTCCCCAGGGTCTGACACTTAGCAGAGGTGGGACATTGACCCCAGACGTTACTACTGCTGCTTGTGACAGTGAGGTTACCTATCTGATCGTTCATGGCATTTCTCAGAGCACTGCTTGCTTGCTCCAGTCTCCTTAAAGTCCTGAGTCTGGGAAAAGGATACCTGTGCTCAGAATTACGGAAAATACTACGCTAGTGTTGCCCTGTTTTAGTCAAGTACTTGTCTCTCTCTTTTTTTTTCTTTCTTTCTTTTTTTTTTTTTTATCCCTCCTGTAAAAACAGAGGCTGAAGAGCCCTGAAATTACAAAGCCCTCTCCTACACTTACTTTATTTTGAGGTAACGATTTCTAGCTCGGTTACAGCAGCTTTCAGCTACTTTGAGCAAGTGCTTTCTCAGACGCACCTGGTAATGCCTATCTTTGCTAACAAAAGTCTCAGATGTGTGTTTGCTGGGGCGGGTGTATGGAGGGGGTGTGTGTGTGTAGATTCGTATCTGTCTAAGGGAAGCGTAATGTCTCGCTTTGAGGCTTCAAAGGGGCTGGGGTGTGCATGAGTGAGGGGCCACGAGCTCCGTTTCATCGCTGCAGCTTATAAGCGAAAGGGACTCAGTGGGCGTGAATATTGCGGTTGCTGTCAGACAAGCAAGCGTGGCCCCCTGTGATTCTCTCAGACCATAGGAATAAATCTGTGTAAAAAGGATGTTCAAGCCATTTCATAATCAGCTTCGTAGCTGGGTCTTGGAAATACTGTAAGGGCTACCAGAAATCAGTTGTTTTGAACAAGGAAGAAAGGTTGAAGAAATGGAATAGCAAAAGTTAAACATGACCTTACTGATGTTAACCTGACCTGAGAGACAAAGAGGGTGGAGATTTCTAAAAGCAGCAGCCAGCCCCTATTGTGGCAATGGAGCGCAGCGCAGCAGGCTGTGCAGTGCTGGAGGTGAGCAAGGCAGGGAACAGGCTCCCTCCCTCCCCGACCCCGTGTCCTGCCTATTGGCGGGTGAAAGTAAACCAGAGAAATCACAGGTGGTCTGCTGGGAAAACTGTTCCTGAGGGTTCCCAAAATGGCCTGGCTCTCCCGACACTAGTGTCACGCAGCATGCTAGGGAGAGCTGCTCTCTGTGGTTAAACGATGGGTGACTTTCTGAGGCTGCACCGGGATGCAGCAGCAAGGTGTTGGAGCAAGAAAATGCATTTGGTTTTCTGAAAGTATGGCATCAAGCTCTGATTTGTATGGTCCACGCTGAAACACAGATCTGATCCTTTCTGACCAAAGTACAGCTTATCTAGAATATAGAAGAAGGACAAAGAGAAATCATATAGTATCTGTGGAGAGAAGCGTTATCATTTTTAACAAATTCCGATAAAAGGACAATTAGTGGTCCAGATGGCAAGCTGTAACAGAGAGGTAAGCAAGTTGGGATAGGTGTAAGAAATGTGATTTATCTCTCTGCAAAGGATAATAAAGTAGTAATCCTCTACTTAATTATGGCTATAAAGCTATTGTTAAAACTAGTCTGGAGAGTGTCTAGTGCGCAATGCCCAGGGGTACAGCAAGCATAAAAGGGTGCTCTTGGCTGATGTCATGGCTCTGCATTTTCTGTTCCTCTCTGAACTATCCCGATCAGCACTGAGAATGTCATTAAACTGCAAGCGCTTTTTCACACTTGGAAGTCCTATTTTGTCTAACTTTTTATGGCACGAAGTAATTTTAAAGGAGAAACACTGAACAGTCTGTAGGTAACTATAGAAAATAATTTAATGGAGTCACTTTAATGGTTTTCTGTCCTTTTACACCTCTAAGATTGCATAAAATGCACTTTCTCAGCCTTTTGACAAGTACTCAGGAAGTTTGTGCATCCGTTGGTTGGGGAGGCTCATTCTGATTTCAACACATTATAATCGCCTTAATGCTTGTTCTTTAGATTTCCATTCCTATGTAACCTAATAAGGTTACAAAGTATATCTTTAAATGAAATCACACATGATTTTGCGGAAACTGCTAGGGTTCTTCTCTTGACTTTGAGTGGTCATTTGCAATTTGAGGAGCTGGCATAAAAATAACTGGGAGCGTAATGCCAAATTTTCCATAATATTGCAGGCAGCATGCAGAGCTGACTTCTTTCACTTTTACACTTCTGCTCAATAATAAAAATAAAACAAAATTCATGACTGAAAATAAGTATATTTATTTTGCTTCATCAGTTGCAGAGTGAGTAATTATTGAACAAAATGACTATACATTTTTTCCATGAAAATGCTACCGTCATCAGCCACACTAAAATAAACACAAAACATTTCTGCGTTAATTAGTAGAGTCGGTCAGGGTTTCTGGAAGTCAAGAGTTCACAAGTTGACCCACATGTGTTAATAACTTTGATTAGAGCTTTTATTATCAATTTCAGCACTGATAGGTGACTGCATGGGTGGTAAAATTTAAGTTCCTCATATGCTAGTAGAACTTGGTCGTTCATCTACCCTGAGTTTGCAGAAGAGGAATATGATCCTGATTAGAAGCAAGTCTGTAGGCAAACAGACAAATATAATCCCTTCACTAGAATTGCACTAATCTGCTAGAACAAATTCAAACAGCAGCATTTATTTTTTTAAAAAGTAACTTACGATTCATAAAAAACTGAAAGTACAACTAACTGAAATATTATTTTTTTAATCTTAATTATTCAGTTATGCCTTGAATTACAAATTGATTGTGCATGAATTCTAATTGTGCCTGATATCTGGTATCAGGTTATTCTGTAGATAGCATAACCAGCTGCAAAATTTAATGTAATCTCTTAAAAGCTGCAGAAATACTAATCTCTGAACAGCCTATCTAGAGGGTATTTCTACGCCGTAGTCAGCTGAGAATTTTAAGTGAAGCAGGATATTCAGTGTGATACTTTATTTGGCTTTATCTAGGTTATAAATATCACCGTAAAACTGTCATTAATTTACTGATCCTAAAAAGTATGTAGTAATTTTGCCTAGGATTTGTTAAGTATATTTGGCCTTATATGCTAACAATATTATGATGGTGCTAGAAATGTGACAGGGAAAAAAGAAAAAATATTGCTTCTAAGGTAGTAGATTATGTCTTAAAACCATAGGGTTTGGATCACTGATTGTCAACATGGTAATAAAATACCTGAAGAGATGCTTTCTGTGTCCCATGTGGTCAGACTTTTTCTTTTTTAGGGACTTCAGCTCTTCCGATCATAAACTCACGAGACTGAGATACATTAAGGTCGGGCACTGGAAGAGAACAAAGCTGGTAGCAGGGAAATTTGGCTTTAGGGGGCTTACGGCACTAGTTCGGTAAAAGAGAAATACCTTAGGTCTATGCAGTTTTCCTTATTATTTCTCTGTGGCCATTTTCTTCAGTGTTTTCTCCAGCACATATATTTGTTTGATTTAAAATAATGTTTACTCTGTAGCTATACTGTATCTAGATCTGTATATATGTATTGAATTTAGATAAAATAACACTATGTGACAGTGGATGCCATCATATTCTAGAAAATTCAGGTGACTGCATGGAATCTGTTAGGTAATGACTTTGTGTGTCATGTCCAAGCTGAAAATTGACTGACAAGACAAATACATAGTGAATTTTTCCCCATCATTTTTTGTGAATCGGTTTTATATTCTAAACAATATCAGGTAGAGCCAGTTACAAAGCCAGACTTCTTTTGCTTCGTGCACATGGACTTTTCTCCTAGACCTTTGTATCTTGTGCATGTGCTGTGCTCTTCCTCAATAAAATTGTTTGGAGAGTTAGATACATATATTTGGTCCTGTGCAATGAGCTAAACCATTTGGTCCTCCCTGCTTTTTTTGCCTGTAGCAAATCATTCTAACATAGCTCTTGTAATGGACTTTGAGTAAACCATTGCTAATTTTTGTTAATAGAATAGAAATTCAACTTTGGTGTGTATTTCTATAAAAATAACGCTGTTTAAAGTGAAGAGTTCAGAGGCAACTGTTTTTTGCTGACTTCTGATGTGTAGGCACATGAAAATGAATCGCAGAAGAACAAAATTAAAGTTATTTGAAAGCAGGGTAGAATACAGCAAATCTAAAGATGACAGTAATGAAAAGCTTTATTTTCCAGAAAAAATAGCATCATAGCTCCCCAAACTTAAATTTGTTACAGTAAGTAAAGATTTCTTGAATATTGTGTTACAAAAAACATTTGCATCTATCTTTTAATTATTGCTTATCACTAGACATTTCTTGTGCGTCCTTGAAGGTATGTGTGTGTCTGCTTTGGGTCTAAACTTGTTACTGATTGAATTAAATGGCCTGTGTTAACTTCTGTTGAAATCAATGGCGTGGAGAATGAATTCACCCCATTACAGAATCTGGTCTTTAGTGGGAAGAGAACTGGGCCATTTATTTACATTCAGTTGTGTTTCTTCCTCCATTTGGATGTGATAAACCTGAATATAATCCTCTTGAGTTCTATCAATTTGAATAGCTTTACTTGTTTTGTCTGTAAAAACAGGGTAACTTCTCCAAACAGTTTCAAAGGATAGACTGAAACAATTAATGCACATCTAATGGCTAATTTGGTGGGATAACATTTAGCTTAATGGGATTAATTCCATGCTTGCGTATACAAGAAACTCCCCAAGGCAAAAATGAGGCTACTGCGAAGCACCTCAAAGTAGTATTTGTTCCTAGTATCTTCCCTCTTCCCCTCTATCATATAAGGAATACACACTAAATCCAGACATGAATGAATTATGGATTAATCAGCGCTAATCTCAAAAAAGCCTTTGTATTAATGGAGAACAGTGTTTTGTTTTATTCAAGCCCGTGCATTATCTGGGCAGCCAAGCTTTGTGTTACATATTTTAAGGATTTTCATAGAGTACATAGCAAAAGTAAATGTAATGCTAAGGTTCCGTTTCACATTTAGAAGAAAATTTATTTCCTGCGGGCATTTGATCATTTGGCAATCTTTCACCCTATCCAACAGTTCTGTAACCGCGCTCTCCAACACTGTGCTTCAAATAAAGCTTACCTAAGCTCCCAGTGTTATGAAAAACACTGCTTGTATAAATTTCCTTTGCATTCTAACTCCATCTCAGCCACACACAGAAAGTAAACAAATACAGTTTCCAGGCAGTCTTTTTATCTGTTTGCACATCTCAGAGGCTTCCCGATAAGGCTTTTTGTGGGGAAAGAGGGGGTGTTTAAATTAAGCGTAATATGAAAATTTTCATCCATTTTAGAAGCAGCATTAAAGACCTTGAAGGAAACATGTTTTATGAGATTGACAAGCAATTAGATCAGTGCGGTGATAGCACAATGCATAATTCTATACTTACAAAATTAGTCTGAGTGAGAAAAAAATCAGAGAGATCACAATATCGCATCTTAAGTGGCTGTTTCAGATATGTGCGCTGAAACTTGAAGCTAAGAACAGAATTGTTCTGCAAACTGTATCCAGTAAGTAGCTGAGAGCTACTTGTCTACATTAAGATGTAAGGAATGAATACAAGGATCTAAATGCTCTAGAAATAGCTATGATATTTCTCCAGGAGAATAAAACAAAATCCAGCCATAAACAACAAGGTGAGATTCTGTGTGCAGTGTTTCTGGAAAACCTTTTAATGAAAAATCCTGTAAAAAGATCAACTGAGTAAATTCAGTGCTGTAGATGTAATTAGTTTAAATTGCTGATGATGGCTCACCTTTTCAGGTTCCTTATACTGCTTTACATGACCTAGACAGAGCTTTTCAGAAAAGGGTCCCTCTGTTTCCACTTGCTTTACAAAGTGCAATGTACACATGATAAAATTCACAAATAAGATCAGCATTGTAGCTTATATCAATATGCGCGTTATCAGCTGTGCTTCCTAACAAGATAACCTTATGCAGTCACTGTCTTTATCAGTTGGCCCATTTCCACCAAATTTAACAGAGAAGTTAAGGTTTCGGTAGGCAATTCAGTTTCTCCAGGTTTCATGAAAATTGGCAGCTGGATGGAGGGAAAAACTCAAGGCAGTACCTGCGTGGCAGCAGCACAAGCTCAGCAGCGACCTGTTTGGTTTAGGCTGCCACTGGCTGGTTGATGGACATCTGCAGCAAATACCACCGCTGGGCAAGGCTGGCATCGTGTGACCTGCAGGGATGTGAGGGTGGGAGAAGGTTAAATGCATGTTCAGTGGCACTGGAGGGGGTTTTTTATAGTTTACGAATGAAAACAGAGATAGAGGAAGAAAAGATTTGCATCTGGGGATATAGAACAGAATACAAATTAGTGTGATGAGTGATTTCTATAGCCTTTTTTCCCCCTTGTTTGTGCTAACTTTATGTGTCTATAATTCAACTTGGTTTTGGTTTAATGCAAGTACGGATCAACCTCTGAAATGCCATCTCTATCATCATATGTGCGTGATGGTATAAAAATAATAGATCCTGCAGTGTTCATTTTGGTGGACTGATGTCAAATTCTGCTCTGGTGGATTGATAGTTACTGTAGCATATCGCCATTTTTTTGCTTTACAAAAAAAGATCTGCAAAAATCCCAATACGTCAATGTTCAAATACTTTCTTCTTCTGCCCCTCTGAAATCAGCATGTTCAAGAGCTATATGAAATGTCAGGGTCTTTAGTGCATTCCTGTTGTCATCCCATCCTTTTTGCAGCACGCGGAACGTGAGTTGGTCACTTCATCATTAAGTGTTTGCAGGAATTGATGGAGATTTCCTGGATAGAGGGAGTGCAGAATTTGGCCTGTGCTTTTCAGTCAAGCTGACCCAGAGCATTGCTATTGCACTCAAGCTTTGTGCAACATTGTCTGTAATTACCGCTAGCAAATGAACTCTGAAGTTAAGCCTCTTTTGGAAAATTATTTTATTTTATTAATAGGTCTGCAACGTAAGCTTAAATACAGAGTGGTTAACTGGACTGTAAACAACATAGAACACTAAAACATTTTAAAACTGAAAAAAAAAAAAAAGCTTTTCCAGAAAGCCTATGACGCTGAGAATTTTCTGCTTTACAAAAATTGCGATTTTAATACTCATGTTATACATCAGCAACAGAAATTGTAATTTATTTATTTCCTAACCCTACACTATTATACTCTTAAATTTGAGGTTCTTACCGATTTTAGATAGCTTTGCTTGGAAGCTCTCATATTCCCTTTCAGCACAGTAGTTATTACAACCAATGAACAATTGGAAAAAATATTTTTAATACAGTAAAAATTAACTACCAGGATAGATATCAGGCATGACTGGAGACTTGGCTTAATATTTGCAAAAGTAGTTTGATGGCTAACAGATACCTCTGTTAACACTTCTCATATATTAGTAATGATGTAGAGATATATTTTAATTTATGTATTGAATACTGCAATTAACTTGATAAATTTTAGTATTAGTTGCATGCACTGTAGATATGGGAAAGCATAATTGTTGACTTTCACTCAGTCACAAACACTGACATAGGAAGGTTTGAACTCTCGCTGTAAATATACAGGAAATTTTCTTTGTGATGAGAGCTTGGGGTCCTTTTTCTTTCCTTGCTTTACTTTTTCCACAAGCCCGTCTCCCCATAGAGAAGCAATTAAGAAGGTACTAACTTCTAGTGTCTGAGGTTTTGAAAGCACTTCAATATTTTTGACAGTTAAAATATTACTTCTGTTATTCTTATGGGTAGCAAAATAACAGTATTTTGTAAAGTCATTAATGATGAGGAAATTTTTTCCTCCTATCCCCCCCACTCCCCCGAATGTGTTTCTTTTTAACAGTCCTTAATTCAGTCAAAACCTATATATAGGCTCTTCGTATTTGCCATTTCCTACCAATGCATGAGAAACTATGTCTCAAAATAGAGCCATTTTTTTTCTTATCCTGTAATACAATCTGAGATACGGTTTTCTAAAATTGGGTGTAATCCCTCAGGTGGCTTGTAATAAAATGTAGTGATGGCGGTGTAGCAACCGCAGTTATATCACTTGACAGAAGAGCACAGGACTCAGCAGCAAGGTGTGAATGGGGACATAAAGCCATGCCCCTGCACCCCACTTGCAGACCCGTAACTAATGCCCGCTCTCATTAGCAGTGTTGTATTTGCCATAAAATTCTAGATGTATGGTTGCTACATGCTATGAAAATGTGAACGCTCCCAAATTAGAGGAAGAACATTTTGGAGATGGGAGAAGTGATTCCTTCTTTTCTCAAGGGGAATTTATGAGTGTCAGCAGAGTTAGGGTTTGTTCCGAGACCCTTTGCTGAAGGGCTCCGGCGAGGACCCAGGCAAGGTTTGTTGCGATATTTCCGTTTTGTGATAGCTCATCCATTGGCTTTTTTTATGAGGCCTGTGAAATGCTTCATGTTCAGAGTGTTGTTTTCAGAGTGGAATACTCCCCAGTGGTGGTATTATTATTATTGCAAAGCTTTGGTGAGCAATGCTGCAAAAAGAATATGCAGGGAGCTCATATTACACCAAATTCTTAATCAACCTGCTTTTTTATTCTGTATGTAACTGCTGTTGCATGGTGGGGGGTTTGTCTGTGAATCTTCTAGCAGAGGCAGGACATGACTCTCCATTAAGTGGGGCAGTAGCAGGGGACTACAGGCCTGCTCTGAAACCTCTCCATCCGCAATGTGTGTAGCTACTACAGCGTAAGGAGCCTCAGATGCTGGGGCCGGTATAACCTTCTTCCTGCCTGATAACCTGAGGCTGCCACTGCCTCTGTAAATGATTTAACTGTTTCTCTGCTTGACACCAAGCTTCACTAGTAATTTCTTCGCTCTCAGCAGCCTTCTTGCAAGTGGATGTCTATACAGGGACTGCAATGAAAACATCTTGAGATTTTGCAAGTCTTCAAACAGTCTGCTCCCAGTTGTCCTGCTGGGTGAGCAGAAATAAATCTTGCAGCCTTTCCATAGCTTTGCATATGTCTACCTTCCTTATGATTCAGTCATGATATTTATCTGCTGAAAGCCATTATATGAGGAATGTGTTGAAAGCCTTGGATGACAACCACCTGGGTTTTGCAAAATGTTGGTATAAGTTTAACCTAAAGAAGTGGGTGGCTTTCATTACTGGGGGTGCCCTTCCTGACCCTGGCTCTTTTGCCATGGGTTAGATCTGGTGCTCTCAGTGAGCTTAGGTGGAAACTGATCCTGGAGAAAGGAAAGGAAAACTGCTTTCATCCCAGTAGGATTAGCTGTGATGAGCGTACGGTCATGGCTTTGACCATACATCAGGGACAGCTCCTGTCATTGTTATGGCTTTGGTCTGTGTTGGCTGCAACGCAAGGACTTGCTCATGGACTGACTTATTTAAATAGCCCTGTAGCTGCAGTTGTCCCTCCAGCACCTCCACCCATAGCTTGCATCGCTGTGATGGAAAAGTTCCCTACTTCTCTGCTTGTAGGTGATCAAGAGAGTTGCAACTGAGCTCAGTCTGAGACAAAACAGCCTTGTGGAGTCTCTTGTTGGGCTTGTGCATCTCTCCACTTAGTTTGACATGAGCTGTGGAATCAGAGTAGTCCCTTCCTGCACTAACACTAAGACAGGAAGAAAATGCACTAATAAGTTTGTGCTTGCTGACTGATTCTGCATATTTTGTGCTCAGGTATTCCTATTACTTTATTACTCAGCTAGCAGAAAGCCATTTCCCGCCAATAGTGATAGCCAACATAAGCTTAATGACTTTCAAAAGTCTGAAACTAAGATAAAAGGGAGTGGGGGATGCCTTACAAATCTCCCAGTTGGAAACCATTCTTCATGTTATCAGTATATTTGATTACTGGAGCCAGCAGTGAGCTAGCTGCAAGCTGTTTAGCATAACCACTGCTTTTTGTAAAGTCTAACTTAAAAGTGCAAATTTGAAGTGCTAGGGAAAAGTCTGCCACGTCTGTGAGGTGCTCGCTGAACGGAGAAACACATTTGATTGCAATCAACAGCGTCTTGTGTCTGACTTAGTGTCTCTTTCTTCAGCCTTGCAGCATGTGCTCTCTTTGGGATTCCCGGTGAGCTGAGGTGTGTAGACTGAATTCTTTTAAGTACTCCTCCATCGTGTGCATTGGGTTGTAAAAGCTAAACATGAAAAGGCCATCTAATAGTAAATCAGTCTGGGGTGAGTTCCTGTTGTTGGATGCACAGATAGAATTGGTAGGGGAAGGGGTAAGTAACCTAGAAACAACCATTTGAATAAGAAGTCTTGCCTCTTGGGACACTTAACACCAGATTGAATTAGACAATAGAAAATTTACAGTGGGGAACATCTTTTGCATTAACTAGGCTAAACTTCTGCTATCCCCGATTGAAGATGGGGCTAGTAAAAGCAAGTGTCTAACCTGAAACCCCTACAAAAGCTGAAAGAGCTGCATGGCTTGCATCTGTCACCTCAGCTTGTCGGATATCCAGGTTCTGCAATTGCCCTATGCATGATTTACTGCCTCTAGAACGCAACATCAGGTTTGCTTCAGGAAAGCCCTTTGTGCCAAGTTCTTGCAAAACTGAGAAGTGAAAGCAGCTGCTTTTTCTGAGAATGACTGACTGTTTTGGTGAAGCAAGGAGTCCCCTTCCAGAGATGAGCAAGACACTCCCCTCCTTTCTGTTTCTGACGAGGCTATGGAAGGATTTGGAGGGCAAAAGATCACCTTATTTAATGATATGGTCAAAATTAGTCTTCTTCGCCTTCAGACTGGAAAAGTAGACCATTTATTGTTTCCTGCACACACCGGGTCCTCTTTCCACAAATCAGACAGCTGTTGGAGATACTCCCGTCTTGCTCCTGTTACAGTACCCTGGACTTTTTATTAGAGTCTTTATTCCATGATGTGCTAGAAAATGTTTGGCCCTTTGTGGCATTATAATATTTACCTTCTTTTGAACCTCTTTCTTCCCAAATAAATCAGAAGAAAACTTGCACTATTTGAACTTTGTGATAGTGCCTTCCTGAAAGGGCTCCTAGAAGGAGTATGAAGGGCTCACGAGGACCTTAAAGCACCTTAATTTGACCTCATGTTTCCGTAGTGCTAACAATCTTTGGCATAAAAAAAGTGGAAGTTAATGACCTGAAATACTTTCCTTTTTTAAATGTAATTATGGTGGCTGTCTGATGTCTGGTATTGTAACCTGAATCCTGATCATGTCAGCAGTTTGCTCCTTAGCTTTAAAGCTGAGGACAACAGCAAACAAGAATGTTGGACTTCATGGGCATGAACTGTGCTTTCGGCCATGCTGTGTTTCATAAATACATGAATGGTGTATTGATGACAAATACTAGAATCTTTCTCAGACTCAAGGAACTGGTGGTAAGAAGAAGGAAAAAAAAACCAGTAACTTTTTTTGCCAAGGCAGGTGGCTGGTATGAAAAGACAAACCTGGACATTTTTTCAGGCAGTAAGCTCAACGGCATTTTGCTGTGGTGGGGTTATTGTGTCTTCCTGTGTTAAGAGCCTGCTGGCTTTCCTTGGCTAGTGGGGAAGTTTTATGTTGAAAGTGTTGCTTGGCTCTGTAATCTTAATATAATTCAACGATCATCAGGACTATCTTTAGGCTCCACATAAGTGGAGAAGCCTCCTGACTTCACATACTTGGTTCGATGCAAGGGATGCCTTTCACTTCACTCATTTCTGTTAACTGGCTGCCATGCACATCAGACCTGTTAATACATCATGCCAGTGTAATCCAAGCCTTTTCTTCCCTCAGTTGTTTTTGCTCAGATTTTTCCATCAATATGCCCAAACAATGGCATTGAGGAGCCTCTTCCTTCTGCGAGGGAAGGAGGATTTGGCCTCTACTTCTTCAGTCGTGGAGTGTCCCAGGTTTGTTTATGATTTATATCTATGAGTAAAAACCATAGAAACAGGTAATTATCAATAAATAAAACCCCAAGATAGATATGTTCTTTATGAACAGGATTATCTTTCATAATTTTAGGTGGCTAACTTTTAGGCATTTAGTCTGGGCTGTCTCTTCAGATGCAAGCCTTTATACACTTGAAGTGAAGCACCATGCTGGGTGCTCACGTCTCTTCCCTTTCTGCCCCGCGTCCAGGCAGCTATGCTGGGTTCAGCATCTTGCTTTCAGACAGTGGCAGGAGGCAAGATCCATCACACCTGGCATCTCCCCCCTGTTCAACCTCCGTAGAGAAAATCCAGTGGGTGCCTGATGTGCGGTACGGTGACAGTGGCACCCCGGCTGTGAAAGTCTGACCCTGGGGGTGTGTGTCTGGAAACACAAACCTGCAGCAAGAGGGTTTTGAAAGGTAAAGGGTAGAAGAGACATGAATTGCATGCAGCAACTGTCAGTCCCCCGCATCACTGCTCAGTGGAGGACAGTGGCATCTGAGAAATGCTGCCTGCTTTGCCCCGGCATGTTGCTGTGGCAGCTCTTGGTTGTTGGGAGAAGGCAGTACAGTTTCTGCCTTTGAACACCTTTGTATGTAACTGCAGTTGCATCAATAAATCTGTCATGCTTGGTTTGGTTTTCATGGGCTTCACTGAGAAATTCAGTTTTAGGGAAGATAAAACTCTTCATTTATAACTGTGTTACTGAATTTTGGTAACACCTAAAAATAAAACTCTTAAATGAATCACTTGATGAGGGCCACAGGAGAGAGAAAATTTTATGGTGGACAGATTTGATCTGAATTTACAAGTAGTTCAGCTTTTATGGCCTGTATTTCCTAAACTATTACCAAGAACCATGGTCTAACTCAATCCACATGCACACTAAAAATGTTGGAGGGGAAAAATCCTATTTAAAAAATATGCACTGGTGTGTTTCAAGAGTCCAGGTCATGTTTCAGTGATTCGCTTCAGCAGATCCCAGTTGGGACTGGCAGCATTGGGCCACCAGGTCCCGGGCAGCCTCGGGGTGCAACATCTGCTGATCGTGCCATGTTTTGAAGCAGGGTGAATGTGTCTGGACATAGGTTTTGGGGCTCCCCGGCTGCCTCCGAGCCTGAAGCAGACAGTGCATGCAGGCAGCGGGTGGGCAGGTGGCTGGAGATAAATCTGCAGCCACATACAGGAAAGCTGGTGCTGGGCCTGAGCCGAGCTGTGGAAACTGTTCTCCGAAACCACATCGCGCAGGGCAGGCTGCTGCATAGCGCTCTCAAGGGGGGTGCCCACAGCACAGCCTTCCTCGCTGACCCCTGGGCTTCCTCTCCTTCGGCTAGTGGGGTTGCTGTCAGTCTGTTGCTAGAGGGTTTTTTCTCACTCGCTTGTCAGTAGCAGCTGGTGTGAATGGCTTTATTATCCCGCCACCACCACCATATTTTAAAAAGTAAAAGGTTACAGGGGGTTGTTGCAGGGACATAAGCGTGGGGCAGGATGAGGGAGGTGTGCCAGCCCCAGGTCTGGGCGTCTGTGTGCACGGACCTGCACCAGCACGAGAGAGTGCCTGGGCATAGGGCAGGGCAGGGCTGCATGGCTGGGTGGGAGGAGAGGAGGGGAACAGAAGCCCAGGCTTTGCAAAGAGGAGGTGCTGGAAAGAAAATTCTCAGCGACAGAAGCACAGTTTGGGAAAGAGTCCCAAATGTGGTGGCAGGCACCTAGGGTGTAAGACTGAGAAGGGCTGGCAACCTTGTCATGATACGCAACAGTAGTCCCCTTACTAACTCTGTCTTTCTTGCCGCCTCATCTTCTACGGCTTTGCCAGCCCTTACGCAGTCCACATCAGCTCCTTGTACAAATTTTTCCTAGCTTCTCCTGTACAAACTCCTAAAAAAAAAAAAGTAATTACCTAATGCTGTAAGTTGCATAGTTTGTTTCTGGTTTTCCTTAACATCCTGGTGGTCTATGAGTAAATGTCATCCCCCCTGTGCAATGGGAGATCTAACCGTGCAGTTACTTGCATAGGAGTACGCAGCGAGCAAGAGTAAGTGCAAACTTTCTAATTGTCATTCCTTCAGAGCTTGCTTCCCCCCTGAGCCAAGAGCACCACTTTGACCTCATCCTTAAACCCCTGCGTATTTGTGTACCTAGATGTCAACTTGTGATTCAACTCCTTTTTGATGCCTGGAGAGAAAGATGCTGTTTGCCTGAGCCACATTTAAGCAGTAAGCTTGCTATCATTTACAATGCAACATAACTGTATTCCCCGCCGGCTCGTGACTTGACATTAGCTGTGCCGGGTGCTTGTACTCAGACACCTCGCTCCAAAACCCTGCTGTATTTTACTGGACTGCTGTAATTTGGAGGGGTAAAACACTGGCATATGAATATTGAAAAGATGCTGTGCAACTTGCAGTAGGTACTGGGTAAACTGTAAGGTTAACAGAGTGGGAATTATCAGTGAAATGTTTATTATTTGTGCTTTGCTCTGTGTGAGGCAGCTGAGTGTGACGGCTCCCTCAAGCCTGGCAGGTTTGGCTCTGCCCAGCTCCCATCATCAGCCCATCCACTGCAAAGCATGGCCTTGACCTCAGCCCCCCAAACCACAGCTCAAGGCTCATGAGGGGCAGAGAGTACATTTTGGTGGTGCCTAAGGGACTGGCCTTCTGTTTGTGCATGTTGTGCAAATATTGAGAGGCAGAAACCCCTCCTGTGGTGATTTAAAAGCCAAAACTGATGCTGTTTTGCATGGACGGAGGCTAACTGTTTTAGCAGCTACTTGTTCATTACACTTTGTGTCTCTTTGACCTTTGTTTCAATAGGCTTTGTACCTTTTGTCTTTTTCTCTCTCTCGCTTTCTGATCTGGAAAGCTATTATAAAGGTCGTTATTTAGAAGGTGATTTGTACCTTTTTCTTTTTTGAAAGAATACAGAAATCAAGCATATTAAGGAAGGAAAAGACATGAACTAATTATTTTTCTTGTTTTTTTTCTAAACATTGGACTTTTTCACTGTCTCAACACATATTTTTCCAGGAACCATCACAGCCAAACTATGTCTAACAGGATTTACCTCGTCGAACAGCTTTAATCCATCACCTGGGGTGCCAGAGGCCAGGCTGCCCCAGATAAGCACTGCGTAGGCACTTGGGTGGCTCTGCAGAGTCAGCCAAGGCTGACCTCAGCTGACACGGAGGTACAGCTAAGTCCCCTGCACTCTTGACTTCTCCACAATCCTCTGCGTCTCCTGCTTGAGCTCCTCCTGGTCTGGGGAGTTTATTAGTGCTGGAGAAACACTGGACTGGAGATGACGGTGTGAACATGCCCTGCCTTGGGACAGGAAGGGGGGAGTCAGGGCCAGGATCCCCAAAGCCGCCTTCAGCAGTATCTCAGGTAGCCCCTGGCTTCCTGGCTCTGCCTGGCTCTGTGCTTGGCTGCTCGACGTTCTCACATGGTATTTCTGATCTGGGCACAGGACTGGAAAACCCTGAGCTGCTACTGGATGCATCCAACTGAAGGTTGGGGTATGCTGGGGCAGACTGCTGTGCTGGGCTAAAGCAGCTGAATTACTGCTATAAACAAATCGCCTCTGGATGCTGTACAGCTCTATTCCCTGATGCTGCATTTTAGCTACCAAGTCCAATCCGAGTCAAACTGGTTTTGTGTTGAGCCAACTCTGGCATGAAATATTGTCCTGCGACTGATTGGAAGAAAACCTCTAGGAAACTAATCTCGGTTTGTTTGTTGGTTTAATATACAATGTTGGGCAAATAACTTAATCTCCCTCTGTCCATTTACCTCGTGTATATTAAGTTTTAAAATCCTGAAAAAAATGTGGTGAAGGTTATTGTTTATAAAATGCTTTGAACCTTCTTTTTAAAATAATAGAAATAGGAGAGGAAGAAGGAAAACCATCTAGAATCTTAATCTTAATTTATTTCCATGGATTTGTTTCTAAACTCATGATTTTTAAACAAATGAATGCGATCTCCTAGCGCTAGCAAGCAAACAAATCTACTGTTTGGAAATGGTTGGGGGTTTTTCTGGCTGTGTTAGGCTCTCAGAGAATTGACAATTATATTACCATGTATCCAGGCACGGCTTTTCAGTCACGCTTTATACAAATTGCACACTTGAGTAGTGCAACAGGCCATCATCATTAACTTTATTTCTGCAAAAGCGACTTCCTTATGGTGGTGAGTGTGTACTCGTTGAATGTTATCTGCAAGTTTCTTCTAATGAAATCAGAAATTCCTCCTGATGGGCCAGGGAGAAACCCCAGCATGCAGAATTGTCTCACACTCAGTGCTGGAGTAACTCTGCACCTTGAAGTGCTGCACTGAGTGGTTCAACTACCCTCCATCACATGTAGTTAATAAGAATTGCCATACTTTGTCTGCCTTAGGAAAGAGATTAATCATACCAATTCTTCTCAATTTATCTTCATCGAAGGGCTTCACAGGCTCTTGATTATTCTCGTCTTTCTCTTTTGAACTCTAATTCTTTGTAGAACACACATCTCAGATTAATTTTTAAGTGATTTTTTTTAAAAAAAAAAATAACTGTGCAATAGTTTTTCCTTTAGGGGTGGACCTGGAGCTGTATATTGGATCTATAGTGACTTAGACTTCTTGACCTGAATTGCTTTCACTGGTCGATGCAGTTTTTTTTGTTGGGGTGTTTTTTTTTTGTTGGGGTGTTTTGGTTTTTTTAGTTACATTTGTGAACATACTACATGTTTATGAACTGATACAGGGGCAGTTTCATCCGTTTTAGCTGCTGAAAACCAACAATATTCTGTGTCTTGCTTGATGCGGTCAGGGTATAAACATATGCAATGTTGACTAGGAAATGAACATCAACTTCTTCTGAGTAACAATTTTATTGAGCTCTCAATTAGGGTAGTAGTAGATTTTTCTCCCTCAAAAAATGTAAACACCTCTTTTAAAACCAAATAAAAAATAAAACTCTTTCGGCTGTGATCCATCCAACAAGAGGCAGCCAGTTGAGGTTCCTGTGCAGGGAATTCAGGTTTAAAACCTTCCTCTCAAACTGAAAGCATATCAGGGTGTCTCACAGGTCTTATGGATGTGTCCTGACATCTGGGGTTGAAAGTCTGTCTCTCCTGCGCATAGCTCTCTTCTCATGATTAATGTCTTCAACATCCCCAAACTGGGAGCCCAAGAGAACTCTCACACAGAAGACACTGCAGCTTCATGGTTACAATATATAAGCTGGGATACAGGAGATGCATCTTCAAATTCCTCTTCTGAATAAAATAGAACAGCAATTTCAGCCTGGATCTCTGGATGACTATGGTGGTGTCAATCTTTCTTTACATTTAACACAAAATTTTGTCCCGCGAGTCCCTTCCCTAAAATTTTGTCCAAATGGACATATTTTCTCATACACACACAAGTTTCAGTTGATGAAGGAAGCCCTAACCAGGCCCAGTAATGAATCCCCACAGGAGACACTGCTGGGTTTTCCCAGAAGATAAATCTGTGTGAGGCTTTCTTGGAGTAACTGTGGTGTTAGCAATCCTTGATTACCTCCATGCAGATCCTGTGCTTGCTCCCTGACCTGTGCTGCAGGGACCAGAGCCCAGACTCTGAGGGGTGGGATACTCTGGGTAAAATGTCCTGTATTGCTTGAGGGAGGTTGCACACATTTCCCTAGTGGAGATGCCCTAACTCAGCTGGCTGAGGTCCTGGACAGCCTGCTCTAACTGATCCTGTTTAGAGAGAGGGTTGGATCTACAGTGAACCCTTCTGACCTAATTAATCCTATGATGCTTATTCAGATTTACATCTCTATTGCAAATGGACAGACTTGCCCTCATACTGGCTGTTTTTTCATGAAGCGCTATGCAGCACTGCCACATTTATGCCATCAAGCACCCAGTGATACAAATGGCCTTGTTTGTTGATGTACCTGACGTTTCTGTACAGATGCTGTACCAGTTCTTGGACTGACAGACCCAAGACTCTGCTACTTACTGGATGGATTCCTCTTCATTTACGCAGTCATCATGACAGCCCTTTTTGTGAAAACAAAGGTCAGTCTATCCAAACATTGATGCATTTGACTTTGGTGGTGTAAACAAGCTGGGCTGAGCTGGAAAGTGGGGGTGGAGGGGAAGCATGTCTCTCAGAATAAGACCTATTATTTTTTTGTTTGCTCTTTTTTGGTTTTATACTTCCCTCCTTTTCTGGTGCTAATCTGAGCAATCTGCGGGAGTTCTTTCTGAAGGTTCATGAATGGAGGGGGAGAGAACATCTGAGGGTGTTTTGATGCTACAGTTATGGATTAAGAGAATCTGGATATTGCACCCGGGAAATGCCTGATCAATAGTGACATGGTTTATTCTGATGCTTTGTTATTGGAATGAGAGGAGAGGATATACAGAAAACTCAGGGTAAATGCTAAGCTTGTAAAAGATGTATTAAAATACCTCAACAAGTCAAACTTCTTTGATAGTGTGAGTGTGATGATGCAAACGATATAACCCCAACAACCACAGGAGAGGAGTCAGGGAGACAGGATGGACACAGCTTAATGGGCTGTTGTTACCATCCAGCAGCTGTTCAGCATCTAGGGAGACACTTAGTGGCTTTAGTGCACTTCTGTGGAAGAAGACGACGTAACGCAACAGAGGTATGTCCCTTTCCAGACACGTACGTGCTCTGCTAGCTCTGCTAATCGTAGGATAGGAGTCGTCTGCCTCTCCCCAGCACAGGGCACTCCATTGCAGTGGTGCTTTCCACCAAGCCTGAGCAGGTGAAAAGGTGTCTTGACTGCTCCCTGTACGTGTGGCTCAGCCTCCTCCAGAGGCAAAGGCTTGCTGCACTTGGGATCTTGCCTTGCTTCTTGCCAGGTCACAGCTGAGATCACCGGCAGGAGCCCTGACGGGGTGATGCAGCACTGCTACTGGTGCCCCACCGGCTCGGCGGTGGGATCTTCTCTCAGGACTGCAAAGCCAGTGCTGAACCCAGAGGGAGGGAGGGATGTTTGGAGGAAAGGAGCAGAATTCGGTAACAGCAAGAGAGAACCCTTTTTTGTTGCCAGTGTAAATCCTGACTTGCAGATGAAAGTGCTGCTCTGGGACTTGAAGTGTTCTGGAGGCTGCTAGAGGGACGAGCTGCTGGGGCACGCAGAGCTTGCGTTGTCCCTGCGGGCAGGAGCTCTGCACCCTGCCTGCGGGGCAAGAGCGTCATAGGTAAGGGGGGCAAAGCATCCAAGGACGAGTGTGAACCCAGCACAGGGAGCTGCCACAGCTGCGGTGCACTTGCCAGTTGCTCTTCCTCCCCCAGCCAGAGCGTGTCTGGAGTTTGCTGCCATGGGGGCAGCAGCTAGTGAGGTCTCTCACCTGCCGCTCCCTGCGGGGGCAGAGCTGGAGCTGGAGATGGCTCCTGGTCAGAGGCAGCATCCCTCCCCTCTAGGTCTGGGAGGGCTCGCTGTCCTCCTGGTGTGCCTAGCTGTTTGCTGGTAACATGCATCGTGTTCAGCTGCAGCGAGTAAGCTGCTGCAGGAGGAAAGGCAGTAGAAGGAAGGGGAAAGCCATGCCTGTGGTTACACTGGAGCCTCGCAGCTGAAAGCAGCAGAGGCGTTGCAGCTGAAAAGCCACCGTAAAGCACCAAGAAGCTAGCGGGGCGTTTTCTGAGGGGTCTTGGTCTTGTCCCAAACCTAGGACTTTTCTATAAATCTTCCGAGCTGTGTCATCTCTCTCACCTCATCTCCTGGCCAAAGGAATTGTTTGTGGAGGCTTTTGCCAAGAGCATAGCCTCATCTCTGAGGCTGTGTTGTGAGCTTTTTATTGATGGAGCACATGGCCAATGCACGTGAACATTTAGGCTCTGTTGCAAGAAATGTGGATTAGATGCTTGGTAAATTACTGGTCCTGCCAAAGGTTCAGGGAGGTAACTGAAGTATGATTTTAAAAAAGAAAGGCAAGTTTATCCTATGCCTAAATAGAAACCTAGCTAGAAAGTAACTTTTAATAAAGAATTTAACATGTGATAATAACTCAAGAAGGCTAAAGCAATACAGAATGTAGTTTGACACTTCTTTATTGAAGACTGGAACACAAAGCATCTGCTCTCACTGACCTAAAACTGCCCCTTTTTACCTGAAAGTTTGGCTTAGCAGTTGACGGCTCATAAATATCATGAGGAGTTGTGCCAAAGAGTAGTTACAGAAGGGCAATCCTTTACCTACTTCTTAGTTGCCACTTATGCCAATTTACCACGGTGGCACTGCAGCCCTGCAGGCCAGGTGCTGCTCCCGAGGGGCACAGGGATCCCCTGTGCCCTCTGAAGCTGAGGACACCCAGGAACTTTGCAGGAAGCACTCTTGCTGGAGGACTGGGATTTTGGGGGGTGCTTTTGTTTGTTAGCAGCCCCAGATACCCAGTTTTTCTTAACACAGGCTGCAATTATGATTTTAGAGCCTGCTGGAGCTACTTTCGATAGCACAGGATTATGATATGCACAGAACAGGAATGCAAGATCAGTGTATGGGGGTGGCGTCAGACCCAGATGCTTTGGGTAGCTGAGACTTGGTGTTACATGCAAGTAAAATGACCTGGCTGATAAAAGTGCCAGTGTAGCAGTGGCTTGAATTGCCTGTAGCCCCACTGGTGCCACGGGTGGCTGCTTATGGGCTGCCCTGTTTCTGCTGACAGTAACTTGTAGGGGAGAGGGAATGAAAGGACTGAATGGAGCCACTGTCTCTCTGCTCACGGTATGCTCTCTCTTCCAGCTTAGCCAGGCCTCTCAACCACAGCTGCGACCAGGTCAGGATGATGTGTACAACGTAAGTAACTACTGGTTTTTGTTTGTTTTCAAATCTGCTACCCAGACAGACCTTTTTGGGCGCTTACAGATAGTGAATTGCCTGTGGATCAGAAAATATTTGGATGACCAAGCTAATGAAAGCGCTGTACCCAAGCGTGCAGCACAGCAGCTGTAAGGAGGAAAGATACACACCTGACAAGGGCAGCTCCTGTTGTCACTTATCTGGCTGGATGCTAGATAGAGATATGGGCTGTAGGCTCCCGATTTGATCCACTGAGCTGAAGGCATACCAGGAACCCAGACTGTATCAGAGGCAGTGCTCGGTGTGCTGCACCATGTAACACGCCTGCCAGAGCTGTGCGTGTGCAGCCACCAGACTGTTATATATGGTGTGCACACCCCAATTTCTCACCTGGCCCTCTGCAGTCACTTGCAGCGCCTGCTGGTTGCCACTCCGTGCTCCTCGGTTGACTCACGGCCATGTTGCTGATTGTTATTTAATGTGGTCTGGAGAAAGGGCAAATGCCCAGGAATGCTGCATTGCTGACTTTGGGTGACTGCAGCTCCTTGTATCACCAAGCTTGTGGAGCCTGAGTCATCCCAGCTTGGCTGTCTCTGTCCCTGAGCCTTCCTGTTGGTCTGCAGGAAGACCTGTTGTACTAGATCATACCAGAGGTGTACCTCATCTGCTGTGCCCTGGTCACAGCCAGCATCAGGTGGCTGTTTAGGCAGTGAAAGAGGACAGATGCAAGATCCTGTCTGCCCTTCCAAGCTAAATTGCTCACTCATGGCACCATTAAACTCTAGCTATTTTTGCCATGTCTAGTTGTCTTTTAGGTTTTTTTTTCTCTCTCATGCTTTTGACCATAGCCACATCCTGTGATGAGTTCTACTGTTGAACTGTGTAATATATGAATGCTAATGCATTTTTTTTAAAAGTGTTGCCTGTCACCTTTTTGGTAGCACTGTCAGCTGTTATTCTGACCTGAAATCTTTCCTTTGCCTTCTTCCAAGGTAACCTTTCCCACCTAAGAAATGTGTTGGGCATAAAATTTCTGTAGCTTCTTGATGCAAATTTAGATGAGCTGTTCTGCATGAAAAATCAAGCTCGTGGATCTTCACCCACCAGTATGAGAGAAAGCGTGAAAGTCAGAGACCCTCCCCCTCGCACTCTCTCATTTTCAACTTATTCCTACTTAAGAAAGGTTCTTGATGCAATGGCTTGTGGTTCTGTGCTGCGCAGCCACTGTTTGTCATTTCCATGGCTTAGTCAGAGACATTTTTGTTGACAATTGCGTTAAGGGGTAGAAATAATTTCTAGCTCTGTTACAGTACTCATGAAGTTGGACACCAAGGTGGATTCCCTTTATTTTCCTGTGTTAAGTCAAGACGTATTTTCTCATGATCATAATGTCTGTCATTGCTTCTTACTTTCTTGTTTCAGAAACTGTCTCGTGGGCAGAGAGATGAATATGATGTTCTGGGGGCAAAGCGAGGTGCAGACCCTGAGCTGGGCGGGAGACACCAGGTAACTACCTCCCCCACACACATCTTTTTTCTTTTAATCTGGTTCCTTCCTTCTCATGTCTAACCGCTGTTTAGACATGCAGGCAGTCATCACGTGTTTGCTGAGCACGAGTGCCTTCCTGGAGAGGGAACGGCAAAATCTGTGTAGTAACTCAGGCGTCTGGCAGCATGGCAGGAACAACAGTAAACCTTCCCCCCTCTCCTTTGATCTTTGCCCCTTGCACCCCCACCCCGCAGTCACTTTGCTGAGAGCTTGCAGCCACCCAGAATAGGAAGTGACACCCAGCCTTGGGGCGGATGCGGAGCAGGCAAGGCAGGAGTGGGTGTTTCACAAGAGCTCGCTGCACGTGATGCCGCCAAACAAGTGCCAACAAAGTAAAGCAGCAGCCAAAACAACTGTTTCTGCTGCAGAGCCCAACAGTTTCAAAGGAAAAGGGAGGGGAAACCTGCATCAGTGTGTAGGGCTTGCCTGCAGGTGACAGCTGTAGGGATTGAGCAGAGAAGAGCTAAGTTTTATCAATTATTAAAATTAAATCAACCTTCCAGAGAACAGGTTGTCTTAACAGAGTCTTATGGGTGGAGGCAAGATGGCCTGCAACGGGCACGGCCCATCCCTTGAGCTGTAGCAGTGCCTTAGAGCAAACGCACAGGCATACACAAGGTGGTGGGGGATGCTGGTAGTGCAACACGTAGGCAACTTACTTCTTTTGTTTTACAGCAGAGAAGAAAGAACCCTCAGGACACCGTCTACACCGTGAGTAGACAGACGAGAGGGAGGGATGGCTGGAAATAGCAGTTTCTATTTCATAAGAGATGTTTTTTCCCCCTACCCAATTTCAGCCTTGGTTCAAACTTAACAGCTGCTTTCGAAGACTTCTCTTCCCTTCTACTCCTCCTTTTTTTGCTAGAAAATTTCTGCTCACTTCTCCATGATAGGAGAAAAACATTGACTGCCTGGGCAGATGGGGAAAAGGATTTGGATCAAGACACTCGCTGATCCCTTTTATATTAGCCATTAGTGACTAACCAACCTTTGTCCCATGTGACTGGTGCTGCAGTATTTCATGTGCTTGTTCTCAAGCCTGTCTGACAAAGGCCAAACGCCAGCGCAGCTAAGAGTGGCTGCTTGGGAGCATCTTGATGTAATTGATTGAACTCTGGCCAAACGTGGTGGTCTGTGCTCCAAAGGATAGATACACGAATGCTAATGCTCGTGTCTTAACTCAGGTCTTTCTGGGTGTTCAGTGCTTGCTGAGAAATGAGCTGGTTTCCAAGAACGGTCTTCATCGTTATTGAATCAGACGCTGTGATCACAGCTGGTGATAAGCATTTGGGAACTGCTTCCCTGGATGGAGGAAGGAAGAGCTCCTCTTTCTTAACCTTCACCCTGCAGTGTTTGACTTCCCTTTTCTCTGGGCCTGAGCTTCATGTTCAGGTTTGTCTCCTGAACAAATGATGCTTAAAGCTTTTCTTTGGAGAGCTTTGATTGTAGTATCTGGCGCCAGTCTAGTTAAGTGACTTGGTTGAGGGTAGAGTTACATTCATTTAAGTGTTTGGAGATGAGGTGGTATTGATATGCTAAGCAGATTTGATCATGTATAGCATCTACTTAAATGCACATCAGTCAAGCACCACCACTGTGCCGCCTTCTCTGGAATATATTGAAGTTTTGAAGGCAAGGCAGTCCCAGAAGCTCAGGCTTGGAGTGTAACTCTAGTAACACGCTGTACTCTTTCCCCCTCTCTGCTTGCAGTCACTCCAGAAGGACAAGATGGGCGAGGCATACAGTGAAATCGGAATGAAGGGAGAGGTGAGTCCTACTTTCCTTCCTGGTGAAAGCCTGGGATGAAAAAATCTTCATTGCCGCTCCCTTCCAGAGCAGTAGCCCCAGCTGCACACAGCTGCCTTGCACAAGGGAGTCCCCGTGTTGCACGGCACCTACAAGCACAGCTGACAGCAGTTACCTATTTCCTGTAGTAAGCAGTGTGTTTGGTGCAGCAGTAAATAAGATGTGTAGCTATAACATTATAGTAGCCGTACAACAAGGTGGAGATCAGACAGTCAGCTTTGTCCCATCGGTATTAGAAAGAGCCTGTACATCAGCCATGTCCCTGGGCGGATTGATAATGTCAAGGGAAAACACTTCAGCTTTTGGACAGCAAAATTCCAATGGCTGCCCCAGCTGAGGGACAGAGGGTATGAGGTGGGTGAGGAACAGCTGAAGAAACATCTGGTTTCAAGCACTGCAGTGTCTGTGGCCCAGCAACATCAGTTGAGCATGTTCCTCCAGAGCAATTCAGAGCGGGAGGTTCACGGTTTCCCCTCTATGGGCTGTCGAGGCCAGCCTGCTTTATAGGCACAGGTGAGCATTTGCAAGCTCCTCCTGGTGCCTGTTTTCAGGCAAGTGATGGGGGAAACATTCTCCTTCCTCCACCCCCACTCTCGAATGTTCAGGAAGGAACACATCAGTTATGTCTCGGGCTAGCAGCAAAGGGACAGTTTTAGCTCTGTGCACAAACTGCCGGGGGAGGGAAGCTGGTGTGGAAAACAAACCCTCTGGGTACGCTGCTTATGGCAAAATGAAAAATTGCTGTGACCTACACAGGTTCTATTTTATGTCAGTGTCTTATATAAACTTTTTATTTCCCTCTGCTACATGAAAAAAGGGGCATTGCAAACAAAGTTTAGTGTTGAGAAATGCTGAAGCAACACCGACATTAATCCCCTCCCCTTTTTTATTCTAATGCCTCTCTGCCATCACCAAGTTCAGGTTATGAGCTATGGGTTTATGAAGCTGCACCATGTTTTTGTGAATGTTTCTATTACTGGGGGGATGGAACGCCAAAACCCTTGCCTCATTCTAGATGCATGATCATTTAATCGGCTGCTGCAATTGTAGTTGTGGCAGGCGCTGGCCCCTGACAGACTTTCATGACGCAGTCAGTGCTCCGCTGCAGTGGGGCAGTTATGAGAAGCTGTGGGCTTGACGTGCCAGCCTCCAGCCAGGGGCTGCAAGCTCTGCTCTCCCTGGTTCTCACCTGCACATCGGATGCTCATGCACAGCTCAGCTGCTTTGCCTGCCAGCTCCTGGGAATGCAGCAGCAATGGGGTTCAAGGAGAAACTTTTTCTTTGTATGTGGCTGGTCTGAGTGACCTTGTTCCTGTGCTCTGCTGTACCGTGACAGTCCCAGTACCTGTTTCACTGAATGCTGGGTGACTTTGTCCTCAGACAGCCTTATCTGCAGTTCCCTCAAACATCTAGAAAGCTTACAAAATGTGTGCTGGAGAATTTACTTGCTCACCCACGTCTGTCCAGTAGAGCACAGAGTCCCTCAGGCACCAGCTGATATGCAGCAACTCAAAAAATGCAGCCCCGTTTCTTCCAGGTATGCCTTCAGCTCATAAAACAATCGGTGGCTATAGGAACACTGCCGAATCTCTATACATACAGTAAATCAAAGAAATAGCAGGATTATAACAGTATGACAGGAAAATATGTTGGCAAACCAAAATAACTTCCTTTTATTTCCAGTCCTTGCTATTTTCTCCTTCACAGCCCTTGCGGCATGTCTGGGCTGGTCCAGACTTTGCAGGTGCTTTCCCTCCTGTGCAGAGGGTGCCCAGGCCAAGCACAGCTGCTGACCCTTGCCACAGGATGGGGCAAGTCAGGGGTTTCTTTCCTTTTGCATAACTGGGAAAGCACCCATTAATCTATGCCTGGTTTTCTTTCCCAAAGCAGCAGAGGCGGCGAGGCAAAGGGAACGAAGGTGTCTACCAGGTAAGCAACACATCCAGCAGCTGCTCCTCTCATCTGTCTTCACGGCTTAACTGCAGCCTGTAGTTACGTACCTGACCGCAGTGTCAGCGATGCAGGATGAAGCAGAGCTTTCAAAGCACCTTTCTGAGGACAGTTACTCAGAATCAGGGCAAAGACCACACTGCCGGTGCCTTGATAAAGTGGCTGCACGTTCTAAATACAGCCAGCAGTCTAAATACAACAACTTGTGTAACTGCTCCACTAGAAACCATTTCCACAGCCCTACATCTTGGAGAACCACCTTTTGACTGCAGCAGATGTCGCATGCAGTTCTGTCTCCGAGTTGGTTAACAGAAACCTTCAGGTTGCCCAACAGCTGTCGTAACTCCAAGCAGCGGTGGTTCAGCCCATCTCACTGCAGCATACAGAGAACAAACTGGTCAGCACCTCCGGTCCCCTGGTGCGCAGGCGAGGTTCAGTGCTGCAGTAACGGAGGGCACAGGGTCCTTATTATGTGGGCCACCATGCATAGTTGTTCCAAAATACATTTTACTTTCTGTAGAAGCCCATGCATTGCCGCTGACATCTCAAAATGACAAAAATATGTATTAAAAAAGTCCTTCTGAGGCAGCACATGCCAGGGAGTTTTCCTGTAACGTGGCATATTTGTAGCTAATGGCACTTTTCTTCAAAAGCTGCTCTGCTGAGATATTCACAGGTAGCTGATAAGAAGCAGTATCTTATCAACGTACTCAGTGTGGCACTAAATATTTGTATCAGGGGAGTGAAGGCTAGCTACAAGTTTTACAAGCAGGTGCCATGCATCTTACTAAATCCTCACTCTTGGAAGCCCCAGTTTCCTCTGCTCTGGCAGCCTCCTGGGCTGACCTGCGGCTGCGCCACGTCTTACACTGCCCTGCTCTTGGAGCAGTCGGTGCCACGGCTGCAGCAGGGGTTGGTGACTCGCCCCTTACAGCTGACTTCCCACCACCAGAGCAGGCTGGCGGGAGAAGGACTGCTGCAGCGCAGGAAGCGGTGTAAGCGGATGCTTTCTGGGGTTTTCGGCCACCAGAAGCCCTGCTGCCAACTTACCCAGAGCTGCATCTGACTTCCCTTCCAAATTAAAGAGGAGAAACCCAGAGAACAAAGTTCAGGATTTGATGTCTATTCGTTTAGCCAGCAAAGTTGACTCTAGCACCAGTTAGCTCTTAGTAGTCAATAATATGCCAATAAAACATACTCTAAAGATCTGCATAACTGGTTAGGATGAGTTGCTGTAGTCATGTTCGTAACAGTTACCTGAAGGCAAGATGTACCCTGAGTAAGTGATAGCTATTGACACCATACAAAGACTAAGGAATCACTCACAAGTAAAAACCTCCACAGGAAAAAAAAATAATTTTTCAAATTTTGTTACTGAGCCCCTGCCACCCTGTTCCTGACAAGTCAGCTAGGGAGAACTAAGCACTCCTGCCTGTACCTTACCGGTTTTTCTCTTTTTTCAGGGACTCAGTGCAGCGACCAAGGACACTTACGATGCTCTCCAAATGCAGCCTTTGCCCCCCCGCTAAGTGGGAGTCACAGCGGGGATGGGCAAGAGGGAGGAGATGCCCACCTGCTTTAGGGAGGAGAGGAGGGCAAGCCTTTGTCATCCAAAACAAGCACTGTGTATTTTCTTGGTGCAACAACCTGCTTTGGTTGGTGCATGGAGGGAGTATGTCTGGACTTGGCCAGTCCCTTCTCCCTTCCCCCCTGAATCATGTAATTGCAAGCTTTAGCTATTAAAATGCACAGATCTGTAAAGTTCTTTTCAATAATAGTGGTTATTAGGCTGATTTTTGTAAGATTTGTGTCATGGAACCAGACCACGCCTACCAACACAGCTGTTTCCATAGCTCTTGCTACTTGCCTTCCAGGAGTATCAAGATATGTAATTATGGTTTCAATGCATTTAAAGAACTTGTAAAGCTATATAGGGCTGTAGTTATTTCCTGTAGTATTTATCTTAAGCCTGTTTGACACAGGCCAGCTAGACTTTTTGCTTTAAATTTACCTTACAAAAACTGCTTCAGTGGAAGATGACTTTTTTCTTTAATAGTAAGAAGTGTGATGTTACTGCAGTGAAGGACAGAGGCTGAATGCCAGCTTTGCAATATGAAGAAAACGAGCACTAAGCTCCAAGAAAAGATCAAGCGATGGCATCGCCGCTGATCCAGCACCTGCAGCTAAACAAGAGCCAGACAACCTGCGTAAGAGACCTCTCAGAAGGCAGACAATACCTCTGTTACAATGAAAACCAGGAGAATGGGCTCTCATAAAGAGACTAATACTGGGAAAGCCAGGAAAACTCACCCTGGAGAATCCCATTTGGCTGGAGCACATGGCTGAAACATCTGTCCCCCCACATTAGCAACATCTGCAACTATCACTGCAGAACTTACCACTTCTGGGCAACAGACACTGTACGCGAGCCAATGTAAATGCAGTTTCCACACCAGTCTATCATCCGCTTACCTTTAAAAGATGATGCCAGTATCGTTCACAGAGATACTAGTGCAATAATGTAACGCGTTTCTGATGAATTAATAAAGTTAGTGTCAAAGCCCTGTGCGTGCCTGTGCGCGGTGAACAGCTGTGGGAACGGTACGAGCTCATCAGCTGGTGCTGTCAGGCCAGCTGGGCCGATTTACACCCAGCCGCATCCTCTCCTAGGCTGGCTGAGGAGCACAGTAACCTGACAGGGGGGCTTCCAAACACATCCTGGGAGGTGGGATGGGATGTTGGAAAAATGCCGTAAGCCCGAGTGCTAAAGGGACACTCACATTCTGCTGTGTCCTCAGTTTTGCCTGGTGACTTACAAGACTCTGCAGCGAAGCCTGTACGCAACCCCGCAAGGACAAAACCAGCCCAGCAAAATAAAGGGCATTTTAACTCGGGTCAGGAGCTGGCCAGTCCATCCCGCCAGTCCCGACAGACGGAGCAGAGCTAACGGAAGGCTGTGGGAGCACGAGCTGCTGCTGGGGGCGCTGCCCAGGTGAGGTTACGTGTTCATTTCTGAAGGGACGGGGTCAGCAGCAGAAAAACTTGCTGAAATTGCTGTTACGTGAATGACAAGGCTGTGCCTAACTTCTTAAGCAGTAATCCTGCACCTGCAGTAGGTGTCTGCAGCTTTTGAAGAATATTTATTTACAAGATGCTAAATTAGTGCAAAAAAAAAAAAGTAACATCCCATGCGTGGCACATGGAACGTTTCTTGCAAAGAGTTTTCCAGATCCCTTACTGTTCTGCAACAACAAGAAAAAGCTGAGAGAACTGGGTGACTCTTCAACCAGCTGTGCTGCAAACTGCAGTGAAGTTGCTCCTGCAAAGCACTCTTGTTCCTGATGCAAGAGCAAAGAGTACTGAAAATAGCTTCCTTTTGTTAAATCACAATAACCCGATTTGCAAGATGTAAAAGTCACAAGTTTCAGCAGTCATAAAATACCAACAACTAAACAATGGGGAAGAAACTCTTAGGGGGGGGAAAAATCACCTTTATGCTCTTTATACATAAATGGATCTTGATTTCAAAGAGCATCCAACACTTCTTTCGGGGACGCTCACCGTAGGTGTGAGCTGAATCTTCTCTTTGCCTTCGGGAAGCAACTGAAGCTGTTTTTTCTTTTAGGAGAAGAGCTGATAATACAAAAGTAGAACAAAAGCTTCAAGTGGCGTGCAAAAAAACCCTGGGCGCTCCTCCATTTTGACAAGACAAAGAGCATAAAGAACAATCTTCTGGCCTAGTTAGAAGCATTGCGGGGAAGGGGAATTAGCCTTCCCCTGACACAGTTAAAAAAACTACAAACAAGTGCATACATGTTAAAACACTTGGAAAATGGTTTAATGATGTTTACAACAGAAATGAACTGTACAATTACAGTAAGTTTAATATATATAAAAAATTACAGCAGACAAATGCATCTACACAAAATCTACCTTTTCATTCTGATTTACTGTAATCTACACAATCTCTCAATGCCTACAGCTATCTGTAGGCAACCACTGGGAAAATAATAATAATAATAATAATTATAATAATAATTATAATAATAATAATAATAATAAAGGACATCTTTAAAGAGACAGCATTTTGCCTTCCTCCTCACCCCTAGTGTGATCAGCAAGGTTTTGAAATGTGTGGGACTCTCACATTTCAGTCTCAAGAAAAGCTTGGGTTGCGGTTGGGTACGGGTACTCCCATATGGCCCTCCATTTCAAGTGTTCTGCTGACCTGAAGCCGATAAATGCAGTATACGAGGAAGGGCAAGAGAAAAAAAACCTCCCAGCCAGTGTGTAAGCAGGCAGTTGCACAGAGCAGTGAAACCATGAAGACCGAAAATTCGTCTGTCTTGGAAACGAAGCAAAAGGGGACTGCCCAGACGCTACAGACATTCACAGATCCTCGACCCTTCGAAAACTATTGGAGGATTCAGAAGAAAGGGCTCGGTTTTCGACTCCCGATTCTTCATACAAAGGGTTAGTTTTCAAACAAATGCGTTAAATATTTTTTTTAAAACAAAATTTAAGCTACTTCCTCTTTGGCCCATCCCTTAAAAACAGTGAAAACCCCTTCACGCTGAGAAAGAACCTCAGGTCAATGGGGAAAAAAAAAGAACATGCTGTCTCTTTAAAAAGTAAGAAAGAATCCCAGTTGGGAGCGGCCGTCAGTGAAAATGCGATCCAAATTGGCGGTCTGGTGGAAATTCCACATGGAATATTATGTACAGTTTAAAAACCCTTAGTTGTTTCTTTGTTTTTTTTTTATTTATGAACACCTAGGCAGTGAAAACTGTTATGTTAATACATACATAGACACACCCAAAACATACAAAAATACTATTATTTCAAACTACTAAGAATAGGACAAGTTCAGTTATCTCCATGCTATGACTTTAAGAGCATTACACTGAAACAAACAAGAATTTAAACGACAATTTTTTAATATCCCAGAAATATACCAAAATATACATCTAAGCTTTGGAATTACTGAGGTTAGACTAATGCAAGTGCTGGGTAATCGTACTTAATACACAAGTCTAAGGTTCTGCAGGAAAGAAATTATCTTTGGTATCTGCATCAGGCTAATAATATTAACATTTGGATTTTGCTTTGGGATAGAGCTTGTATGACCCTAGAACCAAACACCCCCCAATCAACTGAGATTAAAAAGATCCATGTAAAAAGTTCCTCCATTTGCAATCCCCCCCCCAAAAGTTAAAAAGTCACAGGCATCTACCTAGCATAAAAGGTTGAGAAATACAATGCATAGTTGCACAGTGGTGCTGCAAAAATAAAAGAAATCTAGAAAAAAGGAACTAGAGGAGAAATGAAAAGCTGCTGCTTCTTCTTTCAGGGATTTCTCACAACAGGACAGCCTCTTCCAAGCAGTGACGGGGGGAGGGGGGAAGCTCAGAAGTGCACCTCAGCGTGTATTAATCAACATCACCCAGCCCCCAGAGGGTTAAAGCACCCAGCAGAGCAGCCAATCCTGCACCCAAGTCTTCAGCTCCTCAACCCACCTGCGAAGCCCCCCCCAGCCACCCCTTCCCAGCGCCTGCGCCCCAGGTTTCGCCCCAGAGCGGCGAGTTTCTTCCTGGGGGCATTTTGGGAGCCAGGCCCAGGGCAGTGCCCCTCGCCCGGGGGGCTGCCCCCCCCCCAGGGCTGGCAGCTGGCAGAGACCCTCGCCCCCGGCCGGGCCGGCCTCACAGATGGGCTTGGTGCTGAAGACGCCCTTTGTCTTTGGTTTGTTTGTTTGTTTTGAGTTTATACAATCATTAGGAAATCTTTGGTTTTGGCTGGAAATTTTAAAAGAACAAAACAAAACAAAGAAACCGCCCCCTCCCGACTTATAGCAGCCACCGTGACCTGACAAAGCTTCTTTCCCATGGGGGTAGGGGAACTACATTCAAATAAAGATGGACCGGGTTAAGGATGCAGCTTCTGGCCAGGTTGGAGAGCGGGGAAGGGATAACAGGATTGTCAAATAATAAAGAAGAAAATTAAATATTTGGAGATTTCTTTGCTTTTTTTTTTTTGCTTTTTTTTTTTTTGCTTTTTAAAAATTTTTTTTTTTTTTTTGGTCATGTTAAAAAGTGAGTAGCGTGTGTGCAGCACTGGGGCTGAGAGCGCCTCCAGGCCCTGGAGCTCAGCACAGCCCCGGGGGGCAGCTGCCCCGGCGTGGGGAAAGGCAGCGTGGGTGGGCGGCCCTCTTCCGCGGAGAGGGGGGGGGAAGGGGGTGGATATTCACAGACTAATCAAGAGGACCCCTTGTAACCAAAGGAAATAAGATACGATTGCAATTTGCCCTCACTTTGCAGTAGCTTTTCAGCAGCGACATTCAGAGGCGTTAGGGGGTCCCTCCCCAGGTGGCAGGTCACGGGGTGCTATAGGCCAGAGTTCAGTGTTAACCAGAGGAGGGAGGGCAGACTTGGCAACTCTGTAGGGTTTGGAGAAAGTTAAAGCAAGTTACTCAGTTACGAGTTAGAAATGAGGTATACGACAGCTCCTGTACCTGTGGCGGATAAACACCCCACACCTACTCACACCTAGCCTTAGATACTACCACAGAGGAAGGAAATGGAACAACGGCACTGGCGGGGACGAAGGAGCTACTGCCCGGCTCCTTCCCACGGGCGGCCGGCACACCGGGTGCCCCGCGGGGACCGGCGCTGCTCCAGACCTCTCCCACCGCCCGCGGGCGGCTCGGCTGCCATCCCTCCCCTCTCCCGTTCCGCAGGGGAACCACAGGGAGCGGCGCTGATCTCCGAGCCTTTCGCATTGTGTTTCCCCCTCGGACTCGCTCAGGTGCAGGGAGCACCAGGCTCACCGAGGCCGACACATGGAGAGTGAATGGGGGAAGAACTACAGGTTTTGTCTCAACTGCCTTGTTCTCAGGACACTGTCACGGGTGCTCGTGTTCCTAAACTGTTTCTCAAGGGGGTTGTGCGGTCTCCACGACTTGCCCCCTTGGCATGCCCATTTCCAATGTCTTAGGCTTCGCTCTTGGAATAATTTCGGATTTCTATAGCACCGCAACATGCCGGCTTCATCCGCGCACAGCGTGACCACGTTCAGGGAATAGGGCTGGAGTAGCTGCTGCTACAAAACTCAGCAAAGGCAGTATGGATCCTGAAGTGGGGCCTACAACAGATAAGAGAATTTTGGGAGGAAAGGGGAAGCTAACGTGATAAATTAAGTATCTTATGGTTTAAAGCTCTGCCGGAGAATATTCCCCAGCAGACCGACACAGTTTTAAGACAGATCAGCGTTTTGGTCTGAGCTACTTGACAATGTCCTGTTTGGTAGAGAGATGAGATAAGGCAGAGGGGGGATGTTCCAGTTCTGGGGCTGAGCCTCAGCAGCTCTAAGGAACGCCAAAGGGTATCATCTTCCCTCGCCTCCCACAAGCTGTTTCATTTCCTTCCTCAGATTTGTTTTCCTTAAAGCACACCTTGTTTTCCACTTCTTTTGTTCCAAGTGCTCTTTTCTTTGAGAAGTCATTTCTTCAATATCCCTATTACCTATCTATAAATCTAACTAGCTCTTTGAAAAGTCACACAATATTAATACCACTTTTACATAATGTCAGAACAACAATTCTATTAGTAAAGCTTTTCAGTGAAGTTCTGCAACCCGATTGGTGTCCGGAGGAAGAGTAGCTGGACAACCCACCTCTCCCCCTTCCTCCCTCCCTTTCTTCACAAGAGCTCACCAAGTTCACGGATAAAACAACTCAGCCCAATAGCACGATACATGAACACGTACAAGGCTACTTTGGGGAGCAAAGAAAGGAGTCTTCAAGGTCCCTCCCTTACGAGAAGGACCGTACGCAAAAGCTGTTGAACAGACTCTGACCTTGGACTACACTGCTTCCACATTCGAAGGAAAGAAACAGTTTTCCCTGACTGTATCCCAACATCAGCCTAAGACCTGCAGCACTGGGTAAGCCCCGCACCCCGTTCGTCTCCACAGAGCCGAAGCAGCTCCGTGCGGAGGAGGTGGGAGTACCCACAGGAGATGAGGTCCTTACAGGAAGGGACACTGACCCAAAGCTCAAAAAACCCCCACCCAGCTTTTCCTCTTACCCGCTCTGAGAACAGCAGAGCTGACAAACTTATCAGTGCCTTTGGTTCCCTACGAGGCCACCGGGAATTCTCCCGTCCCAGTGGAGTCGAGCTCCTTTAGAAACCCACCTCTCTCGGTCGCCACACGCAGCCAGGCGCACACGCCTGCGCCCACATGCACTTGCACACACACCCACACGCTCCCCCGGCTCCCCCCGCGCCAGCAGCCTGGAAGGGGAAGGAGAAGGGAGCCAGCACCCTCCCGAGGCAGCAACCACTCGCTCTTCGGCTACTCCCACCGCCGCAACACCGAGACATATGCCAGGAGACCGACCCATCCCTCGCCAATGACCCCTCGAAGCCCCTCTCCCACCACTGCCTCACAGTATTCCGACCCTTTCAGGCATACCAGCCGGGTGCTAGGAGTAGGTTAGCTTTCACTTCTCAGTTTGGTTTTTTCTTTCATAGTTTTTGGTCTAGACAGGATTAGCATTGCTATTAGAAAAAGAAGTGTTTAAAAAGTTTTCCACCTATCGTCAAGCACTACAAGCCCTACATTCAGTAACAAGACAAGGGGGATAAAAGGAACCTGTTTCACTTTTGCTCTCCCAGATAGATTTAAGATGCGACAACCGTTCTTCTCCCTCCCCGAAGTTAAACACAACGGACCCAGTTCAGCTCTGGAGCAACTCAACTAACTGAAACGGATTTACACCACCTAAGGTTGATCCTAACCCAGTACAGCCATCTTCTTTCCCCCGAGCCTCCCGGATACGCGTTGCCTCATCTTTAGATCCCAGCGAAGGGCAAGGAAAGGCCAAGGGGGAGGGAAGTGTGCGCACACTCGAAAGGACCCTGAACAGCAACCTGATCAGTAACCTGCATGCCACCACGTGCTGTGCTGCAGATTAGACCACAGATAAACCAACCAAACAACAATCCCAAACCCAGGAGCGACAAAATGTTTCCTTTGGCAAGACAGATACAAGGAAAAAAATTCATGAGCAAACATTTTCCTTCTAACACAGTCAACCCCCTTCTCGGCCCCCAACATCCACCCACCCCCACCCGACCCTATAAAGTTGTAACCTATAAACAGGATCTCAAATACATACAGCATAATCATGTTTATCAATCATAATAAACATCAGTTCAACTAAACTCTACAGCTAGAATTATCTCCACTATTTATAAAGTTTGCTTTTCTCTTCTGATTTTTTTTTCAGTTTAAAACCAGTTCTGCGACAATGCTAAGCTATGCTGAGGTATTTTATGAAGGTGCCAGAAGCCAGCTGCTACCCACAAGTATTGTTCTCAGAGCTGTATGGTGCTACCTTGCGCTGAGGGAAGATGGGGAAGGAACACGGAGGGAGAGGGGAGGAGAGAGGGGGGGAGGGAGGGGGCCCAGATCATTTCCAGTTACGGATGGTTCTTAGCAGGGTGTTGCAGATGGAGCTAAAAGCAGCCCCGAGACAAAGCTCAGTAGTTGCTTCGGTTTGAGGCATTTGGTCAGAAAAGTAGTACCTGATAGGTTCTGTGTGCTGACCTGACTCGTCTACTCAACTAAAAGGTGTCTCTTCCCTTCTCCCACAGTGAAACTATTTGTAATTCCAGTGCAATCTTCCTAACACCCTTGTAACAGCATCCCACGGGGGTGAAAGCTCAGAGCACGTAGCCCCTAAGCGTGTCCTGGGAGAAGTGGCAGACAGATAAGTAAAAAAAAAAAAATCAAGTTCTTTTTCATGTGTTACTCTGCGTGTTTGACTGTGAAGATATGCAAGTATAGGATTTGCTTCTTTTCATCGTTATCGTTCCAAAAGCACTGAAACGACTTGTGCTGACATACAGGGAACCAGGTACCGTTCAAATCACGGAGGCAAAGACAAGAACATTTTAAGCAATTGCAAACAGTGAGCCGATAACTTTAGGACAAAGCCTCCTCTGTCAAAAACCTTTAAAGCGTTTTAGGGGTCTCCCCACTGGAAAGAAGAGAAAGACTCACGGGCAGCAACAGGAGTGAGATTTAGTGACTGAAAAGAGTAGAACCTCTGCAAGGGATGTATCTTGAATTCTGTATTGCTCTAGTATCTGGGAAAGGGAGGGAGAAGTAAGAGGTATTGGCTGCAAAAATATAAAGGAATTTGAGTTGGCTACATGAGGACTGGCAATCATAAACCCGGTGAGGGGCAGGCAGCAGGCGAGTTTACTCCTTTGGTAACACTCCACTCTAGGCAACAGTCGGGTGTACATCCTACAGGCACACCCAGGCCCTGTGGATAAACATCATTTAACCGCTTCAGGCAGAACAGGAATAGGGAATAGTGACTCTCAGTAAAGTTAACGTGGCAATAAATAGATCTACATTTTAAACTTCTGGTTTAAAACCAACTATCATTGGAAGCTGGGACCAGGTGAACTATTTTCTCTGTCCCAAAACACTCTTAACGACCATGAGAAGCTACTTGCCTCTCTAAGATGATTGTGTAAAGTAAATTTTTATCTAAGAAAGTATCAATTGATATTTAAGATCGATTAGATGTTGGTTTGGGTTTAGTATCTGTGGCATGGTTCTGGTGTTCTGCTCCATTTGTAACACAGAAAGAGGGAATTTCTGTTTTAAAGAATGTTGCTCTGCAGGAACGTGCACAGCGTTAAGGAATTAACACTGCTGTCTCCTTCAGTAACTCAACTGCAGAAACATGTGCTGAGCCCAAGCTCACTGCAAGGCTTACAGAGGTGACATTTAAACATCAGAATGAACCAAAACATTAGGTTTTACTTCCAAGAGAAGTAAAAAAAAAAAGAAATTTTCTGTTGCTCACACAATCATTGGCATGGATGTCCACAGAGAATTTTCTCTGACGTGTTTTGGTAACAGCCATTCTCTTACTGCCCCTGAGTAACACTGGTTATTTCTATGCTTTTTTTGGGGGGAAAAAAAAAAACCCACAAAAAAAACCCCAAAAAACCCAAACCAGGAATTGTCCTAAAAGATTTTGGCAAGATACCAAAAGATCAGAAGTACTGAATTTTTGTCTACATTTGATGTTCACTGTAAAGTGTGTAAAATTAAAATAAGGGATCAAAGTAGAGGCAGTGGATTGCTCTTGCTCAAATGAAAAGCTATCATACTACAACAGAACAATTGTCCATCTATGTTAAGATCAGCAGATAGCTACTTCACTCAGTGTTGGCATCCTCCTGATTAACCTAAAAGGTGTAAAAATCAAAAGCTGTAACTCCAAATACATCAGGAGCTATACTGTTTCCACTGAAAATCTCTTATCTTTAAATGAACAGGCTGACAAAAATGCAAACTTGAAGCTTCTGATGTCCTAAAAGGTCTATAACTCGAGTCATCGGAATATATGTCTTCCTCTTAATGTTCTGGCATTGTAGTTTTCTCTTACAAGATAACCTCCCCCTAGCACTCAGAACAGAATCACTGAGCAACAGTAGCACCACATTCCTACAAGAAGATTCAACTAACTTTCAAGCATGTTCTCCTTGCTGGTTCAGCCAAATGCAGATTTGCCATTCATGCTAAAGTGACTTTTTCAATTCAATTTAACTTGTGTTTCGGCAACTATTTATTGAAGCAGAGGATCTTAAGAAGTAGCGGAGCAATGACGTGTCAGCACAAGTTATGCGAAGAAAAACCAAAAAAGCGATGTGACACTAGCCTATGGGCTGGGGAAAAAAAATAATCTCTTAAAAATCAGGTACTTGTGCATGTAACAAGGCGGGTATCTCCCCAGCAATTTTCTGAGTGCAGGCACACACCCCCCCTCTCAGAGCACCATGCTAAAAATGTACTTAGACTAACACATACTGCACAGTAACTCAGAAACAAAGTAAATCTCCTGAAGGAGATTTAAATAGACAGATGTGACTCTTGCAAAGCACCCCTGTCAGTGTGTACTTTCTTTGAGCTGTTCATGAATCATTCTACGGCTACTAGGGAGAGTGTGTCTTGAGGAGATCAAGTGTGCTAAAGCCAAACCAGAATACATTTTCTTAACATCAGAAAAAATTTCATCATCAGCCTACACCTCATCCTGAAGCCATTTCCTAAATTGTTCTTGACCTTCAGGGCATATCTGTATTTGTGTCTCTGTGTATCTTTTGCTTTTTGAGCTAACTGTCCTTGGCTATAATGAGAGAGTTTTTCACCTTCTCTTTTCCTGCATATGTACTTTGGCATGCTCGTAACGATGAAAAGCAACCCACACATCTTTAAATACAGAGACATGGAGCTCTGGAAAAGAGATGCTATCATCCTTTTCTAACACGCTGTGAAATTCCTTCTGATCATATTTACTAGGTCTGTATACAATTGTTATTGTCTCTTTTCAGATGCATCAATTTCTGCTGTCAGCATGATTATGATTTAAAAAAGAAACTTCTGCTCGATTCTACTACACCATCTCATATTCCTTTCATGCTCTGAAGAGGTATATATACTCTAACTAGTATATACACTCTAACTGGGCAGATGTACACCCACTGCCAACCTGATTTGTGTCTTTCACCTACTCACTGGAGGTAGCCAGCATCTATGACACAAAACACTGCTAGGGATGACAAGCAGGGCTCCAGGAGCGACACTCAGACATTGGGATGTTTTAGGACAGTGAATCAGAGCACACTGGTGATGGACGCCATGGGATATGTGCTGTTTGGGTATTATGTCAGCTTCTGCCAGGAAAACCAAGCCCTTTCTGGATATGTGGCTACTCTGAGTTTCCAGTTTCTCTCAGAAAAAGACTTGCTAAGAAAATCCCTGGAACCTGGGCCCCAGAGCGGGTGATGGGGTAGAGAGGAGGAGGGTAAGGGGGTATAAGGTGCTCACACCAAAGCCATGTGACCAATGCAAAGGTAGTCAGGAAAAAAAGCAGATTTTTATAATAAATAAACCATCCAAGCTGCATTAGTGTTCCAGATATGTACTCAACAAGACCCTCTCCCAACCACAAACCAGCAAGAATGGGACATGAAAACTCATTCAGACAGCTAATGGCACAGTCTCTTTGAACTGTGAAGAGAGGATTTTCCGCTGATTTAAGGCCCACCTTTCTTTGTGTTTCCTAGATATACGCAAGGACTATGCCCCTCCACCCCACCATAAAACCCTTAGGGGGTAGTGGATACATCGGAGAAAAAACCGGTAGTATCCCCCCCCTTTGACACAAAAAGCTTCCTGATAAATCGTATTTTTGCACAGGCATGAAAGTAAGCAGGAACTTTCAGAGTCAGGAATGAGCGTTATAGCTGCGAGTTTTCCCCATCCTCTTACTTCACTGAACACAAGCCCCAGGGACTTGCATTCCTTTGGTAGAATCCTTTGCAGTCCGCGCTGTGGCCACCAGACCTACACAGCGCGTACTAGCATCTCTTGTTCCACTTCTTCCCTACCTCCCTGAAGCTCACCCAGTTACACCTTTCGCTGCTCTGAAGCTATTACTGCTGGCCATTTCCACTCCTGCAGTATTATTCACAGCCCTAAAAGCCTCCTGCACAGCCTGAAGTCATAGAGACACATCAAAAATACTTGGATTTATCCATACTGGTGGGATGAGGGTGGGACCTGTTGGATTAACAATCCCCTGACATTGCCATTCTATTTACACATCAAATAAAAGAAAACAAATTAAAATCAAGTTAAGGGTCTGCCCCAAGGATAACACAAATTACCAACCAAAAAAAAAAAAAAAAAAAAAAAAAAACATTAAAAAACAAGCAGCAACTTTTATATAAAATTAATAAAAACAAAAGACAAATGAAAAAGAAATTGTCAGTAGCATCTATCGCCTCTCTGCATCTGAACTGCACTTATACAAACTAGTCCATTAGTACAGCAGCTTGCTAGAAATTGACTTTGGTTCAAGCTTAGTTTTAAAAAAATAAAACATAAAAAAATCAAAAACACATTAGAAACGGTGGACGGACATTTGTTAGTTTCCCTGCTTGCAGTTCACTAGTTTTGAAGTTTTAGGGATAATCAGTTTAAATATTCAGTAAAATAGGAAGGTGGAGAGTTAAGAGATGAACAGAGCAAAAACACGGCGTTGGGGGGAGAGATAAGGGGTTCTGCCACTTGAGTGCAAATGCAAATCCCACGTGCTCAGGTCACAAACCAAAGCACATGTAGAGTTTAAAGTTGCTGCCTTCTGGACCTTGGATGAGAAGCTCCAGGGTCCCCCTGAATCATCAACAAAACGAACATAGCTGCATCAGCTCATTATTTTAGGACACTCCGGTGACAAAAGAAAAGGGGGTGGGGGGGAAAGGGACTCTTCTAATACCTTCACTAGCTAAAAGTAATTTAGTTTTATACACATGGCAGAAACCTTTAAATCCATCAGAAATCGAAAGTTCAAAGTGAACTGCATTGCAGTGATCCAGTCTTCTTAAAAAAAATTTTTTTTTTTTTGGTTCAGATACTAGATTGTATATTTCAGAATATACAGATCTAACTTCTGTACAGTTCATTACTCTTCCTCATCCACGTAAATATCCTTTGCTACATGGATCAGAATCAACCTTGAAAAGATAGTTACAGTGGCAGGCAAGCCCTGACGCTCTGGTCAGAGATGCTTATTGCCGTTTTTACGTAGTTAGCAGCATCGCAGCTCAGAGACTACACGAGATCACCCAGGCATGTGCAAAGCCCCAGAGCCAGCTCTATTGTGTTGGCATAAACGGTGGTAACTTCTGCTCTCGTAGCGTTGGCTTCTGTGTTTTGCAGCCAGAAGCACTCTTTTACCAGAATGTTTTTCTACATACAATGTGGGAAGCATCAAAATTAATGGAAAGGGAATATTGCTATGAAAAAGGAAAATCTGACCTTCTGAAATTCTGTACCAATTCACCTGGCGAAAATCTAGGACGGTAAATGCTCCTTTACATACTGCCAATTAGCTTGGGTAACTTGGCATTTTTGAAACATTTGTGTATGCTCTTAACAGCAAAATCAAATCAACAGAACAGAAGAGCCAGCGGTATGTCACACAATCTAGACTCGGGAGGTCAAATCCCACTCTCTGAAGTAAAAAGGAACCATGCACACAAAGCTAAGAGCAGAATTTGGCCATTTTGTCTAAATAATTGAGGGAAGGAGAACTGCAGTTCGGAACTAATTCCTACCTCCGCTTAAAAAGCATAGACCAGCCTGGAAGTTTGCACACAACGATCTCTACTGCTACGCTGAGCTTCCTGCACAAATGATGAACATAGATTCTTCTGACCCCTACACGTAACCATCAGACAAATTCAAGGATGAGGAAACCATTCAGAACGTTCCCAGAAGATAAGGACAGAAAGTCTATTTGTGCTCCATTCTTCCTTCTCCACCCTCCCGCCCTCCCCCCGTGGTGTGGGAGCTCGCTGAAAATAATCCAGGAGCAAAAGACAAACGCGTCCAAACTATATATATAAAAATAATAATAATAATCATCATCATAATAATAATAGAGATACACCAGTAATACAGGCCTGCCTAAATTGTACCAGTTAAGAAAGGAACCCCCAACACGATTGATACGATTATAAACACCTTGTATGACATAATGGCCTGTACAACAGACCTATAAAATGATAATTAAAAAAGAAAGATATTCAGACCAGAAAGAAACAAGAAATCCCCTTCCTATGTTTGAGTTGATAACCCACCTTAACTTGTCATTGTGACTGCTGGAAATGATAAGTAGTCCTTTCACTTTTTTTGTGGTTTTTTTTTTTTGTTTTTTTGTTTTTTGTTTTTTTTACATTTTTGGTTAGAAAGTTCTCCGATCCATGAAGCGATCCTGAAAAGACAGTGTTTATTATAAAATTAGGCAAATGTCTGTCCCAGCTTTAAATCCTTCCTGTTTTGCTTTTGTTTTTTATATTTTTCCTTCTCTCCCTTGTCCCCAGCAACACGGTGAGAGGATGCCCATCATTTTCAGTTTATAAACCCCGCTGGCAGCCAATCCCACCGCACAGTGAAACAGGCTGCTGGCAGCACAGCTCAGCCCGGCTTACTGTGCCTTGGAGGCAGTAGTGGTGGTGGACGTGGCCCCGCTCGCAGAGGCCACCGTGAGGAGAGAGTTCTGGATGGGCTCGGCTGAGGTGGAGGTGGCGTGAAGGCTGGCGACTGGTCCAGAGGCCCCTGCGGAGGCTGCAGCTGCAGAGACCAGGCTAACCGGGTTGCTGGTGAGCAGAGAAAGGTTCTGAGGGTTCAGGAACAGAGGGGCAGTTACGATGTTAGGAGTACCTCCAGCATTGGCAAACACCAAGTTTCCAGTTGCATCCAGTGATGTTATTGGAAGAGAGCCACCAGATGCAAGAGCTAAAACGGGAAAGTCGAGCAGGGAGGAGATAACATCAGCAGTAAGCAACAATGCAAAATGTGACTAAAAGCAACTGGTCTCTGCATTTTCCTTTCTCTGATACGCGTGCTCTCTGCACCATTGATGACAGCCAACTCACTGTAGGTTGTGTTTTGAAAAACACAAGTCTTTATGAAGAGCGGACAAGACCTTGCAGTTACTAAAATGCCTCCGTCGTCTGTCTGCTCCTAAAATAATTCCATCATGACTTTTTTCAGATCTCTAAGCGCAAGTCTATGCTTTCTGCCACAGAAAACCTGTACATTCAAGCAGCCTGTACTGGAAAGGGTTGAGGTGAGCGTTCACATGAAATGACAGCTATGGCAAGATGAAGAAGGTCATGTAACCTTGAGTGTAACGTTTTAAATGTTGACAGTAACCACTGTTACTCTCACCTGCCTACAGGGTTCAGTCTGCCTTAGATTATGATCTCCTAAATTTATCTGTGACACTTTACAAAATGGTTTTCTTGTACTGTGGAAACAAGATTTGTTAAGCTAGTTAAGAAGATATTTGAATACACAGGTTAGCTAGCACTTTAGGCACTAGCATTATCTGGTTTTTACAGATGAGAAACTATGAATTAAGAACAAGTCCTGCTAAACTCTTCTGAATAAGGATTTATGGATTTGAAGTTCTACATTAGGATTTTAGGAGGTAGGTGGTTTGTTGTGGGATGCTTGCTCAGAACTGCCCTCCTAACAGACCTCAACACAGCACAACTCTGCTCAGGCTTATGCTAGAGGAGCTATAAAAAGCAAATCTCTAACCTGCTGGAGATACATGCCAATGGGGGAAGATAACAAAATAAATTCCAGATCACATTCAGTATCTTAAATGCCTCCTGTAAATCACTACAAGATCATACACAGTTCTAATCCCCTTTCTGAAGTTGTACCTGCTCTTATCTCTGTGATACATAAAATGTATTTGCGCATTTAAATTTTGTAAAACCTCTACTCCTATATCATTTATGCCCCGTGCCGAGGAATCAGTGTTCTTTTTTGCTAGAGAAAAACAAAGCATGTAAACTGAAGCTGTATGACAGAGATGCATTAAAAGCAACACTACTGACCTTGAATAGTTGCCAGTGTACTGTTGCTCATCAGGGCTGGGCTGAGAGCACCACCTAATGTCCCTGGATTGAGACTGAGTAAGGCACCTCTGTAGGAAGCAAGATCGTGGAAGAAGAAACAAAGACAAAGGAAGGCAGTGTTACTTGTAAAGAAAAGGTTGTCACTGTTCAGAAGTACACCATCACATTTAAAAAAATAAAGGGGGAGGGAGGGGTAGGAAAGAGCAGAGATTAAGGACCGATTTTAATTTTGGTTTATTTTAGTTTTTCCTTCATGATGCCTTGAGTAGACATTGCTTTTCAGCTATCTGGTTAGCAACATGCCTGAAGTACAGGCACTGTAAATACATGACTTGCATTGATTGTTGCTGTAAAATATTACTGTAAAGTATTTTGAGAAAACTGCCACTGGTTAAAGAGCTATCATCATGTCCCAAATTCAGGTAAGAAAGATGTAAATCAAGAGGAATTGAAGAAACAAAGAGTAATCTCTCAGAGCAACATTTTTAAAACCAAAACTTCAACAATACATCATCATGCACCTTTTACAGCTTCTTGCTCATGATGGAGAAATGAATACAGAGGTGTGAAGTGTCTAGGCTAGCTCTCCATTTTACAATTAGTAGAACAGATTCTATGATTCACTGGTAAGTTGCAGCTCTTAAGTCAAGCTCTGCAGTGGGATGGATGATTTATCAAATGACAACACTGCTGCAACACAGCTTTTTCATCTGTAAAATGAAAACAGTATTTGTGTACATTGATAGGAATGGCCAATTACCATCTATAAGTAAACCTTCAGAATTTGAGATAAATGACACTAGAATCACCAAGCGAGCTACCAGAAAATAGTGATACATAAAAGCAATTTATCCCAAGAATTCTCCTTCCCTCTTGTGTCATCTCACCTAAAAGGGTGTGAAAAATTCATTCTTACCCAGCTGCAAACTGCGAGGATGCCATCAAGCCTGGGTTTAGTCCTGCTGCAGCAGCCATGGCAGCAAGACTTGCATTTGCAGGCAACTGTGCAGCTCCTTGTAATGCGGCTGCTGCCGCCGTTTGCAACCCTGATGCCGTTACCATCACCTGGCTGGTCCCAAGAGGGGAGGACAAGGGAGTGGAGGTTGTCTGTGTTGTGCTGGTCTCACTGGCACTGGACGCCTCTGAAGTGGAGGCTGAGGCAGAAGGGGAAGGACTCAGGGAGGGTGATGTCACTGCTGAAGAAGCTGGAGGTGCTGTTGAAATCACTGTTGCCGTGTTGTTGGAGGTGGTTTCTGTTGTGCCTGGAAGGTTGATACTTGTTAGATCAGTACAAAGCACAGATATGACTGAACAGAAACCACTACCCACCTGAACTGAACTGTGCATCCAACAGACAGGGAGACAAACACACATTGCTGTAGGACCAAGAAGCAGCAAGAGTCCAAATGAGAAGCTCAGACTACTATGAAATGACGCTTCCCAACAGGAGGCTGAGGAGTTCTAGAAGCTAGCAGTGGAATAGAGCGTATTTCATTTCAGCATCACCTCTGAATTTATCCCCAGAGAAGTCAACTGAATGGTCATAGAGACTGAGACTTCCTAGTGGAGTAACAAGGAACAATGACAAGAATGTCCTGGGATACCAGTGACCAAGACTGAATGACCTTTTGAAAAGCCTAAAAGGGGAAAATGGTAGAGGTTAATGTGGGGGCAAAAGAAATCAGCCCTTACCTGTGACTGACAGACTAGTTACAGCAGGACTGGTCAGAGGGAGCACAGGATTGACAGTCAGGGTTGTAGCTGCACTGCTAGTCACAAGGCTTGCTGTGGTTGCCACCTGGAGGTCAAAAAAGAATACAACTGCTCAACTGTTAAAAGACAAAAAGAGTCAGCTACTAGACCTGGATTTCTTCCCATCCTCAGCTGAGGAAGTTATGGAAAATACTGCATATAAACTAACTTTTTTGTAATTCCATTACTTTATCGTTCCGTGGACCAACCATAGTACCTTCTCTAGTTACTAGCGATATCTTTGTTCTTAATCACTCAGTATTTGAAGGGAGATGTATCCATTACATCCATACTGCCTCAGGACTGCAAGTTAGCCCTCCCTCCCTCTCTGCCTCCCCCCAAAGTCAGCACCTTGTTTTAACAGAGTCACTCTTGTAGAAAGAGTTACAAAACTTATTATTGCTGCATGGTTTTTTTTCTTGTTTAAACAGCTTTTCAGCTCCAAATCTCTTTCTCTGATTGAATTATTTAAATGCCCCAGCATTACCAAAGGTATTTAGGGTAACGTGTTTACATGGATAGAGAGAATAACATTTCACTTTTATTCAACAAAACTATAAGCTCTACTCTGATAAGTTGCCTTGTGCCAAAGGAAGGATCTCTGAATTTTAAAACATTCAAATGACATTAGCTAACTTTACTTGTGGACAGCTTATGACAAGAAAGCTACAATAAACTGCAGACATTACAGATAAAAAACATCAAAGATTTAAGACTGGAGGAACTAGCTTGTGAGGAGAAATGAAATATAAGGTGAGAAAGGACTTTTTATGGACAAGAAATGGTGTCCAACAGTAATATTTGAAGGCTGTTATACATCAGTGAGAGAAATGAATCCTTTAGAATTGCCCAAGAGAACATAGCCAAGGATATAGGCTACAACCTTCCTCCTTTCCCCTCTCTTACCTTAAGTTTATTATCAGAGAAATCTCTCTTGTGCTGCATATCCTCTTATAGGAAGTCAAATGCTTCATGCATTTTAAACAAGACTGGGGCAACTGGGACAGATCTAAAAGCTTTCTGCCCATCTCAAACAGCGTATGAAATAAAGAAGAGCCAGATACATAGTACACTTCCCACTAATGCAGCCCAGACATCCTATCTGTCATCCGTCCACCGAACAGTTAAGGCCAAGGTCACAATCCATATTTCAGGACAGTGAATGACCTGGAATTAATACAGCTAACCCCGTGGTTACAATGACTGACTTCAGCCAACGCAGAAGTAGGCTGCCATCAAAAGGAGCATTCCCCTCCAAGCCTCCTTCAGAGCCCTAGCACTTGCGCAGTCACACTGGTTATCTAGCCATACTGAAAATTCATCGCTGCTCTTCACATGGTTAATTTGCAGCCAAACTAGTAAACTAAGCCCAGTCATGCTATGGACACGTAATCTCCAGAGCTGACACAAGGACCCAACAAAGCACACAGCCAGTGAGGGCTGGGGGCAGCAGGGCTGGAACATCCATTTGAGGGGTTGCGTCGTCTTAAGAGAAGCTTTCAATGAGTGAAAATGCTTAGTGAAACTGAAAAATGGAGACTGTGGTTAACACCTTGATTTCTTACATACAATGGCCATTTATAATAAAAGGGAAATTTATGTAGGAAAGCTTTGTTAAGCTGCAGTCTGAGTAAACTTGCCTGGTTACTAAAACACACCACCATATATTTCACTACGTTCTGCTTTGGTAGCAAGTCATGTAACCTTGCTTCCCAATTGTGAAAGGAAAAAAGAAAAAAAGGAAAAGAAAAAAGAAAATACTAAGTACGTTTAACAGATCCCTTCCCCTGAAACAAAAGGTTGCATGCACACATCCTGAGACAAGGATGAGGGGAAAGAATGACACGTCACCAAAATTAATGGTTTAATGAAATACTGGAAGATATTAGCTACTACAGTGATGAGGGTGGAATAAATACTACAAAAGGACAGCTACTGGCTACATAAATTCCACCACATTCTTATTAGCATAGCTACTATGAAATCTAATAGCTACTGTTTCTATTTATGAAAACAGACCTCCATGGACATTGGTAGCAAAGGAGCTGAAGGAACCTTGATGCATGTGTTTTGTTACTCTTATTTTCATGAAGTTTGTGTTTACCTGAGGCAAATACAAGTGTGGGAAATTAATTACATGAGTATTAGCTTAATTGTTCCTTTGTTCCACGTCTTTTCTTATATATAAATCATTCCTGACTAAAAATGACAACAACGGTATCATTGGATTTGTGTAACTGAAGTCTCCAAATGATACGTTTCACTGCTGCTCATTTACTTATCAGAGCCACCGAAGCAAGAGGAGCGGGGTAGAGCTGTTACGCATTTTTTTATTACTATTATTTTACAAAAAACGTCTGGGCAAGAGAGAAAGTCCAGATATAAACTGGAGTTACTCTTTGGAATATGTTCAAAGCAATTAACCCCATCTGCAAATTTGCTACTCAGAATATTTACTCATGAGCTGGCTAAATAAAACACCCAAACTGAAGGCCCAGCTAGTGCCTGATTTGTAAGCATTCTCTCTCTTAGACAGTATGCAGGTAGGATATTTAAAATGCCAGTAAAATATAAATTTGTGAGAACAACTCTGCTGTACAAAGAAGGTGTAGCATGTGCAACTTCCACACTGAGCACAGTAGAACTATCTCTTCCAGTGACCTTTGTCAACACAGTTTCTTGATTCTTACCAGTGAGGTTGGGCAAGGGAAAATTGCTTTGATGGGCGAGCTGCTGGTTCCACCACTGCTGGGTGGGTTGATCCTTTTCTCCTTCTGGCGCCGGTTACAGAACCAAACGCGGATCACCTCCTTCTCCATGTTTAGCTGGTCAGCTATCATGGTGATCTCATCCGAGGTAGGCTTTTGGTTCTGAGAAAAGGAAACGGTACTTGAAAAGCTGTGAAACTACCTTCTGAAGTTGTGTATTATAGCTTCTTCTTCACCAGGCAGACATCTGGATGGGCCATTTATATCAAGAATCTGGTCAGTGATACAGTAGAGACAGACCATAATAGATACTTCTGCCCTCCATCTTGTTAGTTACAGGAACATTTCTACCAATAGTAAGCTGTGTTCCTCAGATGGGTGATGAAGACTAAGCTCACGTGCTTCTTTTTGAAAGAAGGGATCTGACTTGTGAGTTAATCCTTCAAGGAATTCTACACCTTGATAAGGAAATCCTTCTATCAGCATCTCGCAAAAAAAAATGGGAGAGATTAACTCTAGCAGTAGCCAAATGAACCCCAAATTGTCTAGACCTACAATGAAAGACAGGTAGATGGAATGAGCTACTTACAGAGGCTATCTGCCCATACAGTTGCGCAAAGTGCCTAACAACAGTAACATAAGGCCAGCTAAAAACCTCACACTACGTATGTTTTACTGTCACTCCATTTATACATCCTCACCAGGTGTAATCATTTTTTCTTCTTTCTGATGTGCAGAATACCAAGCTTAGATCTATGGCTCAGTATCTCCAAATACGAAATCACAAAGTCAGCACACTGCAAGAATCAATGAGTGGTTTTGAGGGCTTTTTTTAAGTGATGTTGGCACAGCCTTTGTATTCACCTTGTTTAGTACAAGCATTTTCCTAAATAGCACAGTAATGGGTTGACTCCAACAGATATGACTGTTAAGCAAAGTTTCTTCCTTTCTTTATAGGCTGAGCAGAGCAACAGGATCACTGACCTCCAGGAAACTCTTCTCTAAGGCCACACGTATGTTGGTCTCTATGCTGGTGCGTTTCTTCCTCCTGCGGTTCAAGCCTTCAATCCCCAGCCCTGGAGAATTCAGGGCACTTGGGCTGGAGAGAGTTGAATCAGATGAGAGGTTTTCTGAAAAAAGAAAGCAACATAAATCAGGAGATTTTATTTGAATGCAGTGCAGCCTAATGCAAGTGTTCTTCACCTGTGCAAGGCATGTTAAAACCCACTCTGTATCTATCTATTTCAGGTACACAGAGATTTCTGAGGATCACATGCATTAATCATTATACTTGTAAATTACAACATATACTCGAAACTTAAAAGCTACAAGCCCAGAGGGCATGCTCTGCTCCTGTATGCTACCACAGTATCCCTGTTGTAACACCTATACAAAGTTCGTCTCCCTTATCTCATTCCACCCCACACTTATTCACTGCAAGTCACAGTTTTAAGCAAAAAAGCAGTAACTGATATCCATGAGCCACAGTTGTAAGTCACAGGCAATTACGAAAAAAATCTGAGCAGCCTGAAATTTCTTTTACCCACTCTGCAATACACTAGAGGAAGGGGAAGTTCACAGCCAGCTTCACAGCGTTCAACCTCTTCGGTGATCTTAGCAGACATCCAGTGCTGTGCAGTTCTACTGAACAGCCCACACTTAGCTTCACTAGGTCTCTAGCTGTCAACCCCTAATCCTGTCTTTTTGGCTCCACAGAAGAGCAAAGAGAGAAGACACTTGAACCCACTTAGTAGAAGAAAGTACAAAATAACCAACAGGTAGATTCCAGCAGGGAATTTAAACAAAATGATTAATTATGGCTGGAGATCCCTCACTGTGCTGGCATTTGTGGGTGATAAGCAGGTGTCAAAGTTCACACTGCCTCAGATCATTCTGGTAGGCTCAAATGAGCAAGTACATTCAGTTCATTATTTTCTAGAGTTTTTTTCCCCAGTAATGACACCCCTAAATGTGCTGAAACCCCTCTCCATCCTGAAAACCCCACAGAACAAGCTGAGTTCTGTAACAATAAATTCTCCAACGCTCCAACATAACCTAATGGAAGGGATCATTGGTATGCTTCTGCCTGCTTTTACCTAAAAGTAGCCTTTACAGTCACCTGAACCTTTCTTCCAAAGATTTTCATGAAACTGAATCGGAGCCAAAGACAATGGTTCCCAGCTTCCAGGCTGTGAAGGACCCTGACACCGTTTACAGTCCTTAACTTTACAGATCCAAGTATTCAGGCTAGCAGGAAAAGCAAACCATGACATTCCTGGCAGCACTGGACTCTTCCAGTGTTGCTGGAAGGTTTGGGGACCACTGGCCTGGGGACTACAGCACTCAGTATGAAGATCTTTATGTTTTCTATGACAGATCTAGATTATCTAAAGATAAATCCTGTCAACACAACAGAATGACACTTCCTTGTTTCAATGCAGGACAAATTTTCAACACTGCATCCAATTACTTTCAAAATTTCAGAGAATGCTGTAGGTGCCAGCAGAAAGCTCTCTTCATTTTGGTATAAATAGGAAGGCACACACTGTCCCTGCCATCTGTTTAGCAGATCCATCAGTTTTATACTATGTACAGTTGTATACTTGGAAGAAAAAACTGGCTGACAGCACTCTTTAAAACACTTTCTATCCTAACACCTAGCACCACCATCCACGCTCCTTTTGCTGGTGGGGAAAAAAAAAAAAAAAAGAACACTGGCAACACTGGCATCATGAATAGCTTACACCCCATAAAATATAATTCTGGAAGGAAAAAGCAAAACCTAACCCACAAAAAACTCTCCCTATGGGGAGAAAGAAAGTGTTTACATAGACCCTTGGAGACAGATGAAAAGAGCGCACACAGGGGTGTGGGAGGAGATGAATGCAATAAGCTCTGCTTACTGAAACAACAAACCATGCAACCCTCTCTACTACACATCTGAAAAAGAAAGCTAGAAGAGGATTAGAAGTTATATGCATTAACATACATGAAGGGGGAAAACCGTGACACATATTATACCTCACTCCATGCAATTATTCAGCTGGCTGCAGAACATAATTCTGAAAGTTCATATTGGAATGGTTTCAGACGTGTATAGGCACATGAAAAGGGAAGTTGGGACCCTTACTCCTACACCCTTCTTTGTCCCATGGACAGTTACAAAGATTGGTGGCTTCATAAAACCATAAGGGCACAAAAGAAGCAGTTTTTCAGGGTTTTTCACAATCCTACTGATTTTGATAGGCTGGTGAAGAAATACACAGACTCATTCACCTGCATCATTGAGCCACTTTTCCAGAAGCGGCTTTAACTTGCACATGTTCTTAAAGCTGAGGTTCAAGGCTTCAAAGCGAGAGATGGTAGTTTGGCTGAAGTCATTTCCATAGAGTTTGCCCATAGCGAGCCCAACATCACCCTGGACAAAGAGAGAGAAAAAATTCACTAACATAGGCACTTCCAAAGCAAGGAATCCTGTCATATTCTGTGTTCTCTTAGTGACTCCACTGCTGCCCAGGATTTCAGTTTCACAGAAACTTGCTCAGCACTACCAAGATTCATGCTAAAGCAAATAATCATAGAGAAATGTCAAACCTCAGTCAGTTTAACCATGTAACTCTTTCCAGAAAATCCTTGATGCTTTGTCTTCTTAGCATTATCAGTGAGCAGAACATTCCACTGAGTATTAACTTGTAATTTTTTTTTTCCTTGGTTCTTTAAAATACATAAAGGCCAAGCTCTTTTTAGGAGCAGGTTTAAGTATCTGCATACTTCACACCAATGAAGAAAAAGTTCAAATAAGCAGAAATGCAGTGAATTAATGTTTTCAAATTAGTAGAAAAGACTTGAAAAGATGTCTGCAAACATGTATTACATTTAAATAGATGCAGAAATATTATCTGAACTTCCAGTATCTGAGATATTGACACTTTCAGTACCAATATCTAAGGGTCAAACCAAACTTCTCCCCACAGATAAACATTTCAAAGCAGACAAGAAGTTGAACCATTTCAAATAATGATTAACTGTAGTCTTCCCTACCGTTACCCATCTGTCAAAAAGCTATCCAGTATATTTACAGACAGATGATCATCTCTTTACATCTGTTACTGCTTTTTAAAAGTCAGTTTCAGCTAGCTGTCAGACACTCTGCTTATCCTAATACATATGTGTATATATATACATCTATGTAGTTTACACTTGCAAAGTCTTGTTAAAAAAAAAACAACACATAACCAAAAAAACCCCAATCCATTCTTGACTGTAGCCCTTAAAAACACCATAATGTTTTCTTGTTTTGTTTTAAAGCTGGAAGGTCCTGCACTTTGAAAAAACTTAATTATTTTAAAGTATGCTATTTGGTCTAAAGTAGTTTAATTTAGATCTTTATTTTTTTAACACAAAGAAGTATGAAAAGTCTAGAAGAAGAGCCTGAAAAGCTTGAGATAGTTAGTGGTGTTTAATTGCAAATGGGTTAGTTGGACTGTGCATAAAGCTTGCTTTCTTTCCGTTTAGGTCAGATTCACAACCACAGTTTGATACAAATATACTAATAGCATGCAGAGTGGCCACATACAAGCAAGGAAGAAAACAACCTTTGGTAAGCTTAGTAAATTGTGCAGGTTGCATAAAGAAAGCATTTTCCTTCCCAGAACAGGACCAGAACAATTGGTTTGTACGCCCTTCAGTCAGAGGAAACATGTGGAAACTCACATTTATACCTCTACCCATATGCCAGGATTCCATGCATTTTAAAACTCATAAATCATTCCAAGAGAAGTAACATGGATGCTCTAACAGGTTTATGAAGAATAAAACTGGCTATGTAAACCATATTTGAGATAAGTTGATTTATGTCTTGGCAGGAAAGAGTTATGAAATTTGCTCCAGTCCCTCAACTAAATTTAATTCCGGTATTTATGTTGTTCTTATGAACGTTTGCCATCTGATTTAAAATAAATAGTTTACCATTTCTTTGTCAATAGTTTTCAATGCCAAAAGGTGGCAGCATTTCAGCTGTAGGCAAAGGAATTTATGTATTGGGATGAGAATTTTATATATTGGGATAGCCCACTGAAAGGATGGATGGAACAGAGCATAAAGGTACTGCATATACATCTGAGCTACTCTGTAGGTCAAATGAAGCTCCAGTGCTGAACTGAAACTGATTATAAGGTACATCATTGCTGTGTGTACTGATCTGTTAAGAAGCTTGGACGGACAGCAGAGGTAATACCTTTTACAGAATAAAAATAACGTCCAAAATGCTCGCTCACATAGCTTGAATCTGTACCGACCAATTAGTCATATACTAAGATGACACATAATGCTAAGATGCGTTGTGTTCGTTGTGTCTCTGTATGTCAAACACGGAGATATTTTTAAGGAAAACAATTAAACAAAAGGATTTAAATCCATCACCCACTTTTCAGGGTGGGAGAAGAGACAAAACTGCTGAAATTCAAAACCTGTTATATTGTTCACAAGACAGAATGTAGTAAGTGATTAGTTTGCAATGCAAACTAAATCTTACAATTATTTTTGAAAGGCAGGGCTGGCATGAGTCTGAAAAAGCTTACAGTACCATTGGAAATAAATTTCTTTTATCCTCTGAAAGGCAGTCTATTTATCCGACTATAGGAAACCAGAGTAATAGGGGTCTCTAATTATTATCCAATTACGCAATTAGGCAGAAGTTATTAGAACTGCCTAATTATACACATACAAACTCAGAGTGGCATAGGAATGATCAAATGCAATTTTATCACTTCCTCAAGATTCCTCTTTTTAAAGCTCAAAAGCTAATACTGAAATGTAAGCCTGAGCAGTTGTGTTCATTTTTCCTCACCGTGAAAATTCACAACAGGATCAATAAAGAAGGGTTAACCCATAACTTAAAAAGTCTAGTTGAGCCTTTACGATCATCTCACAGCAGGGCAGATTAAACATAATAACTAAAGATCTACATGAACCTCCTCAGTCAGGCTATAGGGAAGCTATTGTGTTTTACCCTGTTCTGTTCTGCTCTATTCTAGCTTTTGTGTGTGTCCATCACTCGTATTTCTGTGCCTCCCTCTAGTGGAAATAAGGGAGGGAAGGAGGCACACATGCCAGCAAAATGCACTTAATTTTACTAAGAACATTCTGTTCTTCAGTTATAATTAAGATGCTGCCAGGAACTTTCATTATGCGCTCTGATTTTTCAAACATTTAAGACTTTGCCAGAAAAATAAATGTGACTTCAGCACATACTTAGAGCTAGAGTAGGTTTACTTGTTCCGGGGGGGAGGAGGGGAGAACAAATCACGTATGTTGAATTGACTGCTCTGAGCTCAGACTTTTACATGCCTACTTTGATTTCTGCATGCTATTTCTTCTAGCAAAAACACGCCTATGCTTACCACCGACTCCTGCCAAAATTAATTGTTTACCTGGACAGATATTTTAATTTTGCAGGGAAAAAAAATCATTTTGGTATTAATAAGAAAGGACTCTTGAATCCAAGCGGCATTTCCCTTCAACAGAATAATGGAACGTATAAATGCACTTTGTACTTTTATAATTGTACTCCTCACTCAACCATTTTCACTATGTTAAAGATTACTTTTCTTCTGCTCTATGGGTATTTTTGAGCTTTTAAGCAAGCCAAAACAAACCACAACTCCAGTTCACCCCTGCAAGGAGAGAACTTCAAAGATGACAGTCCTTTCAGGTTTTGTTTAGGAACCTTAGCAAAAGCATTAAATACAGAAATCATTGATGTTTAATAGGAAAATACATTTGAGAGATAAAACCCCTTTGACATCCAAAGCAACTCCGCAGCTGTGAGATATTTTTTAAGCATACAGAGCAGTTAATTGTGCTGTATGATTTTTGGAACTTTGTACTTCTGAAGGCAGCTTTAAAGTGCTTTGTCCCATTCATTTTACATCCTATAGAATGAATAGTGCACATGCAATGACATCTGGAGCTGGTAAATGCACATACCTGCTGGGAAAATGGCTATGCTTTAAAACCAACAGGGAAGTAAGACGGATGTATGGCTTTTTCTGTCATTTCTTAGAAATCCCCTACATAAAGGCCAGAGCATAACCCTATTTAAGAAGGTTCTCCCAGGAAAAGGTGGAATTGTAGTCTCCCTCCAGACTTAAAAGATGAGACCTCAGATTCCACACTGGCAGGCACTATGGTACGCAGTCTCACCTGAGTGAATCCAAGTTTGATCCGTCTTTGTTTGAAAGTCTTGGCAAACTGCTCAAGCTCCTCAAGGTCACTGGGCTCCTCCAAGCTGGGAGTGTCAATTCGCTTTGGTGTTGACTGGCTCTGTGGAAGTGGCTGAATGGGGGTCGCTGCTATTGTGCGTGTTGGGGTTGCTGGCTATTAAGATAGCAAGGAAAAGATGAAAATCAGACTTAAAAGAATAATGAGCAAAAATTAAATTAAAAAAAGGTACGTGAGGTTTCTGTGAGAAAGATCAATGAATTTGACATTTCCAGCAATCTGAAAGTTCCTCCAATTTATTTACATTCCTCTCAAGAGCAAGCAATCACAATCCAGAAAACTGTATTAGTATGACAGCCTTTTAAAGGCTCTGTCAGAACCAATTAAAGAAAAGTAAGAGATGTTCAATGCAGCAGATAACCAACAATTTGTGCTTGCTACAGAGCTGCTCAAAGAAAGGCTGAACACTCGCACTTGATATAGTTCTATCATTTATAGACAGCTTGGCATTCATCCCCTTTTAATCATTTTAAAATTGAATTTACTGCTTGTGTGAGGTGGCAGATTGTCATCAGCCCAAAAGATTCAAGCCTCCTGTTTAATCTTGTAACAGTGAGCACATGCAGGTGCAGCAAACGTGGCAAGTCTCCTCTAATGCCGTCTCTTGTGCCTGACTCAACTCTTCCAGTAAGAAAAAACTACATCTGCCTCTAACCCTTCTGCTGATACTTGCAACAGTAAGAATGAATGTACTGGTGATACGAGAAATTAACCAAAGGCAACCAGCAGAAAATAATTCCTTTTAGGCCACATTTTTCTTCTCTATAAAAGGCTAATTTTCCAGGAAATCCACACAAGGTTCACCACTCCTGAACACTGGCATACTTCAACATTTTGCTATGCAGCAATAGTAAGAATCTGAAAACAAGCTGAGCATCATGGAAAATATTCACAGGTGAACAAAATATATTAAGACCTGGTATTGCACAGTTCAGGCTTTATGTGCAACAGCAACACTGAAAACATGTTTTGAGTGCATAACTCAACCTTCTTACATGCCATAGATGAACTGAGATGGAGAAAAATTGTTTACTCCAGTTAAGTTCTATTCAGTTCAGCTGAGGCTCTTAAGTAAAGGTGACTTCATGCTTTTATGTCCTGTACCCGGTTCTGAAACTAGACTCCTTCGGGGCAAATAAGAACAGCCTCAAATCTATGCAATGCTACAGTACTATGCAAAGTCTATGCAAAGGTCCAGAAACAGCTGTACTAAAAGAAATGGACTACATAGAGCCGAGTCTTTACATAGCTCCTTAGGTCATTTTTCTCCTGGGTTAGTGCAGTGTTTTGCAGTGCACAGCAGATGGTGGAGGGAGGTCAGGATCTATAATTCCATTATGTGAGAAATAATGTGATCATATATGATCTTTCTAGGGCTGCAGACACGTGTCACACTGCAAAGGTTTTTAATATTTTTTAATTTACATTAAACGTGGTGGGTAATTACTGCAATATGTCTTTACTGACTTCACCCCCTTTACATAATTTATTTTCTCTTTGTAGCTTTGATACTTCTTTTTAATCGAAGTATAATCTTTAGTAGGGAGTCATGCTGCCAACTGAGCTATGAACTACAGAGGTGAGACAAATTCCATTTTCCACCTGGTGCACGAAAAACACTAGAGGTGGTATAATAGAAAAAGTAGTTTTCTAAGACTCTGACAGACTAAGGCATCTTATTACAGGCTAAAAAATTCCTATGTGTAACCAAGTTGGCAGGAAGATACCATATGATATTATGTGGTATTTGAGAAACAGCATGCAGTCACCTACCTAAACTGCACAGTAAAACCCAGAGTGAAGCAAAACTAAATTTGCAGGCATGTGCAACCTTAAAATTGCTTTTCTTACAGTCTGAAAGCTTAATCGTAGAGCTTTAATATTTTAACATATATCTAACAGAATATTTTAATGCATTTCTAGCAATCTCTTCACTTTCACAGAAGGTAACCAGTAAGACTGGCAATGACTTATCAATAACAGCAAAATGCGTAGGCTACAATAAAGATAGACTACCACTGCAATCTTTAGAAAGAAAGATACTTGTCAGTAATCCTCTTTTTGAGCTTTTTAGGTAGCACACACCTTGCTCTTCTGAATGTCAAAAATTTGTAGATTGTCCAGGAAAACCTTACAAGAAATCAAATAATACTCTAGTGACGTTAACTCAAGATATCAATCATGGAAATTTTCAGCTAAAAATAAAAATTTATAACGTTAAATGAATGAAAAGAGGCACATTAGGGTGGAAACTACAAAACTGAAGTTACTGATACTTCAGTTCTACACTGAATCTATCTAGAAAGATAAACTCACTGCTATAGCTACAGTATCTATTCTAGTAACTAATACAAAGGGTCCATTCACTTGCAATAGTTTAAATCCCCTTGAACCAACTCATGAACTGTAGAAACAAGCCTGACCTGCGAGGCAAGGGTGATGCTTGGCTGAGACTGCAGGAGGTTGGCTTGGCTTTGCTGAGGTAGTTGCGTTAAGAGATTCTGCGCTTGCAGGAGACCTGGAGAGAGAAAAGGGTGGGTTTGGTTTGTCATTTAAAAAGACTGAAGCATGAAATGAGCTGAAAGAAAGCTCTCGCCAAATGATGAAAATTACAAAAAAATCTGAGATGCAAGCCTTTATTTCATCTCTGCACAGATATCTTCAGACTTTGGACTTTTCAGTCCAAAATCCTCTGGCATTTTCCTGAAGTATATGTAGTGACAGAAGGGTAGGGTACTAGTCTCCTCTGCAGGAAGAGTTTGTAATGATCTAGGTTATCCCAGTCCTGTGGGCAGGAATCATTTATTGCCCCCTTCAGCTTGCAGATCTGGGGTAAAACTTCTCCTGTAACTAACAGCTGACCAAGAATTAGGAAGCTATATAAAAATAAATAACTGAACACTAATCAGATCAAATCTAACAACTGAATACTAATCAAACCCACAAATTTGTCTCCTTAATCACCCTTCTTCCTCTACCTCTGCCTAGCAAGAAGGTAACTTTCTCTGGCAAACTTAAGCATACCACATCAGAAGACAAAACAAGCCCAGATAACCTCCTCCTGGCTGAAAGAAAGAAGGAATATTTTTGAAAAGTAATCAGAACTTAAAGCTTAGTTAAGATACTGAACACTGCTTAAATTGCACCAATAGAATAAACATTACACTGAATGTATGAAACCCCCTGCTATTATGAAAAGATGACAACATCAAAGAACAGTTGGGACTGATGCAACCAATATACACAATATGCTGTCATTCTAAAAATAGTCTCCTACAGTCCTCTATTTGCATGGTTTATTAAATCTCTCAGGAAATTGAGATATATGCTGGCATCTATATATTTAAACTAGAAGCTATATGATTATATTTTTTTGCATTTCTAATTCTTTTAATATATTTTTAAGGGGTAAGAGTGTTAACAAAAATGTACCTACAGTTAGTCAACTCTCTCAATTCTGTTGTGAAAAATATTACTGTTAATCTTTAGGCAACTTCTGGCTGCAACTATCAATTTCCCCCATAATAATTTAAGAACCTGATTAATTAAACCGATACTTAATAGGCATCTTCAATGTACCAAGTTCCTAAAACCAGGGGAGAATGATGGCACAACAACAGATGGACACTATGGCTACTCAGAGGACAGAACACCAACCAAGTACCACTTAAATTCTGTAGTTCGAGTTCATCATGATCTGTTCTGGCTCATCAACTCACCAATTAATCAGAGCACACCATTCATGACCATACCTCTTAGCAGAATACAGGTAGGGAACACAGGAATTTAGGACTTCATAAATACTGAGTGAGAAACTGGATGTTTTATGTGATTAAGGGCATAGCGGACATGAAAAGAGGGACTACCATGGGTAGGAAGGAGAAAATGTATCCTCAATGAGGGAAAACATAACTACGGAAGAATTATCTTCTGACAGTGATACTATTGTTAATGTTTTGGGGTTTTTTTTACAAAGTGTTGAATATGTATTTTAAATAGCATGTATTGCTATCAAAACGCTCAAGACCTACAGCATAAAGCCAGCTGCTTATGCAACATAATAGCACGGCACAGACAACTATGTAAATTTGCTTTGCACCACATAATCAACATGTTCCAGCTGTGTTTTTGAAAAGCCACAGCAAGGGAATGGAGCAGCTTAAGGAACCTCCAAGACAGCTACCTATGACAGTTACAATGCAAATATTTGTTCACTTGAAAGATTATTTCAGCTGCCCAAATCTAAATATTAATGAGTGAACAGTCACCTCTAAGTGAAGAGGTTTTGACCTTCGTTTAGTGACAGTGAATTTTAACTGACAACTTGAAACAGAAAAGGGGCAAGCCATCACAGCAACACTACAGAGCGGCTGACCAACAATGAAAAAAAATTAGGCAGCTGACAGTAACCACATTTGACCTTTAATTCACTGGTAGGTAACACCATCGATCACAAGTTACTGACTCATCTTATGACTGTAATCAGGGTAATCAGGACTGTCCTTTTGTGATTTTTTTTTGTTCTCAAAGAAATCCCAAAGGATGTTTTTCTGGCAATAACACTTTTGCTGAGGAGCGCAAGATGACTACACTCTTGCTCATTTTATTCTCGCTCATACGTTCTGAAGTAATTATCGCTGAAGGACAGCGTACAATATTCTGCATGTGTTCCATCGACTCGGATTTTACATCATTTTATCCTATTTAAGAAATACTGATACAAGGTGTCTCAGGCAGAAACTGGAGAAAGAACAAGTTAGTTCAACCCGCAGCTGCCTGAAGACCAGGGGGTGGGGAAAGCAGCTGAACTGCTTTGGCAAAGCGTGCATTTCTTCCACTGATTTACAGTCTTTTCAGACAGTTGCTGTGCACATGCTTTGGACTCCTGTTGGCTTCCACGGGTGGGCAGCTGCAGTTTCACACTTTTCAGACATGACTTGTACTAGTCTAAGCTTCACCTTCATTTTTTTTCTGAGAAAAAACTACTGATCCCCACTTTGGTCCAAGATAACTTCAGTGACTTAAGTTATTAGGGCATACAGCAGCTTTTAAAATACAGTTTAAGTCCAAAACTGCACCTTTAAGGTAACTGCTGAGATACTGGTGTTTAAAACTTTGCTGTTTTCTTAGGGACTCATACTGGCATCAATACCATTTAACGCCTTTATTACCAGTAAGGCTGATGGCACAAAATATATTCTTTGCAAGTTTGTAGGCAATACCAAACACAGGGAAAGTAGTCAAGATGCTAGAAGTCATGGTCTAGACAGGCTGGACAAATGAAACCTCATGATGGCCAATGCAGGAATATGCAACATCCTGCAAGGGCTGGAATAACCTCGTGCAGCAATACAGGGTGGGCGCTGGCTGGCTAGAAAGCAGTTTCACAGCAAAAAGACCTGGGGGTCCTGGAGGACAATAAGACGAACACGAGCCAGCAGCGTGCCCTTACAATAAAGACAGCCAGCCACATCCTGGGCTGTATTCACAAGAGTGCAGCCAGCAGGTCAAGGGCTGTGATTCTTCCCCTCTGCTTGGCACTTGTACGACCACATCTGGAGTACTGTGTTCAGCTTGGGTTTCCCAGTATGACACAATGACATCCTGGACTGTGTACATTCAAGGCCCACCAGGGTGGCTAATGGGCTGGAACACCCACACAAGGAATGGCTAAGCAAGCTGGTTTGTTCAGCCTTATGAGAAGACTAAGGTGAGGTGCTCTTGCTGTCTTCAAAGATAGAAATGAATTCTTCTTGAGGGTGCACAGTAATGCGATGCAACAGACATAAGCTGGAACATGGAAAACTCCAACTAGATATAAGGAAACTATCTATTTACCATGAGAGTGCTCAACTACTGGGGCAGGTACTTGAAGAGGTTGCAGAACCTCCAGCCTCAGAGATATTCAAACTCAGCTGGCTGAGGTGTTGAGTACTTTGCTGTAACTGAAGCTGCTTGGAGCACTACTACGTGACCTCTAGAGGTCCCTTCCAACCTACATGATTTTTTTGAATCTATAGAAGCTAATACTGTACTTGTATATTTAACTTTACAGTGGTAGTATCTCTAACCCTCTGCTTTGGGTTCTAAGAGCCCAGTGGTGGTATTGCATTAAATATGGCATACAAATCACCTAGGTGATGCTTCAAAAGAATAACTGCATGGAGGTAGACAAGGATTTATGCAAAAGCATGACGCTTTAGAGGTATTTAATTTTTTTTAAATAGTTAAAGTAAATCCATCTACCATCATCCAGGACTTTTCCTGTAATGTCTACAAGTAGCATGAATAATGGTTCAAGCCAAAAAACTCTTCCTGCCAGCCAAGAGTCCCCAAGGACTGATCTGGGGTTCAGTTCTCACTGCCTAAAATTAAACAAAAGATAAAACAAACATTCAAGTGCAGATTTTTTCAGCATAATTTTTAAAAAGTTTGCCCTGAAGCATAATACATAATTCATCCCTAACTGATCTCCCAAACAGTGAATTTTTTCATCTAAGAAGAACTTGACTGCTTTTTCTCTGCCAAAACTATTCATCTTCTCACAGACACATCCTGGAAGTTAGCTTGCAAGACAAAGCCATTACAATGTCATAATTTGATTAACTGGAAACAACTGAAAGGCAAGAAGGAAGGGTGCTATACCACATATTAAACACAGTGCCATTTGATCAACTTTGTTGACCACTGTTGATACAAAGAAACTTCTGGGCACTTTGATGTACCTCACTGTATCAACTCCAGATCTGATCTTCCAAAATGGGGACCTGTAGTTGGAATTATATTGGGATCCAACACAGAGGAGAAAGTACTAACTTATGCATTCCTACAAATCTGTTCCACTGAAATGTTAAGCTGCTGCACCTTTTTCAGTATTCAGACCTTTAAGGTCAGTTCAAGAACATGACACGTGCTGAAGCTGGCGAACTGCAGTTTTGAAGAGTACCAAATCAGTGATCCATGCAAAGGAGCTGCCACACTACTTCAATGAAAGTCAACATGTTTATCGATTAATGCTGTTCAAATGGTTAGAAGCAAAGACTTGATTTTTCAAAGAGGACAGTAAGTATTAAGCATTTAATACGTATCTTGGTAATGGCTATTTGTAGCACAAGGGGAAAAATCATCATTTAAGTCACTTCTTCCAAGTTCTTCCTCATTCCACTTCAAGCTCTCCACTCGTATTTGGGGAATGAGCTTGAGTCAGCTATGTTTTATTCAAGTGCTGTGTCAGCAAATACGCTGTTATTAAGAGTCTCTTGACAATGAAGAGCTGGCTCTCCCCATCTGCATATTGAGGGGACCAAAGCACTTTCACCTGATTCACACAGCATATTACTAACAAAATGAGGAGTCCTGGAAGGGCAGTGCAGGTGCACAGTCTCAGATGATGGTCCATTTGTTGTCCACCAGACACTTGTCCATTACAAATTTGATGCATCTGAGAAGAAACACAGGCAACTTCAGGCATCTTCCCCCATCCTCACACTGGGTGAGCGAGCTGCACTCTGATTTATGGTATCAGAGGCCATCAGGGTAGGTACCAACATTTAACATCCATTATCCCATTTTAAAATTGTGGTTTAGCAGATTTTTTAATGATACAAGTCTCAAAGTCTGTAGAATAAGAACACAATAAGAGAACAGGACTGGATTTGGCCTGTTACCATCATGCCAGGTCTTTTTTACAATAAAAAAAATGAAATCATAAACAAGGTCTTTAATAATAAACAGCAACAACTTAAAAATAGGCAGGCCCAGTTCCAACGTTTAAAACTAACTAGTAGCTTGTCTTTCACATTTGCCTTTCTGGATACTTTCTTTATAAGTACTGTTTCTAAACCTCCTTGACAATGCAGTCTTTTCTCAGATCTTAACAACTTCTGTTTGCAAGATTAATTTAAATGAAATGCAGCACCATTTCCCCTCTCCATTCAGATTTTTACCGATACGGTTTTTACTGGCAATATCTTCTGAGTAGAAAGGCGAATGGTCATCTGATGAGGATAGTATTTTTAAGCAGCAGCTATAATTGTTGTAAAGGATGTTGAATTGATTATCCTAGAGACAGATCTAATAGATACAAGAACAGATACAAGAGGTATAAAGACTGTACAAGGTGCTAGATTCCTGCCTGTGACTTTAATGATAATATGGGGATGATAATTACTCCAAAGAAGAAATTGTTGCAAATTTCTATTCCCATTCAATCTTCTGTATATCTGCTGAGGCTTAAAACAACTCCTTCAGTTATGATGTCACCTACCACCAGACATGAAAAACAGGAGCTTTACAATTTGCTTCACGTAAGCCACTGAATAACCAGAAATCATGTGGAAAAGGAAGATGACTACATCAGACATATGACAGCGGATTCATGGGAAGAATTTCACATCTGCTGCTATGAGCTATAATGTGTGTTGGAAGAAAGATAGCAGAATAACTTCCTAATTGTTGATTAATATTTTAGGCATTGAATTTTCTAAAATTTCTAAAATTCATCATGACGTTCAACCCGTTCCAAGAATCTAAATATGACTGCTGATGATTGCATTACTCTGCACCCCATCACCTCTTCAGGTAGAAGAAGCTTTTCTCTACCAAATGTTTACCTGTCTTCTACGATCTTGCTTAGAGATACTATTCTTCACTTATTTTCCTCAAAACTATTCTCTTGTATTAAAAAAGACTGTTCCTCATTTCTATGACTACCTGGCATGTACCAAACGTAAATGCTGTAAAGCAACAGATTTCTTTCAGAATAGATAATCGATAAATAAATCTGAATTTTCTTCTTAGTTATTAAATGATACATATATATAAAGCTGCATGCAGTAGCAATGAGGCATCCAAAAAATCTGAATGCCAGTTGGTTTTAAAGAAAGGTTCTATGTTGGTTTCTTCAGAATATTTATTATTTTATGAAGTTGACTAATGGAGCAATAGGACAAGAACAACATGGAAAAGTCAGCTGCAACAGCAAATAACAGAATAAAAATAGACACTTTCTCAATCTTTCTCATAAATAACAACATACTGTTTGAGATCTTCTAACAATAACCATGAAATACTGCAAAAAGCCATACCAAAAAGTGATATAAGGGGTATTATGACGTACATGTTGCTTTATCATTGAGTGCTCATGAAGAAAATTAGATCCATTCAAGCATTTCAGTTTGGAAGGTTGTCACATACTAATGGCCTATGGTCAAAATACAGACTTTAAATCTTCCTACATTTTTGAGCTATTCAGTTGTCCAGGCCGCACATTACCAGTAAAACATGGTGTTTCTACACACACTGCGTCACTGATGACAGCAATACGCACGTCTTAAATAGCAGTGAAGAAATCATTTTCAGAGATGGCCCCTGGAAAAAGTACTATGAAAAGCTCTTCTGGTAGTTATTCTACTTCAGAAGGTTTTAAACAAACAAACAAAAACCCTTCCTTCCTTTCTATAATGCAAACAACTCATTTTGAGAGATGAATATAATTTACTTCTGTTAGTTTCCTTTTTCAAGAAGCACCTTCAGAGATATTTTAGAAAACCAGCAGAAGTTAGCTGAAAAATACAGGCAGACACTAATACCAGTGAGTTTTTCAAAACAATGCTTTTGTGCTTGCTTGCAGTTTCCTTAAAAGAATTTATTTAAAAAACCCAAACAAACAAGCAACTATTTTAAAGAATCCTTGAACTAAATTTTGGTGAAGTTTGATTTCTTCTAGAAGACTATGTTAAGCTTGTAAGTTCTGTTTCATTTTAAGAAACTAGTACATCACTAAATGCCTCCATGAATAGTCTTTTTAGCCATTTTCTACCAGTGCTGGTATAAAAGCTCTCCTAAATCAAGTCCAATTAAAAGAAGTTAATTTTTACTAACCCTTTATTCAAAAGGCGAGAAAGCTTCAGCATAATGGAAACCCAGTTCTATCCAAGTCATAGTATATAAGAAGAAATGATGCATAAAGAAATTGAAAGGAACAGAAGAAAATGAGGTGCTAAGAGCTGCTTTTATAGGACAGCCAGGCTCTAGAAGACTCTTCAAGCATAACAGGATTTGCCTTCTGAGTAAGAATCTTTGGATTACCAGACCTGAACAACTGAGTACAGTTCATGTAGAAGAGAAAATGGGGGAAAAAAGACCATTGGAGTGTATCACCATAAGAGGTCATGGCTAAATGCAGTTTTCAGTGGTTGTCAACAAACAGGGTGCAATCAGTACCGTGATGTATTGCAACTTGAACACATTAGTATGTAGAGCAAAGTTACTGTACAACATCTTAACTGGTCTGGCACATTACCACCTACCACTGCCTTGGGTTTGCCTTTAGCACGTAAGCCATACCTAGTGTAGCACAAAAATAGTATTTCCGAGAGTTGTTATATAAGATTGAGCCTTCTAGCTCTTTTGCCAAGGTGTAATTAGTATTTCGGTTTATTACAAAATTCACTGTAACGTCTTTAGGCTTAAGGACTTTTCTCCACTCACACAAGGACTCTTTGATTTTGTAATCTTTTTCCAGTCTGTCCTGGTTTCGGCTGGGACTGAGTTAGTTTTCTTCCCAGTAGCTGGTACAGCGCTGTGTTTTGGATTTAGGATGAGAATAATGTTGATAGCACACTGATGTTTTAGTTGTTGCTGAGCAGTATTTACACTAAGTCAAGGACTTTTCAGCTTCTCACACCACCCCACCAGCAAGTGGGCTGAGGGGCAGAAGCAGCTGGAGAAGACACTGTCAGGACAGCTGACCCAAACCGGCCAAAGGGATATTCCATACCATATGACATCATGCTCAGTATATAAACTAGGGGGAAAGCTGGACGGGGGCTGCTGTCTGGGAACAGGCTAGGCATCAGTCGGCAGGTGGTGAGCAATGGCATCATGCATCGCTTGTTTTATATATTCTAATTCTATTATTATTATTGTTGTTGTTATTATTTCCCCTTCCATTTCTGCCCTATTAAACTGTCTTTATCTCAACCCACAAATCTTTTTCTCAATTCTCTTCCCCATCCCACTGTGGAGGAAGGGGGAGGGAGTGAGCAGCTGTGTGGTGTTCAGCTGCCTGCCCAGTTAAACCATGACATAGTCTTAGAATTTTGTAGCCCTTTTAGCACTGACTTAATTCAGACAGCCCACACACCCTCCAGGCCTCCACCTCCTAGGATTCTGCCTCTGAGAGTTGTCTTCTCCAAGTTCTCTTCCTCAGATGCTGCAGTATTTCCCAGGAGTCCCTGTTGTTAACAAATGTTCCCATGACATGATCCCTGGATGGATCCTCCTTGAGAAGTGAGCTACACAAACTCTGACAAGGCTGAGGTCTAACACCCAGAAAGGGACACCTGTTAGAACCTCCTAATTGCAATACTGTTATTTCTCCTAGGGAATATCAACAGTTAGTGAAGGTGTATGAACCACCTCAGTTTCACATTCTCCTCCAAAAAGCTACGTATGATTTTCTTTTCTGGCAAGGAGCACTTACCCTGCTGCCCCTGCGGTGTTTGTGAGATGATGAACTGTGCTGGCTGCAAGTTGGTTGTTGGATGCACCAACACAAACTGTTGCAGGTTGAGATTCTGCTGCTGAAGCTGCTGCAAGTGCTGCAAATCCTTAAGGAAACGGGAAGGGGGGGAGGGGAAAAAAAAAAAGAAGGAAAAAGAAAAAAGAAGAAAGAAAAATGAAAAGAAAGAGCTGTGTGTTAGACATTTAAGTCAGCCATGACTCCCAATGTAACTAGATTTCCTATCAACCAGTTACAGTCTAACATTTAGAGATAAAAGTGGATGTCAAACACAGCAGTCCTGCTACTGAATATCCTTTTGGCTGGCAATCTGAATTTCACTGTCCTTCATAAAACCAGAAATCGTTTACCAAATAACCCAGGAAAATATTTCCATCACTGTTCTGCTTTAATAATAACAATTAAAAAAAAAAAAAAAAAAAAATCAATCTCCCTCCTCCCAAATGCAAACGTTTTCCAGTATTTTAGACTTATCAGCACCCCAGATTTAACAGACTTATTTTTTGAGTATGTAACTCTGCTACAAAATTCACTGTTGACAAATCAACCATATTAGCTGGGAGCTGTTTTTGTTTATAAAAACAACAATCTGCAATTACCAGTCTAATCAGCAACAGGAAAGCAAAAAATTACAGATTCCTAGTTTGCACTCTGGTTGTTCAGGTCAAATTTCAGGAAGTAGCTAACACAAACAGTAAATATATTTGATTAGTTCTGAGACAAATTACAATAAGCTTAACAGACATGGCTATAATTAAAGGTTAAAAAGAATAACCCAAAACATCGCACTATTGTAGAACCCTACTTCTATGTATTTAAACCATTCAGAAGTATTAATTTTCTATAATTAAATGACTGGTCTCAATGTAAATGCTAATCTCTGAGAAACTGAACCAAGAAAAATGCTTCAACTTGTTGTTTGGCTGGAGAATGAAAACACAGAGAACTGCTTAAAAATATTTTCCCCAAACTAGCCTTTTTCTTTCCATATTCTCCAAACGGGACAGTAACAAGAGCAAACAAAATTTGAAAACTGAAGCACAATGTGAAGCCAGCCAACACAGCAGAGGTAATCTATAAAAACTACCTATAGATGTGTAGAATCTTTCCATCCTTCTGAGAAGAAGCTGTTTCAAAATACCCACCAAGCAGATGGATAAAAGCCTGAAATGTTGCCCACACTTACAACTTCCCATTAAACAAACCAAACCGACCAAACAAGAAACCTCCTAAACCTCGATTTCAGACTTACTATTTCATACTCAGATACCGGAGGGGGTACCTGTTTGCAGACAGATACCTTCTTCTGGGTCTGACTGTGTCAGATGATGTTAATGAGGCCAGTTTGCTCCTAAACAGTAGTCAATCCGGCTGCTTGAATAGAGCTGCTCGGTTTAACAAGCTTCCTAACACACTTGAGTTGAAGTGAGCCAGACTAACAAAGACCTGCTTCTTAAGGCCAGTAAAGCAGCCCCCACACATTTTGACTGATGTAGGTTACTGAGCACTCACACAAGCTGCTCAGCCAGCAGATGTGAAAGGCCATTAACTGCCAGCAATGGAGGTGGTGATGGGAAGTTAAGACAAAGTGACAAGGATAACGTTTTATTTACACAACACAACCATTTTCAGAATGTAGTTACCTGTCTATGACCTTACATTATTTTAAAACCGTTTAACTAAGACGTAAAAGTTGCAACAATCTCCTCCTGGCGAGGAGGGGTGGGGAGTGTCAGTGGATGGAAAAGAAGACTAAGGAGGGGAAAAAAAAAAATAGAGTCCATTGATTTATGAGACCATAGACATGCATTATAAGAAAACAACTACTTAACCTGCATTACAAAGACACTGGCCATCCATCACTTAGGCAACTTGGTCATGTTAAGTCAAAAGCATGCAGTGTAATATGGTAGACAGACCCCAGCTGGACTGCCCAAGCAAGCAATGTTCTTTTATGAAATGGAAACTTTCGTTTTATAAGAGAATGGTAAGATTCTAAAAAGCATCCCCCAGAGCAACAGTGTGTTTTTAAAGCTGATAGTATTGTTTACTTTCAGAAAATTTGAGAAGTACTGCAACCATTCCTATGAAATTGAGGCTAATTTCCCTCCTTAAAAAAAGAGAGAGAGCTGCTCCAGTTTTTCCCAGGAACTCCATGTTTCTTCTGACTTCACATCATAAAGTTACATTGGTCAGAATGCTACTATAAACTTGAGCCCAATGCAACACGGACCTCTACTCACTTATTCATCGATTTTCAGTGCTTTACTGGTTACCTCTGCAGACTGAGCAACCCCTCCAGCACAGAGGGACTCATACTGAATCGGATGCAAGGACTAGATGAGGAGAAAGAAACAGGAACAGAAAGAGTAGGACAAGCTGACTAAGGCTGTGAACAGTGGGTGGAAGAAAAAGAAATGAAGAGACGCTGAAGGATGAAAATAGAGATGGGTAAGAGGAAAAGTAGAAACACAAAAGGAAGAGTTGGAAAGAAATTTTTGAAGGAAAAAGGTATGGACAGAAACACAGATAGGTTGAGGATCTCCCCTACCAAAAGCAAAAGAATGAAACCCCGAGATGACCGAGTAGATCTCAGATGATTTGAAGCACCACCACAGGAGACAGAGTTACATACAAGAAAGAATACAAAGAAACAGTAGCAGTGTATTTTTAAGATCAAAGGAGGAGAGCTTTTTGTTTAAGACTACAGTATTCATAACACAGGGTAGCCAGCTAAGACATGACAGCTCTTATCATCAGACTCTTACACTTTAATATGAGAAAACTGTTTTTAAATTGAGGCCTCAGGGATAACTGGTATAAGCAATCTTACTCTGTGCATCTGCCTTGGTAAATGGAATGTTGGCTGAGTCTTGTTTAAATACAGAAATGTAATTCTGTAACGCAGAATGGAAACGATACCTCCAAGGCTAATCACTCTTAAATAGCCCTACCAGCCCCTGAAATTCATTTGAAATCCAACTTTATTTGTACCTTGGGAAAGTTTTATTATTTAGTTAATTGTAGCATTACAATGAATCTCCCAATAGCAACCATGCGAACAACCCCGACACTGTTTTCCTATACTGATTTTTCTTCTCCTCAATAGTAAAATCTGTATTCTAGCACAAACACATAGAAAGAGATGGAAAGACTTTTGGGGAAACAAGCATGTCTTCTGCTGCTGCCTAACAATTTAGAAAGAGCAAAACAATGCAGCTCCTACCTCGGCAGGTGCTACATCTTGACATGAGGAAGTTTTTTTGGCTTTTTTTTTTTTAATCATCAAGTTCTAAATTCAATGCCATTATCTCTAGTTACAACTTCAGTACAAACTTAAGCATCTCTGTCATTTTGAGGTTTACAACATATAAATGCTGATCATGGATCCTGCAAACAAGTAAAGTTTACAAAGGACTCCAAAACTTGGTACAAGCGTTCAGTGACAACTGAGCATCAGCCTGGCAGCAGCACCAACATCCTACCAGACTGCTGCAGCAGATACCTTACATTAACTGCAGTACACATTAAAGAAGTCATGCTTGTGCAATTAGTTAATTAAAATAAATATGGTAATCCCCCTGTTGCAGAGGCCTGTCACGTTAATCAATTATTCAAAAATCATCAGTTAAAACAAACATTCAGCTATTTGTGTAATCAGCTATATGTTTACAATAGCAACACAAACAAAGCTGAGCACTGTTTATAAATTGTTATCAAGATGGATGAAAAAGCATGGTGTTATCCACCTACAAACCTAGATGGCAGAAGTTTTCCATAAAGTATCTCAAATTATACCCAACACCTGCGCAAATTATGGCCTAAACTTCATTGTAAGAAGCTAACAAGATTTTCATCCAAGCTACATTTATATATGGAAATAACCTACCCTAAAAGAAATTAACTGTGAAGTCAAACATTTAAGTAATAAGGAATACCAGGAAACAAGTGAAACTGATTTGTTCTCCTTGTGCTACAAATACACGTTATATGGTGGCAACTACATGATCACATGCTATTTTTCATAGGTCCTTTAGCTCATTCACACGCATAAACCAGACAATGCTCAGTTCAGAAGCTCTTATTTGATGGCACATGCTTGATCTTTTCAACTCTTCTCAAACACTTCTCTGAAGATTTTGTAAGTTCTGGAGAAAACCCCAGTACTAAATTAGTAACTGCAAATGTTTCACAGATTTTCATAGCTTCTCACTGAAGTGGAAGAGCAGGATTAGCAACATCTCACACATGCACAACAATGCCTTCAAAAGTATCCACTAATTTGGTGGCATATTTGAAAAATTTAAAGCCATAAAGTTCAAGGTACAGATTTTATTAATATGAAATGGTAATGCTCTGCACTTCAGTAAAGCAGACCTTGCTGTCTTAAGCTGCACACCTGGAAGACAAGAGGCACACACCTGTGGATCACTTACATTTAGGTTAAAAGATTCACATAATACCAAATGGGAACTCTGCGACAGATGCATGGAGAGATGTTAGAAGCTAACCATCAACTTCCTTGACCAGGACATTTCCCATTCTTTTCTTGAAATCTGCCTCTATTATTGGCTACAGACACAGGCTTAACAAAATTAAGACATGGTCTTGGGAGTAACAAGTTTCTTTGAATGCTACATCCTTAGAGTTGTCTCCAGATCACGACAGCAAAGTGAGAGCCTTTGCTAAAAGAAGTATTAATATCTGGTCACATGACTTGTCACAGTGCACCAAGAGGCTCAACGTGAGCGGTCTGTGGGCAGTATCACTACTGGCCTTTTAAATGTGGGATGGCATCACACCGGCCTCTGTAAGGACAGCCAGAGAGGTCAGAACATTTAGATCAACAGCACAGAAGTTTGTCACTTCAACTAATAAAACACTGATAGCACAACCAGGCTGTTATTCAGCTAGTGGACTAGCACAATAAAAGAATAGCACATTTCACCAATGGACTTCACAGATAATTGTAACATTTCCATTCTTTTACTTAATCAGCTCTCATCTTCACGTTTTAGACACTTCTTCTCAGTTGAATGCAAGTGAAAATAGTCTGAATAAAAAGCGTCAGACAGTCTTAAAGAACCTGCTCACTCCATGAAGCAGCAATTTGGAGATTACATACCCAACATACTCTGCATAGCTAGACTAACAAAAGTGAAATATTTATGCACTGAGAACCTTAATCCATGGAAAGATGGACTTCAGAAACACAATCACCTATTAGTAGTACTCAAGATGCCTATGCTGTACACTTGGTTACCCTTGTCCAGAAGTCTAAGGAGTTTCCACAGTACATATGCTACACACAAGAGTCAGCGGTGCTGCATCCTCCACACTGAATTAAGCCAATCCTGGAAGACCCAGGAGGATCTCTGCTGTCCCTAGTAAGCAGAACTTCCTTGGCAAGCAGTTCTTCAGAATTAATGGGTCTTTAGTGGCAGACTATAAAACTGGACAGATTCCGACACCAGACTCATTCTGGCAAGTTTATCTCTAGACACAGAAGAGTGCCCCTTCTTTGTCACTGAACTCTGAGCATTAAGCACCAAGCCAAAATAGCACACAAATGTGTCAAGTCAAACTGCCTTTCTTCAGCTCTACCATTTTGCTATTTGGACCTAACAAGCATCCCTTGTGATACGCAGATATCCCTTCCCATCTATACAGGTCTCGACTAGTGTCATTTCTACAGGCATCTTTCCATACCCCTGTTTCTCCTTTCTCAAGCTGACAACAAGGAGGAAAACTCAGAAAAAACAGCATCTGTTCAGATTCGGGAACAAACTCAGAAGCCCGGTGGAACCGATAAGCAGCTGGTATACATTCTTTGCTAAAACTATCAACTTCAACCTCATCAGCTAAGGATGCATGAGGACAGACTAACAGTACTCAAGGACTCTAGAAACTCACTGAGTAAGGAATAAAAATATTATTTGAATGATGCGATTAGTCAAACCTCTTTATTTTCCACCCTCTCAAGCCTCAAGGCTCACCTGTGCAATCTGTATTGGCTGAGATAGAGGGATCTGCGTCATCGGCGTTGCAGCAGAGGCCGAGATGGTGGCACCAGCAGCGCTGTGCTGCTGACTGGCTGAATGCTGCACTGCAGCCGCCAGCAACTGTGCCTGCGCCTGTTGTAGCAATAACTGTTGCTGGGCTGGCGTCAACGTGAGCTATAAATAATTAGAAAACACAGCCATTAATAATGGAAAGAGCCACTTAGCTACAAAGTTATTAGCTAGCTCATTACTAGTTATATTAACCAGACATTCCTAGAACTATTACTACAGTTCAACCACTCACTAGCCAATGACTCTGGCCTTAAGTAAGGACAGCTGGCTACTCAACACAGTGTAGGAACCAACCTACCACAGCCCTGACGTAAACCAAACCGCGCAAACGCAAACATTTGCACTTACTAGAACCTACAGAACCTAACTTTACTCCGAAGTTTTCTTCACAACTCTACCAGGAGGCTCAGGAAAAAGGTAATTAAGTAGCAACCAAAAGAAAAGAATCAGTATTGCCAGGATTTGAAAGGAAATTTACACCCAGCAGAACAGCAAGTGATTAGCCAGATGAATGAGAAGCAGGAATGCTGGCTATGGCTACTGAACAAACTGATAACACCCCAGCTGCTTCACATTAGCATGAATCCCTGCCATATTCCATCATTTCCATTATGCCCTAAGATATAAGTAAAGAACATGAGCTCCATTTGTTTCTCTCCAAGTCTCCCCATCTGCTTTTTTTTTTTTTTTTTAAATAGAGTTGGCAAGTTTACATCCCTTCCCTTTCCCAAACACGCATTATCTCTGTGAAACAGGTGGCAGCAGTCTCTCCTTTACATGTAAATGAATCTTGATGTCCATATTTACTACAATCCGTATCTGCATAGGCCTGGAGTTTTGAATGTTTCACTACTGCAGACAATCATAAATTAAAACAAACAAGTATTTTTTGAGAATGAGAAAAATAATAAAATATGCTGGGTTCTAGTAACATATTAAAACAGTCTCACTTTTAAAACTTTCCAATGTAATTAACCAAAAACTAAATAGGATGCTTACTTACACACTAGCATACGAGAAGATTTAACAATTAAACATGAAATTAAGACATCATTTCACTCAAGTGTAGAGATGATCTAACCTAACACTTCAAATCATAAATACATTGTTGGAGCAACTGCCCCGAATTCCTTATTAACATGCAATTTCTTAAAACTGCAAAGCTGATTATGTGGAAGCAAACTCTTTGACCAAGCCAGCCCATTCACAAAACTTACTCTTTTTTTAAATGACTGAAAGCATTTACAACAATTCAGAAACACCAGTAATCCTAAAAAACCCAGTTATGCCATAACTACTCACAAAGCCTTGCAATTAAAAACTCCAAATTGGTAGGCTAAAACAAAAGGGTTGAATAGACTTAAGGCAAGTACTAATGTAATTACTTAAAAAGAAATGTGTTTGAGAAGAGGAAGAGTTAGTGTTAGCAGTTCCCATCATTTCTCTTCTTCACCCAGCTATTTGACAACATCTAGTCTCATGCTCCCATGCCTCATTTTAATTTTGAAAAAAACCACAAAAATCCCACAATGCCTCTTTATGACACCAGTGACTTTCTTATTTGTACATACACCAGGTTTTAATGTCATTGCCGAGTCAAGATGGATACTGAGAACAGAGAGAAAGAATATTTGTGGGGGGGACAAATACTTTGCAACAAAAACCAAAGATTAAAGTCTGGTTTTTTTATAGGAAGATGTTTTCTGTCCCCTCTTTCACTCAAGTTTCTTCCTGTGTTAAAGGAAATGACAATAACTTTTGCTGATAGTTCTATGGGGACTGCCACAGATACTGCCATCATTTGCCAGACAGGAGGCTTACTGCAGTATACTTGGGTAAATCTTACCCCAGTGATCTGTCCTCCGGCCAGCATGAGCTGGGTCTGGGGTATGGCCGCCTGCACTGAAGGCTGCTGGGAAGGCTGGCTTGGCTGCTGAGAGTCCCCAGATTCTTCATTAGATTTAGACTAGTCAAAAAAAAAATACAACTCTTTATAGTGTAAAACAGATGTTAATGTATAACGCTGCTATCTCAACACTGCACAATAAAAATCTTTCATCTGCATACAAAAAGCCCTTGGGTTTATTTTAAGAGTGTGTTTAAGCAATGGCTTCTGTGTGCCCACCATCTCAGCTATGATTGCTCAAACATGTCTGTAGGTAATGCAGTTTAAACAAAACAAAAAGACTCTCAGGTCTTTTGTAACTCTCTGACATTATTTTCAGGTCTCATTTCATTTTACGCAATGCAACTGAAGCTGACGCTACCTTTCACCATAAAGAAAGAAAAGGTTGTTAAAATTATTCATTGCCTAAAATCCTGAACAATGGAACAGGGAAAGGAGACTGTGTTTCCATTTTCTGTATCTGCATCCTGCACCTCTTAAGTCATCATAAATGTTGGCTAATACGGAACCGGTTTGAGAAATCCTCACAGGTTTATCTATCTACAGCAAAACACACAATATATAGAGTGCTTTTAAATAATCACAGTTTAGCATTTATTTAATTGAACGCTGCTTTGTTTTAAAATATTTGCAGGGGTTTGATTTTTTTGTGGTTTTGTTTTTTGCTGGGTTTTTTTAAAAAGAAATTGTGAAGACATGAAGGAGGAAATGCAAGTGCATGAAGAGGGGGAGAGAGTTTTATGATAATTAAAACTGGTTATGCAGAACATTAAAATTCTGCATAGATTTGCATATTTTCCACCACCTGTTTTGGGGACTGCAGAGCAGGCTAATTAACATAAAGGCTCTGATTAATTCTGCCAGTCATTGAGCGATAATTACAGCGCAGGACTGTAAACATTCTGCACTGGAGATACAGCCTGTTTGCCAACATCTCTCTCAGGGATGGAAGTTTACCATGGCAACCAAGGCAATTTTCTGCCTCCTTCCTCTTAGAAAGGAAGGTCACTATACCTCCTCTTCTTTCCAAATTGTTATTATGTATAAGTGGGTCCACATTCTATTGCATTTCATGTAATGCACTACCTACATTCTTTAATAACAAGCAATACTGAAACCAGTTTTCAATAAAACTGCATCCCTTGCCCCTTAATATAGTACTGAGAGGAAGTGGCACGTTAACGAATACACTGAAGTGTTCAGCATCATAAAAAAAAGTTTGAAAGCTTTGTTGTCTCACATACATTATTAAACAACAATTACTCTGACTTATTTTGAAATCACTATGTGTTATTTACACAAGCAATCTACACTAACCACATCACATAGCTAATGTTACATTATACTCCTATATTCAGCTACCAGAAACAAGGATAAATTGCAAAGTAATACTTGCTATGTTAAAAAATAAGTGAATAAATGGAAGAACATGAAATATTCCTGGAGGTTTTTAGTTTTCACGGTACACCACCTGACTGAAATCCAGTATAAAGTTACGATCACTGCATGTTTTAAACAACTCCAGCTTCTGAATGCTTACAATCCTGACCTGATTTACAGCTGTAAAACTATTATTCCTATAGTTCCTATACCTATCACTTGCAAGACGAGTCAGAATGAAAAAAGAGAGTAAGATCTCATCGGTTAAAAACTATCTCCAACAGGACCATAATGTTGTTTGGAATGAGAGAAGGATGAGCAGCAGAAGGAAACTCTCTTTACCTGTACATTTAAGGACTGAGCAGCAGCCTGTAAACTTGTTCCAGCGAGCTGGACCTACAACACAGTGCAAAAATGGAAATGAAATAATGCAGAAGCCACAGAAAACTTTAACAATGTAAAAAGAACAACCACTCCACCCACACCCTAAGAAAAACTCCCCCAAGAACAATGCATGCCCCTCTAACACTTGAATCAGTGAAACAGGAGCTGCGCTCCAGGCTGAAAAAAAATGTGGGACTTTTCCACAGCGTTATTTGTCTACCTCTTGCTGAACATATTTCTGCCTAAGGATCTAGATATTATCATGAAATTGAGTTGAAGCACAGCATTTTGGGGTGGACAGACTAACTATTCCTATTCCTGTTAAGGAACCCCAGGCTTCAGGGGAGGGCATCAAGCTCTACTCATCATCATCCTTCTAATATTTCAGAATGGGTCCTACCTCAAACACGTACACTGCACTCACAACGCCTCCTTATACAACAGAGGAGCAATCACCTGCATAGCACAAAACCCACAGCATAAACACTCTTCCTCAAATCAAACCATTCAAATATTTGTAGTCCTCAGCCACTGAAAAGAAGATCTCAACACAGAGGACTGAAGGCACTTTACAAAGACTGTATTGATTCAGGTATACTCAAAACTTGAATTCAATGTTCGTGATTAACAGGTCCAAAGGAGTTCTTGTGGGTTAGCAGTGAAGAAAAACTGATGCTTCAGAAAGTGAGATTTTAAAAGAGTATTATTTTACCTCTAATAAGGATTTTCTCTGTACAACAAATGCTAAATTTTCCTTTACTGAAGACCGTTTTAATCAATCTCACCTTGTTTCTACCACCACTCCTACTATAAAGTAGGAATGCTATGTAATTAATTACCAACACTTTCAAAGGTCAGAGTTACAGCCTATAGCGAATTCCATCTCTGGCCATGTTTGAAAACCATGGCTCATTTGAAAACCAGGCAACACATAAGGATACAACAAAGCAAAATGTAGCACTATTGCCTCTATAAAAAGATGTCCCTCATAATGTACATCACAAAAGAGAGTCCACATATCTGCAAGCACAGGAAGGAAAGTTTTAATTTAAACAGCAGTACATGAGATTAATAACTGAATATTTCTATACGCAACCCTTAAGAGTCACCTTGGAAATATTCCCTACCACTCTAGATGAAGGTACCAGACTTACTAAGCATGTTCCACATCTAAGCAAACACTCCCAAAAAGCTCCTCCTCATCACAAGCAAAATATAGTTTGACACAGTTGATATAATCTGAGCTTTTAACATGAATTAACAGCAGAGAACAATCTAAACAGTAACAGCCTGCCATCCAAAAAATATACTCAGAAATAAGACTTTAAAAATTAACTAATAATAACAATAATAATAACACACAAAAGACTACCAATGTATCTCACTCAGGTAAGGCCAGCATATTCCTGAAAATCTCTTTGAATGCCATTTGGAAACCCTTCTATCACACAACAAACATTTTCTAATTAGAAATTAAACTGTTCCTGAATGTTGCCTACAGCCTAATATTTTGTATTAGTCTGGAGGAAAGTACTGTGTGTAAAGGCTGAATAACATCCCACTAACAGCAGCCACGCTAGAAGAGGACAGTTTGACAATAGATTCCCACACACCTGCAGGTGCATAAAAGAATAGCTGAGATTTTCCTTTGAACTAGAATTTCAAGAAATGAATCACACTTTATCTAACATGAAGTTATAAAGATCCTGACAACTGTTTAAATAAATACATTTCCAAAGCAAGATAAAGCACTGTGCTAAATACAATTACTGTCCTGGATCAATCTATATAACAAAACGAAGACTAAACCAAACACACAAAATTCTGCAGAACAGCTGTATCTGTCTCCGTGTTAAACCCATACTGACAACCCATGAAAACTAGTCAGCTTCTCTTCACATAAAAGCAGACTACAACAGCCTATTGGTTCAGCAAATTCAAACACTGGCACTCCCTAGGTCCTATATAACCCAATCTACTAGGAAAATTGTAATTATGTGACAAGACGTGTGGAACGTTCCATACAATAAAATGGCAGTTCAGAGCTCTTAAAAGAGGGCATAAAAGCTTCAGTACATCAATTATACCACAATAACTGTGCAACCTCAGACCTCAAACATTCAAGGTCAGCCAATTAGGTACAGTATTTTAAAGTTTAAACTTGGTGCTGAGGAAGGGAAAGAAATTAGGACATTTGTTTTCATACATCAAGTGCGAACAGATAAAAACCACAAAAAATGCCCCTTATTCTTCTCTTCACCTAGGGATGCCCCATTTTGCTTCAGCCTACATCTGAAGTTCAGCTTTGATTCCCTAAACACAGCAGCAGCAGAACAGAGAGACAGTAGTAGAAGCCTGAATATCATCTAGCAAACAGGTCCCTGAAATAACTTTAAAAAAAAAAAAATTAAAAACTCACAAACCAGTCATGCTTAGTAAGTACAATCACTTTGTATTTCCAGTTAATGTGTATGAGCTTGTAAGATTGAAGTATGCTGCTGACTACCATTCCACACCGCTTCTGGTTTCTTCAGTAGGCAGTGACAGCTTCAGAGCCTTGGCAGCTGTTGGGCCAATATGATCCTTTACCAAAACGGTTACATTTTACTTTGCCTTTCAATTTGGTATCTCCATTAAGGTTAAAAACCTAAACAAAGCAACTTTAGGCATTCTCAAGTCCCCCAAAAGGGGCTTTCTAGTTCCCCCAAAGAGATTTCACCCTACCTTGACGTATTCTGCAGCCTAACGCCATAAAGTGAGTGCCACAACAAGAACTTTTTCCCATCCAAGTTACCTAAGCACGTGGTCTACCCATATGTTCCTTTACGTGACTACCCACCATTCACAGAAAGAGAACACAGAACATATAAGAGCAGCTGCGTTCCCAGCTGCCCAAGTCTCCCTCCTGCTTTGAAATGAGTCTTCTCTTACCTGATGAAGGTGCCCAAGGAAGGCCTGGGCCTGGGCTGTAGAGATTGCTCCTCCGACAGGCACAGGCTGCTTTTGAAAGTCCAGGCCATTTGTTTGCGTGCCTGGAGAAAGAGAGATATTAAAAGCTATTAGTTCTTACTTTTATGAAATGAAATTTAATATTCCTAAGTCTCCTACTGTTCTCTCAACACTATGTAATAGAAAAATACTCTGCGAGTAACAAGAATTGAAGTTTTTTCCTGAAAGGGGCAGGGGTAGGGAAGCAGTGTCACTTCCAGACTTTAGTAATATAGCATTTGTCAGCTGAACCAAGATCAACATCATATTTTCTTTAGCTTCTATCATCTTACCTACTCTATGTACATTACTATCCCATCATTCTCCACCATGGTTTGAGAACCAAAACGGTGCATGCCGCTAAGGTTAAACTGTGTTTCCCTTCTCCATGCACTCTCTACCCAGCAGCTGAAGACTCTTCAAGTTCAGAAAGTGGCAAGAACAAGGTTCATAGAAAGTCACCTTCCATTAAAGATGGGTAAAATAATACTTGACAAGAACAGAAGTATCGTATATACATAGCAGTTACAGGCCACAGTTTTACTTTTTTGGTACGATCCCTCCATATTTCCGTAAGTATTTGTGCAGAGCTCTCAGTACATATGATAAATACCTGGGGTTGCTTTTGCTCTCACCCACTTTCATATAACTAAAACCTGATTATTTTCCTACATTTTTGTTGTCTTCTTCCTAAACAGCTTGGAAGACATGAAAACTCC
>JAVJGI010000014.1:114637605-114700699 GCA_035590275.1 Ibycter americanus | reverse complement strand
TCCTGGGTCCCTTTTTGGGGGAGGGGCTGGTGGGGTTGGGGGGGGTCAGGGTGTCCCCGGGGGTCTCCACCCCCCCACTTTGTGGGGGAGGGGCCGTTCCCCCTCCGCTCCGCTGGGGGTCGCTGCGGCCCCGCCCGGCCCCGCTCCGCACCACCCCTGCACCCCGGAGGCGGGGCTTCCGCTCCGATTGGCCAATCCTCACTTCTTCCCCGCCGGCGGCACCCACTGGGGGGGGGGGACACAGACACGACCCAACATTTTTTCTGCAAGAACCTACCACAGAATTCTTTTTTGCCACGAGAAACTATAACTACAAACTTTTAAGAATCATTCTGTGGGGAGATGATAAAATCAACATTAGAGATTATCAACAACTGGTTTGGTATGTTGGGTATTACTACCTACAGTGACTAACAACAGGTAGGGAGACTTTGAGGATATCAGGCTGTGTGGAATTTCTAGAACAGATGATGCAATCTTAAAAACTGCGTGCCTGAAATGAAGTAAAACCAGCTTTAGACTTGCATGTTTACTCTTCACGACAATCAGATTTTGTTCAGTGCCTATGGACAGGCACTGTCCTACTTTAAAATTCCTTCCTTCATCTACATTTTTCACCATAAAAATCTAGGTTATCTACTACGCAAAAGAGAGTCACAGTTGTTAAATAACAACAAGAGATTGCTATTCCTTAGAAAGATCTGCAAAAGCAAGCAGGCATAAAATCTGATTAGTGAAATACACTATCCAATACTTTACATTGCTATTTTGACCTACAAACAGGTTACACAGGCAAAATTTCCAAAGATGGTGTCACTGTTCAGTTAAATACAGATACAATGTAGATAGTCAAGCTTTCTAGCACACACATGTAAGGTTTACCTAAGGCAGCCCTTTCATGCATCTTTTGGTGGAGGTGCTGTGGCGGATGAGCTGGTCTACTCTCAAGTTTCTAACTCTATGCTTTGGGCCAGGGTTTACAGACTTCTTAAGAGACATATGTGCAGTCAAAGATGCACAGACACGTTAAAAACATTCAAATTTTGACCTACGTAAAATTATTTTGCTTAATGAATCTAAAATTCCAATCCAAAGTGAATGGAAGGACCATCACTGGTCTGAATTGCTCTTGAATGAATGCAACTTGGTTGCATTTCTCCAAATAAAGGTAGCTACAAAGGTCTGATGGAAAGAGCTAAAAGAATCTCATCTATTTTCATTCTTTCCAGCAAACTGCAGAATTCTCTCAATGCAGATGGTCAAAGGGAGTGGGAAGAAGATTGGGTAAATACATAAAATAATTCCTGACACACAGCTACTGTAATTCAAAGGAAACAATCTATCACCTCCTTATTTAAGCAGATGCTTTGAATCAGTTTTCAACCTGTGGTCAGGGACCCCCGAGCAGAAAAAAAACAACCCACAGATAAGAAAACCTACTGTAAGGCAGATATTCCTCATTCCATCATAAACTGGCAGGGGTCAAAACACTTACTCATTTTTAAGAGGACTAGTTGGAAGTGTCACCTTAAATAAACAGGTGAAGCTGTTCTAGCTAACTATCTTCCAAAAAGAGCCTCGAATTCTGATACCATATTGAAAGAGCAGAGCACTGCTGTGCATGTGTGCAGAAGAAATGCTCCAGTTAGCACTTCTGTTGACTCTTAGTATGGAAGTTTGAAACAAGCCTCCTAGGGTTGATGGTTTTGAACAAAGCAAGTTCTGAGACTGAGCTTAAAACCTCCATGGGTCCCAAAAAACAGTTTAGACAGATACTAAGAGAAAACAACATTTTCTTTAAATTCAACATTGAAGGACTGCCAACTCCCCCTTCTCCCTGCAACCCAAAACCAAACTTGGAGAAAAAAAACCCAAACCACACCTGTTCACTCTCTGTTCTACTTGCATCTTAAGCTTTCTTTGGTATTTGGAAGTATAGAGTCCCTTCCCCTTCGAATGCAGCCTTAGTTTTGGAAGAAATGCTACCCAGGTTGCTTGCATTTATCACAGGATGCCTACATCTTTTGAAGACCAGCAGGAAAAGTGAACTTTGAGTCCAGCACCTGAAAGGCCTTGCTCTTAAGGTGCTCATAAGGATGTGACACCACTCCTGTGGAATCCAAGAAATCTGATCAGGAGACTGGAAAATGAAGCTGTTAGAAGCAGAAGGTCAGCACATTGTAAGGACACGAAAGGACCAAAACATCACTTCTGCTCAAGCTAAGTGTTAAATGCAAAAACCCATGGTGATTAATACACATGGCAGATGCAATCCAATATACTGACTTTAATAATCCCAAGTATTTATGTCTTTTCCATCTCCATCCCAGGCTCCGTAACAGCTACAGCTGATCTAACAGCTCAACAACACCAAAAAAAATCAGGAGTGGGAACTCTCCATCTCCCATCTCCCCTCTCTTCTTGGTTCCAACTACATTATCCCTGTCCTGCTCCTTCTGATAGTTCATGGACACAGCAGTAAGACAATTTCACCTTTCTAACCAAGTAGAAAACTATTAATATGAACTGTTCCCTTTTTATTTTGGCCAAGTTAGTTTTCTGCCAGTTATGTGAGATGAATTATCTTACCTTCGGGCCCAGCAAGCAGTAGATAATGCAAAGCAAGGGAAGTCAGAGACGTGGTAGTAGGGCAATGAGCCTCCCCTGCTCCCAACAAGTTGTTAAGACTGAATCAAGCTGTAGGATGAAATTTCACCCTCATAGCCCAAGTCCAATGCAACTTAAGCACATTTAAGTTCTGGCATTAATTCAGCCATGTGGTTAGCTACTTTATGGAGTTGGTTTGGATGAAGACAATTAGTAGTAATTGATTTTCAGCCAAATCAAATCTTTGAACATCTCACTCAGTGCCACTCCAGGGAAAAGAACAGAACACTAAGTACCAGGACACCCTGAACATGGATCAGTTTATGCTGTCCTGGAATTGTACCTGCAGAGGGTAAAGGCATGACAAAATGGAGCAGGCAAGGTAACATTGCACCTGCAGTCAGAAGAAGAACATACTCTCAACATCAAAGATCATAATTATCAGACTTCAGTCTGAGTTTACAAACTGCTTAAGAAAGGAAGAGGAGTAAAGAACTACAGGTCTGGGGAGATGTGGAGTAAGGTGCAAGAAAGGACTCAGGAAGGGAAGGTAAACAAGGAGAAGGAACACTGCAAAACTAACTTGAATGGGTATCTGCACCGTGCTCTGGGAGACATGTTCCAGCACCAGCAGTACATTTCCCCATCTCTCTCTGCATGCATGCGTTGAGAAAGAGGGATATCCCCAATACTCAAAAATTGTTGGTTCATTGTCCACATTACTAGTAAGAACCTCAGCACTGATATTTGCCAAGAATTTCAGCAGTTAGAGAATATTTCATGGTCCCTCTCCCACTCTCCTATACTTTCGTCTAAGGGAAACTGGAAAATCAATCTCTGGAAATTAAGCAGTGCAAACAAGAATACTTAGAATCCTTCCAAATATTACACTTAAAAATTAGTATTTTGCTGCTATGTCAATCCCTGTCATAATACTACAGTTTCCATAGACATTATAACCTTGGCTTTCATAGTACTGCATTCACACAGCTTTTTAAAAAGAATATGCATTAAACAAAGAAAAATGGCTGAGTTGTTCTGAAAAATTTTATGCTGCAACCTCTAAAAAGGAAACCAAAGGGGCGATCCATTTACTGTAAGACATTCTTCTCTCTCTTTTTTCCAGCAGATACTAAGCAGACTGTCCACCCACAACTGCAGGTTGGAAAAGATTTGTGTAATTCTGCAATACTGACAACCAGTTGATCAATTCATGTTCTTGTGAAAATAGCCATCAAACAACTCTTGTAGTCATAAAGACTTTTTCTGTTGTTTTTAATTTGTCTGAAATATGGGTTGCTTTTTCAGATGTTTAAAGAGGAGCCCAGTTAGCACAAAAATTTTAAAGTCAAGATCTTATTTCAGGCATTTTATTGTGACCAATGTATTCAGGGGACTTTACTATTTTACCTAAACAGTAAAAGTCAGAAATACAAAACCCTAATTTATTAACTTCCATGGAACTTAGCTGTTCGCTCAGAAAACTACTGATGTTAAATCATCTTTACCAGTGGCAACTGTATTTTTTTCCTGAGAACACTAGCTCTGCCAAATGAAACTTCATGCCCTATGGTAATTTCTCTTAAAATTTTCAAGTTGCACCAGCTTACTACAGTTTCAAGCAGGAATGACCCAAACAAATACCTACTGAGGTTTAGAAGATAAACTAGTAGTGCTTACACAGCAGACTCAAGTGATTTATAAATGTCACTGGAAAATAGACAGTTACAGAAAGTTACAAAAATAAAAACTCTGAGCGTTTATAAAAATCATCTTCACGCATGTTGTTTCAGAGCCTATGCTCCCCAGAGAGTCAATGGCACTTCCAGTTCTTAGCATCCAAGCTGAAAGCTGACTTCTTTTCACTAAGTACGCACAGAGCCCAAAACCGTAACTTAAGTACCCTGAATCAGAAGCCTAAAATTACAGTCCATGAGTATTCCCTTCATGGTTTAACACCTGCCTGTTGACTAATAAAACTGATGCTTGAGCCCCCAAAGAACGTCACAAATGTCACTAATCACTACCTCCAGTAGTTTATAAGCACTATATTTAAAAACAAAACAAAGGGTCCTCAAAAACTCCAGATTATTTTAATTCGCATCATTTCAAAAGTCAGGAAACAAAACTGAAAGGAATGACTGGCAACATTTGAATTACAAAACCAATGTTTGCAAAAGGTCTAAACACCACTAAGAGCCAAACTTTTGTAATAACTAACCTTAGTATTAAGAGTATAAAAAAAAATACAAATGATGTATCCCCTTCTGTGATGAAAGCACCTGCATGCAGCTTTACAATCACAGAATTTCTTTATACCATGACCACCACCTTCACACTGATGAAGTACTTGCCTAGGAGAGCAGAGTCAGGATTCTGCTGAAGCAGGTGCAATACTTCTGTGATAACAGACTACCTCTGAATAAAGCAAGTCCTCCTCTTTAACAGCTCTGTTTAGGTGAAACCACTAGTTAAAGCTACACTTAAGGAAGCGCTTCGGGAATGCACTCTTTGGAGAAAGCATATGCAGGGAACTGTGGTCATGTAGAACAGGGAGTCTGAATTTTCTCAGAAGTTTACACACACCATTCAGCTACAAGGATTCTATAGGGATATTTAAAACCATTGTTCTCTTGATGCTGTTTATGATTATGAAATATTTACAGCATATATTTTTGAAATAATGTTTTGTATCATCCTAAACCAGTATTAAATACATAATAAATCAATTCTGTACCTAAAAAGAATTTATACCTCTCCTATTACAAATACAACAAATTATAAAAACTGAAACTCCAGTAACAAAACACACATTAATAAGTGAGCAGAATTCCTTCTGACTGACCCCATGCATTGGCAGAAAACATCCAGCCTCTCGGATCAGTATCGGGAACATTCAGTCACTCTTAGCTGTATTAAAGCCTTGCACAAAGAATGAGGATACAGCAGCATAAAATGAAATAGATTGTTAATTTCATCACAACTCCAGAGTTTAAAATAAAACTCTTATTATTGAATCAAGAGCAGGAAAAATAATTTTCCTCATACAAGGTCACCAGACTTCTCTCAAAGCAACAAGAACAAGTTCCTTCTCATTAAAATTTTCTCTTCCCAACTGCTATTCTGAGCGCAGAGAAGATTCTTAGTTACATTAAACTATTTATTTTCCATTCAGAACTGTCATTGCTCTTGCTTCCAAAATTAACATTAAATTACCTCCAGAAAGGAATTAAAGCATGAGATAGCATGATTGAGTTATAGTGGCTTAACAAGCTTCTTCACTGGCTTAGAACTTGGCCACATCTTAAGGATGTGCTAAAAGACACATTACATTGGCCCTGACACAAAGGCTATTCCTCCCCAGCCAAAAATCTAGGTTCTGTTCTAACGCATAAAGAAATTGCGGAAAAGCCAGCTAACATATTTTTTTTTTAAATGTTGAGAAATTTATGCTTTCTCCCTTTGCCTTGTACTTGACTTGAGAACTGTTGTGAGAGCTTGGATGAAATCTAAAACAAAAACAAGATCAGCCAGTGGCCCACAACTGCCAGGGAAAATTTCAACCCAAAAATAAACGACGAAGTTCAGGTGCCGAAGATATGCTCTGCCAGGAAAAAATGAGACTACTTATGGAGAGCTAGTGTCGCCAGACCTTCTGTAATATCAGAAACGTTACAGACAGAGGAAGTGGGGAAGGGGAATCTTATATACAAAGTGTGGGTGGTGCTCTGATACAGTAGGTGTGAATAATGCCTTGCACAGAGTGGGGTTAACAACAAGACAAAAGTGTTCCCAAGTCTCTGAAAACAGTAGGTGTGGGGGAGGGTTTTTGTTTTGTTGGGTGCTTTTTTTTAATTCCTGTAAACTGGTAAAGAAATCTTGTTTTTAATGTCCATTCAATTCCACCAGACAATATCTGTGCACCAATTCATCATTTCTTACCTGTGTTTCCATCTCCGCTCTCCATTGATGGTTTACTGGTTTCTGACGGATTGTTCATTCTTGAGTCTGCATTAAAACAGAAATAAAGATAAACTAATGCAGCAAAAAACCCCCAAATCTATTAATACCTTCTTGTCCAAGGGAAGTACAGAACATTGGAAATTTGATATGCACATTACCTTAATTCAGATTATAACACAAAAAGAATGATCAGAAGCAGAACACAATACTGAATCTTCCAGATAAATACGGTTTCAAATTTTTGTATGTTGTTATTCCCATACATGAAAACATGGTGTTAAGGGAATAAAAGACAGCATGCTGGAGGGCAAAGATAGGTAGGAACTTAATTTTCAGTACAATGAAAGTCATAGAAGCAAAAGGGGGGTGGGGGTTGGAGAGAAGGAACAATGACTACATCAAGATTCAAAAACATTAAGTCTGACCACCACAGCCTACATTATTCTTGTGCAGGGTTTTTTTCCCCCCACAAGAGAAAGGAAATTCAGTGATTATAATTAAATAGATGCCATTTTTCTAATACTACATTTTTATTTTACAAGAATGTCACTGATATTAAGTTAATTTATATTTCCTACATATTTGTGCAAAACCATACAGATATGAAATAATTCCTCTTCCTTCTCCCTCTGGATGAATCTATTGAAAAGTCTGCTCTTGGTTTCAAAGCTTGTCAGCTGAATATAGTGCAACGCAGAGGGCCTCTCCAGCTGGCAGACAGAGAATATAGTTTCCTTATATAGGAATCTATACAGATGTTCTGTGTACAGCACCAGCTCTCCAGCTTATTACCTCCTCATTCCTTGCTACCGACCTCAGTGTGGCACATTATCACAAATGAAAATTTCAAAAAGAATCTCAAGACAGACTAGTTCATAAAACGAAGTGTAAGCAAATCCTTAAGCACATTCTTCCATTCCCATAACCAGTTAAATGCAAGTTCAACAAGCTCAAAATGAACCTTTTACTCCAGGATATTCTCTTGCTAGGTGCTTAAAAGGTTACCTCTGTCATGTACTTTCATCAAAGCAGTGATTTCCAAAATACCAACGGGCTGAAGAAGAATACAGTAACAGCACTAACTGCTGCACCTTTCCCCCAGATATTCCCAAGAATTCCCAGACACTTCACTGCTTGGCAGTCTATGAGAGTTGGAGATGAGAAGCCAGACTACAGCCGTGTACTATCACCTGCTACTGCCCAGAGGGACCAGTGCCACCCCCAGGCTATCAGAACCAGGGGTGGCAGAGGAACACAAGCACAAGCCAGGAGGAACGAAGCACATGGACAGGACCTGAATGAGAACAGAAATCATGATGAAGCCTGGCTGGGAGCGCAGGGTGGGAAGAGGTGGGAACTAGTTAGAAATGCAGCACGTGTGAGAGAAAAGGTAAGAGGCATCAACCTTGGAAAAACTCCAATAAGCAGTTAGGAAGCACAATTTAAGACACGTCAATATTTTTAACACAAAGTAATTTTCCACGTAAACAACTGCTGCAGTTGAACCCAGTAAGGCCTAGAAAACCCAGAGGGGACTGTAACAAACAGGAATCTTCCCCCAACAAGTTAACTCAACTTCTCCAAACCCTCGGCTCTTCTCAGAAAGCTCCTATGCCTATGCTTAAATCTTTCAACTGTCAGCCATGTGTAGAAGATACTAACACTGCACTTAGTATAAAGGCAGACGTGTTAAACTGCTTTTTGAAAGGCGGAGTGAGTGAAGAGAAACTTTCCAGCTGAGTGCTGCTGCTAAAACCAGCACACTCACACCTCAGCAAAAGGCTGCAAGTTTTGCCCCGTTTTTCACCACCTCCGCTTAGCAGATTCAAGCTATGAGTTCATAGTCTTGAAAGACAGAGCTCTGCTAAGGTTGCTGACACAGAACCTATTGCTTCCCAGCTCCTTATTTTGCCATTTTCCACATTTGGACAGTCTGATCCACACTCTAGAAGCAGAACAGGGGTTCCACTGACTGCATAGAAATGTTTGTTATTGATGTGCTCCTCCCTGCTGATAGATCTGTGTGCAAAACAATAAAAGTATATTTCTATCTAGAAGTTGCGTGTACCTTAAACTGAGTTTATTGTTGTGGCAACGGCACATTTATTTAAAGCGATTATAGGCAACATTCGTTTGATAAAGAGTATTAGTTCATTCCTTGACACACAGCTGGCTACTGAAATTAGTTTAAGTTCAGAGAACACTGGATGGGAGACTTCGCTCTGGACACAAATATGAAGAGTCCTCACCCAACAGGAAAATGTGCAAAGAGGGCTTAGAAGTCCAAAACATTTGGTTGTGGAAACTAGGCTAACTCATGGCGCTATTGGACATAGGATGTATTTTTAAGCCCAGAGCACAAGGGCAGCCCGAACTCCTGACAGCACTAACCACAGCAGGGAAGAGGCACAGGCTGAGAAGATCACCTCTCAATAACATGGGATCCATCTACTGAACCACTTCAGAGAGCTCTTGCAAAAAAAACAGCACAGGGCCTCCTGTGCTAGTCTGTTGCAGAAATTGCAGTATTAGAGCCACCCTGCAGGATACTAATGGTAGAATAAACAAACTAAACCTGGGGCAGAGACACAGCTGTCCTGGGCACAGAACTCCAAGCAACATACTGACTGTTCCCCCTGTATGCGGGGGCTCAGACAACAAGTCTTCCTGCATGACCGGCAAGTTTGCTCAGGACAAAGTTGTAACTTGTACCAGACCTCTTTTAATAAAGCAACCAGGACATGTTTTTTCTGTCAGGCTATGCTGCAAAATCTTTTTAAAAAAAGGTTTTCAGTGTTTCCTAGTAGTAGTACATATACATAAAGTTTACTCAACTACCAAATGCATGAAGAACTTGAAGAATATTTTATTGTAAAGATTCATCCCTAACAGAGACCTCAGACATTGGTACTGCCAAAAAGCAGCAAGTTGGATGAAGAAAGATCTTTCTGGTATTGCTCAGGTTCAAACGAAGGATAGCATCCATTATTTCACCAGCTGACTATTTCTTGTTCAATCTGTGGGCCTTCTGCATGTAAAGTATCAAGAACAATGCCGCTATTTCCATTGCAAATGGCACGACATACATCTGAAGCACAAAACTGCTACCAGCAAAACAGACACATATCCGCAGGACACTAAACCTACGGATTCATTATACATCAAATAAAAAGAGTATTTGGTTTATACATGCTCATACAATTTCTGCTTTAAAGTTAAAAGAATAAACAAATGAAGTGGGCTAAAAAAAACAAACCATAACGCCCTCACCTTTTCTTTTTCCTTTAGATCTTGCTCAGGTTTTAAATAAAGGCCCTGGGCTACAACTTCTGCCAACATTATCTAAAAACAAACTCCACAGAAGGAAGGATCGAAAGCAGCAGGTGCATGATTGAAATCAAACTCTCAGGAGTGAATACATTCAGTATTGCTACTCCGCTAGCAGGGCTGAGGGTGTCGCAAGGCAGTGTGCGTGCCAGGCTTTCACACACCCTCCGTAACAGTTCAAAAGGTGTTCAGAAGAAAGAAGCAGCAGACACCAGACCAACCTGGAGTATTAGGGACTGTACATAACCAGTAAAACACAGAATATCTGAACGTGGAATTTTATCATTAACTATTTCCTTTCACCCCTGAAAGTGAAACTGCCTAATACTCCACCAGCATCAGCAAAAATGATTCATCGATGCATATGGAAAAACCAAAGTTCAATGTGAGTGAAAACATGCCAAGAATTCTTTAGAAATTAATTTTCAAAAAAACATTTTAATCTTCAGAAACAAATATTCAGATCTCTGCTTTAAAATTTACCATCCAAAAATATATTCTCTTACTTTGGCATATAAGTTCTTACATGAACTTATATAATGGAATCAAAAGACAAAAAAAAAAGGGGGGGGGGATGTATCTATACATTGAGTTTGGAGAAAGAGCCTTGAAAATAAATAAAACCTATTGTAAAACTGGGATGATTGGTTATTATAAATAACTTTAAAAGACCTGAAGAAGAAATTACGGCACATCTGTCCTGCAGTCCTGATGGAATCTCAGTGCAGGAAATACATTATCCCGGTAACCTTAGGCACAGCTTGCAACGGTATCAATGGCAACCACTGTGCACTCCACCTTATTTTCTATTATGCATGAAGAACCTTGCTATTACATTAAAACTACACAGACATAATATACATTCTGTTGGGGAATGGCTCAATACAGCTACTAAATTGTTTGAGACTGGGACACTCACTCATTCATTTTAATGCTTTAAAATTCGTAACAGAAGGATATACAAGTTAAGTCCAGTGTGTGTTAGGAGCCAAATGCTTCTCAGATTGAAATCCTAAAAGCAAAAGGTCTGTATTAATATCATCCGAGCCTAGCAGCAAATCTCTCCATTGCAGAGGAAAAATTCTCCTGGAATGAGGGAAAGAAGAAGGAAAAAAACCCCAAACCATGTATTTCCCTGGTACAGATCGATCTATCTATGTATCTATCTATCTACCAGGCAGCTACTTGCCGCCGATTCACTGGTGAGCTTCAGCCTTACAAATACCTCCTCTAGCTTCTGCATATGTGATTAAGCCTCTATGCATAGCCAACCTCACAGCCTCTACGTCCATATTAAACGCTCATAAGAAAGAGCTGAGCTGGTACCCACCTAGAATGTAGTCGCTGCAGTCCAGCATTGCTGTGGTATCCTCTACAGGTTCAGATAGTCCAAGGAAAGGGAGAATGGCAATTTCTATCAAATCTACACTACTGCTCTCGACCGAACACGAAAGGGAGTGGGGAGGTGGGGGAAGAAACACAACTTCAGTTACACCATAGCAATCTTCAACTGAACAGGGAAACTTCAGTTGCTCTGTGGAGTTTTAGTCTCTCCTACTAGCTGTGTCTGACATTGTCAAGGCGACTGAAGCGTGAAAAGTTCCCCTTTTTGTAATAAAATAGAAACAAAGATTGCAGCTGGCAGTTTCCATAATGAAGCTTAATCAGTATGCGCCTGATTAGGGCCTTATGCAAATCTCCTCTCGTTAGCACAGCAGCCAGCACTTTGAAGTCCATGAACAATTCATTTGCAGAGTACACTGAAAGCGCTCCCTGCATAATTTAAATCACGGTATAAATATTTATCAGCTCATTTGCATATTAATTGGCAGTGCATGAAGGGAAAAATTATCTCCCGAGTGCCAGCATAATAATTAGGGAACAAAATGAATTTTCTTCCAATAGCTTGGCTTCTCAGCCCTAACTCAAGCACAGTACCACAGGGGAGCAGGGAGGGGAAGAGACAGAGTTCTGTTCAAATGCCACTGAAATGACACGTACAAATTAGAAACAACTCTACAGACTTAAGCACCTTTAATCTTATTCCTGCTGGCAACAATAACTTCAGTAATAAAGGGGATTTGGAAAAAGCTTTCTACACAATCCAAATAATCCCACGAAAACAATTAGCAAGGTAGAAGCTAAACACAAAGCTGTCAAACCAGTGCTTGCACATCTGCATGGAGTTTTCCACATCTGAACACGAACTGTCACAAGAAGGTCCTGGGCAGGAGAGAGTGTACCACCAGGGCAAGGAAGTGGCACAATTCCCTTTAAATGGCTAAAGAGCTTGGTGATTCATTATCGGGTAATCCCTTTGCCATGGCCAACTTAACAGCAGTGGATATGTCAAGTATTGTGTAACATTTGACACCCACTAATCTATCCCGAGTGAAATCAAAATAGATGTAGTCTTTTGCTTTCCAACGACTTCCAAGAAAAAACAAAAATCTGTAATCCCTTCCACAAACATACACAATATAGCTAAAGAAAGCTTACTGCGGAGCTATGGTTTTTGAAAGGGGCACTTTACACCTGGGTTGCATCTTCGAACCACTCGATAACCAGAACACACTTGCTGCTGTGACCACAAAGTACACTGAAGGGCTGGAGAACTGGGAGGCTTTGGTCTGTGGAGGAATCAATCTTATCCAAAAGTGGTCCACAGAACTAAGCGTACCAATGAACTATGAGGCTAGATTAAACCATTTCAAATAGTCTGTTTACCACTCAAATACTAGTATCCTAAACAGCAATAACATTTATATAGAAATTCAAGTGTAATGTGGACATCACAATATTTAATATTCCATATTCTGATCAGGAAAAGATAATGTGATGATGCAGGTGACTACAGGGTTGAGCCGCCCACTTCCAGTTCTTAATGTGAATTTAAAGAGTAAGCTGGTTTTTTCTTTCTTTTTTCTTTTAAAAAAGCTAGCTGTACTTCTCATTTCTCAAGTGAATTCAAGCACCGCCTCTCCAAATAAGAGGGAGTGAGAGAAAAGGGACTTCTCAATCATCCAGTACTGACTGGAATTTATTTCCACGCTTGACCTCTTCTTCTGTTCAGGTTCATATCTCTACTTAACACAAGATGTTCCCTGCTATATATTTAACATGAGTGATCTACACTTGAAAAAGATTGCAAGAAGGGAAGGTGCTCCCAACTGCAGGGAAACAACTGCATGTATCAAAGAGGTTTTGCTAATACCTTGTTTCCAACTTGGTTTTTTACTCATTCACGTGCGCCATTGAGAATTCTGAGGCACACCTCCATGGTTCACAGACCTTCAGTAAACTTCACTCTTCCATACATGCTGTTGGAGTGCACTGGGAGACAATCCGTTTGCTTCATCAGAAGAGTCTGGACACAATGGTGTAACAAGTCAAGCACTTCACAAAGCAAGTGCCAGTTTAAGTAGAGGCTGAACTGAGGCAGCCAGTAGTATAGTAAGAGGACAGCCGTGTCATCTTTGGGATCCTTTCCAGATGAGAGCCTGTGTTGAGCTGGTTGAACACAGGTGCAGCATGAAAAGCCCATGACCGCAGGAAGTGACCGTTAAAAGCAGGCACGTGTGTAGTGATGGATGACTTGTATCAAACAACACAACAAGCAAACAGCAAATAAAGGCCAGGAAAGGATGTGCCTGAAGCAGTATTAGCAAGCGTGCTGGTGGTGCCACAGTGCTACTCATTGTCCATACTATCAACAGTGCAGTGACAGCTAACAAGGACAAGGCAGAAATTTTCTTCCCATTCCCAACTGTGCCAACCAATCTGCCTTACAAACACCATCCCCCACACAAACGCCTGTTTGAACTGTAACTTTCACTAACCTGCTAATAGAAATAAAACCTTATACACTGACTTTTCAAACTAACAATTGGCAAAAAAAAAATAAACAAAAAAACCAATCAAAAAACCAAAAAAAAAACCCCAAACTGTTCTTCCAGTGACCACTTCATTCTCTGACAGTTTTATTATCTTCCCTTTTCTGTAAGTTCTGACAAACCTATTATCTTCCCTTTTATGTAAGTTCTTCATTTTTGGCCAAAAAAACCCCAAAAAACCCCCAAACCCTGTTGTTTGATTAGGCCACACTACTGCAACTATTTATCTGATGGGTTTCCAAAGGAGGCCTGAAGACACAAGCAGGAGAAGGTTTGGGGAGGAATAGTGCATATCACCCTGCTTCAAAACCAGTGGTGGAATACGCTAGTTTAATAGGTTCTGCCATATCACTGGCCATTCTTTTCTTTCTGGATTCTTACATGAAAGGTTACTTAACACCCTGAACCAAAGTCATACTTCCGGCACTCACATTTAAGCAAAATACCACTCTGGGCTTTGCACATAAAGTTTCATTTTTTTCCTCCAAAGGCACCTCCAAGAAGAGACAGTGGTGCACCCTGTGATCATCAGCGCAGAAAACTCTCCACATCCCGCAAAACTACGGACATCTCAAACACTGCTTCTTTGCCCCTCACCCAATTCTACAATTCTTACATTGATGATGATTTTTCCCACATAATTCTATTCATACTTCTCCTTAAAACCAAAGGAAGCAAGCCATTGAGATGGCACCAGTTATGACAAAGGCAGATGTTCTTCAGTCAAACACTTCAGAGAATGGAGATAAGGCTTCAGGAGACCCCATCCTCTTCTTCTCTTCACTCCCTACGTATCTCCTGTACATTCCCATCTCAAATGAATGCTTTTGTCTTGCTGTTTGTCCCACCAATATGTCACTTTCTTTGTTCAGTTCTAATGATCGTACTTGATACCTCAGTACCTTACCTTTTGGAAAGAGAACCTCATTTTCGCCTGCAGGTTATGCAACTTTTGGTTTGACCTCCTTCTGCATCTTCTCTTTTATTTCTCCCTCTGTTTTTTTTCCATTTATTATGCCAAATTGACTGACTATGAACTCCACAAAATTATTCTGCAATGTCATCTACTGTAAATAAGTGTTATAGATAGTAAAAGTTGTCACAAACTAGGGGCAAAGGATGTTTAAACCCCTATCTTCAGATGGTGAGCGAGTTTTGGTTGGTTTTTTTTTTTTAAACAATACAAATGAGGCAGAATCAAAGGGATAAAGGACAAAGGTACTATCAACATTACTGTATTCAATGCCTTTATGTTTCCATATATTAGTAAAATGTCATTTACTACATGCCCTCAATGACAGCTAGGAAATTTCTGCCACTAGCCAGTTCCGTGACAAGCGTGACCTTTGTGAACTTCACAGGCATGCTTTCTGATACAACGTGGCCATACTACCCAATAAGCCAACAACTTATTATTTCCCTTTTGAATGGTGTACTTGGAATGACACAAGGGAAGAAAATAAGGTATTAATTGTAACATATTAGCATACTGCTTTCATTAGTGTATCATGTCTCGTATATTTTATCTTGAAGAACCACTGAAGACTGGTCACCAAAGCATTGAAAATAGCACATGATTAAGCACGACGTCAATGAACACTGGCAACACTCCGAGTAAGGCTGCTTCCTACATGCCATGCCAGCCAAGGCCATAGATACACCTAGTCCTAAACTGACACTACACAGAGCTACTACATTTTTAACTCAAGACATTTCCAAGTCTCTGTTCCACAAGCTAAATGAAATCTAATAAAAATTTCATCAAACAGAACTGCAATGTGCTATAAAAAAAAAAGTTACAAAAAAAATGACATACTTCAACAAAATAAACTGTTATTAAAGTTGGCACAATCCTCTTAGAGTAATTACGGACAGACAGACAGCAGCCTGTTCATAGTTAGGGCTGCAAACTAAGCTCTAATTTTAGCCACCACCTTTGACATTGGCTAACAAAATCGATTTTATCCAAAAATTGCTAAGTTTGCTCTGAAAGCCAAAGAGCGGTTGTCTGGAAAAGTTAAATAAAATTGGCCTGATTTAGAATGACCGGTCATTACACAATTGCTATGAATTGGAATTTTAGTCTACATCTACTTTTAGTTCTCTCTCACAAACTAAAATCATAACCACCCTTTCAAACTTCCCACCACACAAAATGTCTTTCAGAATTCTTTCCTGTAGCTTTTTTGAAGAAAATTAGGTATGCAGACAGCTAAGGAGGAATGCTAATTCATCTTATCAGTGCAGAACAGCAGATACTCCTAAGCACCTGACCCACTAATATAAAGGGGTTTGTTCGTGGGTTTGGTTTTTTAAGTCTTTATTGCTTTTGTCCACAGAAGGTAGCAACTACCATGGTTTTTTATAGTAAGAAAATATATTAAAAGTGGTTTTTTGTAATAAGAAAACTGTGGTCATGACAAACTCACAGTACAGTACTACCATATGAGGAGGGGAAAAAAGGGGGGGAGTGGCAGGAGGCGGGGGAGGAGAGAAAGGAAAATAAATACCCTTATTTGAAAATTACAGCATTATAGCTTTCACAAGCAAACTGAGCCTTATTTGAAACTCATAGTTAATACTATCATTCTGGTGCATCACCTGAACAGTAAGGGCATAAGAAAGGGTCCATATTGTATTTACATAGAAGTTTTGCTTTCATTCTGCTGAGCATTTTCTTTCCAAAAGCTAAGGCTATAAATTCAGTGCAGTCAACCCTTGTCCAAAACCACAACTTCGATCCATGAAACTGTCATAACATGTACATAGAAATCACAGAATATTTTGAAAAGTAGCAAACGTTAGGTCTTTAAAACTCCTGATTTAAGCACACTATGTTTCACTCATACTACGTTTTCAAGGTTTTCATTATTATCTCATAATGGCTTGAGACTTTTTTTTTTTAATTTATTTACATGCACCAAACATCATAAGCACTGACTCCAGGCACTTAATTCAAAAAAACAACCCGAAGTGTCACAACACTGTAAACAAATGTGTCTTATTTAACTAGCACATTGCACCTGCCATACAGCTGTTGAACAGCAGCACTTTTTAATAGATGCAGGAGGGCACTCACCTCTTTTCAATCTAACTAGAAGTTAGCATAAAAACTGAGCAAATTGTGCTTTGATTCCACCACACTTCAGGTATGGCTCTATACCATTACATATTCGCTGCTCTAATAAACCTGCGCATAAGAAGTAGCAGCAAAAGTTAAGAAGGATTTTTTAAAACGCACACCAAAAAAATATTAAATGTCCATATTTTAAGGGAGACACCTGATTGAGTTTTCACCCACATATGTGTGTCTCATCTCCTTTTGAAATTACTGTATTGTCAAATCTGAAATACTTCACACTGACAAGTATTGAACACTTCAGCAGACATATATTTTTTTATTAGTAAACACCTCTTCTATTTGACTACTTTTACAGGATTTGCATGCCTCATATTGCTTTTCAGAAAGTACTGCAGGACACCAAGTAGAGAAACACTGAAATGAAATGAAGACTGATGAGAAGTTACATGAACAAAACTCAAGGGAGGGCTGAAGAACATGATCAGCAAAACTTCAAAATTTATCAGAATAAGAAAAATAAGAAGCAATCTAAGGGCACAGGTCTATGGAACAGCAGTACTGAAACAAGAAAAACCCAACAAAACCCACCACCACAACCACCCTGAAAGCCTGAAAGCTTTTATGGAACACTGCAGCTTGGGGCAGCTGTAGAACCTGGAACACCACCAGGCACCAGCCACCATGAGGAGCAGGGTCACCCCAAACTTCTCCTGGCAGGGAACACCAGCTCATGCTCATGTATCCCCTGGACCTAAAGTGGCCATCTCTTCCTACTAGTGTGCTGAGATGATGTTTATGGGAACACATCTTCCATACATGCAGTGGCTACTAAAATTGTGCACACATTTGAACGGAACAGGTAAACGCAGTTCATACTACCAAAACACCAAGCAATGAAGATGGCATAAATATTGATAGTTTCAAATTGTTACTGCAATACACATTAAAAATACCAAGTATTTGAGTAAAATAAATATCTTCCAATATGTAAATCGCAACACAATTGATCTGACAACATACGAAGGCTACTTATGCTGAGCTCAAATACTGAATGGCAGTATTTGATTTAGCAGTTCCATGACCTATTACGTTTTGGAACCATTGCTGTATCTGCATTCCAAAAGCATTAGATTTGCCTCCCCATGTTCACCCACATAACAGGGACAGGCTCTCAGAGCTTAAAAACATTATTTTTAAGCTCACCTGTAAATCAAAACATAATGCTTTATGCAAACATGCTGTTTTTCTGTTCTCCACTTTGCCAAAGTAGTAATTACTAGTCTAGCTTGATGAATAGGGGCTCTGCAAAGAATAGACTAATTCAGTACATGACTTAACCATACAATTCAGTTCAATTCAAACCGCTGAGTCTCCACACCACTTGTCATTAAATACACTACAGGTCAGTCTCAAAATACATAAATCAAAGTCACAGGTTTAAGTTTATTATGATTTCTGCTGGAGCCAACTGGGTACCTCAAGATCAACAGCAGAGATAGTATTTAGCTCTAGTTAGCATTAGAGTGTTTGACAAACAAATGAACAGAAAAAAGCACATGCAAAACCTCTACAGTTTCATGGTATGAATCGAAGTTGCATTGCTGCTATCACTGTCCTTTGCAGAAACTGCTTTTACTCTCTGTTCCTTAATAGCTATCTCAAACCTGAAGGAGGATATTGCTTTAATGCCCTCAGCACACTGATCCAGACACTATTAACACCTGTAGGAACCACAAGACATGTCATGAGAATGCTTCTTTCTGAAGCTTAAATTATTTGATCTCTAAGAGGAAAAGGGCAAATTCCAGACAAGCTGCTTTGTATGTTACAAATTGAACAAAAAAATTGCCAAATGCAAGATCTGAAGAAAGAAATGGAGTTATTCACACTGCAGACACCGATTCCATCCATCAGCACTCCTATCCAAGTATCTATCATTTTGGATGGTCAGAGCTAACATAAGACTGCATTTGCTATCAGTCAGACAAAAAATAAAAATACAAAGTTCCTCGGCACCTGGGTCTTTAATTGACGGTAATTTACGGTAATTTAGGAACAGTAGAAAGTAAAAACCACAGCGTAGCTACACATACAAAGTATTACCTACGTGAGCTTTTCCAGGAAATGTTCACAAGCACAGCTTTGCCCATTTTAGCAGCTATGCTGTGCTAAAGTAGAAAAGGCATTGATTAGCTTTTCCAGGAAATAACCACAAGAAAGGGTTCACTAACAGCAATGCTGAAGTGTATGCAGTATGACTACCACCTGTGGCTGTGTTTGCAGAGGATTTGCTGGGAAGACATGCACATTTTATTTGCAGGCCCATGGACACACACTACTAAAGACAGGAACGTCTTGTTTATTTCTCCAGCAAACCAGAGCAGAGAAACTTTTCCGCACTGCCCCACTTTCTGTAACTTATTTTGATTGATTCTGTATCTGTCAGCCTAACGCTTTCCTCTTGAAAGAAATTAATGACCTACTCACAAATTACAGGTAATACTTTCCTCTCAGAAGAAATTCATGATCTACTCACAAATTACAGCGTAAAAGAAATCAGCTGAAAAAAATAGGTCAAAAGGCCTAACAAAAAAAAAATTTGAAAAAGTGATAGCCAGAATACTTCAATTCTTAGCTGCCAATTCCTCAATAAAACACAAGTTTCATATATGCCTATCTCACCGTTTCCACAGAGAAACCAAAAACAGGACACTTAATTTAGGACCCTAGATAAATGCCTGTCAGTACTATGGCCATGAACACTGAGTCAGCAAAAACCCAGCAGGAGCACCAGGAGCTGCAGCCTCGCTCATCCCGCTGCTCTACTGCCTCCTCTCTCGGGCTGCCGCATACAGAACTACACAAGAGAACTGATCTGTGTTAAAACTACTCCAACTACAAGGAGAGAAAATACTAAACCAAATCTGATTCTTAATCCAAGGGGAGAAACGTTTACCCTGTTGAAGGACAAAGGCAGCAAGGAGGCAGGAACAAACAATTGGGCAAGACTGTTTCAGCAGCAGTATTGCCTTAAAACATCTATTGTCTACAGCTTAAATCCACTTGTATGTTACATATTCATCTTACGAACTCTAGGTGACAAATAGAAGAAATTAAAATCTCACAACAGCTATTTATTTCCTCTTTGGGACACTGACTCTCAGCCCTAATGTTGACGACTCACATCAATTAGTATACTTACATTTGCATGTACCCCTTCAATTCCACTCTTCTGAATACTCTTTCTGATTTCTGGTCTCCTCACACACACACCATTTCCATGCTCAAAAACGCAAAAGTGATTCCTACCCTGTAAGACTTAACTATATAATCACTTCTTTTCATCAGATGTGTTGAAGAAGGCATCAGAACTACAAGGTTTTGGAAGTAAAGAAAATGGGGTGGGGGGTGTTGATGAGAACCTAACAGAAGCAGCAGCAGTAACAGCTACAACTATACCATTAAGTAGTTTAGCTTAGACCTGGCTTAAGAGTGCTAAACTCCAAATTCAAGTTGTTGTTCACGGAAGAATTTTAAAATAACTACTAATAACCCTGTAATATTACAGTAGACTGAACTATAGCAAATAAACAAAAAGTACACCTTATAAATGTCTGATGCATCTATATAAATGCCCGTATGTTGGTCTCCAGCATCACAACAGGCTGAAAACTTGAACCTTCAAGGGAGACCAAGGCTCTGGTGACATTACAATCGATACAAACTGAAACTGTTTACAGGCAGACAACCACCCATAAACCCTCAGAAATATATATATGTGTGTGTGTATATATATATATGAACTTTGTATGTTTTATATATAAATATATATACTTTATATGTATTTATACATACTTCATGTGTTTTATATAAAAACATATATACTATAGTGTGCATATATAGTATGTTTTATTTAAAAAAAAAAAAAACAAACAACCAAACAAAAAAAAAACCAAACACCATGCTGCTGAGATGGTGATCACAGATTTCTCAAAGCTTCTAAGCCTGCTGTTCTGAAAACAATTTACATGTTCCTGTAAGACATTCCTGCAGAACGGTATCAAGGCAGTCTCTCAACCCAGTGGAAGAAATAGTGTAAAGAGTAAGTCAGCATACAGTGGTGTTTTAATCACTTTTGTCCAGCCTTGGTCAAAAGGCAAGTTCACGTAGCGAGAATGAACAAGCAAGAAAGAAGTGCTTAAGTGCCAGGACACCATTATCCCCAAAATCCAGCCACAAACAGCCTGAGAGCTTCCAGCTGACCACTACTGCTGACTTGAATGAAAATTGTTCCACAGCCTTCTTAGGAAGTCACAGTCACCACCAAAAGAAGAGCAATTCAGTATTCCGAGAAAAAAAAAAAATCACGGTAAGCTCTCCAGCAACACTCAGTATTGCACTGACATGTTAATATTGCACTGCGCTGAACTAACATGCCATTTTAAAAGAATGACCTGTATCCCACACTGCCTTTGCAATCCCTCACCATCACAGAGAGATCGCTCGTTAAAAATGCAGAGAAAGTTAACAAATTCTCTGGGATTTAACTAAGTTAGAGGGAAGAACACCAAAAAAATCCTCTGTGACATTACACTTCCAACAAGCCTCACAACACTGGCAAAATGCACGAAAAAGGCTATGAAATTCAGAACCCTGCATGAGTCTGCAAGAACCCTGAATACGAGCAGCTTTTCCATCCAATGTGACAGTCTCAAAATGACAAGCCCTTTTTTGCCTGCCTACCGGCTGGTCTACACTCCTCTTTTCTTCTTTTGAATTTTCCCCCAACTTAAATTGAATGCAAATAAGCCAGGTGTGGTCCCCAGAGCAGTAATCTGCAGATAGTCCCCACCGAGTTCCCATAGCAACTTGCACAGCTGGCCATGAGAAAGAGGTTGTATCTGCTTCATATTGGCTACAGAGTTTAAACACTCAGCCAGTGAAACACCAATTACGGCATCTTGTAACGGAAACATCTACTAAAAAGCACATCCATTTTTCCTTGATTAATACAGGAAAATAAAACTTGGGATATGCTCCTAGTTCAGCAACTGCTCACTGTGTAAAGCGAGTATCTGTTATTTACACGAGGCGATGCCTGTGAAGGAAATGGCTTCTCTCCTGCTGCAAGGTACTGAAGTTTAAGAAACACTACACCATTCAGAAAATGCCTGTCATTCTGTAAATTGCAAGCCAGAAAACACAGCTGAAAGCGAGACATCAGAAACCCAAACACAAATCCTTCTGGTCAAGTTATAAGACTTCCACAAGATAGTACCTTTCTGATAAGTGTTTTGTAATATTTCCAATTTTAACTGTACTCTTTCCATGTTGGCTTTCTAACTCTCATTCTAAAAATCTAAAGTTGCCCTGTGACTGACAAACGATTGATCATCACGTACAAATCCTATCCTTTCTTCCTTACCTACAAACATGTATCCTACCTTCTATTCATTCCACTCCTTTCCATGTCCCGTACATGTAGCTCACTGCTTTTGCCTACATCCAAGTCCATGACTCTTCTCCTTTACGCTTCACCCCAGTCTTCTCCCTGTATTCCCTTCCATATCTGCTGGATAACCAAGGAGAAGGTGTGCTGGGGATAATGTGGAACCGCGGGTGTACTGAGTGGCCATAGGTATATACTCGTTGGTCAACTGACCAGGTAGGCAACACAGGTAAGGACTACGCTGCCTCTGCTTTTCCTTTAGCCTGGCCACAAACAGGAGATCTCTCCTCTACTCAGACTGTGGTTTCAAGCAAGAATAGCCCTACAGTCCTAGGGAAAAGGACCCATGTATCCCAGCTAATATCCTATGGCTTGCCGGGAAGCAGGAACTAAAAGGTGATGCTTAGGCAAGAGTGCAGGAACACAGAGGTACATAACACACTGCCCCCCCAGATTACAACTCAAAGACTTTTTGGGGCAGAGGATGCTGATAAATACTAAGTAACCCCCAACAGACATTCCTCTCCCATGAATCCATGTCAACTACCCCCGTTAACTTTTAGGAGCCAGCCTGCAGCAAGGAGTCCCACAGCTTAAGTATACCTTGAAGAACATCTTTTAAATTTTGGGTTGAATCTATCTTTTTCTGTAGCACTACTTCCATTTCCCCTACTTCTTCCACAAAAAGAGACCGTGAACTGAAAGCCTCTATTCACCCCTCCATGACACTTCACTAACTTCTACCATATGCCCCCTTAGCTCTATCTTTTCTAGGATGAGTATCTCCAGCCTCCAGAGTTGTTCATAAAAAGTGTGAATGGCTTCTGTACAATGATTCCTAATGCTGCTTTTCTACATCTTTTTCATGTAGGGGTAAAAGAGCTGCACAGTGCAGTACCCAGGAGAAAGAAGCACTAATGGATTGTGGCACAATGCTATTTCTTCTTACATTGCCTTGCACTCTGTTCTTTTCCTGGTAAGTCCTAGCATTTTATTTGCTTTTTGACTACTTGTTGAGCATGAAAATAATGAAAATACAGTAGATATATCCGTGAAAAATCCTAACATGAAAGATCTCATAGCAGGAGTGTTGAAAGTGCCTATACTAATGCACATAAAGTCAGGATCTCATCTCTAACTTATTCACCAGTTTCAGGAAAACTACAGGAGCTTAATATCATTGAGAAATCATAATTTGTTCAGTTTGGTTAAAATTGGCCATCTGTTTACGAGGGAAAGCAGAAAGGAAAAGTCAGACAGAAATGACACAAACCTCTCTTTCCTTATGAAATCTGGCTAACATAAAAATAACATCATGATGCTTATCTGTTTCCAAAAGAAGAGGCAGTTGATAAGAAATAGACTCAGTATCAGTCAGTTCTGTTTGTGCTGACTTTACAAAATACCTGTCCTTGTAGGTGGCTTAACCACCTCTCTGCAAACGAACTCTGTTTTTCAAGGAGGGCAAGGCAAGCTTACCCAGGAACATTCAGCTTCTCACTATGCAAGAGGCCACCATTATGCTCGTGGTCTCCTATGAGAACATACATTTATGTATGAAAGGGGAAACATAAGCAAACAGGAGCAGTTTAATGTGCATATTGAAAGTTCGCTATAAATTTTATTCACCCATCAACATATACAAGACAGTGTACACCTGTGAGCTTTCTCCATTACCCCACCTGTGGGAACTAGCCTTAATCCATCACTAACTTGAAAGCTGCTTATTTGCTTAAGTAGGTTAAGTTTTACTGTTCTTCTCTACCCTTTCTGCATTCCCTTCCAAATTTCTTTTCAGACTAATCAGCAGCACTTCAAAGAAACAGCTGAGCTGGTGGCATTAAAATGACCAGGGAAACACACAAAGCTTTAACAGGGCACAACCACTGAGCAAGTGAAACATGCCATTTAGTGTTAAAAATGATGACTGCAGCCCACTCAATTGGAAAAAAAAAAAAATCACAATTCATTAGAAGGAAAAAAAAAAAATTAGTATTCTCCTATATGCCTGGTGTAATTTGCACTTTAAGAATCACACCATATTAACAGTACAACATATGTTAATAAAAGCCAAAGAATTAAAACCCAAAGGCTCTTGGTCAGTATTACAGGCAATAGTTTTACACAATTTACAGAAAGAAATGAAATGGACATAGAGGTGGCAGAGTACGGAATTTGAGAAGCTGAAAAATGAAGAGACTTTACATTGGAAGTGAACATGTCATTTTGAAAGAATTTCAAGTTAGTGGTATAACAAATAAATATTTAATGTCAGGTGTTAAGGAGGAGACACTCCAAATGCAAATATGCATGTGTGTGTACACACACTCTCTCTCACTCACATGTATCCTTTATACCAACAAAGAGGCAGGTTTTGTACATCTCAAAAAATACAGAAGATTTAAGTGCATATTGATTCTGTCCTCTACAGCTCTTATCTCTGCTGTGGTTTCTATTCATGACAGTTGATGCACGCTGAGGACAAACTTGCAATGACTGCCCATATGTAATTAGAATGTCATATGGCCAGATCAGCACTAACCCTACAGGTGGTACTTGCTTATAAACAACTTAAACAGAGGGTGGAGGGGAAGGTAACAGGGAGGAGCGAAGGTTTTGACTTCTGAAGAGACTTGCAGACAAGCACAGCATTTTTGTAATAAAAGGAGGCCACTAAGCTCTCCTGTGTAACTTAGGCCTCACCTTCCAGGTAACACATTAGATTAAAACCGCTGTATTCTGATTAACACACTCCAAGAGATGGAGCTGTACCATTCCCTGAGCTTTAGCTGTTAACCTGAAGTCCCTTTTTTATAAGTACAAGGCATGCTTTAAGAGTGAAATCACCTAGGACTGGTTTCCAGTAACTGAACCTTGTTATACACCTTTGGCTGGTTAAAGAGGCTCCCTTAAAGAAGTCCTCTTACGTACTGTAAGCAAATCACAGTTCACCTGGTCCAACTTGCTTTAACCCAAGATTCTGCATTTTAAATTCAGTTTGACAGACTTTTCACACTCTGAATCCAGCACGACTCTTCTCAGAAGCATCTTTGGCTTTGTCAGCCACTACTCTGACGTTAACCATTTCCTAGTAGCACCATAAGGTTAGTCTCAACTACATTTATAATTCAAGTATTGTAATTGTTATCATAGATACAGTGTCACTCCAAAGGCCATTTCCAGATTATAATTCATCACAAATCAATTCATTTTTAGAGTCCATGTGTTTCAGAGCACAGGATCCTCTTCCAAAAGTGGAATCTGCATCTCTTTTGCTAGACATTTAGCAGACACTATATTTAGCTAAATTAATATATATGGTTCATTTCCCAGAAAAACTGGTGAATCTTAGACCCCTTTGTAGTAACTGATCTGATAGTTGCAACTCTACCACTCTTTGCATTCTCTGAAAACTACTAACAAAGTTTCCATATTTCTTCCTGATCACTGGCAGATACAGAAGAGTACTTGCTGAAGAAAAAGACACAGCCAGTAGGTTTTGACTTTCCATTAACAACTATATTGAGATTTTTCAGTTATCCTGTCCTTAATCCCTTTAGTATGTGTTACTATTGATTTTGTATCACTTTAATTTGGTAATCAATGAAGTAAGCCATTCTAAATCAGATACATTATAAAAGAGTGCATTTTATCAATACAATTACAAAACAAAGCTTTAATCTTAACAAGAACTGAAAAAGCTTACAGCAAATTCATCTGAAAATTCATTTCTCTCTTACCGCAGAAAACTGTATCAATTGACATTAGATTATTTGTATTGACTAAAAATTGTCTATCAGCAAATAAAATTATCTAGTCACTCAAGTAAGCGCAACTGGCCTCTAGCTTTTGAAATAAACCTGCCCCATTTTTTAACATTGAGTTGTTCATTTTTCCACCCCTTCTCTGCAGCTTCCTTAGCTACTTAAGATTTACTGACATCCACAAACACATAACATCAACAAATTAGAGATATTCCTTTCCAGTCACTGTAAATTACTACATGCAAGCTGTCTCATCCTGCAGATTTTAGAAATCCAACTCATACAATCTCATGCATTCCTCTCCCTCCCCACTCCCATTTACTTTGAGAATGGCATTTTCTCTATGTTTTTAGAAACACCTAAGGCCATTCAAAAGCAGGGAAGTATCCAACCAAGTTCAAAGACCGCATTCTCACTTGTGACACTAATGTTAACAGTTAAGAACACGTATGACCCTTTCCTGATGTGCGAACAAGGTAGTTTTCAGTCATACCAACTCAACTTAGTAAGTTGTGGGGTGTGTATGGGGAGGATCCCTTAAAACAGGTTAACAATGTGCAAACATGTTAGTGATAGTGTCAGAATGTAGGCTCTCACCTTTGCACGTTTCAAAAGTGCCTGTGGACCACAGCGTCATGGGCTGGTCAGTCAACCTAACAGCTGGGTCCCACCAAAGGCCGGCGCAGGGGGGAATCTCATTGTTTCCTCTTTTTTGGGGGTTGGTGTGTTTCTTTGGCACTGCTTCATCAGGCCACAGAGGTGTTTAACTAGCACAAGAAGTTGCTACCAGACAACCAGGGTGGTTGGGGAACAGGGGGAGAGGTGCTGCTTCTTTTGACAGCAAGCTGCTACGACGGTTCATGACATCCTATCTGCAGAAATACTCATCCTTCATCATACAATCATCATCATAAAACAAGTGTTACATGTAATTCTGCAATGGAAGCATTAATTGGCATTGCTCAAGCTTTATCAGCTTGCTAAATACCATCAGCTAAAATAGATTAGGGTATTGTTCCAAACAATTCCTTGTGTACTTGTATTCCTACAGCTTGAAAAAGGTAGATACTGTAATTCCACATGACTACATCAGACAATGCTTCCCAAACCATGCTACTGCCTGTCCTCCTAATTTGCTAACCGGGACATAACCACCTTGAAGAGAAAACACAGACTGCTATTTCAGGAGAGTACAGTTAGCAAAGTGGTGAAGCTGTAGCTGGGACTCCTGGTCTCCCACACCAAAAAGATACTGAAGACCAGACCCCTATATGGACTCCTCTTCAACTCAGCAAGAACGGGGAAGCCATGTAAGGTATTTATGTACTATATTTAATTTTCAGTAACCTTTTTTTTTTTATCTATAGCATCCTTTAAATAGCAGAGTACGGGCAGTTACTTGTCTGTCAAGCAACTTCTGTTGATGCAAAGTAGATACCAGGTAGGAGAGGTACAATGAGTCAGCACCCACTGAGATCTGTTCTCTCAGAGATTATTTGGCTGCAATAGTCAACAGGTAGATTCTCAAGATCAGGAAGCCCCTTCAAACAGTGTTCCTCGCAATTCCTCTTTCAAATTTAATTCACTGTGCAAGTTGGGAACCTTACAGCACCACTTCAGCTCACAGCTAATCTCTCCTACCTGCACAATGAATTATCAGTTTGACTATTAAATTAAAAGTCAAATTAGTCATTAATTTCTTAGGGGTTTGCCCTGCCTAATTACAGAAACACACATATCATTTTCAGGGCCCTTTTTATTGCTGCGAAACTCACCTTATTTGTTTTTAATACCAATGTTTATTAATAGATAATTATTACTAATAGATTTTTATTATATTATCACACTTGAAATCAGAGATATATTCAGTTCTAAGTCACGCATGCACTATTTTTAGCTGTTAAAAATCTCTGATTGGCGATGTTAATACCACTTACCTCCCCAGCACAGATCTGATGTTCCAAATGCTCCTCCTCACTTATAATTTTCACCATGCACCCCTACTGCAAATAATCATCCTTGCTATTTCTTTGTCAGGTTTCTGGTTATTTGATTTATACTTTGATTATGGTAAACTGTATCCCTTATCCAGAGGCTCTCTCTTCCAGAAAGACTGAATTTAAACTTTGCTTCCCTAAGCAGTCTTTCCAACTATACATTTCCATTCAAATCAACAGATAGCATCTGTTTAAGCAGTCATAGGAATTGTTGCAAAGAAATGAATCAACCTAAAACTTGCCTGACTATGATTAACACTAGGTGCAAGAAACCTCACAGTGGATACCTATGGAATAGCCTACTTACCAGAGAAGTTTCTTCCTAATCCCCTTTGGTTAGCACTTTATTTGTTCCCTGTTGCATAATGGTTTTTCAATTCTTTACAAAGGCTTTACAAAGCTTTCATTTAACCTAACATAATGTACTGTAAATGAATAATCCCTTTTCTTTCCTGATCCTGTTAATCTTTTGGCCTCAGTTACATCTCACAGCAGTGAGATGCAAATGTTAATTATGCAAGAAGTATAAGATCTCTATTTTGATTTCCATCTGTCCAATACAAGTCCAGCACAAGACACAGATAACTGAGTGCTTTCCTATCACCATGGGAACATGATTGCCAGGAACATACCAAGAACATCTCATATTGACTCCCAAAAGCCCCAGTCAAGTACCTTCTACCCATTAGAGCCTCCTTGATCTCCTTTGTTGATTCATATTTTTCACAAGCTCCTGATTATTCTCACGGTAACTCAGTCTTCCTCAGGACTGAAGAAACATTGTCTTACTCTAACTCGTGTAACGTCACCCCTTGTCAGTATTATGTGTGTCAATTATCTCATCTACATAATTTATATGGATGTAGAAGTAGTTGAAACATTTTATTAACGTGATAGTGAAAACAAGTAAAGTTGACAAAGTTGTAGGCTGACCCCCTTTTTCTCTGGCCATACTTCCCATGGGGTCATACCAGCACTCAACTGACCCCACAGCTGGTGAGATTAGCAGGCTCAGAGAACTGGGCAGCAGAAAATTAACCCTTCTGAAAAACCATTTCAGCAGCTCAGCTCCCCAACCTGGATGGCTACGGAGTCAGACAAGTGCAATGGAGCAAACGCCACCAAGGGTGGGACTGAACAGAATCAATCTAGTTTGGTTTACATTGGTTAAACCCCAGCCTCACGATACATTCAGATTTTATAACCAATCCAATCTAATGACTGTCCACCACAGAAACACAAAGGCCTCATTTTCTTTCCTTCCCCCAGTCACGAAATGGCTCTGCCTCTTCCCTCACACCGGCCCTGGTGCTCACCTGTCGAGAAGGAGACACAGTCTGACCTGGTAATCCAGAAGAAAATAAACCTTGATAAAAAGCTAACAGAAAATTATCCTTCTTTCAAGTTAAATCAGCTATGCGTGGAAGTCAGAGACTACAAACAGACACAAAGACTGAGGCTGAGTCATGAAGCAGTGGGAGAGAAAGGGGAAATGGCCTGTCCTTCCAGTGGCATGAAACTTAAAAAAAGGTTTATGTTACAACTTCAGCATGATGGCGAAGAGACAGGGTACAGCAATGCGATGGCACACTATAACATTAGCTTTCCTCTTAAAGCGTTGGACTGTGACCACCCAGAAGTCTTACACTGCAAAACACACTTGCACTCTTACGTTTCCAAGCTTTCTTCAAACACAAGACAATGTGCAAAATCCAAGGCATCAAACAATGACAAGAAAAAGCAACAGAAGATGTTGCCACAGTATCAAGACACGTTTTGTCAATGTTGACTCAAGACAGCTGAAGCAATGCTCATCTCTTAGAATTACTAGGTTCGGTTTTATTGATCAATAGCTGATAGATAAGCACGTTAAAAATGAGTTCATATACTGCTCTGGCTGCAAAATAACGGAAGACTGAGTTTTATCAACTCTCTTATCAGCAACAGAGAATGAAAAGACATCCATAAACTTTTCATTTTTTCCTAGGATGGTTCTAATACCTATCATGGTAGTGAAGAACAACAGAGCCCACCATATCTTAAACACATTTATTTTGGGTTGAACTAGAATCCAGTATGTGGAATATTCCAACAGAAAAATAGTTCATTTAAAAAAAAAAAGCTGGCACAGCACTCCTCAACTTCAGAGTTTTCCTCAAGCTCTCAATCTATTTACATACTACCTACCTTCTCAGAACAAAACCTTTCAAGAAAATATGGTGGATAAATACTATTTTCACATTTTGGTAAAAAGTTGACCAAAATTTTTTTCCCCTTGAAACAACACAAGATAGAAAAGTTACTAAAACACAGGCAGTGGCAATGTAATTCAATGGGCAATGAAACTAGCAAAGGTTCTTTTCAGAAGTATTTGTATCTTGCAGTGGTTGTATTTTGGGGGGGTTTTAACCAGATTATGATTAAAGCAGGAGTTTGCCCCTTTTGATATACCAGAGACTCCACCTACAAAAAAGCTGTTCTGCATGTCCTCATTTCCAGAAAAGCTCAAAATCTGTGCCACCTCAGAATAAGAATCCATGTAGCAGAGAAGCCATCTCTCTTGGCAAGCATTTCTCTTGGCAATCGTGTCTTCTGAATCAAATTCTATGCCCCTGCACTTGTTTCCACTCCTGCTCTACTCCCTCAGTTCTACCAGTATGATCATTTATACAGTCTCCTAGGAAAAGGATTAAAGAATTAGTAGAGGTTAAAAGTAACTGTACAGTTCAGCATACAAAAGACTTGACTACCTTAAGGGCATATTATATATACACGCAATAGATTAAGGATGAGTTTCTCTGATTTACTGAACTTCTGCAGTAAGTGTGTTTTATAAAGGTTTTTTTTCTGCGTTAGCTTTCCAATAATCGATGAGTCTCATAGTCTTACTGAATTCTTTCCTTTCATGAGAATGGTAGCAGTGTTTCTTCTCCTTGAACAGCTACTGGGCCATGTGTAAGAACCTAGTTTTCTTGAGACTTCCATGCCCGACACATGTGACCAACTGGACAGCGTACGGAAAAAAAATTCTAAGAGATGGGATTAACAGCCAGCATAATCAAATAGTCTCAACGTTCTTTGGAAACCAGGCTTAAACATCGCCCTGCCCAAAAGATCTCACCAACCTATAAGGTTTAATAAAGCTTATAGGCTTTTAGTACAAAATCTAAAATGGACATTTTAAACAGGCTAACAAACAACAAAAATATATTACCAAAGAAGGAAAATACGAGCTTTTGTCAGTACATCGTCTTTTTCCCTGCCACCTAGAAATTATGTAAAGGCATATTTACCCTCCTCTTAAATATCTCTTTCTGTTCTCTCCCATTTTATAATATTCTGTGTTTATTTCATAGCCTCTCACCCTCAACTTGAGGGACAGGCCATTCTCTTAAATCTACCTTATTAGCTTCACAAATGCATGGTACACTAAGGTCAAGGTATATGGAAAAAAATTCCTAGGGCTCAAAGCAGGTACAAAGAATGAAAATGCTTGAAATAAGGGCTGAAACAGTACATGCTCTAGGAGGGCATGTCTCAAAGAACCAGATTCACACAAAAGGGAAAAGAAAACGTTGCGCTCCAATTTAATCAAAATCCACTGGACACAACAGCTGACTGTGCAGCCCTGGTGACCCAAAGAGTAATTTTGTTAGTTATACAGAAATAGCCGTTTTCAAGTTCCAGCTTCCACTCCTCCCTACTTCCTCACCTTGCCCATGAAGAGGAGGAAATTTACACAAGCAGCATTTTTACAGGTTCCTCCTCAAGAAATTCTCTAAAATGGAATAAGAGAATTCCCTTCCTTTATTTGGAGCAACACGCCTTTTTAAGTAGCACATGCTGAAATGCAGAAAAAATCATTTTCATTTTAAAGCAGCCCCGGCACTTGGAACACTGCACATCAGACAAGCTCAAAATACATCTGAAGAAACAATACTGGAAACTACAACACACACATTTCCACAAAATCTAGATTTCAGTACAGTTTACATAAATTTAGTGGGAGTGGAGTACGCAAAGGTGTCCCAGTAATGCTTTAAGTATCCGCTCCATAACAGTTCAGTTGTGTTCAATTTTCACTTGAAAAAATAAAGTTGTTACCTGTGAAGGCAGACTACAATACACTACACTGTATATTTTATACATCGGTAAACATTAAGAAATGTTTCTCTTATTTTAACAGCATTTTGCCCATTTGTATACAGCATACTTTTAACTTGTGTCTTTAGTTGTGGTTTCCCTATGAACTAAAAGAGAGCATAAAAATGATGGTACTTTTTTGTTTAATACCTGAATAGGTTCTGACTACCTACAAGTCCTATTGACTTTACTCTGCCACTGACCAGCAAAACTGTTGAGCAGGAGAAGCATCTCAGTAGCTCACTGTAGGCAAAGCAATATAAACACTGTATAATACACATTTGTATCTGGAAAATTGTTTGCCATTACATGACTCGATTTTTATATTATGAAGAACTTCAGTTTCACAGGTATGAATGGCATAAATCACTACTCCAGCCCACAAAACCTTGATTTCTTAAAAATTAAACAAAGTGAACATTTAAAGGTCTTCCCTCATCAGTACCAGAGTGTTTCAACAGAAAACAGTAACAGCTAGCACAGACTACAACCACAAATGCACATTTTCTCCACAAAACACAAGATAACTGAGCTCTGCAGCCTTCACTAGATTAATTATTTCTCTACCCTTGTCCTGTGCAAACTCCAGCTTGCTTTGAACCAAAGACCTTTATGGTTCAAGTCCCAGGAGACGCTGAGAAGGTGTTCTCAGTGGAGCAAACTTTTCCAGAGAAATCACATTCTGATTTCAGAGAATTCATTTCTTTTGGCCTTTGGGGGGAACACTGCAAGTCCCGTGTATTTGTTCAAGTCTTTACCTAGCAAAAGCAGAATCCCTCCTAGGCTCTGTCAGGTTCATGCTGATCTTGCAACGTCTGGCTGTGTACAGCCACATTGTTCACCTATTTTTAATTTTGTACATCAAGTATTTTTATCCCAATCTTTTAAAGAACACTGTCTGACAGTCCCTTAAAACAGGAATTTAAGAGAAACCTTCAAGTAATACTGAGTCAATTAAACAGAGTTAAAATAACATGTTGAACAACAAAGAAACAGTTGATTACTATTAAACAAGAATATACAACTAGAAAGTTAGTGAGGTAAAGCTTAAAAGACAGGAATAAAATGTTGTGTAGGCATGTGAACCACTTGTAACATTAAGATCACAAAAGACATAAACAAATAGGAAAGGCATCCCAAGTGGCACAAAAACAATTTTTATACATTTGAAATATGAAATCTTATTATTCCGGAAAAGATTAAAAAAAAAAAAAGAGTAAAGTAAAAAACAAACAAAAAAAGCTGCAGAGGACGAGAAAGAAATTCATTTAAGAGCAACCCTTCCATTTTGAACAGCCACAAACACTTCCAGCACCTACATCCTAACTGCTCTCGTAATTAATTCAGCGTAGCAGTCAGAAACAGGCAATACTGAGACAGCCACAGTTCAGCAGTCTACACTTTGCTGTAAGGAAATTTTTCCTGAAGACAGATGCCACCCGGAGGAACAAAACCAGAAAAACAATCGGCTGCCTGACCAGAGGCAAGGCAAGGAGAGATTACAACTGCAAGTCTCTCTCTCCTCCCGAGACTCCCAGCCTGCGTTGGCAGAACAAACCTGCGCAGCTAACAGCGGCAGCAATTTTCCGAAGGAAGACAAAGCAAGCCGCACTCTGGCTACGAGACAAGCAAAAGAAAAAGCAGATTGGCCTCTCAGAAAGGGCTGCAAGAAGAAAGCATACATGTTTCTCCTAACAGCAAGCACAACCACGCACGCTACTTTTTAGCTGCCTAGGATCACACGAGTGTTCAGTGTGCACTAGTAAGAGGACGGGGAGGGGTTGCTAATTTTTTTTAAGTGGATTGTCAGCAGTGATTCTCTGTTCAGGAAACCTGTGTTCTCTCAGCTTTCTGGGGAGAAGACCTGTTTGGGCCATGCCTGTAACTCCCATGCAGAGCTCAGCATTTAGACTTCACAGCTGATAAGCAGCCACAAACATGACTGCTTTCTTCCCTTTCTACTTTCTTAAACTGTATGTTAATACACATCGGCAAATGTAGACCTATCCAGAACAGTAATTAGTTCTGTTAATTAAGCTCTTCAAGTATGGACGTGGAAGATATCCACAAGACTTTAATGTGAAATTGCATGCTGCAGGACTACTCTCTTCCAATGTGGGTGCTATGCCCAGAAACAGAATCTGGGATCAGAGTGCTCAATCCTAGACGGTGAATTTCATGCAGCAGCTCCAAAGTGCAAAAGTCATTTATACAACTCTCCAGACCTCACCAACAATACTGACAGCTACTTCAACACAATATTACAATATATACTCATACAAAGTAACTCAGTAAACAGTTACTCTGTGAGTAACTCAGAAAAATAGTGGGGGAATGTTCTCTAAACATAAACCATAGAGAACAGGTAAGTGTAGACATCTCACGTCTCCCTAGGTACAGCTTAGGGCTACTTTTTAAGAAGTGCTCCAGATCTAAAACCTTCTCCTAAGAACAAATCTTCCTGAATTCCAACACTACACACACATCCAAAAATCAATGAAATGGAATCTTGGTCCAAAAATGAAGTATGGGCAGATACATACATACAGAAGGAAGGATTCAATTTGAAGTTTAGAATATGGCAGTAGTTCCATGCTATCTGGAAAGACTATTGTGTGATGGTAAGCAGAAAAAGGAAGAGATCTAATCAGAATATAGGTTTCCTGGCTTTTTCTTTGCTATTGTTGTTTTTAGCAAGAAATTCCAATGGAAGGGTTAATATTCCTAGAAGATAAAAATCCTGGTCTATCAAGAATGAAAAAAAAAAAAACAAAACAAACAAACCAAACCAAAACATCCAACCTATAATGCTCACTGTTAATGAAATTAATAAAGTTTGGGCACAGGAGACCTGGTTTCAGACTTCCCCATTTCTAACATAAGGGCAAGTCATAAGAAAATCCAGAAGAGATAATTAGGCACCCATTTGACCCTGATGATACTTTTAACAAGGCAATTCCACACGAGAGGGAAGTACCATATCTAAATATCTTTATAGACTTGCCCTTAGTGCCTCAGTTTATTATCTGCACAAATCATTCCTGCCTCACAGAATATTGTGAAGAAAGATCATAAGGCTCGCAGACACTGCGGCTGCACTGACAATGATCTAAACCAGAGACATGTGGCTTGATTCCAGTCCCAGAACAGAGGGGATCAGCTAGAAATCATCTGAACACAAGGTAAGTCTTTAAAAATCTCTACATCCAGATGTGCAACACCAAAAAACTGGAAGGGTGGTGAAACCAAATAGGTTGTAATGAGTAAGAATAAGCCAGACTGTGCCAGTGAGAATTGGTAAGGAAAACAAATACCAATGATGAAGAATTATAGTTGATGGAGTTTTTTGGTATAGCAGCATTTTTTGTTTCTGTTGTTTGAGGCGGTTTTTAGTTTGGTTTGTGGATTAGGTTGGGGTGGTTTTTTTCTGGAAGAAACAACTATACATTTCACTTCAAAACCACGTATGCAATCTTGAGAATAGCTCACTGGCTTTGACGCTGGTAATCTGAATTGGGAGGGCTGATTATGCATTGCTGTAATTTCTAGAGATCACTCAGACCTGAAAAACACAACCAAGTACTGTTGAGATCAGACAGTCAAGTGACTAGAGACAGAATACTCCAAACTGACAAGATTAAATCAAGACTCATTTTATCAATTATGTCCAAAAGCTCCACAACTGGTTGCCACTGTCTCTATCTCAAACAATAAGGGCGGGGCAGGGGGGATGAAAAGAAGGAATGAATGCTATAATGAAACAGGTTGACCAAGGTCACACATGGAAGGGGGGAGAAAAGAAAAGAAAAAAAAAAAAGGAAAAAAAAGAAACACACCCCCACCCTCCCAAAAACCCCAAACACAACAGAGCTGGGGACAGAAGAGAGCAGTCCCATGACCAGTCAAGGTGGTGAACCTGTCTTCATATTCCTGGTGACTCCAGAAACAGAAACACATGGAAAACAATGATTCTTTTGTTCTATTCCAGGGGATGGTATGCATAAAAAAAAAGCCAAGTCTCCAGCACCACAAGGTACAGTGTATCAATAACCTGTGTTAAATGGCTGCATGCCTGCAACTGTACAAAATAATTCAGATTAGCTTTGTCCTTAATAAAAGCAGATTACAGTCAAAAAGGCATTGACCGTTCTTATACATGGACACTGTGTGCCCTTCAGAGTAAGGGGTTAACATAAGGTAATTTGTTTGTATGTGAAGTCCTGTCTTGTTTTTTATAATGCCCAGTCAGGATAGACCACACTGTCATGGCAAAACAGACAGGTAGTCATTTCCTAAACCACTGCAGCCACTAAAGATGACTCTTTACTGAATGTGGTTGAATGGATTTTGCTACACCAATTTCTAATCAATTTAACATTTTGTTTTTCCCTTAGAAAGCAAAACATCAAGTGTCAGTACACAAAACCTCCTCTTCACAAGACTGATAAAGAGATTAACATACAGCAGAACGGTAATAAACTTTGAAAGTTCTACTCAGTGTTCAAAATCCAGCATGCAACACAATCTTTCTGCAAAAGTTTCCGTTTTATGCTGCTGTCTGAAAAAATGCTAAATACAAGAAACAGAGAAGTTAAACATAAAAATAATAATCTCTGTACTATAACCTAAAGCAATCTAATGAAAAAGAGCCCATTGCAGTAGCAGAGAACTCAGAATGCTAGACACAATTCAAAGTGCACGGAGTCTTGCTTATTGCTGTCTGCAAACCAAAGAATAAAAAAGTAAAAAATTGTATTTGCTTTAACTCAGTAAATTTTACATTTTGTTGATGAGGACGAGAGTAGTTATACAGCTTTAAAGCTCTGCTAGGAATATAATAAGAAATATTAGCCCTTTGGGAAGGAGCAGATGATGTAATGGACCGCTTATCCTGGACTGACCCCATGAGAATCTCAATGACTAGAACAACCAACCTAACATTTCCGAGCTCTGATAAGCAAGCCTTTCCTGAATGACTACGAGTTCAGAATGAAGACATACCTGAGAAATTTCTGGCAGCATCAGTGCAAAAGAAATAAATTCCATTTTCACACTACAGGAGAAAGCTTTAGGTCTAGAAAATCCTTTTAATAGAGTATCAAATATTCAATCTGTAGGGCTCAGTCACATATGGTGGCTTGGCACTCATGCTAAGGAGCATTCAGGATATCACACAGGAATGCTGAGATCTTGAAAATGTAGTGGCAAAGTGACAATCTTGACAAGAGCTATGCTCAAATTAAAAAAACTTGAAAACCAAAAACCTCTTCTAAAAGAAGGCTCTTCCAGGGAGTCACAGGAGTTTAGCTCAAAGAACTGGCACGGAGGATAGAGAGGCATTTGGTCCTATGTCAGCACAGCCACCTGCTGACAGCACCCCGTGACCCCACCGCTGGCTCAGGAACGGGCGCTGCCATTTGAACGTTTGATCCTTTCCCTCCTCCACCTTCACATTTCTCAATCAGCTTGAGGGACTGTGCTGTCACGAGAAGGGTGACATCATCTTGCTGCTCTAACTGAATAGGATTCCTCTTTTCTTGTAGGATACGTCTCAGCCATACCAGCTCAGAGGTGAATGACAACAGAGCTGGCAGAAACACACACCTGACGGCAGGAAGCACAGAATCTCTCATGCACCGCAGTCTTGGAGTGTAGTGTTAAGACTCATAAAGCTATCTAAATTTTTATCTAGAAACCTGCAGTTCCACAAGTCCCATGACCACAACCCTTCACAAGAGCAGATCTAGGTGTATTACAGCTGGTTTCAAGATTGGTATCTCTGCACATCTCATTCAGTGCTTTTTGAAGCTATGGCATGGATCTCAACTGAAGTCTGTTTTTGCAAGTGCCAACGTGGTGGTGCAAAATCATTCTGAAGACATCACCACTTCTTAAAAACATTCAGCTTATTTCAAGAGTAGCAATGTAAATGTTTTCCATTGTGGGCCTCCGGCTCAAGGTACTAGGTACTATTGTTGCAAATTTGCAGTTCCTATGTAAGTAAGGAATACAAAAACTAAGTCTCTTGCTAATATATTCTTTCATTACTAATTTCAAGAAGCCTTCAATAGAAGCCACCAAGTCTTTACTTCTACTATGTCACTGGTCTTTACACAGAACTTACCAAAGAAAACTCAATATTCAGGTCTGAAGTCTGTTTTGTGCAGATACAAGATTGAAAATTCACAGTGGTCTATTCTGGCTGTACACTATGTGTTCTTAAAGAACAAAGATGAAGAATACAATCTGAAGGAATTTAAAAACAAGTTATGTACACAATGCTCCTGGGAAAATCATTCTCCTATTACTGTTGGAAGGAATACTCAGAAGCTGCCACTCACTGTTTATTGTGTTGGTAAAATGTATTTATATGTAAGTTCCTTTTCATCTTTACAGAAATTCCAAGTAGTATTAATATCATATTACTAAACTGCATGATACAGCTCCACCTACTTCAAGCTACTCCTCTACTCTATGCAACATGGAGCCTTTTAGTCCAGTGGTTCACAGACTGGTCAGTGGTGGTACATGCATTACACTCGGCACACACCACAATTCCCAACAAAAGCATCTCTATGCTAGTGATCGGTAGTTAACACTCATCAACAGTTGCTGCAGCTGAACTGTGGATGTGACAGCTGCATCTCCTCACCCACTGTTCTCCTTCCAGCAGCTGCTGCAACCATCCTGGCACAACCAAGACCTGCATTTGCTGCTCAGGCACAGGGTGAAGATCTGCTCCCAGCGTCAGCCAAAGATCACTCTGATCAATGAACAAAATCATCCCTGCAGGCAGATGGGGAGGGAGGGTTTGGCTCCGATTTGTGAGGCTGGGGAAGATGACTACAGGTACAGCTCCATGATGGAGTAAGAGGACACAGGTTAAGTGACAACAGCAGAGGCTACATGACAAATGGTGCATGGGGAGGGGGAAGACAGAACAACGGTTCATCTTCCATACTCAGGCAGCTGTAGCCACTGCCATTAATCACAGCATCCACATCTACCACAAGTATATGTACTACTGTTACCTACACAGTATTGTACCAGAACACCTGAAGTCACAGATTCCACTTTAGACAATCCATTCTTGCATAAAATACAGATCAAAATAAGCCAATTATACACTGAAAGTTCATTAAATGCCAGCATCACCTACCCACACACACAGCAGGAAGCTAAGTAGGCCAATTACAAGTGGATGGGGAAGTGAGTTTAATACCTTTGCAGGGATGGGGGTGTGTAAAACCTTGCTTATACACAGAGTGAAGAAAAATGTGACTGATTACAATGAATAAAGTTTATTGTAAAAATTTCTTATGCAACATGATCAACGGGGAGTGGAGGGTAGGGGGATGGTCATCAAACCTGCCATGAAAAGTCAGATTTCAGGGTGGATTTTCCTTGCGTTGTAATCCACAAAAAAGACTGGTAAGTCATTGTTATTTCTTTAAGTAGCCTTGTTGACATTTTCTCTGGAATTACTATGCTCATAACAGTATATGTTTTTATGAGAATATACTCCAGGAGGTGAGGTGGTAGCATTAAGCAGTGCCAAAAATAAAAATAGTGGGGGACATTTTGTTAATCTTTACATATTTAACTGTGTTACACATGCTAATAAAAATACTTCATGTCAGTGAAAATGTGGAACTAGAATATGAAAGCAACCACAAATACCAAACCAAATAGACATCCTTGAAAATCATTTATTTGGAAATGAGTAGAAGTTGGAAGAACATAAATTCCAAGAAATACTTGTATGCTTTACAATTTCCAGACAACTTAGGCATGAATTATGCTATTCCACATCAATTACTTTCACCGTTCAAGAAAACTATGCCTTAAAAATCAACTCCCCAAAAGATGTCTTTTACACTATTAGCAAATTTTCTCATTTAATTACTAAAAAGTTTAGTTGCAATTTTAGGTTTAAGACACACTGGTTTACCTTGGTTTCAGGGTTTTTATATGCACGCATACATTTCAGTGCTATTTTTAAGCTTCTCTTCAGTAAGAAGGGCCTGACTGATTTCTTTTTAAAAAGGTGCACACTACAAAATCCATATTTTAAATCTGTCTTGGTCTGAACCTTATTAGCTGGTACTTTTCACCTGAACTCTGGAACAGTGTTCTCCAAAACAAAGAAAAATAAATAATCAAGAAGGCTTAAAGAGAAGATTTCTATAGCTTTAAAGTCTTGTGGCATACATTTCCTCATAACTCTTGATTTAGCTCTATTTCCTAGCTTGTTTTTTGAAACAAACAGGAAGAAATTATGAACTTCCCTGAGATACGTAAGTGTAGCTGGGGTACGGAGGCAACATGTTGAGAAGAAAACATCTGTATTTCCTTCCCATTCTCTTCCACCTGAAATAAATTCTTTGGCTGCAGTTTGTCTTCTTTTCTGGAAGCATTTACACAGTATCTAATGCTATCCACCACCATGACTACCCCTGGGGCTTTTATGAGGGTGGGAACAATCAGTATAAGAATTACTAGGGACATCAAAGAGACAAAACATTTATTGAAGAGGGAAGAGGAAGCGAGAGTGTGAGGTAACGAGGGTCCTACTGTATTTACCTTATGTGCCAAGCATGTGGACAGCAATAAAAACCATGTAGGGAGCAATTTTGGTCAGAGAAAGAACACGGCAGCCTAATGGGAGGCCTTTGTTCTTCAAAAGGGTCTCCTTTTCCCCTTTTGTGCTTCACTTAATTCATGGCATCTGAGCTGCTCTTGAACTTGACAGACAGAGAGAAGGAGGGGGGGAGAGATGGAGAAAGGGGGAGACAGAGACACAAAGAAAGAAAAAAGAAAAAAGGACTTCAAAGAGTTTTCCTTTGAAAATTCAGTTGTGCTGTATGCATTGCTGAAGGTTTCAGATTCAAAAAAAGGGCAGAAAACATTTCATATAATTTCATCATGGGGATAAATTGTCCAATGCTCTTATTAAGAAAGCTAGAAGAAAGGAACAGAACACAAATTTTAAAAAAATAAATCTCTCTGAGCTACAGAATATAAATAAAATAGAATTACTCCCCTGGGTGCTTTTTATTTATTTTCATGTTAAATCTTATTCTCAATGGATCCCAATACATTTATCAAAATCTTATCAAAAACACCTGGTTTCCAGCAGTCACCTGAAAGGCATACATCTTCTATACAGCCCCATCAGAATTCCCAGCACAGCGATTCCTGCTTGGTCAGCGGCACCAGAGCATCCGAACAGCCAGCGCCATCTGAGGGGCGAGCTCACAGATGAATACCGACCACGTCTCTCAAGCGCAATGTAAGGCTGCTCTATGCAAACTGTTCAAAATCACAATTTTCTGAGAAATTCTTTAATGTTACTTACAACAAGAATCAACACATTAATTCTTCAAAAGACAAAGTGGCTTGAACTTGGTTATCTAAAGAAAAAAACACAAAGGTGTATCTGAGACAGGCTTCCAAGTTTGGTCCCCTCCTCTCTGAATTGCTTGAGCATGCTCCAATAGCTCACTAACAGCAGTTAATATTAGTTCTTGTAATATATTCGGCTTTTCACCCTCTTTAAATATCCATGCCATAGGCAATATTTATATGAAATAATTCGTAACTGCAGGCTGCGCTTTCCTCAAGCATCTTTTTTCCTCCGCTAGACCACCTCCTCCCCTCAATACTGTGCAGCAGCTACTCACATATAATTTATATATTCCTTTGTGGATTTTTATCTATGATGTATATACTGAAAATGTTTGTCAACAGTATTCATAATAAAACATGAAACTGCAAAATATAGAGAGATTTATGTGTCCGTATCACAATAAATTATTAATAAATGTTTTAAGTTGATTCAATAGAAGATTTTTAATGCATAAGGATCTAAAGTTGTCCCTTATCAACAATTAACCCGTCTGTCCTGATTTACATATTCCCACAACATCAGCTTCTACCTATAGCACTCTACTTCCAGAGTACAGAATGTAACTGTAAATCCATGATGTAACTTTCCTACTTGATAATGCTCTTTTACTTGACTATTCTAATTTGAGAACAGATTTTTTCTTCATCTGAACAAAAAAGGTACCCAAAATCCATTCCCTAACTTAAAACAATTTTCCTGCTTTTTCAAATAGGACTATAAAGCACATCCATTTTTAAGGATATGTATTTTACTAAGCCTGCACAAGGTTAATTTTATTTAAAAGTCCAAAGGCACAATTAGGTTATGCAAATTATACAAAAACACTCGCTTATAAACTGAGAAGCAAATAAGTTTCCAGCAGATTGCCAGTGCAACCACTGACATAGCAAAGTTTAGTTGTTACTATGCTTTATAAAGAGGTTTGTCTCACATTGGTAGCATATTTGTAGCCTATTATAAATGTGCTTTATGTATATATATATAAAGGTATATAAATATACCTTTAAGGTAACCTGGGAAACACCATGAAATATAATTGGTAGAAATGTTTCTTTTCCACAACCCTGTTTTCTATTATTAAGAACTGTGTTTTCAGAAGTAATTGTGCTTTTAAAAAAAATTGAGGGAATTCCACTAGAGAGAATTACAGAACCTGTACCTATTACATCAACTTTATAAGCCAGACTGAATGAATTTCAGATTATAGATACTGAGTAGAAGCAAAAATGATGGAAGTAAAGAGCTTACAGAGGAATTTCAGTAATTGAAGATAAAAATTCAATATGTTTTGTCCACCACAAGTGTCTGAGTATTAATTAAATTTATAAAACACTTTGAATACTGACAGTGTCACAGCCATATAAAGCAGACAGCACTGGAATACTTCTGAGGTATTAATTATAGACATGTAAAATACTTGAGATCACTACTAACGTAACTTTGGGTAGAAGAGTTGAATCCAAAGATTCTGCTGCCTTCTCTTGGGACTTGTTTGTCCCCATACTTGTTTCTTTGCAAGAGGAAGTTTACCTTTGCCACCCAAAAGTCTCACACATACCTGAAGAGAACTGCAGTCACAAGCATCTGGTGATGCTGGACAGCATTTAAGTTCCTACAGCTGGCAAAGCAAATATATTAATGACTACAGAGACTTCTGGCTGTTTCCAGGAATTCTCATATATTTAAGAAAACACACACAAACATGTTAAAATTACTTTTATTCTGCCGAACCCCATAGTTCTGACCATCTTAAACATGCCATTCTGTGAACACTGGCTCGTCTGCTAAGTTTTCATGTATTACATTTGACCAAATCTTTTCTTATGTTTGGGACATTTCTAAGGATGAGTTTATTTAGGTTAACTCTTCAAAGCCTGTAACATGAGTCCATCTTACTGTCACTTTCTTCTCAGAGCATTCCTAGGATCTCTCTCCTCCTCTAGCTCAATTTCACAGAACTTTCAGAAAAAATTCTAAATACACCTGCCTTCCTGTCAAATTGGTCGAAATCAACCAACAGCTTAGAAAGTTAATCAGGAAACTGGAAACAAAGGCACACCACTACTTAAGAAGCAAAGTTAAAAATTAACCCTTTCCTGAAAAAAAAGAGATACAGTTTGTATAAAACCTTTCTTCTGGCTTAAGCCCAATAGTTCCAACAACCAACTTCCAATAATTCTCAGCCAAAAGATGGAAAACCTAGTTTTACAGGGCAGAACATTTCAAGCATATGGACAGAAAATACCAAATACTAGACAACCAATACCTATCGTGATGGTATTGACTGATGTAAGAGTCAAACCACTCCTCCAGTAGACTGGTCCTGAATCATTTTATCACATGCACATTGGAGAAAAATGTGTCATCCACAGCTTTGAAGAAAAGACTTCTAGAGTGCAGCTATCACTTAATATTTGGGGCAACAAGCAGAGTATAGTCATATACCACACTTGAACCAGTCATTGAGGAATAGCTTATAAAGCAACCCAAATAAAATATACTGCATTAATCCAGCACACAGATCACAAAAGAGAAGTCATTCATCATGACACTGACTGGAGGCAGCAGCTGTATTATTTTAAAGTTAAAAAGAAATCTCATTTGTTTATTTTGTTAGTGCAGCTTCCAGGCATATGGTCACTTAGCTTTCAGACAGGGAATATGTATATTGTATAAATAGCTTTCATACAGTCTTCCCTCTCGTGTGATGCGCACAGCAATCAACTGTCCACTTAGAGGCTTTCTATTCTAGAAGTCACTATGTAGATTATGTATTCCATCTTAAACTACTTACTTCCCTTAATTGTGCACGTCCACTGGGAATACTTCAGAGAATGTCTGCAGAAATGTTGCCACGCTACCAAAAACAGGTAATTGCTCTGATTTTTTTTATTTGACTTTAAGATACATCAGATTTCAGAGCTATACTAGACCGACAGTAAGAAGTAAAAAAATAATAATCATCATCATCACCCCTCTGCATTCTCATCTTCTTTTTACTTTTCTAATATTCTTTCCTAATCAAACCACAGCCCCAAAAAGATGAATGAATATGAACTCTAGGCTTCCTTCCTGCTGGTGTCTGTAGAAAAACCAAAATTACAAAATCAAACCAGAACTGGAAGCAATCAGGCAAAACATTTCTTCATTCCAAAGACACTTTACTAATACCAGATTGCTTCTTTAGAGAGAACCTCAAGCAGACCAGGAACAGCACCATTCTAAGCTGAAGTAAATAGGGGTTATTACACAAAGTTCTTGACTTTCCACCCTGTCCTGATGTCTGTACACTTGACCTTACCACTGCACTTGCCTAGCAAGTGGCAGCAAGAATCAATCTAACAGAAGCCTGGTGGTGGGTGGCTGGCAGCACAAACAAAAGTAATACTGCATGGGCATGAAAACATGAGATCCCCCGCCTGCTCAGCAGCAACTCACACTTGTGTCAGTTTAAAAAAAAAAAATCACCACAGAGCTAGCCATCATACCGGTGATACTGTATCCCAAAACAGATTAAGCCAGACTTGAGTTAGCTGCATGAAGATGAAGTGAAGGGACAAGATTTCCCCAAGAGCAAATGCTCCCAACTGCTTCCCTCTGTCAAATAGCTACTATGTGACACCAGGGGAACTGGTTCCCCTAGCTGATAAGAGGAAAATCAACCCTGAAATGAGGGACAGATTCCCACTCAATCAGCAAATTAAGCCAGCTACATTTTAATTGTTCAATTACAAAACAAAACACTTGGGGAGTGATGGTATAAAAACTGACAGTCAAAGGCAATGGGATCCCCTTCAGCAGGGGCCAAATACCAGAGAAACTGTATCATGAAACTGCACTAGAGGTAACATTTCTGGAGGATTTAAAAGCCATAGTATATATAAAACTCATCTTCAAAAAAAAAAGAAAAAGACCATCAAGAGAAAAAAAAGTGACATCTTCATCAAATCCTAAAGTACAAATCCCTCAACTTGGTTGGTACACAACCCTGTAACATGACAAGTTCTATCACTGTTTACTTTTAGTACCCCTAAATATTTATATACATGCCTCTGTCAAAGCGAGTTTACCTGATAGATGTCGTATCTGCATGTCTTTTCCACCCACTCTCACTACATTTTTATAAAACAGATTCTTCCATGGAGGCAGATTTGGGGAATATAATCTGCCCTTCTTTGCAGTTGAACAGAACCATACTTACACTTGCTCTACCTGCTTCCATTTTCTGGCACTTTGTTAATTAGCAAGTCCTGAACGATCATGAGATTCTACAGCAATATTAAGTCAGTTATTCCTTCTTCCAAGATTTGTCAGTTCAAAAGTCAATATAAAAACACTGTGTTAGAACAAGTGGCCAATAGCTATACTCATCTTTGTAACTTTTCCCATAAGGTCAGAATGTTTCTTAAAGAAGGAAATGCTGCCTAGGCGGCTCAGCTCTTCTTACATGCATATTCTTATCCAGAGACAGACTTGCTACTGATGCTAAGGAAGTAGAAGAACGCTGGGCAGTTGCTGTATGAGTTCTCCCTAAGCCAGCAGTGCCACCCATCTCCAGCATTGTGACTGTAAGCCCTCCTTTTTTTGGCCTCCCTATCCTTCTCTCTCAGCAGCTGCTGCTGTTGGAAAAAGAGAAGCTATTGTTTGAGTGATAGAGATGGATACACTGCTGCTTACACAAAGATAGGATTAGATAGCACTTCTGTCCCCCAAATAAAGTAAGGTTTAGTCCATGTAGAGTACAACTTGTCGAGTAGTCTCAAACTCTGCTGAGGAGTTTACATAAACTTCCCAAATCTGATAAGGCAGAAAACCAAGGAACCAAGTCCTTATCTCACACAGTCAAATAAAGCTTATGAAAACGGTAGCCTTGAGACCTATGGCTTCAGCGTAATTCAAAAGCTTCAGTTAAATGGTGCTATAAAACCTATATATTGCTTTACCACATCTTGATAACACCACGTTCTATTTTTTGCACCAGAAGAACACTATCTCCCTGATACCTCCCTTGAAATTACTCTACCAGAGGAGTCTACCTCTTGTCTTGGCATGACACAACTTCCATGGCAACTAAAAACACCCTTCATGCTTATTTCAGAGAAGCCAAGAGATTCATAAAGGAAATTAAGAGTAGAAGGAACAACTTCCCTCATGACAAAGCTTTGTGCACCATGCACTAAGGGTGTTTAAACAAAGACCGACTCATTTCCTCTCAATTTATTCAACCTTATTTTACTATACTGAAATGGCAATAGCAGACATTTGACATCACCTTCATTTTAACAGCAGCTGATGAAGATATCACAGATACATCATTATCGCTTCACAAAAGCAGCAACTCCTACCAGGCAGTTTACAAATGCCACCTAGGAAGAGCGTTCCTCAAGTACTTCTGACAGCTGCTTACCTTTTGCAATGCACTGTTAGTGACTCCTCACTTAGCTATCCCCATGTATTAGTAACTGATTTGGGTTAATAATTAAGGATGCTTTTAAGAGCATTTACTATTAATTCAGTCAGAAAAGCATGCTGCTACAATAGCTTTTCTATCCATAGGGCATTTCTTTTTGAGGAATCTGATATAACAGAGCCAAAGCTTTCTTGATAGCCATACTCTTCTATTCTTATTTTTGATAATTCAAAACAAAAGATTCCTGTCATCAGTGCTCGATTAGTACATCTGTGAACTTTAAGTGTTAGTGAGCTCCAAAATATCCAAGAGAACTATTCAAAGCTAACCGAATAGCACAATGCAGATACCTGACAGCAAGTGAAGACCAAAGCATGAACAAATAGTGTAATAAAAGCCAAATCCTGCAAAGGGTTATTGTAGCTTGAGTAACACTGAAAACTACAAATCGAATATTGAATACTATAAAGCAGACTGGGGATTCAGATAAAAAAAAAAATCTGAATCTAAAAATTAGATTTAAGACACTTACTGGTTCTTGGGCAGGAAAAGTAAAAGAACATACCTTTGTGTACTGAGCCATATTCTGTCAGAAGTATCTTTTATCAGTGGGACAATAGTAGGCATTACTTACTCAAGCAATACTCAGTTGAAATATTAGGGGAAGAAGGAGAAAAATTATCTATGACTGAACATTTATTCGGTATATTTTATCTAATGATTGCAATTTTTGTTTGCCTTTTTGTGTTTGTACTTGAAAGAAGTGAAAGCAAATCAAAACCTTACAACTTGAGAAACTGAGGAATGTGTAAGCTAGGATGCTTAAGATACCATTTGGAGGCAGTACAAACCAGCGAAAAACCTCTGAAGTCCTAACCTCAATTCTCTGAATTTACTCATATTAACATATTTAAAAGCAGCATATTATTTGACTTGGTAATCAACCCTTTATTTTAAGGATTTTTTTAATTTCATTTCATGTTTTCCTTTGCTGGAGAACCTAGTGTCTCAAAGTTTCCCTTGCTCTGTCAAGACACAAGTTTGTTGCCAAAACAATACTGCAAACCACTTCTTTTAATGCACATTCTGTATCTTATTTCTTTGCTCCTCAGTTAACAGCATGGTATTTATCCCGTTGTACTGGTTTTCTTATTTCCTATCTCACTTACAATATCCAAAACCTTAAATAGCGAGTACTTTATGTATATGAATACCTTTATCTGAATATGCGCAAAGTAAACACATGCAACCTTTCCTTAATGTAGGGAAGAACATCGAGTTATGTATATGAAATACCTTTAGCTGAATATGCGCAACCTAAATGCATGCAACCTTAATGTAGGGAAGAAACAGCAACACCTCAGGGCAGAATTTTGTTCAATGGAAAAGGGCAAAAAATCCGCTAATACTTAGGAAACCACCCCCTCAAGGAATTGCAGTTGAGACAAAAGAATCCCCAACCAACAATAAAATTAAAATTTGGTGATGATGGCTAGATGCCAAGAATTGCAATGCTCCTGCAATAGACAGTGCCTCTCTGTTGCTGGCTCCAAGATCAAAGCTCAGAGACCTGGAAGCATCTGGCTCGGAAAGCAAAAAGACAATTTAAGACCTTTGCTTTATTATGCCCCTTTGAAAGACTGAATTTTTCGGCTTCCAGCAAATTTCCACAAGCACACCAAACTTCTGGTTTGGAAAAGATAACATCCAGCCTCTTTTCATGGCTTAGGACTGCTGTACTGTGCTACAAAGGAATCTTTAACCATCCCTATTCATTCCCATACCAGCTTTTATTCTTTCATTCATACAGACCTTCAAGTTTCACCAGAACCCTGATGATCAGACATGCTGTTCCCCAAGATCTACATGCAAAAATAAGTTTTAAACTATGAATTAATTACAATAGCTTTCCTAGACTCTCTGTTACTGTCACAATATCATTAATTTGAGATATTACAGCTAAAAACACATTCTCCTTTCAGGTAAAGAGCAACTGTGTACTTAACATTGTTGCTGGATTAGACATGTTCATTTCATAGTGCTGACGGAAGCCAAAGCTGTCTAAGTTTTATAATGTCAAGTTCCCTATTCTGAAATGAAACAAAGCAGCTGGAACTATGGCTACTTCATAAAAGGACAATTCTTTACCTTGTGATATAATTTCCCCTCAGTTGCTGTTAAACAGCACACTAAAGATATTTGTTGGATAAGGGCAAGCAGTCTTTCCACAGAACAGCTGACACTCCATCAAATAGAAGAAGAGTCCAGAAAGAGTACTCATTTCTTCTCCTTTGCACATGAGGATTATTGATTATGGTAGCCTTGAGATGGAACAGCAGGGTTCTTGGCAAGAAAGTTAAGAAGTGCAATACCATTTCTCAATATTTGTCCATTCAGTTTTACCTTGAATTAAAGCATGTCATACTGATAAAACTCCTCTAACAAGCAGAGTGCATTCTTGCAGTATTAGTTACACATTCGAGACTTCAGGAAGGTAAAGAGTACCTTTCAACTACTACTCAATTGAAAGGTGATATAACTGCCAACATCTGAAAACCCAGGGAAGGGGCATTTTGAAATTACTGTTTTAAATATCAGCATGCCCTATTTTGCAGCAAAGGCATATAAAAATCTGTTTCTACTGCAAATGTTAAGTTCTGGCACTCAAACGCAGCTTTGCACTGTGCTGCCAGTTTAAAATCCCAACTTGTAATGCATTTACAGACTCTCTATTCCTACAGAGATTTTCTAAGGGCAAAAAGCTTCCTTGCTAGAACACTATAAATACAAAATAGGCTTTTATTACTGTAAACTTGGACTACCTCTTCAAGTCAAACAGTCATAAGAGTTTGTATGCCAAACATTTGTTTCTGCTCACTGGAAGCATCAATGCTACAAGCAGTCTGGTTAGCACGGTTTCTTTCCTGTGTTAAGTCTCTGTAACAGTACCATCTATCCTTATCTGACCAGCCTGTGTCTGGAGAGCTTTTGTGTGTCTAGAAGTGACACCAGGCATTATGTAGCTTCCTGTCCCAATTCCCATTTCAAAATACTTTTTACTCAGTTATAAGTAGAACACACATCAACGCTGCTGCTCAAAGTCATCAAAAATACTACTTTTAGGAAAAGAAATTACATACACAAAGGCCATCATCTGCCTTAACCACCCAATGACTCACTACATAAAAATTAGAGTTGCCTAACAGAAGCACTATCTCCCAGTGTTGCCCAAGTGGACCCCATTAAAGCCAACAAAGTCAAGTCACTCCAAATCGAATACAAATCATCCTGTAGCTGGAGACAAGCTCTCCTGATACATTGTTTTGTCTAAAAAGTATTTCAAGCAAAGAATTTTATCCAGGTATTCTCATCCATTCACTCTCTTCAAGATCACAGGTGAAAGAGTTGATGCTCTTACGACCAATAAGCAAGGTCAGGAGCCAGTCACTTGAGATGCCAAATTTTTCATCTATCAACCTGCAAGCCTGGATGGTTAAGGACCTTCCCCAAACCCACAAGACAGAAATGAGAAGGACAAGGGGGGAGGATTTACGGAATTTTACTGACACTCCTGGTAGGAACATTTTCACAGAAAAAAAAGGAGCCCACAAAATATTCAAATGTTTATTTAAATTTGATCAATCCCACCTCCTCCACTGGCAAAATAAAACAGTAATTGAAGCCTAGTAATACATATTTCACTCAAGCTTTTTATTCACTGGGTGGGCTGGAGTGCCCTTGTGCAGGCACTACTCTGTCCTAAGCACCCTGCAACCATTTGGCATGACTTTATTTTTGTTTTCATTTCACTTGGGCTTTGGGGGGGGAAATCTCTCTAGAAAGATCATTAAAATTAATTAACCAAAAATAAGGTGGGGGGTGGTGGGGTGGTGTGTTTGAAAATAATCACAGATTGTGTTGACCAAACTAAGTTTGCGTCACAAACAACAAACCTCAGAGGAAAGTCATCAGAAGAGGAATGACATTTTTATGATATTTTATGATAAAGATGAGGGGTGAACATAAGAGAAAAATGAGAGGAAAACTGTGTAAGGTTTCACTCATACGAGCCAAAAAAAAATCCATCTCTATTATTACCCTTCTGAAAGGCCAGAAAGAATAAAATACTCCAGCTGTTAATTTTAAGATGGCTTTGCTTTCTTTTTTCTTTCTGGAACTTGAAAAGTGATTTCAAACCAGTTCTTACTGTTTCCTCCCCTCATTAGAAAATTCTGATCACACAACTAAAAGCACTGACACCTGGATGAACTGAACTGCTTGCCAGTGTTACAGCAGGAAGAAAAGAGGAGGAGAATTCATCAATTGCACTACTGAATATGAGTTCATTTATACAGAAAAAAATGCGCATCTTATTGAATGAAGGCAATATGAAAGGAAAACGCCTCTGCAGCAGCACATCATACTAGTATTTAAACAGACAAGTGTTCAGGATATCTTTTTTTAATCCAAAAAGGAAATAAATCCAATACAGCTTCTCAAGCACAGGTTCTGGAACAGAAAATATCTAACATCCATGTTCTTCCTAACAAATCTGTATGTCTTCTCCCTGTTGTAGACACTGCACAAATTAAAATACAAACCCACCAACTGAGCTCAACCAGTTAAGTTGTATAGTCTCTAGATTTTTAATTTCATTCTGGATCAAAGAACAAAACTATTATAATGTGTGTGCATTTAGTAAAGCATGATGGTAAAGGGAGTTCCTTTATCTCAAAAGAGATCTGTCACATGCACAATGCTCTACATGCTCTCAAAACTGAAATCATCCCTAGAAATCACATATGAAACCTTGTGATCCTCTCAGAGCCTAATAGATGCTGTTATCTCTCCTGTACGGGCTGTGGACAACTGCTTTAAAGAGAGCATTTCAAGGATACTTCTCTTCAGTCTGACTAGATATCAACCTTATATGTTTATTATCCTCATTCTATAATGAATTGTTACTGTCTACATATGAAAGATAGTGTTTATTGTAAACATTATGGGTTTTTTCTACTTAATCAGTACTATCTGAGAGGCAGAAGCATATGCAAACACCACAGATTTGGGGAGCCAGATGAAATGTCAATCTCTGCCTAAAATCTTGAGGTTGTGTTACTTGAACACTGCACTTACTCCAACTTCTCTTTTTTAATTACACGCATTAATTGATAACTGAATGAGAAAAGAGTAAGTCCACTGACCCTAAGATTTCTCCTTCACAGTTTGTGACTTTTCTCTGAAGAAGCATTTACTCCAACAAAACTCTGCAGTTACAACCAGACAAGTAACTCTAAAACTACTACATCAGAGACATAAATGTTAAGTTCACCCACATGATGCACAATTTATAAAGAGTATGCAGAGTATTCTTTTCCTACAGAGCTGTTTTTTCCTGCTGTATCTTCCTCCAAACATTTTCTGATGGCTTATTCCCCTGCCTTTGTGCTTCCTCTCCCTCTTCCCAAAATCGTTCCTCCACCACACCACTGCAGCAGAAGTAAGCACGTGTGTTTGGTAAGCAAGGAAAGAATCTTAAGCAAGGCATCAAAAAGAAAAGGGTATAAAAGTATCTCCTTTCCCAAGCCCCCAAAACACAAAATCTTTGAAAGTTAAGACGTGCCTACTATACGTGGTAACCTGGATATACAAGGAGCACCACTTAATGCCTACTATTTGGAACAAAAGTCACAAACAAAAGACCACCTGAGTCATCACCTATAGTGACTGTAGAGGGAGCCTCAGGAGGTAAGTCACCGTAGGTTCAAATTAGTTGGGAATACATTCTTAGAGCTCTTTGAAGAAAGGAAAAAAAGGGCACAGTTAACCTGCTTTTGTTTATTTTTATTTATACAGACTTTATCAAACTTTCTTGTTAACCATCTATTTTATTTTTTAAATATCATTTGTATGTGTTAACAGAAAAGTTATTTCTCAAAATTAACATTTGTTTTTAAAGAGAAATTCAGGACTCAAAACTGTGCTTATCCTAACACCATTCACCTAACAGCCTTGAAAATTCCGAAATGGCCATCACAAACCTTCACCTTTCCTTTCTATTCAAGTGGGATATTGGGACACTGTTTCTTCAAGTTTGTGCCTTAAGTACAGTACCATCTACAGTGCTTTGGGACAAAATAATATGCATGGTAACACAGTACTCCAGGCACCAACAGTACGTTTCTGTTTCAGTAATATCACAACTTAGTGCCAAAAGGACAGGAAAGTTCTTTATCAAGCAACTGCTGAAAAAGAATTCCCATTTTTTAAAGAAAATGTACCATATATCTAGATCTCCGTGTGCAAGGTAATGTTTCACTATTAAAGCAGGCACAGTAATTTCCCAAACTGATGATTTCACTGTCTGTAATTTAATGATTGCTGTTGAAACACGATTCATTTTATTATCAATTCATTTAACGCCAATGTAGCAAGCAAGAAGAAGAAACAATAGTTGAGGTCACCATGAAGAAACCCTCATGCAGCATGGATGCTGGCAGTTAATAGTGAGTTGAAAAGTTACATCCTTAAGTACAGTCAGGGTATCGCATCTGATGATTAAACTCAAAGAATGTCAGAGAGCGCTCTAGCAGTAATACATGAATTGAGGAAGTGTCGATTTTTTTGCTTTCCCAACAAGAGGAGGGGAAAAAAATGGCATTTTTATTGTCATAGCACTTCCAGCAAGTTGATATTAAAAAGGAGATTTCATGCCAAAGTCGGCTGTTTAATCAGATAAAGAAGGCTTTCCTATTTCCCATTGTATAGATCAAGTTGGCTACAGGAGCCACACAGAGCTTTGAGTAGCACATTTTTCCATGAGGACTGTATCGTTTGATCATAGCAAAGCACAGGGACTGCTGGGTAACCTGAATCGGAGCTGCAGAAAAAGGGAGCCAGGCAGCCTGCTGAGGCCAGGATAACCATGTCACCCTGGCATCCCACAGAACTCCCAGTCGTGGACCTAGTGTGCAGGGGGGAAACACCCATTTCCATTTACCGATTTGTCATGGAGGTTTTTGCATGGCTCACAATTAATGCGGTACATTTTCTCCAAAGCTCACCTATAATGATTTTAACATATGCTTGTTAAGGCCATTCCCCCTGTACTGATGAAGATTCTTCTGACAATTTCAAACCCTTACTGCTTTGAAAGGTGATATATAGAATTTTCTATACAGGTCTTTGCAAGAGACATAGCAATTTATGAAGCCAATAAAACCCTATCCTCTAAAGAGAGAATTTTTGTTAGAGGACACGACACATCTAAAAAGGTGTCTCTCTACCTGTGATGATGTTCACAGCCTTCCACAGCAGACTGGAAGCAGCAAAGGACCAGTTGGTTAGGTCACCTGATATTCAGAATGATAACAGATGAACCCATTGACAGGTTAATAGGTCAGAATAGACCCCTGAGCAGGATCAAGTTTAGAAGCTCAGCTTTTCACCAGGTACTGTCCCCAAAACACCTCCCTGGCATTTCTAGACTCCTAACCCTTCTACAGTAGCAAGCAGCCCTTCAAGCCACCACTTTCTTCTGTTAACTCCTCTCTCACACACACTCCAATTCTGAATCAAATTCGGTTCTGGGCTGTGAAGCAGGCACTGCTAAGGGATCCATCCAAGCATTTTAACTCTTGTCACTGAAATCCTGTTGAAGCTGCTGACCTGGAGAAATAGTCTTCAAAGCTGCAACCAAAAAGTACCAAAACACCACTGTCAGTCCTAGCCCTTGAACAAACACAAGCCACTATCTGCCACTGTGTCCTGAAATGCACGATAATTACTTTGCCATATTTCCACCAATATTGCCACTCTTCCATGCACTACCAGTACTGGTCATGACTTATAACATAGGTTCTACTCTCTCTGTATAAACAAAGCATGTAGAAGCCTGTAACGTGAACTAGGCACTAATGTACTACCTTGATTTTAATACTGTATTCTTAAGTAAAAGCAACAGCACTGAGGCAATTCCAATTAGCTTATTTATTTTCCAAGTGCCAGTGGCAAGAACATAACTGGTTCTCATAGAAGAATTTGGAGTGGAATGAAAGAAAGCACTGAAAGTTTAGGTCTTTTTATTTAATAATTCTAGAAGAAAATGGCTGGGGGGGCGGTACTGTTTTCCTGTTGTTGCTCCTCCACAAGTCATCACCCCATTCTCTTAAGCATTTAAGTTTGAAGAAAGTGCAGTAGATTCCTTTCTGATCTACATACTGCAGATAGGCCATGTGCCCATGCATTTGTAAAAGAGAACAAGGGACTTGCACAGCAAAATACTTTTGGTTTTCCCATTCCAAGTTTCCTTTCACACACTGAAGTTTTGTAGAGGTGATCACTTTTCTTAAGCATTCCAAAAAAACTTCTACACTCCCCTTTCACTTCTTCAGAAGAATTTGCATTTATTGCCAAGACACCTGCAGTCCAGAGCTTTAAATTCCATGTATATTCAGTCTGGTATTAACTGCCATACTACTGTTTTTAAATGCAACATTCATTCATGCAAATGCTGCTGGGAACTGCATGATCTAATCTCCACATGACTAAAAAGTTCAAGTTTTGAGTTAGCAATTTTTCATGCACAGTTATATCAGTTTGCCATTAAGAAAGCTGCTATTCTTTCCAACAGCTCAATCCTAGAATCCTTGACAAGCCCAGGTTGGAAGGAGCCTCAAAAGATCACCTGGTCCAACCTTTTGTGGGAAAGGGAGCCTAGATGAGATTCTCTAGCACCTTGTCCAATTGCATCTTGAAAACTTACATGTTTAGAAAAACTTTAATGTTTAGAATTGAACAGAAACAAAAAAAATACCTCCAAGACAAATTAGGAAAGGCTACTCTGAGGATCACATAAACCTAGTCTAAAGTCCAAAAGCTTTAGCAATCACATCATACCGGTACTCTTAAATTAATAAAACCCTCCACGTGCACAGGCATTATAGCAAGATAAAAATGTTTGCAGTTTTGAAAAAGCATTTAGAGAATTTAACACTAGCTACCCTATCACTAGCACATTTATGCCAATTAAAAAAAAAGCTACTAAGCACAGCTGTTACCAACATAAACCAGCAAATCTTCAAGCACAGGACCTCTGCACTCACATAAGTGGAACAACAGTACCTGCAACAGTATTTTGCAGTTTGCTCCCTGTTAGTAGCTCGTTAACAAAAACATCTCAATCACATATTTTTAACTCCAGCTGCAGCACGCCAAGATTCAACTTCTACGATAGGCTTATCATAAATGACAGGCTACACGGGATATTTTTTTCTTTCTGCAGAAAAACAGCTGCAACTTTGATTTTCCTGTTATGTTTTTCATCTTCCTTACATGCTGCCCATGACACCCTCCCATTTGTTAGTGGGTGCTTTTCAAGTCTCCATCTTTCTTCAGAGGAAGAAAAATGTGAAGAGGTCATTTAATTCTAACCTCACCTAAATGGATATATGCTCAATACAATTTAATGCAAATGAAGGCTGCACAGGAAGAAATCAGTACATCCTACATTCTCTCCTGTTATTAGAAAGGCTTTCAGCACACTTACAACATACTTAGTCCCTATCTATACATAGAAACTATCTTTGTCAAAGTAAGCCAAAGGTGAAGAGCCTTTTATTTGCGGAGGCCAAAAAAAGCTTTATAAAAAATACCTAGCATACCACTTTAACACACTTTATGCTATTCACTGATAACTTAAAAGTCAGATGGCCCAGAAGTCTCAGGCAACCATTGAGTTAAGCCAATAAGCCAGCTCTAAACAGACACACAGTTATGTCAACAAAAGTAATGCAGGCTAGTTAAACTCAATGTTTTTATTAGCATTTTTACTGGGACTAAATTTGGAAGTCATATCACTTTAAAAATACAGGGGGAAATGCTAAGTACTTCTCTTTGACTATCAGAAGGCAAGGGAGTAAGAGTACACACTGAACAGTCTGCTCTGCTACCTGTGAAATGGAGGTGCACAACCTGCTGATAAATGGAAGTGCTCACAGAGCAGAAAACAGCTGACCATTTCCAAAGGCTGATGGGCAGCAAGTTTCCTGGTACAATTTGTGGGTCAACAAACCCTTGAAAAGAGACTAAGAAAACATTTCACCTTCTCCGGAAAAGAACACCACCAAGAAAGGCAAGCCACAATTGAACAAATTATTCTGGGAGAAGAAACGTAACAGGACACTGCTACTCTCACATTTTCAGTTTTAAAAGTACATGCATTTCTCTCAGCTGAAAAGAATCACATCGCAGAGATGAAAAAAGAAAGTATTTTCCTCTTCATTCGTATCAGCAAACTTTTTGGGCTAGCATAGCTGAAACAGATGCAGATACATAAATAAAAAGCAAGGTCTCAGTTTCCCAGACTTTGGGGGTGAATTTAAAGGTAAGCAGTGATTAGATTTACTTTGAGAGAGAGAGATCTGGATCATATTGGTCATCATTATCACATAATAAACAAGGTACAGTATCACGTATAGATGGTTTTTTGTTTGCCAGTAAGATTTGAAGAAAATTGAAAATAAAGATAAAATACACTGCAGTGAAGTCACTGTACTGAATTCATGACATCATAATTGTTGCCATGGCAACTAGCTAGTATCGAGCACAGAATACTGCCTTCACTGCAGAATCAAGGAGCACCTGTGCTGCCACAAAAGAAATGTTCTTATTCAAACACAAATCTAGTCAACAACACAGGAAATAAGATAGTACTGTAAGTAGATTGCCTTTTCAATACCTCTTATTTTGTTCACCTGGTGTGAGACTTTTTAAACACTCCAGCACACATAAAGAGGCACACGTGATAAAGAGAGGCTAATTGAAAAAAATGGTGTTTTTCTTCCACAGTGTTCCTCAATTTTCCCAGTACAGTGTAATTCTTCTCTTTGTACTTTCCCCTCCTATGCATATGACCGCAGTCATTTACAACAAACCTCTGTTCAGACATGGAACAGAGGGCAAAAACTCCAAAGAAAAACATTTCCAGTTCTTATTTCAATAAGCCAGATAGTCAAACTGGAACTGTCACACAGCAGCAGAACTAACTGATCAAGAACACATGCCACATTTAGAGCCCACAACTCTTTTTGTTTAAGGACTGCCCCAGCAGGGACTTTAAACCGTAGTCATGTGTTTTTTATGCACTCGCTAAATGCAACGCTTCAAATCTGCAGGGCTCTGAGAACAGCCCAAGATTAGCTTTCTTGTAATAAAACATCATCCCTTTTCCGCTAAACAGTCCTATTTTACATAAGGAGTATCTGCTACTCCCAGCTACTCACCATTCACAAATATAAAAGCTTCAGAAATCAAATATTTTCAAAAAAAAAAAAGCTAAGCAGTTGACAATTTATTGGATCACAATTAGGTTTGAGACTAACAGTTAAGTACTAAACGTACAAATGCCACATTTCATGTTGCAATCTCAAATATTTGTTGAAATAAATCACTCAGTATCACACAGGCACATGAAGGAAAATGCACCTGAAAATTAACTTCTTCGTATTAACTTGCTGAACAGTTAGAGGGTTGTAGGTCAGTAATACCAGTGTTTCACAGTTCAACCTTAGAGTTGATTAGCACCAAAGAAATTGTTTCAAAACAAATCTTAACACATAGTAAATATTTTAAAACATTGTAAAGTATAAAGTATATTTATTTGTTACCTCAGTGGTTCTTAAGAGCAATCCACAAATTATTGCTGGACCAAAGAACACTTCCACACAACCATATGCAATTAGTCAACATGTCTAAACAGTTACAGGATGCATCGATGGGTTTTTTAAGCTTCTAAGAAATCACAATTGTCCTAGTTACCAATTAAACAACAGCACCACATTTCTATGTTGGCTTCATGCCTTTGCTGGACACTTTCTCTATTGCTATCAAGTACACCAGTCACACCAAAACCAAAGGACAGAAGCACTGAAATAACCTGCCTCTCCAGTCCCCACTTTCTTTATAAAGACTGTCTCAACAAATGAGTATTAGAGAATACAAACAAACAATAAAATGAGGAGTTTCAGGTACAGAGGTTAGTAGACAGCTGTACCCTGTATGTTTCTGTCTTCAGTGTTCTCCCACTATTATTTCACACAACCAGGAATGATGGCAACTACTTTTAACGATGACACCATGAAAATCCCTAGTTTAACTAACCTTCCGCAATAAGTTCCGCAAAAATTAACATCTTCCACATGTTTTTTAAAACCTTTGGAACAGATGCTGCCTTTGGTGATAACAACTTGTGTATACAAGCATATATCCTAATATACCAGTTAATACAACTGCCACAAACTCAGAAAACTGAAAGAAGCAGGCTGATAAAACTTCAAGCAACTTATGTCAGAAATGCAGAGTTATCAACTTCTCTGCAATTCACAGGAACACAGAACGGTTTGGGTTGGAAGGGATCTTCAAAGGTCATCTAGTCCAAGCGTCTGTATCATAACAATTCACAGACCTACTTGAGATGTAAATATACAACAAATGACAAGGACATTCCCTTCCTCATTAGTAAACACAGCATTTCTCGCTCTAACCCACACAATATGAAATCACTACTTAATAAGTAATGAAAGAAGTACCACTGTGCCTGCAGTTAATTTTGCTTTTTGAAAGACTGACAGATTAACTAATCCCTTAAGCAACTAATGCATCTTCTACAAGTGCACACAGAAAATTATGGATTGTGTCAAGACTTTAGAAAGCTTTTTATATACCTTTAAAATGAGTTTGTTCAATTAGGTTTTCCCCAACAGTTCTTCTGTTAAGTCTAACTTTTGCTTACATTAACACTAGATTGGGGAATGAGAAGATGTAAGTGCTGACCCACCTTTGTACATGGTATTTTTTCTTGTATTATTCATTTATCAATATTATAACAGAAGCAACAACTGACAATTTTCTGCTAGCATCATCAGAGGTGCCCATAACACATGCAAACCTGACTAGAGACACTACAACACAAAGAAACACTACCTGTCCCTCCTCTCTCGCCCAGCAAATCAAGTTGCAAAAGGCTGCTAGGGGATTTAAGATGCCAAACGATTATTCTAGCTCTTTATGCCTTTATTCAAACTTCCACATAGCAAAGCCTTTCCACTGATGCAGAGTTCATCATCCACAACTACAGAAAACTTAAGTGTATAAGCACTTAAATACAAAGCTATATCCTTTAAATTTAGCTGTTAGTTTATAAATAGTTATGTTTACTATAGCTATCATTAAAATGTGTTACAAGACGTGCCTGGATCCATTTTGAATTTTAAGTAGATTGAGAACGATATTATTGAAGTAGTTTTTCTCAACACAGGCATGGCTGAAGCGCATTCTTAGGAAGTTTTAGGGCTCTGGGCTTCAGTCAGTCCTTAGTATATTTGGAACAAGTTCCTTCTGCACCACTGAACTGAACCATATAAGGTACAACCATGTTGCAACTAGGTTCCAAACCAAATTAAATCATATCACGATAAAACACAGCATTTTTATCTCTCGGAACTGCGAGGAGATATTCTTTACAAAGCCATTGTCTCCCACTGTATTGAGAAAAGGAATAGTCTTGAAATAACATTAGCTCAAAATTTAAACAGATTTCTGCAGTTTCTGTCTGTAGGATAATTCTCAAACACGCTCAAGACCCTCAGTGAGTCTAAAGGAATTGAGAATCCGCTCAGTTGTGGATCTTTTCCATGAAGTGGTAACAGAAGCTGAATTTTTAACACCCACACTCTTATCTTCCCCCTTACCTTCACAAAGTAAGGGAGCAAAAGGAGCTTCCAGTTCTTCAGTTCCCTGGTAGGGAACTAGAAATTAGTAGGAAAGCCCTTGGAGCAACCTCCCCAGTTGTTTCCCAGAGCTGGAAATGTGCAGAACAGACAAGGAACTTCATCCTTCCTGAACTCTTTTACAGTGCTCCTGAGCACTTTAGGAAAGGAAAAGAACCATGTACAAAACTTAAGATGGACTGAGAAATAAGTGGGAGGGTGTTTTCCTTTTGTTTGAAAGACAATACTAAAATCACCATAATCTACCTGACCCTCCTCCATGAGCAGACACCTAGGGAAGACTGTAAAAACAGGGCAAGCATAGGGATAGTTCCTCTGATTACGTTCCCAAATGCCAAGAATTTGCAGCTCAGCACTTGCCTCAGCCAGAGGTGAAGAACAACGTGCAACAGACTGCTTAGACCTTCTTTGTACAGCCTTACACACACTGAAAAAGGAAAAAGGGTAAGCAGCAAAGGTTAGTTTAAAACATGAGAAACGTCTGCAACTTCAGAAGATCTATTTTTTTTCAAAATTGAGTAAAATCAACTTCGGAAATCAATCAGTTCTCCAGTTTACACTTTTCCACCTGATGTATCCTCATTTGAGAGCTTTCACTAAAAGTCTTCCCTACAACTGCTTCTACTTCAACAGGTTTTTCTAGGGCAGTGGTTGCCAAATTCGACCAGCAGCAGCACAGCCTGGCAGCTGATGGCTTCTTCCCTACTTTAGCACACCCATCCTAACCAAAGAGAAGCTATGCTGGCAGTAGAATAATAGTTGGATAAAGGTTAGCAATGATGTGATTCAAACAACTTGCTGTGTGAGAAAGTGTGAATGATTTGAAGTGGGAAGCTACCAGACCTCGGACTAATAAATAATGCCAAAGTGTAAGCTCTCAACTGTTCTGAAAGATACTCCCATGTTCCCAAGTTTCACTAGCTTTGTTGCCACAAGCTGTCTAAAGTAACTATATTCTGACTGAAATGGAACAGCAAGATAATCTTCCGATAAAGACTGTTTAAGAGAAATTACTTGTAAATTGCATGCTTCACTTGACATACTGGAAATACTCATAACAATTTACATTGTGTAGTTCAGATCAACATAAATTCAATAAAAACAGAAAAGTACCACTGAAAAGTTCAATAAAACTGAAAAGGACCACATCTTTCTAACACTGAGAACAGACACCCTCATTCAGAAACAAACGTTACAAATGGAAAGTTACTGCTCCTTTTACCCACCTACATCCAGTTTCTCCACACAATCCCAACCCATTTTGGCCAGAAGCTAGGACACAGTTTTACACTGGCTCTGTCAAAACAGACAATAGTCCAGAAAGTGATGGCCCAATACTCTTCCTGCTCATGTCCCCACTTCTTTTTGGCAGTAGCCCACCCTTAAATTGGATTAAATGTAACATGAACTATACCCTCAGGTATGATGACAAAGCAACTCAGATGATCCCTCACTCACAGATTTCAATCAGAATTACCTGGGCTACTTTAGGCAGCTTAGATCAGTCTTTACTAACAGAGCTAATTTTAACTGAAATGGATTACACAGTACCCGAACGGGCAGACCCACCAACAGAGGCAGGAGAACGAGAAACTTTAACAGTTAGAAGCAATAATGTCTTCTCCTATGACAGTCAGAGCTAGAAGAAACTGTCCCCAGCCCAAGCTTTCCGGTACTTTTTCCAAAGGATGTGTGCGCACATGTGTGCGTACGTGCATTGGAGGATGGGGTGGGAAACACTCCTGGAGGAGCTGGTAGGGAGGGGAGATAGCATTTCCTGGCATATCTGTATCTCTGCAGCCTTAGAAATAAGCAAATTCCACTATCTATTTAAACTTACATTTGAAAATTCATATAAAAGTGATAACATACTAAAGACCAGCAGGTAAGAAACAAAATTATGAACAATTAGAAAGGAATCTTTGCAACAGGATTCCTGGAGGAAACTTGAACTTCATTTCTCATTCAACAGACTGTATTAACTAATAACGTAGAAATGGAGTGATTCATCAAACATCTGAGTCACTTCTACCTGCATTCACTGTATACTCCTCCCCCTCAGCTATATCCAAGCAGCATAAAGCTACAACTTCACACTGGTATGGTCAGGCACAAATTACTAAGTCACATGGTATTTTTCAAATAAAACTGAATCATCGAAAGGACAAAGAGAACAAACAGCAAAGGAGCTCACTGCAAAAAGGATGGCTACTTCCTACCAGCCCTTAAAAGAAAAGCTGGGGGGCGGGGGGGGGGGGGGGAA
>JAVJGI010000014.1:114614905-114629804 GCA_035590275.1 Ibycter americanus | reverse complement strand
GGCTGCGGCCGGGGGTGGCGAATGGCGCAGGGCGGCGTGGGGGGCACACACAGGGCGGCCTGCCCTCCCCATGTGCTGGGGCGGCGGGTGATGGCGCAGCGAAGGCCGCCGCGGGTTAACGGCGGCGAGGCGGGCAGAGGCGGCAAGGGGGAGTCGCTCCCGGCGACGGGCGCTATCGCCAGCCCTGCCCCGTTCGGCCTGCGGTAACTGTTCAGCCGCCACACCGGCGGGGAGTAGCGCCAGTAGTTAATCCTGGTAGTAAAAGGCAGCTAGCTAAGTGACAACGCCTTCGAATAACCGTTGGGCAGAAGGGGCGCTTCGACAAGAGCTGTGCCTGCCAGCGCCTGTCCGAAAATACCTGTGGTGGCTGCCTCTGCACAACAGGTACTGCCCAAGCTCAGAGCAGAATGAATCCCCTGTGAATAAAAAGGGATTGCGGACAGGGAGAGCGGAACACCCTGCAGTTGTCCGTGGAGGAGGGAGTGTGAGCGCTGCTCTGGTTTTCCTTCGGAAAAGAGCAGTTCCAAGGAAGTGATTCCCTGCTAAACCCGCAGTAACATGCCCCTTGCTCAGGGAAGTGCAATGCGCCTGGGGTGTCTTTCTCAAATACTTTATCCTCTTCCACCTTCCACATCAAATTTGACTGACCTGGAAGGGAGAGGGAGCCGGGCTTCATGCCTGCCTCATTAAAAGGGGGTAGAGAAAATAATAAGAGGGACCAATGAATAAAATTAGCTTTAGACTCAAAACTTCCACATCAGGACAAGCAATCGGCGAAACAAGCAGAGTGGCAAAACTTCACTGATTCTTGACAGATTTGGCAGAGTAAAAATAGAACTTGCCTGCTCACATTCTTAACCTTAATGTTACATGTTACCCTTGAGCTTTGTGATGTACATCCATAAAAAGAAACACAAGGCAGGTATAGAATGGCATTCATTAAAGACTTGGTCTTAGCGTTTTCCAAGAGTCATTAACTTCAATGGGTCAGAGTCCAAATTGGATTTTCTTCTGGGGCTGAAAACCTTGTGGAATAAGAGAAACTGGCGAGGACCTGTTCTTGCACGCTGTTGCTGAAGAAATTACGAGTCGTATCAGAGGCAGTGACTAGATTTTTTTTGATGGTAGGGAAGAGCCAAAAGGAAAGGCTGAAGGAGGGAGACAGCAGGGTTTCTCTCCAAGGGCTGAATCAGAAAGGTAATTTTGACATTTTTATTTTAAAATAAGTTCCTCTGGTAATGAGATTATTTTTTTTTCCATACTATAAAATAACCTTTTGATAATGCAGAAAACGTTAGTAAAAATGGACTGCAGTATGAAAGAGCAAAAACCTTCCCCTAACGCTAATCCTGCTCTTGCACATTCATTTGATGATACTCCATACTAGTCATTAAGGACTTTGTCTCGTGAAGATCTGTGTTTCACTCACAGAAGTGAACATGTAAACAAAGGCATATTGTCGTGCTCCTCTTCTGTTCAGCCATGATCCTTGCAGGCCAGTTAATCCAGTTTTATGGCCAGGTTATACCAGCACTGCAGCACACAGTGGCTGCACCATGACAGATAAAGGTGTAGAGAAAGGGCTGCCTAGATTAAGACTCTGCACAGCTCTAATCCTGCCTACGCTGAGTATTCTCTCCCCTATCTTCCCATCTCACCCGTAGACTCTTCTCAGTCTTGCATGCTACTTCCTAGTAACCTCCTCCCTGATAGGAGCAGCTTCTCGCCAGGGAGAATTTGCTCCCATTACCACACCTGATTTAGCCGTTGCTCTTGCTCAGCTTCCTCGCAGTTAGCTGGAACCCACAGCTGCTGAAGAAAAGCTGCCTGAAAAACAGTTACTAGGGTGGTGTTTATTTTTTCCTGGTAGTCACTAACCTGCTCTGTGTTATCTAATTGACCAACTATAAAGAGAACTTTGTTCTGTTTGGCCACATAGCTGCTCTCCCTTGCTCTTATAAAGACTGCACTGGACCTATGTCTGCATCCTCTTCTCTAGTTTAGTTTGAATGCATCTCTATCTGATGCCTTCCCCAAGGTGTCATACATCCCTGTGGCTATATATCCAGGAAAGCTGGCCAAATCATTAGTGATGAATAATTTATCAGATAAATTTTACCTCTCAGTTGTGAGTTGTCTGCAAACAGCTTGTGATTTCTGCAAACTTATTATTTGATGTTGCTTGCCACATAGTGCCTGACTGGTGTCTTACTCATGAGCAACTTGCTGGAAATACTTGAAATTTGAGATAATTGGACACAAAGATGATACGAAGCTTAGTCCTGTGAAAAGCTGAGCACTCTAGATTCATTTCACAAGAAGACATAAGTGGGAAACAGTTGTGCGGCTGCTGTCAGAGAGACTGGACTCACACTGGTGGTTAAGAATGCACTAACATCCTCTGCTGAAACAGAGCCCAAAGCAGCGAGCGCCTTGCAGGACTCCCATGTTTCTGTTCTCTGACTGGCCTTGTCAGCCTCTTAGAATCACCTCTCGCAGGGATTTTGCTTTAAAAATATTTTTGGCAGTGGAAATACAGTATTCAAAACCAGCATACCTGTAAAGGGAAGAAATAGTATTTCAGGATCTTTTAAAGCTCTGCAGTATATCTGTGTCCGTTGTTTTGATTGTGATCCACATACCTCCTAATTCCTAGCCCTCCTTGGCCTGCTGTACTTGTGCCTGTAACTGCACTTTTTCTATGATCACTATATTAGCTTCTGAATTTTCTGTCTCCTGACAGAATTAATTCAGTAGTGTTTCAGATACTTTTTTGTTAAGGTGGGGAAGCAGGGGACAAAAGAAACACAAGGTGGGAAGGCAAGGGGCAAAAGAAACTTAAATCGCAGTATTTAAGTAAAAAGCACGTTGGGAAGGAAATTATTATGCTCTTCCCCACACAGCTGTAGTGTATAGAGAAATTAAGAGCAAATTTATCTGCTCTGCTCCAATTCCACTGTGCCACTCAGATGTGAATCCCAGATGCTGCTTTTCTCACACAATGTCCCTTCTCTCTATCCTGTTTTCTTCACATCAGATTTCTCTCCTTGAGGAGGCCCTGTTTCTAGAGTCACGTTTGCTTCAGCTTTCCCTTTGGTCCTCTGGATAACTGCAACAGAGGCTTCTGCCTCAAAACAGTTATTCTTTGTGCCTTATGCTTTCATGCGTACCTCCCTAAAACCTCTCCATTCCTTTCACTTTCAGACTGCTCAGATTGTCTCACCTTTAATTAAACTCTGTCTCTCTCTCTGTTTACCATTCTTCATGTGTAATACACACCTTTACAGAGAGACCATCAGTCTCTCTGTTACAGTCTCTGTAATACTTGCAGAGGTTACAGTCTCATTTTTTGAACGTGCTGTTGGTATGAACAGCAAAAGACAGTCCTGCCTGAAAAAGCCTGCAGTTTAGAGAGATGGCAGGCAAAGAATGAGGGGAAAAATAGGATGGATTAGTAGCTCCTCGATGGAGGAGGAGAAGTGAAGAAAAGCAGTATAAAGACCATGAATAATTCCTCCAGTGTCACAGCAGACATTAGTGGGACTCAGACTTGGGCCTAGGTGCTCGGAGGCTGTGCAGTTCAGTACTTTAACCACAAAGCTGTTTTTCTTTTCTCTCCTGTGTTTCTCTTCTCCTGTGTTTCTCCCCACCCTCCTCCCATTCCCAAGCATGGAGGAGACAGTCCACCCTCACGTCCGAGGCTTGGGACCCACCAGTACCGTCTCTTTCTAGTCTTACGCTCTGCCCCCTCTTCAGAGCTCCTTTCTATGTACCTTGTGAGTGCTCAGCATGAACAGCAGAAGAGGAATGGAGACTGTCTGTTACATATATAGGCTGTTATTTTCTCCTGCGCACCCCTCTGGCTGCCTTTGACCAGATCGCTTTCTAGCTCTGTTTCTGTCCCTCTTCTGTTGTCTCCGGATTGGAGAAAGGATGACCCCAAATCTCACTTCTGAGAGCTGTCACCAATCCTCTGTATCTCCCAGCTAATGAAATTGTAGCAGGGAAGTTGTACCATCTCATAATACTCTACCCCTCTAGGTGCAGCTAACTGTCTTTTTGGAGACAAGAAAGGGAGCACAAATGAAAAGAAACATGGTTTTCATTTTCATATTTTTAAAAACCCTGTAATTCAGAACCTTCACGCATCCTCAGGAAAGGGAGAAGTCATCACTAAGAGGACACTTATCTTTTCAGGTGGGTTTTTCAATCTATTTCTCACTCTCTGCTGCTTTGGCTGCACTTACTTTTTCTAGCTCAATTTTTTGTATGCATTTCAATGGTTGTCATCAATGCAGCATCTGAGCACCTTCCAATTTTAATCAATTATATCTCACAAATCACCAGCTAAGAAGATTCAGGCAATTATCACTGTGCTTTTTTAGCAATGGTAAACTAAAGCAGAGAACTTAAGTAACTTGTCTTCACTTGCATGTGTGGCTGGGCAGCCCAGGAAGGGGAGCCTCCGATTCTCTATTGTGCCTTAATTGAAGGACCCTGTTCAGCTTGTCGTCGTTCCTCTCCCAGAGATGCACAAGGCTGGCTCCATCTTTACCTGTCTCTCTGCTCCGAGAAGGGCAACAATAGGGTCCTACAACCTGATTCAGATCTCTTGGGGAGTGGGATTTGCAATTGCCTGATGCAAGCTGCCACTCAAAACTGCCACAGATCTGTTTTCACTGGTTTTCTCTGCCTCCCCTCACCACAAAGGGAACCCTTAAAAATAAGTAATATTTTTTGTTATGAGGATTATTAGCTAAGGCTTGGGAAAAGGTCAGATACTACAGCGAGAGTGCCTGCAGTCTGACAGACCCCATATAGAAGGACAAACTGTGTTTTGTACCTATATGAAAAAGACTGCTGAACTCCTTTTTTTGACCAATCGTACAGCATGCTTTCTGCTGTAGACCTTGGGAATGCTTTGGTGCTGCTTACATGAGGAACCAAATTGTTTTTGACCTCAGTGAAGAGGGGGCCAAGAGGGACACATCTGATGCCTTTTAGCAACCGCAAGGTTTTCTGTAGAATAGACATAGCCTATGAAACAAACACACAGCTGGAGTTAGGGTGCTTTTGAAAACATTGTCTTTATTCTCTACCTCCCTTTCTTCCAGGACAGGCTCTTTGCTTATTCCCTCTTCAGAAAGGGACTTTTCTGTCACACAGCCTAGCCTGGCTGGAGATTAGGGATTCTCTCTGCCCCTTCATCCTTGAATATTTCCTTTTAATTTCACAGTTTAAATTCCAATTGTGTAATTACATTCTGCCTACCCCAAATTCCTCTGTAATTTCAATTGGACACGGTGTCCTTCACTCTCTAGGCAGAACTCTTGCAGTGCTGTGGGGCACTGTTAAAAGGCTGCCACGCTCCACTCTAGTCCCATTTCATGTAAATGGGGAAAGAGAATGGACCTAGATCCCTTTGAACTAAAACTGCTGCTACATATAGGCGAGACAGGGCTTGCTACAGAGTGACAAGGCAGCCTTACCCCATGGCAATACACTGGGCATTTTCTACAGTGCCTCAGTCTGAACAGATTTTTGGAGTAAAAGTCTAAATCTGTCCGGAGGCATTTCTCCCCCACAACACCATACCCTTTGATCGCAAATAAAGCTGTACAGGGACCCCCAAACCACTACTTTGCTGAATTTATGTGGCCTGAGAGTACCTGCTCACACCATTTAACATGGCAGAAATGCCATAGTGATTTAATTTAGTTTCAGGGAGTTGTGTAGCAATGAGAGGGTACACAGCACAGATGCCTAGTTCAGTAAAACGCTTTACAAAAATTGGCAAGTCCCATGCATTTTATGACCTAACCCTAATAGTTCTTATAGGCTGTGCTGTGCCAGCATTTTCCCTCAATCCCTGCCCTGGTGGTGATCACCAGAGTCCCACGTCCCAATTTGTTTTATCACAACATTCCTTTTTTAAGTGTTGGTATCCACTTTACATCAATGTGAAAATATTTCTGCTTCTCCTGCCTCCTCTTGCTTTCCACTCCCTTCCTGTGGCACAGCCACTTACTTGGTCAGTGTGCCTGTGTGCGGCCCTTCAGGTATCAGAGACATTTACCTTTTGTATTTCCATCTTCTCCTGTGGTCTTCTGTGGAAACCCAGGGTGGAGAAGAGGAGGGAGCATGTGTTGATGGGGGAATACTCCTCCTTTGTCTTGTCTTTTACAACAAACTTCTGCTTTTCGTGCAAGTTCTGTGATAGGCTCATGGAAGGGAGTTGCTCACCTGCTTTAAAGTGATGTTCTACTCAGCTCAGGAAAAAGGAATTGGTTTACTATAGAAACTGGAATTATTTGATGTTTGATCATCTTCAGCCACAAGCCATATTCTTTTCACCATGTGTACACCATTATCAGAGGAACATGGGGCTGATACCGTAGTTAGCGACCAAGTCCTTTACCTAAGTTCATTTCTCTTCACTGCAAAGGTACCCTGGGTAGTCCTCTGACCACACAATGATAAATCTTTACCTGAAATAAACATCTAGCTCCTTGCTGGCAGTGCTGTATCTACATGGAGCCTCAGTCACTTTGAATTTTGATGGGACTTCTGCAGATTTGGTCCTGCTCCCAAGGGACTGCGGTAGCAGACCTGAGGCAGCTGTTTACGTCTCTGGCAAACAGCAGATAGATCAGGTGAGATCAAGTAGACCATATTTCCATGTTTCCTTGGTTAGCTTATACTGTTAAAAGTGAGTTGTTGTTAGGAAGAAACAGAGCATGTAATAACTAGCATTGGGTTTTGTTTGGCTTTGAGTCATAAATCTCAAAAGGAAAGAGCCATCATGTTCATCCCCAAGTTTGTCATACAGTCAGCAAGGGGCAAGGCAGTAGTATGGGCAAGAAAATGAAACATGTGAAGGTACAAGTGCCAGCGGGGGGAAGTCACTGTTGCTTATTGTCAGTTTTGGTGTGACACAGAAAGTTCAGCTAATCCTCTTAGTTACAGAGACACATGGGTGGGGGGAGATTGTTATCTCAAGCAATTTGCTGGCTCTACTCCTTTTTTCCTTCCAGTTTCTTTTCGCCTAATTGAGCAGCATTTCTTCCTGGGACTGGTTTGCAATAATCCTGGGGCCTCATCTGGGAAAACACTGAAAAATACAGCAAGGAGAAGCAGCCTGAGTGAGGCAGCTATCACCATGAGTTTCTCTGTTTGGAAAGGTATCAGGTTTGGCTCAAGTGCTGAGGATTAAAAATAAGATGAAGATTCAAAGTGATAGAGAACAGTCTGTTGATCAGAGCGAGTGATCACTTAGAAAGGTGTATCTCAGACATGAGCTAGAAGGATGGGTAATTAACAGCCATTCAGAAAACAGGGGCTTGCCGGTCTCAGGTAGAGCAGGGGGTGAGAATTCCACTGGAGTGCATCAGAAATGTGTTGATTCCGCTTTCATTGCCGAAGGGATGTATCTGTGGTAAATCTAATCAAGAGTCAAAAGGTGAACAAGAACAATAATAACTGGGGAGGTTTGTTTTTATTTATCCAGGAGATAAGGATTCAACTACAGCAATAGAATGAGAAAAAGGTGCCTCTTTCTGAGCAGACAATTATTCCACCCACGCTCACTCATCATGGAGGTTTTAATATTCTGTTACTAAGGCTATTTAACAGTTTCTCAGCCTCAAGGCTGGTAATGTTTGTGCAGTTACTCTGCCAGTTGCCACAGGTGTCTTTTTACAAAAGACTGAATAACTGACATAGGAGAGTCCTGAAGACAGCAGTAGCCAGGAGCTACTCTTCAGTAGACTCCCAGCATTGTTCCTGCTGCTGGAGCAGGGTTGGTGTTACCAGTAGGAGGACACATTTGAAAACCCTATTTCCAAATGCAGACAGAGCCTTAGTCCCTGAAGTCAAGACGCTGTTTCTAGCACCGTGATCTTACATCCTGGGGAAGTAAGGTGTCTGGTTCCCAAGCCCCAGAGGTTCATCCTGGTGAAGTTTAAGATATTACCACTGTCTTCAGCTGCCTGCATTGCTAAGGTGCTGGAGATAGTTACCCAAAGAAGTGGTGGCCAATTGAATGGTGTGTCCACTGCTGTTTCAGCTTGTGGCCTGACACACTAATATAAATCTGATTGCAACTGATAACAACTTACTCTGATATCCTGGATTGAGAAGTGCAGAAATGAGCGATTTAATTCAAGATCATATCAATGTATTTTGCTGTGGTGGCTAAAGAATTTATTACCGCTAGCTGTGGAGATGGGTTACCTTTTCAGTTAGGGCAGCTAAATCCAACAGAGGCTGTGAGTCAGAGCCATCAGATGAGAGAGAAAGGGCCAGAGCAGACATCAGTCACAAAGCAGTTGTAAAATAAGAGTATATTGATTTTAAGAGAAAAGATGTTCTGATGATGTCCTACTAGCACAGGACAAAGAAGTGACAAGTTTGAGATGTATGTCATACCTAGACATCCTTTTTAATCTGGTTTAAATTCTTCAGTCTCTCTCTAGCATTGGCTAATCTGGGGCCTTGGAACACCTCCGAGCTCACAGGTCCAGAGGGGTGCCCTGGGTTTGGCCGTGCCTGGATCTGGCCTGTGACACACATATGGCACCTTTTTCTGGTTTCCAAACAAAGAAAACCCCACGGGTGGATCAAACGAGACTCATGGTATGTTCCACCAGGTTTTTGACTCGGGTACGTGGAGAATGAGGGCCCAAGCATGTGCTGTGTCTTGTACCTTCAGGTCACTTTGTTGTGTCTCTACTGCACACCTGCATCATAGATAATAACTGCATTTCCTTATTTCATGTCCATATTGTGAGAATAAATGCATTAAGAAGTGTAATTAGCAGATGCTACAGAGGTAAGGGCATCTTCAGTGGATTTCTTTTAGTTCTTTTGTTTCTTAAAATATATATGTAAAATTTGGTCAAAGCCAGAATTTGCTTTTCTAAACTGTACTAATTATGGATAGATTGTGTGGGGGAGCAGGGGCAGGAAGAAGGGAACTTGTACCTTTGCTATGTGTGACCGGCACAAAGCAGCCCTTGGACCACGAGGTACACAGGGAATGCTCTGTGATGACTTCTCTGAGAGTCTGCAGTGCTTGAAACAGCACAAGGAGGAGTAAAGAAAGGGCAGGAATTGCTGGATTCATGGATCTGTCTCTTCCTTATGCAGGTCTGCACAGCTAGTTAGTTGCATGCAGGACAATACCATGCTCTTTAACCCTCTCAGTGAGCATTTCAGTTTGTAACACTGAAAATATATGGAAAAGTCATGTATTTTTTAGCCACAGATATGCTTCTTGAATCCTACTCTGTAGTATTAGACTGCAGCTCTGACAGTGAGATAGCATTCACAGTTGCAGAGACTGTAAAGAAATAAATTTATAAAATGCATACATAATGTCTTTTAAAATATGATTACTTTTAATACGTATTCTTGTAGTTATATTTCAGATAGATGTGTGTCAGATTTCTGTTAATCAGAAAATGAATGTCTAAAACCACTGGAAGAAAAAGACAGAATTGCAGCTGAATATCATGAATGAAAAAACATTCACCACTGTGAATAGGACCATCATATTTCCCAACAGCAGCTCCCCATCTTCCCCTAATTCCCCCCTCCCTTTCCCCTCCCTCCTCAAACACATACGCATACACTATGGGAGGAATGACAGCTGTTCTTCATGGAATGACAGCCCAGGGATATTGCATCCTCCCTTAAAAAAAAACAGGCAAGGTACAGAATAAGGTCAGTGAAGGGAGACAAAGGGGTCTCCCAGAGATGGCAAAGGGTAATTTATTGACAGATGAGATAGACGTTACTACAGAAAAATATTAAATGGATTCTTTTCCCCTGTCTTTGGAAGGGAAAAAAAGTGGGAAGGGTTAGGAAGGACAGATGCCAGAAATAGAGACAAATTTCCCAGGAGAGGAAGAAGAAATCCTGAAGGAAATTAGGATCACGACACAGAAAGAAAAAATAAAAATCAGAGCATCTGAAAAGCTACGAATTTCTGTCCTAGAATCCTGTATGGAAACAACAAAAAAGGGCATCGGAGAAGGAACCCCACTACTATTGGCGGCCTCGCTTCAAAGGCACTCTGTGAGAGAAGGAAGTGCCAGTAAAACAGAGCGCCTGATTAAAAGCCAGTGTTTGAAAAGGGCTGTCGGGAAATTACAGAGCTGTGCATGCACTCGACGTCAGCAGTGAGGAAGACTCTGGGAGCACTAATCAAAAGGAGGCTGAGGGAGCATATGGAGCATGGAGATTTTATTAAGGACAGGAGTGAGCCAGGGTTCATATAATGGGAGCAGCCGAGCTCAGGAGATGGGAGGAAAGAAAAGGCCAGGTCTTCTGGTGCAATAAACTGGCATAGTGCTGTCAACTTTGACAGGATGTCAGTTCCCACTGCAAGGAAAGAACCTGAATGAGAGATTTAAATAGTGGGTGTTATGAATACAGTTTCTCTGGCCTAGATTCATAACTTTCCCAAAAACAGTTTTGCAGAAGAGGGTAGGAAAAGTCAATGTACCAGTGCACTTTGGTTGGGGTTCTGTAACTCCACGTTGTCCCCAGCCAAGACATGAAGATACCAAGGGCGTGTTCCTAGAGCTTGTGATGTTAGAAGGGTTTATGATTTTTACCTGTCAGGGCCAGACTGATGACAGAGGAGTCACCAAGGAAAATTTCCACAAAGATTAAAGCAACGGAACAGAAGAAATTTGAAGAAGAACAGATTTAATTTACATTCACAAGGAGGAATAGATTTAAGCCAAACAGTATTTTATTCTGCTCCTTCATGCAAGGAACATGGTTTTTAGAGTGTGTAACTCAGTCCACATGGTAGAATAAGGAAACAGGAAGACTCTTCATGTGTCCACTGTAATGTGCCACATGCAATATCTTTCTAATGTTGTCACTGCCTGCATAAATCTTGGCAAGACATTTGCCTCAGAGCAGGTTCTTCTGCCAGTTGGCTAATCTCACCTAAAATCATGAGAGCCCTCCCATTCCAGCAAGCACCCTGATCTTACAAGATGATCTCTCATCATGCATGCACAAGTCTGGCAGAAGCACAGAGCATTTCATTGCCCTGTGTGGTCAGCTGACTACTTTCCAAACTAAAAGTCAGGTTAAAAAGTGACAGAATTAATTCTAAACACAAGTTTAAATTATCTAGATGGGGAGCATTCATCCCATCTCCATGACTGCCATGCTCATGGCTGAAAGGAATAATAGCCAGTCTACATTAGATTTGAAGCTTTGATACTCCAGAGGCATTTGCAATCTTTTGAGCCTTGGGAGAATGAGTAGGACAAAGCAAAAATAAAAGCTGGTGCTTTGCTGAGTTTTGCCGTTAAATGCTGAGGAAGCATCAAATGCTAAAGGAAGCTTGTACTTCCAGGGGGTGATTTAGCCTAGCTTTGTGCTAGAAGGCTGCTGCATGCTCGAGTGCAAACTGCCACACAGAGCCAGAACCGATCTGATTGTTTATGACTCATTTTTCAAACAGAAAAACATAGGTAAAGCTGCCAGTTTTGCCAGGAATGTATGTCCCATCCATGTGATGGCCTGCATTTATATTTGAAACCACCTGCACCATCACAGTGTGACCCAGATCCGAAAGATTATCTAGGCACTGTAAAATTCAGTGCAGCATATCTACCTTCTAGGGACTTGTCTGCCTACCGATCCTGCAGTTCTCTGTTAGGAACCTGGCTTCCTTATGTAACTGGCCTAACACCACCACAATGAATGGGGAATCTTCAGAAAATAAATAAGAAATGCCAAAGATTGGGTCTGCTCCAGTCTTAAGGTGGAGTTTTACACTGGTATATTTGAGGATTCCCACTGAGGTAGAGTCCTGCTGACCCCTTTTTCTTGGAGATGGCAGTTTGAGTGGCCACAGGGTAGTCATTATCACCATGTGCCCACCTCTAAACAAAGTTAAATTTTCTGTCAAATCAACAAGTTGATCTGACAAGCCCCATACTCACACCACTGCTAGATCTGATGTAAGAAATGTGATGTTGGTGTGCTTCCTGGAGGCTGGAGAAGGCAAGCCAAGGGAGATGGGACCACCACTGCTGGCAGCAGTCTGCAATTATACTGGATTATAAAGGGTAAACATGAAACTGCAACGACGCACTTCTTGCCAGCCTGTGCTCACAGCCCTGAAGTTACCTTCGGTTCTTACACCAACCTTATCCACAGACAAGACATAGGCTATAAGCAGGAGGTGACAAAAAGCAGAGAGTGGCCTTTGTCAACTCAGTAGCACAGTGTTCAGGCCGTCTCAGAAGACAGTGCTTTAACTCACTGAGAGAACCTGAATCTGTGTCCAGGGAAGCATCAGGCTCTTTCTCTGTGCTGTTGGTTATTCTGGAGTGAAAGAGTCCCACATCACCTGTATCCTTGTGAATTGATTAAGTATTCTTTGGGCCAGAAAGACAGAGTACAACTTTGCAGGTTAGCAGTCATGAGCCATGACTTGAGAGGGAAAAGCCTGATGAACACTTAACTCTTTCACATCACATATTCTCTGGGAAAAGGCCTGAAACATGTGTCTGCCCCTCTCAGGCGAACGCCTTAATCACCACTTTAGAGAGTGATGCTTGTGCTCTCTGGAGGCCAGTGTGTATTTAATTGTGCCACATAGAGCTGAGTGAGTGCTCAAGGAGAATGACTTTGTTAGCAAGCAGAATTTAGCCTGATCTTTGGAAATTTTCTGCAGACTTCCTCTGCTGCAGTATTTGTGTACAACGCTGGGCCCAGTTTCTGGGTCTGAAATACACTGACAGATGCAATCGCTTTCTCCCAGCCTGGGTCTGTTTCATTCATTTAGTTTGTAAGTCTTTTAAGAGTGAGAACATCTTGAATTGTGCTGCATGCAGCACATACTGCAACGGGGTCCTGGTGCTAGTTAAGACCTCTGGGTACTAATGGAGTAACAGTAAATAGCTATATCCTTAGCATTACTAAGCTCAAAAAGACGCTGAGATTACTAAGCTCAAAAAGATGCTGAGTAATAAAAGGTCATAAAGGGGAAATATTTGGAGGTGTTGAGCATGGGCATGAGGCAAAAAAAGACTCTCTCCACAAAGAGCAGGAAAAGCGCATTGTCTCCCTGCATCAAGGCTGGAAACGGTTCTCTGGCAGAGCTCTTCCTAGTAGTAGCACTGCAACAGGCAGAGGTGGCCATGCTGTTTGTGAGGAAGGTGTGTGGTCTTAAAGTTAAGCTAAAACACCAGTTTAACACGCCAATTCTCTGTGTGGCATGGAAAGTGTAAAAGTTCTTGGGGAAAAGGAAAAATAGGAGCTTAAGGCAAACACATTTCTGTTCCTATTTCCCCATATATAAAATGGAGGTTATGTTTCCTGTTAATTTCAGCAACCAACACTGAAAAATTCTTCAGCATCTTCAGACAGAAAATGCCTAGATTTGAAATTCAACATTTGTACTTTTTCCTTAACTGGACTAAATCTTTTAAAACCGACTTGTCAGAAACATTTTTGATGGTCTTTGCCTTTTTCTAGTGCCTTTGCAGTGAATAGCTATGATTTTTTTGCAAAATACAGACTATTTCACTGAAAATTTCTGGGAGAAAAATCATTTCTACTTAGCAGTAGCATTAAAGCCCTTGGATTGGGCCACATTCTGCTGCCAATGCAGTTTTGGGGACACTTGGAAAATATTTGAACAGCAGGGAAGAACAGTGATTACCACTACACAGTCTCTCAATGGTGTGAATATTGTGGGTTATTTTCCCTTTGACTGTTTATGGCCTATTTACAGTATAATCACACCAAATCAGGTTATAACAGGGCTCTATTATTTTTTTTTAGTGAAAATCATTTTTTTATTTACTGTAGCTCCCCCTAAGAGCTAAGGTATTTTCAGGCTGTAAGCAAGGACAATCTCTTCTCCAAGGCATTCATAAATGAAGGAGAGAGAAGGAGAAAGGTAACTAGGAAAAATAATAGGCAAGTTATTTACAGTTTCTATACACTTGCAATAGCTATATTGTTGTAAACATGGCAAAAAAATGGAATTATAAAGGGGACTTAATTGTAGACAGAAGAGACATTTGGCAGTGAGGTGAGAGATTATTTTACAGTGTGTAACTGTCATCAGACCAGGCTGTGGACATGTGTATGAGGTCAGTTCATTGAAATAATATTGTTATCACCTCATCCATACCAGGCAGTGGCACTGTGTTATGGGATTAGAAGAAACCACTTAGTTGTCTGAATTTGTAAATGGCAGTTTAAAAGGGTAACAGCTCTGCCATGTTACAGATTGCCTGTTAGATTGTTTGAGCAAGAGTCTCACCCACGTATCTGCTCACCAGAGAAAATCTGGCATCAGAACTAGCCAGCACTAAACCCCTGGCTTTCTAGCATCTCTTGTAGCCAGTGGGGGTGTGGGGGGTGTGAGGGGTGGGGTGGGGTAAAATCTGCTAGCCAGCACTGAGAAGACCTGGACATCAGTCACCTGAGAAAGCAGAAGACACAAAGTTCTGCCAGAGATCTACTGCTGGAAAGCTATGTCCCAGCTGCCTCTCCAGTGAGCCTATGGGAAAAACAGTATTGCTCCCCAGTGTTCAGAAGGACGCGTGCAGAACTAAAGGACAGTTTACTAAGTTGATCCATGGGAGTTAGCAACAGAAACGCTTTCAAAGAGACAGCCGTGTTTTCTGTTCTTTACAGTATCATACTATCTCACAACTGTGATTCCTCTTTGTTGTGAAGGAAATATGAGCTTAAATGAGGTGTTGCACATTAGTTTCCTTATATTCATAAAATCACAGAATGGTTTGGGTTGGAAGGGACCATAAAGATCATCTAGTTCCAAACCCCCTGCCACAGGCAGGGACACCTTCCACTAGCCCAGGTTGCTCCAAGCCCCGTCCAACCTGGCCTT
>JAVJGI010000014.1:114581453-114614044 GCA_035590275.1 Ibycter americanus | reverse complement strand
CCAGGAAGAGCTGAAGGGTCATTATGCAGCCATGATCACCTGCAAATTGCTGTTGCCTGCAACCATCATCCATCTTTTGTCTGGCGATTTCCTGTAAATCTGAGAGCCCAAACAGACCATGGCATTTTGTTGGTGTCAGAAGCAGGACTGCTTCTGTTGGCAAGCACAAGGTGCTTTGCCATGCCTGTTGAGGCAGTTGGTTTTGCGTGAGTGTGAAAATATCTGTGTGTCTGTCTGTGCCATGAAAAACTAGACACTGAGAGGCAACAACTGGGAGAAAAATTTGAGAAAAGTATCGCAAAATCCCAAGTGGGATTTGTCCTGGGTTAAGAGCCACTGCATGGATGCTGGTCATGTTTGGCAGGAGTTTGTCAGATGGCAGGCTTCTGGGAAGTTACAGAAGGAAAAAGGGAAAGACGCTACATGCTAGCTACTAGGCAGCAATGGATATGATTGATGAGTTGAAAAAGGAAAATGAGAAAAGAAAAACACAAAAAATACTTGGGAAGTAAAGTGTAAGCAATCAGAAATGCAAAATAGACTGCCTGAGTCGAAACTTCAGCCCCAGATAACTGCAGAAGCTGAAGAGCGCAGGAGGAGGCGGTTGGAAGCTACTATGGTAGACCCAATTGAAGTGTATTGTGCCATGTATGATGCTGGTTGGGATGGGGCTATCTGGAAACAAGCAGACCCAAACAAGCAGACCCACAACACGGTGGGACACAAAACCTACCCTCCCTCCAGAAGTCCTGAGGGTTTTGCTGCCCTAGAGTTAAGAGGTCTGGGGGAGAGACACGGAGCTAACCCAGGGGAAACACCCGTGGATGGGCTAGCATGGACCTGGACAGCCAGAGCCACCCACCTCCACCTTGCGCCAGCTGAAGCTCAATCATTGGCATTAGGTCCAGGAATACTGATTTTAGCTGAAGTAGAAGGACCGGCACCCGTTGCTCCAGGGGCTGGACAACCCCTTTCCACAGAGCTGCATCCCTGGGAGGTGATTTGGGATGCTGTACACTTCTGACCTATAATAAAGGGAGCTGAGGGGGTGTGGAAGTATTTAGCTTTCACCATTAAGACAGGCTTAAATGGTATTACTTTCAAAGCGGTCCTTCAGTGTATGCTAGCAGATCTACTGCTCTATGCCTCACAGGATAAAAACTGTGGGAGAACCTCAGCTAAAGTAAAGATAAAAGAGCCAGCCTGCCCATGCAAAAGACAAAAAAAAATCATAAAGGGGAAACTGGGAAACACCCTCAGTTACTACTGAGCGTAAGAGATGATGGGAAATGTGTTTAGAGAAGGTGCTCTCCAAGTAAGTTCAATGGGCTGCCAACTCCCCTTCTGTGGCAGCTGGATGGGTTTCCCTCATTCACTTCTCATGATAGCCCTCTGGGACCTGTGTCAGGAGATGGGGTGACACCACATGGTTTAGAAGGATGACTAGGGAGCCAGAGAATGTAAGGGATGTGAGCGCAGGGATATACCCAAATCTATCAGCACGAAACCTAGACTGCAAATATGCAGGAAGCTAGGGTGGAGGCTTGGTTCAGAGGCAGTGCTGGCAGCCACTACTCCCACTGCTGAGGATCCCAGTCCCGAGGTGATGGTCGCAATTAATGATTCCTACCTTACAACACTCCTTGTTGACACAGGAGCCCAAATACCGATGATAGGTAAGGACACTTGCAAAGGACAGCCTCCACTTAGCAAGCAGTTAGTTTCTATTGTAGGCGTTAATGGGAAAATCACTAACCACCGACTGGGTCAGGCTAAACTAATTCTGTCTAATGGATAGACAATCCACCTGACCTTACTTTTGGGTTCCTGTAATGTGTTGAATATGGATGTGTTGAAGGGTCAGTCGTGGGTGGACTATGGGGAAAATGGGAAATGGGGATATCACCCTCTTTGCCCCACAGTTTACCTCCTACAAATGCATCCCCTGACTTAATCTGTGGCAAACAGCTGCTCCTTTACCCCACAGCAAGCTAGTGAATATTCCACAATACAAATTACCTTCTAATGCTATTTGTCCTGTTACTGAATTGATAAAGGAGCTGGAAGAATGGGAAATCATTGTCACGTCTCATTTCCCATACAATTCTCCTTTATGGCCAGTAAAGAAACTTAATGGCAAGTGGCGACTAACAGGAGATTACAGAGCCTTGAACACTGCCACTGAACTGCTCGCTGCAGCTGTTCCCAGTACAAATGATACAGTCAATTTTCTTAATGATCAATCCCCTGTGCTGAACAAACACCAGTGGGATGCTTCGAACACCTCGGTGTGGCATCCAGGAGATTAGGTGAGATTGCAACACCCATCACTTGGAAAATGCTGGATCACTTTGCAGTACTTTTTGCGGGAAAGGAATTTGGGAAACTGGATACTGTGGGAGTGAAACTAATCATTACTAGGCTTGGATACAATCTTTCCTTCTTTCCTTCTCTCCTTCTCCCTGGGAACTGTTGAACTCCTGGACAAATAAATGAAAGCTGCCATTCGGCCTATGTACTACAGAAAATATCCATCCAGAAAGTACACTAAGCATTCCCTGGAACTTTAATGCTTTTTAGCATAAAGTGCTATCACTGGAGGTAATGTTGATAACATCCAAAAAGTCAAGAGCCTTCACATGTCAGACAATTCCCACCCTTGCATTGGGGCATCTGGCATTGTGTCACATAAACGTTGATGCACTACACAATGATCAAACGAACCCACAGAAGCTGGTAACCTCTACAACACTTTCAGATATGCTCTTTGCTTGACTCAGGAGTAGAAGGATGAGGACCTAGACAAGAATATCTGACTTTAGGTTCCTAAATCCTTTTCAGGCAGTAGAAAAATAGCCTGATTTTCATCAGTGTTCAATGTCCAGTAGCCCCAGATTACTCCAATGCCTTTTCAGAAATGAGCAGTGAACTTCAGTGGAAGAAAAAGCTCCCTCAGAGTATGATAGAATAGTTTTCTCAGGACTACTCTCATACTTCTACAGGTTTTTTTTTTTAAAAAATATATATATGTAGGGGGAAGTATTGATGAACAGTAGTTTCAACCAAAAGCTGGCTTTCCTAGCATGCTCCAGGCTGAAATCTCTAAAAAGCAAAAATGCTCACTTGCAAGCTATCTCCACAGCCCAGAACAGCAGGCAGCAATTAGTTTCTCAGGCACTCACTCTTCTTTCCATCTTCCTGATGGATATTTCATCCGAGTTTATGCTCTCCTCCCTTGCCTTCTCTTCACCTCTCTGCCTCTCTTTCCAATAAGGCTGTGATCTGTCACAGACTCTCAATGGACAAGACCTATACATCCCATCACTGTCATAGGCAGTTACATTAGACAGGCCAGGATGAAAAGCAGTTTGGAAGGGAGAGAAGCCGTCATGCTTCAGGGCATAGACTTGAACTCTAACCAAGGAAGAGAGATGAAGGAGAGCTTTGGGCCAGGTGGGGGGAAAATTTTACTCAGGGCAGGTTGTTCCATAATTACCCACTTAAACTTTCTTTATACCTTCTGAGATGCATCTGGTGCTGGCCAACATCAGAGACAGAAGGGGTGGATCACTGGTCTGATCCAGGAGGGGAATGAGTCTCTTCATTCTTTTTGCCTGTGCACTGAGTTTATAACATTTTCTGAAACCACAATGAAATCCCTTTCCAAGCATGACCCTTGCTCTGCCAGTGATAGCCAAAACTCCTTCCCCTAGCCCCGTCCTTCACACTTCCACAAGCAATACAGAGAGAAGCAGGTACAAAGCCAGGTCAAGATGATAAGAACAAAGCCTTGAAGACTGCTCTTAGATACCAGCTTTACTTCAACAGAGGAGGAAATTTTCAAAGAGGTGAACTCTTTCTGTCTTTCTCTCAGGCAGGAGTCTCCTGGGAGGAGAAGAAAACAGCTTTCATTTTAGCGAGTCATGATATTTATGGCCCTTTTATGGGTTTGGTTTGAAAATATAAAAGTAGATGGACTTAAATCTGTTTCAAAAGAGAGGAGATGGGAAGGGGAGAGACAGAGCATATGAAGGGCACGTGGGTCTGAATCATCTGCCCATGTTCAAAAGAAAATCAAACACTTTCTTTGTTTTAATATGGACCCCTTCTGCCAGTCATGAAGATAATGTCCGACCTTTTCTTGCATAGACCCTTTTATCCCTAATGACTTACAAATTTTATATGTACACTACCACCAGGAACACTCACCTTGGGATGAAACATGACAACTATTAAATTATGCAAGCGCAGCACCATGCAACAGTTCAGGTGTGATTGCTCTCAGGAAGCCGACTTTCAGATCACGTCTCCTGCAGAACTGAAAGCTTTATACCGTATTCCTGAGGGGCAACTGTCAGCTTCTGCTTGCTCACATACCAGAGTCTCATGTGGGCTTTTATCCATCCTATTTGTGGTGTCTGTTCAGCAACTGAGGTTGCACCCTTTTGAGGGCCTCCTGCTTTTCATACGTGGAATCTCCTCTGACCCTTTGCCTCTAGGCAATACTTTTGATCCAATTCACAGACTAAGGAGCACATGCCTTGCAAAATTATTGAGGGAGGGAAGTTTAAGTTGAAGAATTGGGGTTTAGCATTTAGTTTTGAAGGTAGTTAGGCTTGTGGTCATTTTATCTGCTCTGGGAATGAACCTTCATAGGTTATGACAGCTACCAGGAAATTTCTATGAGCAAAATGTACAAAGCTCCCCATTAATTGGTAGTTTCATAAAGGCTATTGTGGTTTCATAAAGCTCTCTTCTCAAGCAAGGAGGGAGAGATGTTCTGCCAAACTAATGGACGGCTTTCAACTGGATCTGAGTTCAGTACAGAGTCATTGCAAAGATTAAATTGCTGGGATGGTCCATGAAGACAGACCAGTCACACAATGTTTAATACCAGCTGCTGTGTGCTGCATCTTTCTTTGATATGGTGCCCTGCAATAATCAAATGGAGAGATCACAAATAGACAAATCTCTAAAATTAGGCATGTTCCTGGCAGGACGTGACCTGAAGCATATAGCTGTCTGGCCACTTGTAAAGAGTTCTTGCCACCATGGTTACTTTCTAACATCTCAGAAGTCATTGAGCTCCAGGCAGATGCTGTTAGAAGTTGGGTGATGCTGTAAAAATGATCAGTTCCTTTAAATGTTTCTGTCTTCTAACTAGTATCACCTACATCTTGGTTCAGTTTTATGCCCGCACACATGCCCTTCTGACTGGAGTCATCCTTCCTTTCATGGTTACTTGTGCAGAGTCCTTGGTAAGTTCGAATCAGGTTTTAAGATTTATTGATCTGGCCTTGTCCATTCTGTGGTGTGTTCTTTGATTTAATTTAATGACCGTAAAGCATTCAGGCATGTTGGCATGAAGGGTGCACTGGAAAAAAATAAGCGATTGATTGATTGATTGATTATGTAGAGACATTGTTCTCTCCATAGTTAACAATGAAGCTAGTTTTCCATTATACCCATTTGTGTCTTCCAGGGCATACATATCTTAACTAAAAGTAAACCAATCTGCCTGCATGTATGAACCATACGTGAAAGCAGTTACGCTCCTGTGCAAGGATTAAATTTGTGTATTTAAAAGATACATGCAAATAAAATTCTTTGAAACGCAGTTCAGAGGGGAAGGTTGAAAACACAGACAGAATGTCACTTCTGCTCTCTAAGACACTTTTCACATTGCCACTCCTGGATAGCTTGGCACAGAAATCCCAACATTTACTTTAACCTGTTGGTCCTGGGAAGAACTAAATTCATATCATTGCCTGCATTTACAAGTCACAAACAATGTTTTCCCTTTATGTTTGTGTGTGCATATGCATGTGTGTGCTTGTGTGTATGTGTGTGTACATCCTGCTGCAGGGAACAGCAGTCCCAGGAAAACACCAAGCTCAGAAGCTACTGAATGGTTGTAACAGGGGGATAGGTGGAAGAGCATGAAACCAGCTCCTGGATACGTTGAAATGTACTAAAGAACAAAAGGCAGTCTAGGGGGGGAAAAAAAAGGATAGGATTCTTCCACGTCCAAAAATTTTCTATTCCCAGGGGTAGCCAAAATGACAGGGTTCATTTAAGCAGATTATGCTGGTATCGGCAATACACAACCTAAATACATGCACTTTGAACCCTTCTCCATTTTCTTATATGAAGAACAATGTAACAAATCTTACTGACATTTAAATTATTACTCCTGGGCAAGTAAGTTAGCACCTTGCTGAGACCACTGGGGCAACTCACATTTAGAGTTATGCTCCCACCTCTCTAGAGAACTGTTTGTTTGTTACACATAGTTCCAATTTTGGAAGTTTTCTTCACAATTAGAACAGCCAGAGGTTTAACCCGCTTTCATTTTTCTAAGTGACAAGTGAAATTCCTGAGAACAGGTAGGTAGCTCTCAAAGAGATTTTGCTGGAGTACATGAGCATGCAGTGTCTGTTTCCAAGACCTAGACTATATTAATCACATGCTTTCTGCACCTCTGTTGGCTTGTCTATAAATTTAGGAAGGTCATGTATACTGTGTTTTCATGTTATAATGTCTATATTGAATGTATTACAGCTAAACCCTTTAAGGAAAGGCAGGCAATGCAACATAACCATCCCCAAGTAAAACTTTTTGTCTCATAATTCACCTAGCTCTCCACTATAGCTAATGTGTAAGTATTTCTCAAGGAGCTGTAAAAGAAGGAAATGGTGCTAAACTGCTTTTAAAATTATCCAGTCTAAACTAGTGCCGCACACAATAAATCAAATTGCCCTGAATCCTAGATGCAGGGAAATGGGCCATGGCCCCACACCTATCAGTATTACCATGCAGAATGCAGCTGTTACACTAGGAATAACTTACTTCTGGCACATTTCTGCTTCCTTCCAAACTTGCTTCTGCCACATTGAATTCCCAGTCTAGAACAGATGTCATTTTATCATCTGTGTCCCACTAATGTCTCTCACCCCTTCCATTTCTCACGGTCCCCTTCACATTTCTCACAAACCTGTAATTTCTGTAAATCCCACCATCCTCTTCCTTCCCACAGAGGTTGCCCTATAACCTTTCCCCGGATTTTTGTACATCTAAACATATTAATATTTTCTATTAGCCTCTTCAGCTTACATATGTATCTTACTGTCTCCCTCTGCAGTAGGTCCCCTTAATTTGCCTATCGTCTTCAGGTCTCTTTTTGAACACTTCTTACTTCCTCGCTCTCCAGCTTTCATCACTCACTTCTTACTTCACCCAGACCACCAACAAATGGGTTTCTCTCTCACGTATCCCTCCTTAACTTCTCTGCTTCCCACATACTCCGAATTTCCACACTGTTCAAAGGACATTAAGGAAACATAGTAGTAGAAAAGAGAGGCTGGCTGTGAAAAAATCCAGAAGGACTTAATGAAACTGAGAGACCGAGCACTGAGAAGGCAGATGAAATTTAAGGCTAATAAATGTAAAGCATTACACATAAGAAAACTTAACATATAAAATTATGATCTCAGAGCTGACCATTGCCATCCATCAACAAGATACTGTGTATATAATAAATAGTTCCATAAAAATATCACCTTGGTGCTCAGCAACAGCCAAAAAAAGCATGCAAACTGTTAGGACTTAATAGGGAAGGAACAGAGAATAGAAAAAAGGTCATTATGCCACAGGATAAATCCCTGCCACGCCTGCACCCTGCATGCTGTGTGAGGATTTGGTCCCTTATCTCAAAGTAGAACTGGAAAGGGTTTGGAGAAGAATGGCCAGGATAATCAGAGACATGGAGCAGCTCCTATATGAGGAATGAGCAAATTGGGCTGGAAAACAGAGAGCTAAGGATGGGGCATAATGATAGAGGGGGGTAAAATCTTGTGGGACATGTAGATACTAACTAGAGATTATCTTGGCATTAAAGGAGGCTGGTGAGCAGTGGGTTCAGAACAGACAAAAAGGAGATAGCTTAGCATTCAGTGTAGAGTAAGTTGTGGGACTTCTTGCTGCAAGAGATCACAGAGGCTAGCGGGTACAAGGCTATAATGGCTATAACTCAAAAATGACTAGGCACCTCCATAGAAGGAAAATCTATCAAGGGCTATTAAATACAAAAATATCACATCTGGCTCAGGAAGTCCTTGAGTTGCAAATGATTAGAAGCTGGAAGATCATGCTGGGGAAATATCACTTATATCACTGCTCTTATATTCTTCCCTAGGTATTCACTGTTGTTCCCTGTCAGAGACAGGATATTGAGCCAGATGGACCTTTGGTCTGACCCTGTACAGCCTTTCTGATGTCCCTGTGTTTATATTCTTAACTGACTGTATGAATGCTCCTTGCACTTTCACCTTCCACTATACAGTGCCAAAAGAACCCCTTCTGTCTACAGCAGCAAACTGAGGCTGAGCAAAAACATCAGTCCCAGCGCATCTTTGCTGAAAAATCCTTCCTAGATAAATTTGGGTACTTACTCTTTTAATCTAGCATCAGACCAGTGTCGTTGCTGAAAAACCATTCACTCTGCAGCTCTGGTCACCTGAAACAATCTGTGCAGACCTATCCCCTTTCAGCGATTCCCTGTCTCCTGCTAAATTCTCATCTTAAAACCTGACTTTCTAGCCTGCCTTCAACCTCTCCATTTCTGTCTCTCCTGGTTATTGGTCTTATGACTGAATGCTTTAATATTTTCACCATGCAAGGTCTTTATGTCACTGTTTCATGTAATTTATACCTGCGAGCTGGAGCCTTTCCCATCTCGCTTTCAAGCACAGGCCGTACACTGAATAGAGTCCAAAATGATCCCCACCCCCTTATTGCTTTGGGGGTTTGGCTTTATTAACAAGGATATAAGCAATAAGAAAATAAAGTTCAGCTATTTCTAAGGCTTCTCCCTTATGACTGCTCAGCCAGCGTCTTAGATGGCCTCTCCCCAGCAAACCATTTTTATCTCGCTTTTACACAAGTGAACTAATAAGGCACCTACCTCAGTGAGTCAGCAGAACCCACTTAACCCTTTCCCAGAAGGGTCAAAACTCACTATCTGGATGGTTTGGCTCAGGCTTGTTATAGAACCATATTCTGCCCCTTGGTCTTGAATAATTTATTTGTGCAGCAGACCTAGATTACTGTTTAAATCAAAATGCTACCCAAACAAAGGCTGTGCTGTACAGTGCAAAATGAAACCAATTACTACATCATATAATGCTCATCTTCTACAGTGTAAGATGCCCCCTACAGTACTGCAGAGGAGAGACCTTTCTGTTGAGAACAGCAGCCAGGCACAGAAAGCGGGAGAGAGGTTTTTCAGAGGGAACCAGCCTTTGATAAAAAGGTAAATTCAGTGCCAGAAGTTATTGCACACCTCCACTTTGATCCATCGAAACTGAAGAGCTTTTCCAGACCGAAATTAAAGCATGCTCCAAATATGCGTATGCAGAGTTGTTTTCCACAGAGCACCTTTACCAGGGATGAAGAAAAGAGGAAAATGCCTGTCCTAACACACATTGCAGAAACTCAATATGAAATCTCAGCATGGTGACAAAGCCTGCAACTCCACTACTTCAAAAAAATACACCTCACAGAAGTATGCAGAAATAAGGGATGTATTGTATTATATATTATATTGTAGTAGAAGTGCATTATAAGCCTTATAGCATCTCTGGATGCCTGAAACATTAACAAGACCATGTTCCTTGTGTACATCAAAAATGTAATCTGAGTTTACGCAAAAAAACCCAACCCCAAACCAAAAACAAACCCCACCCCACAGCAGTAAAATATGTTCTTTCTCTTATTTTTGTACCCCTATTATTGTTCAATCAATGGATTTTGAGACTCCATTCACCTGACAATAAGTAGCTATCATTTACCCTAGTCCTGGCTGTCAGAGTCATCTTTACCTTCAGAGAAGCGGGGATAATGTCTAATCAGTGAGTTATAGTTGAGAGAAATGATTGTAAGTTTAGGAAAATTGGCAGCTGCATTTTGTTATCAGTAATCATTATTTAGATAGCATTGCTGATGTGCCTGGCCTCACACAGACAAGGACAAAGACCAGGCCCTTGCCCTGTGGAGCTTACTGTCTATATTACACAATTAAAATAGGGAGAGGTACTAACATAATAGTAATAGCGAGCTCGAAGCATCGCAGCGGGAGGGAGAAGAGATGACAAGAAAAAGAAAGACAAAACTTCCTGTGAGAGAGCAATAGTGCATCATCCCTCCATTGTCGTTTTACACTTAGCTCTGCCAGAGGGCTTTGTTATTTCAAAATACAGCCTGTACAGAGGAGGAAGCAGATAATACTAGAGCAGAAATCAGGATAAACTGGCCTAGGTGTTTATAAGAGAGGGGTGGAGGATGTTGACTGGTGACAGGGAGTTGGGTGCTTGGATGCATCAAAGACACAGCGTCACACCAGCCACACAGTGATGCTGTGGCAGGCCTGGCAGGTCGCGTCACAAGCTCACAAGGCTCTGCAGGGCATGGAAAGACCTGAGGCTCTGAGCTTGGTGTACTCCGTTAACATGGAGACTGTGCTCCTTCCACTCCAAAGTGGGCTCTGTAGCTCATGATACAAACAACACGTTACCTGCAACACACCAACCTAACCTACCATCTCCTAAAAACGAGAGTCCAAGTACCACCTTCAACAGACATACACTTTGTCCTTAGGCGTATGGTGCCTTATACCAATGCTTTACTTATACATCATTATATTATGAGGTCAGTTTGTGTATCACTCTTTTTCTTTTAAGGCAATCATGTTGAAAATTAATACATGACAGTCTGACTATAGGCATAAAAGCACAGACTTAGCTGAGCTGCATACGTAAAACAAACTGAAGTCAGTACTTCAGAAACCCAGCCTAACCTAATGCTAATCCTAACCCTAACCCTAACTCCTAACTACATCAGAACATAATTTTTAGCTGGCTGATACTGCACTTTTCCTTTGTTGATCCAAAGTTATTAGCAGAAACCAATCATGCCGGAGCGGAGATGACTCCGCCTAATAGAAAACATCGGTACCACAGGAATACATTCATTACTGCACTGAACTTCCAAAAAGAAGGAGGCATCTTCTTTTTTCTAGTATTTCACTTTGCTTCTGCTACTTAGTGAAGTAAAACAGTACACGTATTCTCCTGAACTGTCTTATTTCTGTAGACATTCTTAAGACCAGTGCAGAAAATGGAGCTTACCTGGCAATATCTTCTTAGTGGTATAAAGTAAAACTGATTAAGAGAGGAACATTCAAGTTCCTAGAAAAAGCTGTTGGCTTCTTCCATTTATGATCAAAAAGATCCTAGAAAAAATATGTCCAGTCTTTAACGAGACTAGGAAATTGAAATGACCAAAATGGGACGTGATTGGTCTTTTGAATTGAGGTGCCACCATTACTTGCTTTTGCTGCTGAAACATCGTCTGGCTCCTAATGGCTTCTAACATTGTGTTCCTACCTACATTGATCATTTAATACTAGCATCTTCTTTCTGACAAACCACAAACACTTCCAAAACTTGACCTCTTCCCTTTATCGCTTTTGATTAAGAAGAGAACTATCTGCAGGAAATGCCCTACAAACCACAAAGGATTATCAGAAATATAATGATGAGTGATTCAGGGGCTCTGTGGCTCTGCTTGTGTTCCTATAATCTGATCTTGGTCACTCTTCCCTTCGCCGCCGGAGCTTTGCCGTAGTTTCTTCTAGTCGGCTTCTCCAAGCAGCGATAATGGCATCATCATCCATCTCTTCTTCCTCTTCTTTACGCACGCTTCGCCTGTACTGAGAGAACTGTCTAGATGCATATCTTTCCTCACTTTGTTCCACTTTTGCCTCCTTCTTTCCATCCTCTTCAGACTTTGAAAAGCTCTGGGTGAACTTCCTCTTAGCTCCAAATTCTGATATGTCCGACCTGGCCTCCTCTTCACACGCCTCCACATGATGAGATCTAACTCGACTCTGTGTAGATGATTCAGGAGATCCAGAGTCAAAGGATGGTTCAGGTGTTTGGCTGAAAACATGCAGCTCTGGACTCTTTTCTCTGGAACTTGTTGTCTCGCTGACCCTTGACCTTGTGAACTTATACATCTTTTTGTCCTCTTTGGCAGAAGCACAGGAAAATCTTGACATGCTTCTCAGTGAATCTCCTTTTGACTCGTAGGAAGAACAGCTGTCTAGCTCTTCTCTTTGGGATCTGGAGAACCTGTAACTGGATGTTTCAGAATCCATCTCTCTAACTTTGGATGATCTGCTGTATTTCTCTCTAGCCTTCTCACTTTGATCATAATATGATGGCGGTTCTCTTTCTGCTCTCAGGCCACTGAGCCACCTGGTAATATCCTTCTCTGTCTCTGACTTTGGTGCTCCTGTGTTTGCAGGTTGACTGGACAGATCGAAGACTGTATCAGTTCTGTCCAGATCTGCTTGCCAGGGCCGCCTGTGGCTGTTTGTTGTACTCTCTCTGTCATCTTCTACTTCATTTTCCTCTCCTTTGGTCACCTTTTTTTTAAATAAAGTGCTGCGTTTATTGTCTCTGATCACCTTTTCAATTTGATAATCTGACATTTTCTCTCTCATTTCCATTTGCATCTCCTTCTCCTTCCTCCTGAGTTTCTTTAGGTCAACTTCATCTGCAAAGAGGCTGTACAGTGGCTTGCTTGTCTGTGTTGTCTTCATGTTTGAATTAGTCCCTTCTGTCCTTGCGCTTGCTGAGGTATTGCAAGACAGGACAGACTGAGACTCAGCCCTGTGCATGTCCTGCTGACGAAGCTGAGAGGTAGCAAAAGATGAGCCACTCTGAGCACTGAGAAGAGAAACCTTATCATCATCTACGCGCCTGCCGATGTCTCCTGACATTACGCTGGAGGCCATGGCAGATGATGGACGGGACAGCATCATGATCTCATTTTGCTTTTGAGCAATGGTTTCACTGACCACGTTAGCGATCCAGTTCTGAATGCTTGCCATGGATATTGTGTCTCCTGGGCCAACTGGGAGATTGGGAAGAGGTATACTTGGCATCTGAGGCTGCATTGCCCCCGTGCTGCTCCTGGTCTGTGATAAAGATGAATTGTTTGTCTGCATGCTCAGTGTAGAAGCTGCGTCCTCAGCACCACTTGCAGAAGGTGCTGAGGGCCAGAAAGCTGACAGTGGGATACTCCCACTCATCGTACTGTCTGTCTCCCAGCTGCACATGGACTGGCTTTCTTCTAAAACTTTCTTTGAACGTTCAAGGAGCTCCACACGCCTCTGCTTCTTTTTAGCTGAAGCAGAATCCTCAACTTTGGTAAACTCCACAAATTCCTCCTTGCTTTCATTGCCCACCTTCTTCTGCCGCTTCATCTTCCAAGCCTGGTAAGCAGTCAGGTTAATATCTGACAAACTCTTCCCTTCTGCCCCCTCCCCATCTGCTTGGCTGCCATCTTCTGCTGGAGATGGTGCAGAAGACGATGATGGTTCTAGATCCTTCTTGTGAAAGCCAAACTGGATCCTCTTGATCTTCCACCTTTCTAGGGGAGTCAACTTGTCTTTGTTCTTTTGGCAGAAATTGTAAAAGGAGCTACTGTCTGAAAATACACTCTCCTCATCCACATCCCTCTCCTTTTTTCCTGTTTCTGGGGATTGTCTCTCCCCACAGCTTCTATTCTTAGAACGATACCTCTGTGCAGCTTCCTTCTCGATCTCTAGAAGCCTCTGGTTCCACATGTCCCAAGTGCTCTCTGAAGACATAGAGCCTGTGCGGCTCCTCCTCATCCTGCTAAAGCTACTGGCTTCCAGCTGTTGTTTTAGGGTTCGGATCTCAAAACTGCTCACACTCTCAACGTCACTGAATTCACCTGATGGGTAAGGTCTTCCTCCCATGTTGAAATCTCCATCCTCGTCCCTGGGTGGACCCTCCATTTGGTATTTCTCATTTCTGCGCTGCCAGTCATGGATCCTCTGTTCCACATCCTCCTCAGGTTGTTCCCCTTCCTGATCCAGAAGCTTTGGAGATGTTCTTCTTCCATGGTTAACTCCTGGTTCCTTTGCAGGCAGGCCTTGTTTCTTCCTCCATTCCTCATACAACTGTTCTTCTTCCTCCTCGCTGATGAGGGTGGAGTGTTTGGAAGCCCAGCTAGTTTTTCCCACCGATGAAGAGTTCATAAGACTACCCAGCAGGCTGCTCGTGTCCTCTTCTTCTACTGTGATGGAGTGGGCTTTGGCTCCTGTGATGCTTTCTGAGTCCCCAGCTCCAGACAGCTGGGAAGAAGTTCCTGCATGGACAACAGGACTTTGACTAGGAGTGACTTCTTCATCTCCAGTATGCTCCAACTCTCGTTCCTCCAATAACTGTTCGTTGAGCTCCCTTAGCTGTTTCAGAAAGCCATCATTGGGGTAAATGGCACGCTTCTTTCTCAGAGTCATCAGAGCCTCTAGGATGGTCATATGGTGATAGATCATCAGATAAGCAGCCACCAGCACAGCTGAGCGACTGATTCCCATTTCACTGCTGACGAGGATTTTGCCTACAGACATTGAATACAAAAGTAATTAGCTATTTCCAGGAACATACAGATGTTGCTCCGATATGTAGCACAAAAGCATTCTCTGAACAGTGTTAGAAATTAGACAGATTATATGTTTCAGTGACTGAAACCAATACTAAATATTTGTTAGCTTTATCTTAATAAAAATCTAGATACGTATGAATAAAAAGCACATTCGTTTTGAAAGCTGTGGGCAGTCACTTTTTTAAACAATCTAAATAATATTTGTGTTTTCACCTATACTCTTCACTTCCCCAGATAAACAAAAAGCTTATAATAGGTATTAGAAAGAAAAGTGATACAGTGTTCTTGACTTGCTGGCTGACTTAGTGGAAGACATTTAAGCTTTCCATGCTTCAGTTTCCTCATATGTAAAAAGGGAGATATTAGCATTAGCCTTCAAGAAGGTATTGGGAGGATAAGCAAATAATTTTTTTATAAGGCACATTATAGGACTTAAATACAATTTCATATTCATTTAATTACATTTTTGCCAGAATCCAGATCTGCTGTTTTGCAAGGTACATTCAGTTACATGTAGACTGGCTGGAGGCCAGAGTCATAATATATCTGGGAACAGGAGAAGCAAGCAGCTAGCGCAAGAGAGCTGATTTTGACTCCGACAAACTGATACAGCTGCTTCAAACTGCTGGGACCCGCTGTTCTGTAAACAGTGGCTGCAAGAGCTAGAATCAAAGCTGAGGATCTGCTTTGTTTCCTGGCATTTACACAGAAACCACCTCCTACAGAAAACAGCTTTGGCACAGAAGAATCATTTTTTAAAGTTACTTTTATAGCAAATTACAGTTAAAAGAAAAGCTTGTAAATATGAAGAGAGCGTAAATGATGCTTTGCTAGCTTGCAAATAACTGAAATTACTGTTTCTAAATGTGTGATTAACTCCAGTTTAATCAAACTGTTTGCACTGAAGCTTTATGAAGCCAGTTTAAACACCACCTTTCTGACTGCTGGTATGTTACTGCAAGTATTTACCTAAGGTACCTATACCTACAATCTCAAAATGTCTTTTACACCTTTCTTAGTATCTAAAGTCTTAGTTGCCTTTCAAGTGTTTTAACAGCCTGTAAAGTCTATCTAACAGCTCACCAAAAAGGGGAGATCTCATTCCTCTGCTTTTTTTTCAAGGCTCTTTTGCCTCAGTGCATCTCTCCATGTGTGGGCTCTGGTACTCACCTGGCCCTTTAATGAGCCAGTTCAGCTCACTAATCCAATGGAAAACCATCTCTTCCCTGCTGGGCTGTCACTTTTGCTGGGTTAGTAAGCTGAAGGGTCGATGAATGCCAGCAGCAGTAAGCATCTGTCTTATGCCAAGGGTAGCAATGGGAGTTATGAGGAAGAACATAGGTGGGTAGAGTGTCCCTCCACACGTTGTTGTTGGTGAGCTATCAAAATTGGTTCAACTTTTCTTGTGCGCTAACAAAACTTCTCACTTTTCTCACTGTCACTTCTACTAAGAGGTAACCTGTTGTGTCTCTACAAAAATTAAATGCATTGAATACATATATGAAGAATATCAGTGGTATCACTGGTTGTGCTGTTCATTTTCATGATGAATTCCATAAAGATATGTGTCCCTTGAAGATGCAACAAAATGACCAGTATGTGCTGGAGCTCCACAAAATAACAGTTGCCATGGAATTGGAGTCCGGCAAATTACACAGTAGCCTGGGTGTAGACATCCAGAGGTTCAGCCCAGCTGTTTGGATTGTTCTAGTAAATCAGCCTGTTCTATTGTAGCAAGCATTCTGGCAAAACTGAAACTCGCAGTGTACAGGAATATATCAGTACATTTAATTTCTAATATCAATATAAAAAATAAATTTATTGGAGCAGGGCTTCACCTCTTTGCAATAGTAGGGTACTTTCAAAGCAGCTGAGGGAGGTGGCTCGCAGCCAGTTTGAGTCCCGAGACATGGGGCTTGCAGCAGGAGGTGCTGGGCTGCCTCCCCTCACTCGTTTGCCCCCTCCTGTTTTGAATGAGGCTTGGCAGAAATGGGCAAGAATTGTTCACCGTAACTGGATGCAGAGGACAATGTATCTGCCTTCTACCCAATTACAAATGCGGCATCAGCTGTTTATCAGTGTAACACTTCCACCTATTAATTCCCAAGCATTCTGGAACCACCACAATCTTCTTCTCTTACCCCTGTAAGTCAGCAGTGCTTCGTCAAGGAACTCTGCAGCTGGGCGGAAATGTTTGGAGATATCCATATCTGGAAAATCGTCCACTTCAATGCCCATGTATTGGATATTCAGACCATTGTAGAAACCTGGTCCGGTGTATACACCCGTACCATGAGCTGCGTTCAAGACATGTGTGATCCCCAGCCTCTTCAAACGGCTTTTGTTCACTGCAACGCTTCTTCAGAAAAGAAAAAAAGATGTTAGATACCAGTACTCATATTTTGGATAGAGGAGAAGCTGTCTGCTACAAGGTCTGCAGAGCTCCCAGTCTGTGTTACTCATCCAACACACGGCTCCACTCAGACTTTAATGTCCTTTGAGAGTTCTACAGGTATTTCTTTCCAGTAGTCACTGGGAAAAGAAAACGAGAAACCTGCACTGACCAGTAGACTTGCATGCTCAGTTTCCACTCCAGCTTGAATTTAAACTCATTCTGCCATCCTAGGTTCAGGCCGTTTACTTATTTCTCAATTTTTATCACTCTGTAATTGATGCTTTACACTATATCCCTTTCTAACTCTGTCCAGCCACTTGCACAGTTGTCTCAGACAGCTGAGCCATGGTACAGAAGACCTAACCGTTTTCACTTCATAGCTGCTATGGTATTTCTTTTTTCACTCTCTTTTACATAACAAAGACTTTAGTCCCCATTTCAGGACCAGACTCCAATCAGAACAGTGTAATTCGGGCTCATTTGCCTTTTCCTCTCCTAAATTGTGGAAGCATCAAAATAGCACAGGAAAGCTGCTGATTCTGTTCCAGAAGTATTTACTTTTCAGCACACAGAGGTCTTTGCGAGCGTATTCTGAAAAACACTGTGGGGCTCTCTAGGGATGCAGGGTATTAGATGCATGTAATACATGTTACGCCTTCAGTGGTTCCATCTGACCCTTCACTGGGAATCTCATGCAACTTCATGACAAAAGCTGGCACTCACTTTTCTGCTATGAAGACATTAGGCCAGACTTCATCCACAGCATCCCTGGGGGTCTCCAGCCTGTCCTTCACAAGTGCCCTCTGCAAGTCCATCACACACGGCGTATTAAACAAGCTGGTGTCATCAATCTTTTCCTTAACTCGGTTGTACAGGTCTTCCACCATCAGCTGCCGCGCAGACTCTAACATCCTGGGACACACGGAATCTACCTTGGTGTCCGTTGTCTTCAGTTCTGGAATAAACTGATATTGTAACTAAGAGTATGTAAAAACAATGCAAATATATGACCTGTTGTCCTGGTTTCAGCTGGGATAGAGTTAATTTTCTTCCCAGTAGCTGGTGCAGGGCTGTGTTTTGGATGTGGTGTGAGACCAATGCTGATGGCACACTGATGGTTTTAGTTGTTGCTGGGTGATGTTTATACTAAATCAAGGACTTTTCAGTTTCTCAGACCCTGCCAGCCAGAGGGCTGGAGGGGCAGGGGAAATTGGGAAGGGACACAGCCAGGACAGCTGACCTGACCTAGCCAAAGAGGTATTTCATACCATATGACATCATGCTGAGTATATAAACTGGGGGAAGAAGAAGGAAGGGAGGGATATCCAGCATTATGGCATTTGTCTTCCCAAGTCACTGTTCTGTGTGCTGGAGCCCTGCTCTCCTGGGGATGGCTGGACACCTGCCTGCCCATGGGAAGTGGTGAATGAATCCCTTGTTTTGCTTTGCTTGCATGCACGGCTTTTGCTTTACCTATTAAATTGTTCTTATCTCAACCCTTGAGTTTTACATTCCTTTCCGATTCTCCTCCCCATCCCTCTGGGTGAGGGGGAGTGAGCGAGCGGCTGCGTGTGCTGGGTTGCCGGCCAGGGTGAAACCACAACACCTGTCATTCTTTGTTCCTGGGACAAGCCTTGTGGCCTGCTTTTTTTCCCAGTAACATCACACCGTCCTGTCTGCAATGTGTGCCTGTACATGCTTATCTAGTAGCCGCAAGGTATGGGAAGAGCATATTGCACTGTCCTCTCAGCCCAGAGACCCACACTGGCCCAAGGCCTGGGAGTTAAGTGCACGCTTGTTCCAGCCCCAGAAGAATGCAGTCACTCCCTAAAGCTTCCCCAGGAGGGGAAGTGGAGAGGGAGGTGCTGATGTCTTCTGCCTCATATCCAGTGACAGGACACCTGGGAATGGTTCAAAGCTGTGCCAGGGGAGGTTTAGACTGGCCATTAGGAAGCATTTCTGTACCAAGAGGGTACAGAAACAGTCAAACACTGGAACAGGCTTCCTAGAGACGTGGTCGATGCCCCAAGCCTGTCAGTGTTGGAGAGGCATTTGGACAATGCCCTTAATAACATAATTTAGCTTTTGGTAACCCTGAATTAGTCAAGCAGTTGGACCAGATGATTGTTGTAGGTCCCTTCCAACTGAAAAATTCTGGTTTAATTTGTTCTTTCTCTTCTGTTCTGTTCTATTCTATTCTATCCAGTTTGTGGTGGCAAGCAACCAGCAGTCAAACTGTATTCACCACTGTGGTCCATGGTTCTGCCAGGTTCAGTGCACAACTTCAAAGGAAGTCACCAAACCTTTCTGTAAATTGTTATTTCTTTGTGGTTTTCACTTCTACCTCAGGTGGGGTTTTCTCATAAAGGCTTTTTATCATTTTAGGATCTCTGGATGAGAAAGGCAAAACAAGTGCAACTCAAGTCTCTGTTACTTAGATAGTTCTTTTACCCTTCCTCTTCTTACCTTCATTGATTATTTGTTTGGCAGCCACAGCAGATGACAGATGGATTGGCTCCATGAAAATGCTCTCCGTATCGGTGTCCGATATCACTGAATACCTGCCAACCAACCACACTGCCTATTAGGCGAATGCCCTCTACTGGGACCCCATCTCCAGGACTTTAGCCCTTTTCACCCATTCCAGAAGAAAGCAGCAGAGAACAGGAGCAGTGAGGATCTTTTGAAGCCCCAGCTCTTCTCCCACCCCTCACCCCCACCCTGCTCTCCAGCATGGCACTACAGGCTTCAAATATGCCTTGGTATCCAGTTTTTGCAGGATATAGGCAGGTCCCATGGGGAGGAGCTGCAGTGGGCTGGGAGTGCAAGAGAATGCAGTGGTGGAGAAGTTTTAGGGTAGAGAAGATCAGCGAGCGTCTGGTTTGAGACTGAGAGGGGGATGGATCACAAGGAACAGTCTCACAAGTAGCTCTCACTTCAGACAGACAGACACAAACATTGTCCTAACTAGAATTTATTGAACAATTCAAAACAATTATGCTAGCAGGCTGTTGGGGTTTTTTGGTTGGTTTTTTTTTCTGTTAGCTAACTGCCTACAAGCATCCTTTGAGTTCTCACAAGCTGTAATGCAAGCATTAAGACTGAATCTGTGAATCTCTCCCTCAACACTCAGTACATTGGTCACTTCACAGCCTGAATCTGTGGTCAGCCTCTCCACTCACATGGTGGTGTCTAACTGCAGGTCAGAAACAACTATGAAACCCGCAAACAGCTTTGAAGGGAGTTCTTCGACACACAGTATGACTTACCTAAGTTTTTGTTAAGCAAAAAAGGGCCACAATCTTGAAAACATTCTTTTCATCTGGGTCCACCTGTACAGTCCAAGCAAATCTTCTCTTCTTATTTAGACCATCTTAACAAAATATTTTACAGAGCTTTTTCCTTGATGCACACCCTCTACATTTCCTTCCAGATAGATGGTACAGATCATTAGGACAAGTTTGCTGCCATCACAGAAGATACTTGGCAATGCAGGCTTGCAGTACTTGAAACATGTTGGTTTTGTTTAATTAAAGCAGGGGAGGGAGGGCAATTAATGTGCCGTCAGGGTGCAGCAAAGTGGAGAGTTAAACTGCTTTCATTCTCCAGAATCAAAATGGAGGGCACAGCCATCAGAAACCAGTTAATGGTCTCATTATTTAGTGGTGTTCCAGCACTTGTCAACCGTGACTGAAAGTAATCCTTTTCTAGCTCTTCAAAGGGGTTTATGAGATGAGCAAGGGGACTCTCAGTCTCATTTACAGGACCTGACACAAATTTGCAACTATGCCCAGCCTTTAATTCATTTTGCTGTAAAGGTTGCCTCCAAGCTCAATAAAAAGATAACAGCTGGTAATCATCTGCCTCGACACATTTTACCTGGGGCTGCCCCAAGCATCCATGAAACACACAGATGCAGAACTGCCCAAGCCTGGATGCTCCAAGGGTTTTGTTCTGGTTGGGAAGGACCTTGCCATTTTCATCACTGCTTTTGGCATTGACAGCAAAAAAAAAGGGAGAGGGGGAAGGGAAGGGAAGGGAAGGGAAGGGAAGGGAAGGGAAGGGAAGGGAAGGGAAGGGAAGGGAAGGGAAGGGAAGGGACGGGAAGGGAAGAAAATAAACTGGGGAGGTGCTTCTATTCCTTTTGAGTGACCGATGAGCAGTAGGAGAGTCATTTACCAAGTTCAATACATAATTTTACTTTATGTGAGCTCAGTGAACTTCCTAAACAATTTTAAAAAGCATGTAGTTAAATGAAATAAGCACTCTGTCTTCATTTTTCTGCAGCGCTCCACAGTGAATGGGAAACATTTCATAACCTCCTACTTGCTGAAGGGCCACTGGGGCAGGTTGTTTTTAAATTCAATCCCTACTCCCCGCCTTCAGCTAAAGCATCTCAAAGTGTACAGAAAGCCCTGAAGAGCATTTTGCTTTAGGAAAAGAGTACTAAGGGATGCATTTTTTCCTTGTTATTAGGTGAAAACACATCTAATCATGCTTGGTTTGCTTGAGGTAACTCAATTTCTGCTTGCGCTGTGACAGCCTCCTGTTCAGTGCCTGAAGCCAGTAGCCAAAGATGGCTCTGAACCAAACCCAGATTCTAAGATCCTCAGTCTCTCTGGGGCTGGGAAAGGCTAATAGCAACATTAAAAAATCCACAGGTCCTTATAATGGACAGGAAGACAAGGCTGAATTTGCGAAGAGTTGAAATCTGGATCAGAAGTTTCAGTGTGCGGGTGATGCGAGAGGATGAGACAGGGAAGAGCAACGATACCACCCCATAGTAACGCTTTCTGCAATTAATCCCCACTGCGTGCACGTACACTCTCAGCGGGATGGATTAATTCGTGCAGGAGCCCTGCCTCAGCCGCCTGTCTCCCTGCTCGTGCGCTAACCCCTGCCTCAGGGAGGGAGGGAAGCCCGTCTCCACGCTCCATCCAAATGCCTGTGCGGAGAGGAGGCGGCGGAAGAGAAGGGAGGGCAAGCTGCTTTACCACATGCTACCAGGAGGCCATGGCAGTGCCCACCACAAGCATACTCACCGGCTGGGTGAGGGGCTGCGGAGATAGTGGGCTTGCACAGCCTTCACGTCTGGTCCCTTCTCCTCCTCGTCGGGCACCACCTGCTCGCTGTCCGAATCTCTGCCGCTGGCCATGGCGGCTGTGAGAGGATCCGCTACGAGGGGAGCACGGCAGGAGAGAGGGCCATTACAGAGGTCTGCGTGGGAGCCCATCCCTTGGCCATGGGATGGCGGTGGCAGGGGGGGCACAGCAGAAGGGGCTCCCACTTCTTGCTCTCAAAACCCTGCAAGGAGCCCCTGCTACAAGCCAGCTGCACTGGCTCCTCTGCCAGGGTGCCTGCTGTTCCCGAGGCCTCGTGCAGCTCCCTGGCTGCTACCCAGCGAGTGTCCATGCCCTTCTTGCCTGTGAGTAAGCGAGCAGGAAGGCCAGGAAGGAAGGGGTGGTGGGGCAGAAACTCTATCCCCCCGCTGGCCAGCTCAGCCCGCACGGTGGCTGGAAGGAGCTGTACACAGCCAGGGATGGACTGGACGGAACAAGAAACATGAGACATCGCCTCTCCAAAATGAAACACTCCTAAAGCTCCAGGCCAAAGGCGCTTTAAGCCTTGGGATTTTGTCCTTGTAATCCTTTCTGGGGAGGCTGCCGTGCCCGCCCCGGGCGTGGGAGAGCAAGGGGGTCGTAGCACAGTCAGGAGCATGACACCACGCAGCCAACGCTTCCCCGGAGCCGGCCAGAGCGACGTCACCCTCACCGTGCCATGACTGCCGATGGTGGCTCCGGAGGGCCCCAGCAGCCAGCCTCAGGCAGGAGCACAGCAGCCATGTGCCGCCAGCAGGGCTGAGGTGGCTGCTGCTCGCAGGGCAGCGAGCAGGGAGGCAGGGGAACAAGGGAAGGGCACTTACCCCCTGCGCCTGGACGACTTCACCAGGGGTCCTTGCTGGAGGCGCGGCGGTGGAGTCCAATGAGTAGGGCAGGAAACCCAGCAGGGAATGGTAACGCGGGCAGAGAAATCAGCCGCCCCCTCTCGCTTTCTCTGTGGCTTCTTCATCAAGGGGCAGGACAACTGTGAGCACCAAACCTTTATCAGCTTTCTAAATATAGCGTTGTCCTAACGCTGGCTGCTGGATTGCACGGGAAAGAATTCAGTGCCTCATAGACGGCAGCTGGTCGAGCACTTAACTCCTTCCCCGCTGTGGGCTGGATCCTCCGACATTTTCCAGTTGCAGGAGGAGCCCGGAGAAGAGCCCAGAGCCAGTGAGGCTGGACCTTTGCCTGCTGGGAGCCTCCAGGCAAGTGGGATCCCATCAGGCGCAACTTGAAATGCTGGTATGACCTCTGATGTCCTTGGGAAACGCCGTGCAGGGTGAGCTACTCCAAGCTTACTAGAAGCAAGCTGGCTGCCAACTACCTGGACTTCTGTAAGGTCTTTGATACTGTCCCCCACAACTTTCTTACCTCTAATTTGGAGAGAGATGGATGTGATAGATGGACTATTTGATGGATAAGGAATTGGCTGGATGGCGGCATCCAGTTACAGTCAGTGGCTCAGTGTCCAAATGGAGATCAGCAACAAGTGGTGCCCCTCAGGTTCCATACTGGGACCAGTACTGTTCAATATCTTTATTAATGACAGAGGCAGTGGGACTGAGCACACCCTCAGAAATTTTGCAGATGACACCAAGCTGAGCGGTGCAGTTGATTTGGTAGAGGAAAGGAATACATCCCGGGTGGCATCCAGGAGAACACTGACAGGCTTGACGAGTGGGCCCATGTTATCCTGAAACTCGGGTGTCATATCAAGGGGAGAAACGGATTACTGATTTCAGGTTTGAAAAGATCCTAATGGTTTATTGTACCAGGAGAGGATCAGTTGTGTTGATCCTACAGCTGCCTTCTCTGGGCAATCCAATTTTTAGCCACTTCTGCAATGCAGTACCACATGTGTTCTTGCTAATTACTGCTGACTGAGGCAGGAAGCAATCTAAAGGCATTTGCCTATGGACTCCCTGATTATTGGAGAATTTTCAAAGGACCTAAATGTTGTGGGATCACATATGCCATTGGCATCCAATAAAAACTGATGCTTTTAAGTCACCGAGCTGCTTCTGAAAATACCTGTTCATGAATCTTTAGGATACAACTGCAGCAGGGGATGATGGCTAGACCCAAAAGCCCTGCCATGCCCACTGCAACTGTTCCCATGTAGAGATCCAGATAGGATCGCGTATGTTGCAGGATTGTGGAGAATACACAGGCAGCAGGCAGCCTGGCAGCTCTTCCTCACTGCTTGTTACAAATTGTTGCTTTATGGGATCAAGATGCCCATGCAGAACAGAGGCAAGGATGCTAGAAATCTTTGCTAATGAATGTATGCATATGCAAACATAGCAAAAACTAATGAGCTGTAAGCGTTGGGCATCTGTCATTGGTGATTAATGTATCCATTCATAGATGAACCCAAACTGAAGATGGCCAGGTGCTGTCCTCTTAGGTAGGAAAGATGGGATCTTGGTGGAAGGTTCCTCTTTCTCTGTTTTAACAGGAGTTACGATAATTTACAGTGTTAGCACTATGCTACGTACGCATTAATCTTCATCAGATTTTATAGGCGAGCCTTATCAGAGTATGTATTTTTGGCAAGACAATGAAGCCACCCCAGTTTCGTATTAAAGCTTTTCATGTCCATGGCAGTTTCCTTTAAATAAGCTAATAATACCCCCTAAAAATCCTATATATCAGCAAAAAGATTCCCCAGAGATGCAGCCATATACAAAAAAAAAAGACTTTAAGGGTTTGCATCACCCATGGATCAGTGATGAAGAAGTCGATGTGTGTCAGCCTATGCCAAGACATAGGCCTGCGTTAGCCTAAGTAGGGTCATGGCAAAGCTTTGGCGGTGTTGCCGGTACCTGTGGCAGCTCTTTTAGCTGTGGTGCCAATGCCCGTTAAGTTTTGGCAGCTCACACTAGACAGGGAAAGAAAGTCAACCTAGAAACAAAATCAAAATCTCTGAACGTTGCCAGCTGCTGCGGTCTTTCTCTTTGGGCAGCTTTACTGACTTCTCATCAGTAAATTGTACGTTTGCTTCTTGCGTTTATCAACAGCTCCTGTGGCCCCCAATGAGAACTGCTAGGGAAAAGGGACAGGATGTAAGTGCCTAAATACCCTTTCCAATCTAGGCCTAAATAACTAGCAATAAATAAAGTGCATCTCAACAAGAATCTTAACATCAGATTTATGTAAGTATCAGGTGTTGAAGCACATGGTCTCCATGATACCTAGGAAACCAGTCTTACTTAGCCAAGTCTCCAAAACAACAGAACGTTATCAATCTCAGCACCAGCTTATTTACCTCCAGTGCAATGGGGCGGCTGGTAGAGGCAGGGTAAAACTGTTCCCAGTGAATCATTTCCACACCAGTGTTTCGGCACGGACACCAGATAAGGCAGCCTGTCCAAGTTATGGGCAGTGAGGCGAGACCCAGTGCCTGTCCCTCCTTCCTAGCACAGTGGAACTAGGCACGTGCCGGTATGCTTGGAGAGGATGCACCTTGTTACTTCTACAGATAAATTACAAATTTATGTGAAAATACTGCATTTGTTTCAGAGTCACCACGCACTGCTTAATCTACATAACACCTTTTAGACAGGAAGGTTACTAAGACGAGACCTGCTTTAGTTATTTGAAGAACTATTGTTATAAGCACTATTTGCAGCTTAACTCTGCAAGTTCTCTTTGTTGTGGGTTTTTTACTAGCCAGTTGCTGAAGTTAAGAAAAAAACAGACTAAACCCCATGTATTTCCACAAGCAGTGGGATTAACAAGCCTGATTCCCAATGGACGTGTGTCCTGCGGTCCAGGAGCCCCAGCACAATAAACATCCCTCACAGGCCATCAGCTCTTACCCTCTGTGACTGCTTGCTGTTTCCCTATCTGCCTGGCTGCACAAAAGATGAGATGGACCATGGTTAGATGCACTGGTTGCACTACCACAGATTCTTGGAGTAGAAGACAATGATTAATGCCCAAGAGGTACCATTAATCTAGATTTCTCTCTTATCCCAACTGATTGGGATTGGTGATTTTTATGAGACTGAAAGGAACTTCCCGTCTTTAAGATTACTATCTGTCTGTCAAATTTAGCTGTCAAGTGGATTTTAAAATTATTGGGGAGAAGAGAAGAAAGAGAGGTTGTATAAATGATAGTGGAAGTCTTATTTCTGTAAAGAGGATAACGGCAAGCTCACCAAGTTGGTCCAGTGTCTGTCAAGGACTGTAACCAAGTTCTTTCGGTGAATACTGAAAGATGTTATGTAGAGAGCTGAGAATTAACAGAGGAAGTATGGGCAGATGGTGTACGGTGATGGCATTTCTGTCACTACCTCTGTTCATCAGACTCAGTTAAAATATTAAATTGGAGCAAAATCAAGTGTGGAAGCTACAGTAAGAATCCTACGTGTCTCTCCCTGAAGGCTGTAGGACAGTCACAAAGATCACAAAGTCTTTAAAGGAGCTAAAAATTTAAGAAATTCATCCTTGTGAGGAACCTCATCCTTGTGGGCTCCAAAGAGGAGGGAGGAAACTACTGACCTTGGTACAGTTTTGTTTACATCTTAAGTCATTTGTAGTTAGCACTTAGAGGTTATAGCAAACTGTTTTTGGAAAAAGGCTCTTCTCTCTTCATGGGGTCCTTGCCATCTCCTAATGCCTGCAGCCCCTCGAAGATGAGGTGCATAAAGCAGGATGGATTTTTCTACTGGCTGTCCTCATTTGGAAGATTGCCAAAGAATACAGCTTCTGTACTCTTATGTGCTTTAATTTGCTTTGTGCTAACAGTTTCTTTGAAGAGAACAAAGGTTATGTATCAAGCACAGAAGTACAGACTGTCCTTTCTATCAGAGGGATTAAATTTCCAGTCACTCGTAAGCTCCGTTGTCTCGGAGGTGTTTTGAACAACTGCCATACAGACAAAAGGGCAGTCTTTAGCTTGGCTTTGGGCAGGTTTACCACGCAAGTATGGGGTCAGCACAAGATCAAGATCCAGAACCGCTTTAATGGACTAAATACAGGTATCTCCGGTGTAGACACCCACTTTTTGAGGTAGCCTCCTTCACAAATCAAAACAGAGTTCATCAGTATTATCAATGTACTGTGAGTATGATTCATTTCATCTGACACTGATGTCTAAAGACGTGAAGTTCCCATCCAAGATGCCTAAAATGATTGATTGCTCACACCCTAAAAGTGACTTTGTCTCTCAAATGGCTAGAAATAGAGCATAGATGACTATCTGAGATGGAGACATCCCTTGCTGCCTATCAGCAGTGAGGAGTCTAAAAGACATGCTAGCCAGCTGCGCTCAACTAAATGTCATGTCAGATGTTTGCCTGAGCTGCCGTCAGTCCTTTTATTTTTCAGTCAATCAGAGTAGCAGTTAGCTGTCCTTTCCAAGTGCCCATCCAGAATGTGTGAGCAGTGGCTGGACTTCCCCTGCCCATGCCTCACCGGGTACACAGCCAGCACGCCACAAGCCACTTGGTTTGTCCAACAGCATTTTTCAGCGGAAAGGTAGAAAGGACCTTTGGTACCTACAGCTGTTGTGCAAGCCACATGCTGGGACAGTTGAGCACTAGGCATAAACGCGTAAGAATCTGGATGAGATGCATCTTCCTTATATTTAGATAACCCATTAGTCATCGAATTCTCCTAAATGACATATTCTTATAAGTATTTAGAGTAAGTGGAGTTAAGCACCTTGGTTCCTTAAAGCCTGGATGTGGGCAGCTGCCTGCATTGTGAAACATTTCAATGCCTTTTTAACTCTGGCCCTAGGCTCCCGTAATAAATATTTAAGATGAATGAGGCTTACCCTCCCCTAGTTACATGTCACCACATGTGTGACTTCAATTCCGTTGTTGTATTGTACACTCCCAGCCACCGCACCCTTCGGTTTGGCTCTTCTCTTGCTTTATGTACCTGCATGTTAGGAGGAACAGGGAAAGGCAGTTTAATAGGGGAAGAAAGTTCACAGCTGGGGAAGGAGTCCACAGGTCTCCTCTCTGCCCCTAGGCAGAGAGCAGCAAGCGGTGTGGAAGCCGACTGGTGATCTGGCTTGTCATTCTGGCTGAGAGGGGAGTGGCAGACTGGAGAAGCGCTATAAAAGAGACTGAGAAAGTGAACCCGTGATGGCTATGTGACGCAGCCCTTCCCCTGAAGCCAACCACTCATTCAGCCACCTAGAGATTACAAGGAAGAGCACCTGGAGGTGACACAAAGGAGAGATGAGAAGGACAGCAATGAAAAGACTTTGGCCGTTCATTTTCAGTGCCAGTGAGTACTAATTTGGTTATGTCCTCAAGGGTTGGGTAGAAGGAAACAGCACTACAAGGTCCAAGTACTCCAACGGACTCTGCATGTTTCTTTTCTTGTTTAGTAAAAGTTCTTTCATGTTTATGATCAGGCAGGTGTGTTTACCATCTCTGTGCTGAATGTCCAGACTCACAGGCAACTCCTAAAGCCACAAGACAGTGTTAGGAACCAGAAAAGAATGCTATTCTTCGTGAGGCTGGAAAATATTTGTTTTAAAACCAGTTTCAGTGGCTTCCATTAAATACAATGTTTATCTCTGAAGAACTTCCGCAGCTGGAAGTAGAAAAGTCTTTGGGTTTTATACTTTTATACATAAATCTGCGTGTGCTGTCGGTCTCTGTCACCTAAATCCTACTATTTACATGTACTTTGATACAACTTGTGATCTCGCTATATTATTCACGTCAAGGGGATGCACAATGATCCCTACTAACGCGTATAAATCAGCCAGCTTGCCCTTTCTCATCCCGCCTTGCAGAGCCTGCAGTCTCAGTTCTACTGCTTTTCAACCTGTCTCATCGCCTCATATCGATGCTCCTACACCTTCTTCCAGGCTTCAAACAAAGCTATGCACATGGAAATCGCTTGGGTGCTTTTCACCAAAAATCCTGAAAAACCTCACTTCAACAATAAGACCCACAAGAAAGAAATTCACAAAGTTTAACATAATTAGAAAAAGTGGATGTGCTCCATGTGCAACAAATGTGACTTGGCTCATGATTTGGTGATCATTATGTAAATTGTATAATGCCATCGGTATCCATTCTCCTTTTTCATTATTCTCACTTTCATGCTATTGGAATCACAGATGGGAAACTTTTCAGAGCAGAAGTATGTATGTTGGGTGAAGCCTTTCTTGCCTGTTTGGGCAGGACTCGAATGGTAATAATTCTGTGTTAAAATACTGGCCTGTGAAAAATTTTTGGAAAAGGTATAGTTGATTCCTGCATTGCACCAGAGTGGAGAAACTGCACAGCACATGGCAGTGTTGGGATGCCAGAGCTGCCCTGAACAAGCTGCATCAGGATCTCGGCACAGGCTGGCGACTTCTGCCGCACAGCTTTTCACTGCAGTTGTGTGAATAACCGGTACTGCGAACTTGTAGCCAAAGGAAAAGACCCAAACGGTCATTCTGAATCAAACAAAACTTTTACTTTTACTGGAAATTTCATGTTTAAGAGATTTCCCCGCTCCCACTTTGGAAATAAGTTTCAGCTAAATTCTGAGGTCAAGTATTGAATTAAAAGTCAGAGCATTTCCTTGTAAAAGTGAAGGAAAACATTCCCACTTTTCGTACTTTTCTCACTAGCCAAATCTACCAAGAGAAACCACTAATAATAATTTTGCTTGATCAGAATCTCAATGTTTTCAGCAAACAAAATATTCCTCTAATTGTTTCCAGCCCTATTAATTGCCCTTCAGTCTGTTTTGATTAACACTTATTCAGTAAGGAATGTGAAAGTAGACACGTCACTTTGATTTGCTTCTTCCTTTGCACAAGTACAAATGTTGAAGCTGAGCGGCAGGAGATAAAACCTTTCTCAATTTCTTAAAATGTTATAAACATACTAATTGATAACACACAAAAACATAATTTTAAGGCTTAAATCGAGGTGATGCCACCCCTCTAGTACTATATAGGCTATTCGTCCTCTCTCCTTTCTTGAAGTTCTTTGAGAATCGGCCCTCCCCTCCCTTCAGCCGTACTTTGAATAGATTCTGTTTTCTCTCAGGGAAAAAAAAAACCAGCCCCTGAAGAATAACCCCCAATTTTTAGACATGTTGCCTATGGCCAGCTGCCTGTGGGTGACTGTGAATAAGTGAAACGTGGTGAAGACAGGGAAGGAGGAAATCGGCATGAGTAAATGGTGTCCTAGAATGAAATCCTGCAGCTTCCCTAAGAGCCAGAAGGAGCCCTAACAAGGAGGAGTGGGAGCCAGAAAGGGATGTCGTGGGTGAAAAGTGGGAGAGCACCACAAAAAGTTGGGTGCTGGGGTGATAGCAACGGATGAAGAAGTGGTCTCACTTGTTATGGGCTGTGTCTCTTGTATGCAGCGTTTGGTTCAGCTGTTCCACCAGTCTGCACTGAAGACATGTTTGGGGAAAAAAACAAACATCTGATTTATTGTAGGATCTGAGTCATCCACCTGGAAGAAGGAAAAGCACCTGTAAAGGGAAGCCTTAGGGCTGGGCAGTCTCTGCCCTGCCTCAGGGCTGAGTTAATAACCTGCCAGTGAACCCTGCCCTGGTGGAACCAGTTTCTGAGCCACAAAAGAATCAAGAAATGGGGTTTGCTGCATCTCCTAGTACAGACAGTGGTGCTTTTACTGAAATGCAGGACAGCATCTCTATCCAGTCACAACAGGCGACGAGAAAGCTTTCATAGGTGTCTCTCATACAGAGACACGATGAAAACAACATTCAGAAAGAGCGGCAGGGCTACGCAAATGTGGGCTGGATGCTCCAGAGCAGGGAAGGACCTGGGAGCGGCTGCAATAAAACCACACTAGAAATACTTTGCCCTGCTGGTTTCCTTCTCATAGCTGTCAGCGGCTGTAAATGAATTAATCCCCAAGAGAACAGAAACCACTACTACCCCGACACAGAGGAAGAGACTAAAATGCACACTTAACTAATTAACTGTGCCAGACCACAGACCAACTCTGTGATGGGTCAGGGAATGCAGAAAGATGGGAACCTCGGCTAAAAGCAGATCCCTGCACCAACTGTCCCATGTTACCCTGTGCAATTGCTGGAATCGCTACCAGCAGGGTCCCAGTGCAGGGACAACAGAACCTTTTGGGTCCCTGTGCTGTTACCCTAGGGGACACTATCGTTCACTGCTGTTAAATGAACAGTGCTGTTAAGGATAGTAAAGGCTCTGGTCATGCTCAGCTTGCCAATGGCTTGCTCTGACTGCAGTAATACGTGTGGCTGTGGTCTTTTCCTGCCTAACAAAGCATGTATTCACCATCAGTTTGCAGCTCAAGGTGGAATCCAGACGGCCTTTGCTGTCTCTCTTACACATCACACTCCCACGTAGGTCTAACCCGGACAGAGATGTGGCAGACTGAGGACCCAAAGTGTAGAGGGTTAATCAACACTGATAATATACAGTTGTGGGCTTGTTTCTGGGGCAGTGGGTTGTTTGATGTGGATAACGTACAGCTGTGGCTTGTTCCTGCTAAGTAGCTAAAGAGCACTGAGGAGCCCAGCAGAGGAGGGGCACTGGTGGAAGGGAGCACTGGGTGAAGAGAGAGAGGGAGGAGACTGGATGAAGAAGAGCCCAGGGATGTAGGAGAGGCCCTGGGAGAAGCAGAGAGAAGAAGGGGGCCTGGATGAGGAGAGGCTGGCTGGAGGAGAAGCCAGGAACCTGGACACAGCAGAGGCAAGAAGCAGAGTGGACTGGCCTGAAGAGGATGAAGAAACAGCACGGACAGTAGATGAACTTTTAGAACCTTGTGTGGAAAAGCCTTGTTGCAGCCAACTAGTTTGGTAGTGCTGCAACAATTGGTGCCCCGTGTGAGGCCCAAACTCATGACCTTCAGATTAAGTGTAATGAGCAGCAACAGCAGTAGTGGCTGTGCCTGGGGACATTTGAAGTTTTGAGCAGTAACAGCGGTGCCCAACGTAGCAGAGACAGGCAGGGACAGCCTGCGACCCAGATCACGTTGAGAGAGGTCGGGAAAGCCTGGGGATCCAGATCAGACATGGGTAAAGGTGAGCTGTTTGGATCAAAGAGAAGGAAGCCTGACTGCCGTGGAGCTAAGAGATTGAGGGTAACAAGCGGTAGCGGCAGAGTACATGACCAGATGTGGCAGCAGCCTGCAGCGGTGGCAGTGGGTCCAGAGTGGGTCCGGCCAGACAGTGGTGATGGCTGTGCCGGGGGAAGGTGCGGGAGCAGCGCGGTGCCACAGGCGGCTCCTGCTGCTGCTCGGCCTGGCGGTGTTCTTGCTGACATTTATGTGCTCGTTGAAGGTGTCTCCACTCATAGAAGAAATAGGCAACCACAGGGATGTTGAGAAGCTTGTTAGGACATGGAGTAATATATTGGTGCTGTATTCTGAATCTGCTGCTGAAAGCTTGCTCAGGCTGCTGTCTGGTGTGGCCCAGGAGGTGAAAGGGCGAGGAACTATAAGCTGGATAGATTGTGGTGATATTGAAAGCCAAAAATTATGCAAAAAGATGAAAGTGGATCCTGATTTAGAAGAAAACAAAATCCCAGATGTCAAGAAAGCAAATGAGAAGAAAGGTGATCAGCCCCCAGAAGC
>JAVJGI010000014.1:114550787-114581353 GCA_035590275.1 Ibycter americanus | reverse complement strand
ACTGGTGGAAGGGAGCACTGGGTGAAGAGAGAGAGGGAGGAGACTGGATGAAGAAGAGCCCAGGGATGTAGGAGAGGTCCTGGGAGAAGCAGAGAGAAGAAGGGGGCCTGGATGAGGAGAGGCTGGCTGGAGGAGAAACCAGGAACCCAGATGCAGCAGAGGCAAGAAGCAGGGTGGACTGGCCTGGAGAGGATGAAGAAACAGCATGGATTGTAGATGAACTTTTGGAACCTTGTGTGGGAAAGCCTTGTTGCAGCCGGCTAGTTTGGTAGTGCTGCAACACCAAAGCTTGCTGGAGGGTGACTTTTCAGTCAAATAGTCTCCAGGGAACACTGACTCAGGCTGGTTTGTTCAGAAGCAAACCTTCACCACTACACACAGCAAGCCCCTCTGGGGGACATCTCTGCCCTCCTCCGCTTTCCTCCTTACTGGACCAGGTTCCTCTTTGCCATGGGAGTGCCTCTGAGCAGCACTCCTTTTCTCGACTCCTTGCACGCTAACTTGTTTCAGCCTTAAGATTTTTCTTGAATGATTTAGTTTGGTGCCATAAACCAAACCAAACACACAAACTGTAAGAAGAAAGCAGGTGTTTTTAAACATAGGTTGCCACAGGCATGAAGGTCAGCTATGGCAGGGCAGAGAGAAACCTCCAGCTCAGTTCTGAGAGAACTAAGACCTGCCACTAGTTAATGTTCGGGTATGATGAATTAAGCATCAAGTCAAATGGCATCCAGCATACAAGAAACACCTACCCTGTGCCCTGCATGCTTCACCAGGGCATAGAAGAATTTCTGTTTTATTCAACTCTCAGCTATTCCTGTGCTCCACAGGCAGAAGCTACAGTTCTTGCAGAAAGGTGACTACTACCCTACTAATTCTTAAAAACAAATTGCTATTCTTCTCTTGTTTCTCTCAAGCTCTCTTTGTTTTTCTAGGTTTTTTCTCTTTTCAGGGCATTACGTGAACAGATTTTGATTCCCTAGCACAAAATGTCACTTCTCTATGGACTTGGATCGGGGCAAGTTATTTGATAGTGTTCCTGATCCCTGAAATTTGACAATATCAATTTGTTAGTTTAGCCTGAATCCTTAAGACTGCTGATGCACTTGTATTATCTGTTTATCTGTCTCCCTCTGTACATTTAGACCTGTCAAAGGATGTCAGTCACACTGAAAGAAGGCTCAGAAAAAAAATAATACATCTTCATAAATTCCATGGCAATGTATGTCCAGGTAAAGAAGATGGAAGCGAGGAATAGAAAGCAGAGTTTAGCACCCAGCCACCCTATGCAGCAGCCTCCTGTAGTCAATCAGCCACAGCGTGCATCACCTCTTGCTCAGTGGGGAATGCCAGGGATGACAGAGGGGATGTGGGATTATTCTGAAAGCCAAAGAGGCAAAACGTGGAATCCAGATGTCATTAATTTTGCTAAGTACAGAATTCATTCTCTTCCTAGTTCTGGTGACTGCTCATGCCCTCACTGTGGAAGCACCTGACAAGGAAATACAGGTGGCACGAGGGAAGAACGTTACTCTCCACTGTCATTTTAAAACTGAGGCTCTTGTTGTCTCAGGAGATGTTGTTGTCTGGAGGAAAATCAATAGCAAGGTAAATCAAGTTGCATAACAAAACATATGATAGGACATCCAAGAGGGGGGTGGGAGGAGAGATGGAAGCAGGGCTGTGGGCAGGAATGTGTGCTGGAAGAAAAAGATTCCTTCAAAACTTTCTTCAATCTCAGAACTATGCAAACAAACTCTGGTTCTAGATGCAATTTATCCCAGACCTGTTGCATTATACTAGGCAAGCCCCCACCCTTCTCTTTCCTCTCTTGGTCTTGCAACTATGTATTGAGGATACATCACTGTATGTGCTGTGGGTTTACATCTATTAAAATACGTGAAATACTCAGATATTTTATAAAAAGATGTATATATTTAAGTATATGTATCATATACATATTTATATATATACACATATCTTTCATACTATGCTATATAAAAAGTTTTAAGTTGACGATAATAGTACATGGAGAGATTCTTGAGGTCTCCTACCTTCATATAGAGTATTTGAATGTAAAGAGACCTCTGAAGTTCTCCTTGACTTCTTGGGAATTAGTGAGAGGGGAAGCAGCCTTTGGAGATCTCCTTGCAGTAACTGCCAAGGGTCTCTTCTCTGAGGATCCTTGCTGGAAAAAAGCAAGGAAGTTTGTGTAATCATAGGGGAATTTGATCGACACGTGGATCTCAGGCAAGTCTCACAGTGTTCTGTCATGGAGAGGAAAGGTGAATAAGCCCCAGCAAAAGAAACAATTGCGCCTGACTTCAGATAAGGTGGGAGAAGGGGACTCCAAACAGAAACCCAGACCCTTTTGAATTTCTGCTTTTCCTGTTTTTTTAGCAGACTGGGGCAGTTTAAGACCCTCTTTTCCAAGCTGCTCTTCTTTTAAGAGTGGGCTAACCCATCGAGTTAGGTTGTAGACTTACAGAGAAGAAACTATGACTGATCATTTTCCCTCCCTCTCTATCAGGATGATGCTGTCACTAGGTATTTTGATGGACTTGTACAGTATGGCAAGGGCTATGAAAACCGTATACAGTTCAGCGGTGATGTAAGCAAAGGGGACATCAGCATCACCCTCAATGCAGTGACCATGGAAGACAACGGGACATATGCATGCAGCGTTCGTCTGAGGAACGACCCCCCCCGGCATACCGCAATCTTGTCACTTTTTGTCCTTGGTAAGCATGATGGAGGCAACACCCGACCCCTTAGACAAAACTCATTATTTGTTGGCAACAGACTTTCTAACAGGAAAAATCTTTCCCAGGAAGTCATCATCCACAATTCCATCTGGTCTTTTCCTACTACTATGGAAGTAGATTGGAGGGCTTAGAGCACCCACCTCCCTTAGATAACCTGACTGTAGAAAATAGTCTTTAGAGTTGTATAGTTCACTTTCCTAATAACTCTTGCCTCATGATGTGGCATTCCTCATTCCCCCTGTGGCTTGCCATACTCCAGCTACCAAAGGATGAGTTACCCAACACTATTAGACATATCCCAAAAAGCATCTTACAATTCCTTCTTGGCTGACCAGTGCCAAGAAGGGAGAAACAAATTAGAGACAAGTTCACTCCAGTTCCTTTCAGAAGAAGGTGGCAGGTGCAAGACCAGCCTATGTTGAGCAAGAATAAAACCCACAAGTGCAGGAGATGGCTTGAAACAAAAACCTACTTCTGATTAATAAAATTCCTTCCTTTTTTCTGCCTTCAGTTGCACCATCCAAGCCAGAATGCAAGATTTTGGGGACAGCAGAATACGGTCATACAATCAATCTGACCTGCGTTTCTCATGAGGGCTCCCCAAAGCCCAGGTACACCTGGCAAAGCTTCAACGTACAAAATGAGCCTCGTGTACTAAAAACAACAGAAGGTATGTGAATTCAGATGTCAAGTCTTTGAGCTCTCTATAGATCAGAGTTGGAAAGATTTTGAGATGCAAATACAAAAACACACTTAAAGGCTTTTCTAGAAAGTTCTTTGACCAGGATTTTGAAAAGCTGTCCTTTTGATACAGGACAAACTCACGAGTAACTTAGCAGGGGGAAAAGTGACCTGAAGTGACAATGGTCAGTAAGATTTTCACTTCAGCTCTCACCGGGCGAGAAAGCTGGCTCACCAGACAGAAATAATTACTTCTAAATTGCTGGGCGTAATATGAAGAATAGCACCGAGATTTCAAACTGGTGTGTCTTTATATCCCAGCTTGCTCGACACTGACCAGGTCACTTTCTGGGATGAAGGTAAAGAAAAGCTGGCTCTGGTGGCAACCTTCCTTCCAGAGGTGACTCCTCACCTAGAGGAAGGTGGTAGGAGAAACAGTTACGCCATGCCTGCTTTGAGCATAAATGAGACTTCTGGTTCTTTAGGACTGTCACACAGGCCCCAGTATTTTGTTTACTTTTATTTTAAGTCAGAATCTGGAAAAAAATTGAACTGCATTTCCACAACAGGACCTTTGGTAGAACTATTCGCACAGAAAGGAAGGTTTCATATTCTCTGAAGTGCAGCAGTGACAGAGGACTCAGATTTATTCCTTTAAACAACTTTGTTTCTTCCTGGTATGTTCAACTCCAGAAAGACTGAGTACCTGAACCTACCCTTCCTGGTTTAACTTACTGTAGCATCGCTATAGAGGTAAACTAAATATGATCAGACTCGACAGGGATATTCGCAGCTCATTAGCCGATTCTTGCGTAAATTATGCCAAAGAGGAAATATCAGCAGGGGCACAAGCCTTATTCATTCATTTGACTGGCCACTAAGTGGTGCCAACGCATCACACACAGCCCTGAACATAACCAGGATTTGTGGTCTTCCAGCAGCAGCTGCCTGCTGGAATCCTGGTCCTCCGTCTCTTCTGATCCATTTCCACCTCTGCTCTGCTTTCATCAGAGCACCCATGCCCAAGCAGTGTGCGACTGTCCCCTTCTGCCCCAAGCTGGCTGGACACCCTACTGTCGCTACAAGCAATTTCCTTCAGTGCTAAGCAAGTCCCAGCGCGGCAGAGTGTGCAGAATCCTCTTAGGAGCCGCTCCAAAACTGATAGTATCTGACCCGCATTTTTCCCAGTTTGACTCATCAGTCAATTACTTTTGATTTAATATAGGAGGATTTGCAGTCCAGTTATAGACTGCAACTCTGAAAGCTAGAAACATCACCCTGGAAAGAAAGGGGGGGTGGGGGGTGGAGAAAAAGAGAGAGAGAGAAGCAAGCATGGACAGTATGTAGACACTTTAAAAAAAAAAAAACAAACTAAAATCAAGCAAGCAGGCTGTTATTTCTTGGTTTGCATGCTCTTTTACTATCTGGCGGTGGGCGCCAGCAGAGACTAAACAGAATCCCAGTCCCAAGAGTAGGCTGGAAAGCAGTGAAATCACAGGGAAAATACAACAAGGAAGTCACTGAAAATTATTCAGAGCTTTTTGCTTTTAGAGCAGGAATCTGGACCTTCATCAGTAGATCACAAGCAAAAAGCATGGACTACGCATACAAATGTCAGCTGGAGACTACAAATAGAAATGACAGAGCTGAGCTTTAGCATATGCTTCTGAGCTCTGTTAGTTTGGACAGAAAACACTGCTATATCACAGCAATCCCATGTCACTGCATTTCTTTTCCTTCATTTATTTTCACAGCCTGCGTGGCCTCTCCCAGACTAGAAAACTATTTCCCCAACTGCTAAATAATTCAGACCTGACGTCCTAAGAGCTGGAGGCCTGAAAAGCATTTTGTTGTTTTGCAAGTTAATTCATCAGATGGCCAGTTCTCAAAGCCAGATGCTGGTTTGGGCCATCTTGTATTTCTCAGCAAAATCCAATGTAAAAAAAGCTCTCACTAAGCACAAATACTTCTTTACCCTCCACCTACAATTTTCTTTCTAAAAGGAACATTCAAGTGCCACGTGTTCCCTGTAATCACAACAACACACTTCTGTTTGTCCTCCCACAAATCACACTCAGACCTAGGGACAACATGGCAGCCCCCGAGCAAGGCGGAGCAATCCATCAGCTTTAGTAACTTCTCATTGCTCCAACTACCCTGGGCTGGAATTGAAGGGCTGCTGTCCCCACTTCCTTCCCTGCTTTAATTCTTTTCTTTTTTCAACTGGATTTGTGCTTCACAACAGGGGAACAAATAACGCTGAAGAACATCTCAGCGGATACCTCTGGCTTTTACATCTGCACTTCAACCAACATTGTGGGGAAGGAATTTTGCAACATGACGGTCAGCGTTTTGCCACGTAAGTGATGGGGTTGCTTACTGGAAGGGTGGTACCAGAGAAAGTATTCTAGCTACAAGTCCAAGGATTAATGGAGGAAATGCACACACAAGTATAACATTCTGCTTTCTCTCAAAAAAAAAAAAAAAAAAAAAAAAATCACACTTTTTCTACCTTTAAGAGAGATTCTCTGCATTGGTTTACATGCTAATAAAGTACTCACTAACTCATAGGAGTAGTTCACAGATGACAAAAAAATGCATACAGTCAGATAAAACAGAGACCCTAAGGTCTGAAACTAAACAGTATTGACAGTTGCTGTTCAGCTCCAGGGGCTCCTCCCTATCACGGTCCAACCAGTTGCTCCTGCACACTTACCAGATACCCAGTACAGAATTCATTCCAGTTGCTGCAGTCAAACACATGTGGCTCCCGCTCAGTCTGGCCCTGGTAGCGAGATCTGACACCTGACGGTGGGATTTGAAGTCCAGTGGTTGTGCTGGCTGCATTTGGTACCATTCTCGCTGCAAAGGGCTAATTCTTTTCTTCCTGTATAGCATCCATGAACATAGCTCTTTACGCTGGCATCGCTGGTGGAGTTCTTGCTGCAGTTTTAGTTATTGGTATTTTAGCCTATTGCTGCTGCTGTCGGGCGGATAAGGACAAGGACTACGAGATGACGTAAGTACCTTTCCCTAGAAAAGTGAATGGGATATATGAAGGGTTCATGTTCCCCCTCCGGCACTAACATATGTAGTGGAAAGCATGGGAGAAAAAAAGAAATCAAGGAAAGTGTGTGCTGCTTTTTCCTTTCAGTTTCTACCCCAGTGGCTCCAATCTCTTCTCACAGAATACGACCAGTATTACCAGACACCTTTGTGGTCTCTGGGGTAGAAGCCAAACGTTCAAACCCTGGAACTGAATTAGCAAGCCCAAGTCAGTCAAGCATGCACAGCTACTTGATAAGCAAAGCTCAGGCTGTTTCTCTTTTCTCCGAGTCCCTGTAGCCATTTCTGTCCTTGCTAGTCTAAATCACCATGAGGTTCTGTATCCAGAATTATCACTCCAAGACAGAAACTTTTTGTTTATTCTCATGATGGAAACAGACCATTGGAAGAAAAGTGGGATGGGAAAAGATACACCGGTCACCCTTTCTCTTGCATCACCAGCAAGACTTTCTCTAGAGTCTGGTTCAGTACAACTGCATGTCAGCTTAGAGCAGTCTAAAACCATCCTAACACAAAATCTCTTCAGTAAAATTTCTAGCTGGTTTTAACATCTCTACTCCTGAACATGTTTTAGGGAGCGAGAAGATAGAAACGAACCCTCCAAGGAGATGCCTACAACGAATGAGAGAGCAGAGGATGGTGTTGAAGATGAATGAAGAAAGAAGTAGGAGGCCAATGCCATCTTCAGGATCTGCTGAGGCACAGACACCACTGTAGAAAAGAAATCAATCCCTCGTTCTTACTGCAAGAAGGTTTTTTTGGAATAATAAGATGGAAACTAATGGCTCTGCCTTCAAGTTCTGGGAGAGAATATCCTTGTCTCCCTGGGAAGAAGTGCTTAACGTACAATGAGCACCAATACATAACCTCATAGCAGAAAAATGGACATGAAGCACTGTTCCACCCAGTCATCAAAAAAAACCAGTCTTCCAGAGTTCCCACTTTCTGAAAAAAGAAGCCAGGCAGGTCTATCTGGAGAACAGTTGCTGCTGTATCTCCAGATCCACAGGTGGTTTCAACATCACCATCGAGGAAGGGTGGTCTTGTTTATGGTGTTATACAAATACGTATGCTGTAAGCTGGGCATGGTCCAGTACAGAAATTATTTTATGCAGACTGAAGCAAGCTGATCTTTAAGGATATTTTATTAAATGTATTATTTGTATATATTATACATGAACATATAAATAAAAATACGGAAAAAATTCACACATGACCAATGACAGTCTCCTGTTTGGGACAGCAATGCATACTGATGGAAGGGATAAGGTAAGAAGTTACATAGATTTGTAACTGGCAGCTGGTAGATCTAGAAACAGTCTAGTAGCCTATGTACTGTCAGATTCGTGAACTTATGAGTTCCAGCTAAGAAAGTTCCTAAATATTGATTCTTATTACATTATCTTTTCCTCCTCACTGTTGCATGAGCAAGCCAGAAATAGTCCATTGCTCCTGCTGCTGCTTCTGAAAAAGTGACAGCGTGAGAACACATACGTGGCAAGTACATCTTTAATAAAAAGAAGGGAAACAAAAAAAAGAAAAAAGGGGGGGAAAGAAGAAAAAAACCTTTTTATTCAAAGTTGTAACAATTTAATCAGAAGAGCTGTATGTGCAAAATTTGTCTAAATGCAGAGAGAACTCCCATCACTAGTATCTTATCTTTGGAACAGAATGGACTGTCTGTCCCAAAGACTGTTAATGTGGTTGGTATTAAATGTAATTGTTGAGGGGGAGGGTGTGGCTTTTGTTTTGTTGTTTTATTCTTTTTAAGACATGGTCAATGAATTACTTACGCTACAGTATTTACTCTTTCAAAGCTCTCTATTGCATCTTTGACTTCAGGAGTTTCAGAAACTTACTGCAATGCCTCCCACACACCCTTTACCCCCAAGTAGTTACTTTTAAATCTGTAACAAAAATCTAAAATACAACTTTAAAGAAGAACCAGTGAGCCTCCTACACATGGGCAGCATTTTCTAGATTCTGAACTATGCAAATCAGACTACCAGAATCATTACTCTGGCTTGCTTTCTGGTTGCCTTTGTTTTACACCATACTTAAAATTATTCATTTGTACTGGTAACAACTGCAAAGACCAACAACCAGAGTTCTTTACAACGTCCATACAAACCCAAATCTCTCTGGCAATAAACCACCTCAAATGCAACTCAGCAAGACATTCTGAGGACCTATTCCCACGCTTAGTTTAGATGCATGACAAAACATTGCAAAAATGGATGACTCGAAAATAATTTTGCACACAGAAGCTAAAGGCAGATAAAACCCCAGGTGCATAGCTCAGAAACAGAGCTGATAAGGATTTTATTCTCTTTCGTAACAAGGAAGTATAGTAGGAATTAGATAATTAGCATTGTAACAAGTTTTTACTGTGAAACAAAAGCTATCTCTTTTGTACATGTTACAACCATTAGTCAGCACTCCCTCACAAACACCTATATACCCTGGGGCTGAAGAGGGCTCTGCTGAGGGATAATCATGTGGATTCTCAAAGATCTTAACTAGAAAGACCAGCAAAAGGAGTCGACAATTACCAGAAGTATTTATGGCCAGAAACTGGCTCTGGCCTCTAAACCATTTTAACACTGTGTTGCCTATCCCATACTCTTCACTTTTAGGATATGTGAAGCTTAGTTGCTGCTTGTCACCTGAAGTCTTGAAGTAAATTTTGCATGTGGGTCATTTTAAGCATGAAGAAAAATGCAGATTAACAAAGCTGCATTAAGTTATCTGAAGAAACCAGCCACAAAACACAGAAGAGATTATGTAATGTCCCCCAAAACCATGGATTCAATTCTCTGTAAGCAGGTTCCATAAGAACTAGCAGGGGAAAAGCGAGAGTCAAACTTGACAACCATTAAAGCAGAACTACTTACATTCTGCAACGCCAAGTTCAGTTCTACACCAGGAAATAAACTAAGTGATAGCACATAGAGAGACAGCTGAGCTGTTTCAGTGTTGCTTACCATTTTTTTTTTCCTTTGTCTTTTAATAAGACTAACATTTTGGAAGTTGTGTATTTATCAGAATGCTACATGTTTTTTCTCAACCAATTTGTTAAACTCAGTCAGCCAGAAATACACATATTCAAATCCCTATCTTACTCCAAGGTTTTCCTGTAACTGAATTAATTACTCACCTTTAATTAATTTCACTGCATGGAAGGGACCCATGCTGGAGGAGTGTGTAAAGAACTGCAGCCTGTGAGAAAGGTTCACATTGGAGAAGTTCATGGAGGACTGTCTCCCGTGGGAGGGACTGACTGCAGCCCCATTCCCTGGGGAGGAGATAGAGAAATCGGGAATTAAGTTAAGCCCGGGAAGAAGTGAGGGGTGAGGGGAAGGTGTTTTTTCTGATTTGAATGCTAATAAATTAAACTAACCTCCCCAAGTTGAGCCTGTTTTGCCTGTGAGGGCTGAGTGATCTCCCTGCCCTTATCTCGACCCAGGGGCCTTTTGTTATATTTTCTCTCCCCTGTCCCATTGAGGAGGGGAGTCACAGAACAGCTTTGGTGGGCGTTCAGCCAGGGCCAAACCACCACAACAGCCTATAGTAAATTACAGTTTAGTTATGTTCACCTTTCACACGGAAGAATATGCATGTATAAGCTTTGCCTGTACATGAACAGGAAGAACCAGAACACAAAGATTTAAGCCCTAACTAAACAAACCATTTTCCCATCTGCAGGACGGCTGAGATCTGTTAACCCAAGACGAAGAGCCACCACGGTAAGATTTTGATACAATACATAGGAATGTATGTTTTGGCAAGCATATCAAGAGGATATTTGAAGATTACCTGGTTTTCCTTCTGACCCTACCTCAGCAACCTGCAACAGGCCATTTACTCTATCACAAAGTATATGAAGGAAGCAAAAGAAGTCCACTTCATCAGTCTAGCAACCCAACAAAAAGAAGGCAGGCCAGAAATCCTGCATGCAATTTGAAAAATGGGCTCACCCTGCACTGCTCAAAGCAGTTACATTAACCAGGGCTATACCACATTTCCCTCTTGTGTTTAAAGGGATGTCTCTACAGTACATTGCCTCTTCACTTCCCAGCTTTAACTGTTTTCATTCACAATAACGTTTTTACTTGCTTACAACATTCTGACAATACACTATATGGATTACTGAGGGGAAAAAAAATGTTCGTTGTTTGTTCCTAGTATCAGTCACTTAGGTTTTAAGATTTATTCCTATCTAGGCACCTTTCATCCAAGGAACTCAAACGATTACTGATTACTGAATGTTGCAAGCAAATCACTATCATTTATGAGTGACAGAGTGATGGGACAAAAGTAAAGGACCTGACTGGAGACATAGATCACCACAATGCAGGAGGCACAAAGATAAGGAGGAGTCAGGATTCCCAGTTCTCTGATACACCCTGCAAGGCAAGTATTCTGATCAGCAACTTTGTTCCCACTTCACCTTCTAAATTCCTTTTTTTTTTTTCTTTTTTTTCCCCATCTTAGTTTTGGGCTTTATTCTTGGCAAAGTTGCTCTCCTGTCAGTCCTGACTGTACTGTTGCAAAGGGTTCTTCCTTCCCAAATGCAGGATTTTGCTGCATTTCATAAGGTTCCTACTAGCCCACTCCTCCAGCCTGTTTACGTCCCACGGTGTAACAGCCCCAGACCTCAAGCATATCAGCTGGTCTCCCCAGTTTAGTGTTTTCTGCAGGCAAGAGTGCACTCCATCACTTCCAGATCACTGCTAAAGACACTGAACAGGCCATAGTATAGCACTCTCCAGTACCTGACTTGTTACTGGCCTCCACGTACAGTAGTATGACCAGATTTAGCCATCTGACTGTCCACCCACCTAGACCGTAACATCCGAACTTGGATACAAGCACACTGTGACAGACTGTACTAAAAGCCTTGCTGAAGTCACTACTGATCACTACTGTTCTTCCTTAATTCACAAACCCACCATGGAAAGCAACCAGGCTGGCCAGGCACGGCCTTGGCAAATCCATGCCAACTGTTTCCTGTCTCCCTCTTCTCCTTCACATACTCAAAAACAAGAGGACTCATTCCATGATTTTTCCAAGGAGTCCAGTGGAGCTGAGCAGCCTGTGGTTTCCCAGATCATCCTTTTGAAAGATGGGTGGAATATTTGCCTTCCATTGCTGTGGACTTTCTGTGCTCTCTATGACCTTTCAAAGGTGAGAGAAGAGCCTTGCAAAGGTATCAGGCAGCTTTCTCAGCATCCTCAGATGCAGCCCATCTGGCTCTACGGACTTGTATACAGGTCTAGAATTCCCAGCCGAAGCCTGACTTGCTTCTCATCCACTGCTGGTGTTCTCCTCCACAAACCTTTCCTGAGTATAGGGACCTGAGAGGCCTTATTAGAGAAGAATGAAACAAGGCAGGCACTGAGCATCTCAGCTTTATCTGCATTACTGCAGTCACGTTACTGAATCACACCATTCAGCAACAGGACCACTTTTTCCCTTGTTCAGTCTTTTACTGCTAACAAAGTCATAAAAGCTCTTCTTGTTGACCTTGATCCCTTGCAAGCATCAACTCCAGGTGAGCTTTGGCTTTCCAAACACCATCCCTACAGGCCTGGCCAGTGTTTGTGGATTCTTCCTTTGTAGCAAGCACCTGCTTCTACCTCCCTTATACCATGCTAGGACTAGGGTGCAGCCATGAGTTCCCTGTAAAGACAAGACAGCCCTCCGATCGATCTATCTGCTCTCCTGGACTGTTCTTGCATTTGGAAGATGCTGTTATTAAGAAATTGCCAACCTTAATGAACGCCTTTATTCTTCAGAGCTGCCCCCCAGGGATTCCATCCCTACCCATTTGCCACATAACCCCAAAGGTCTGCTCTCACTGCCTTCCTCGCTCTCCTCAGGATTTTGAGAAGTATTTCCAGTATTACAGAGACACAAAAGCTGCTGCTGCTTATTTCAAGATTCAGTATAGCGCACAATTCAGAACTGATCAGACAGACAAGAGTTAATGATCTCACAATTCTTGTTGCTAGAGTAACAGCACTACTTTTCTATTTATTTGTATCATCTGTTCCAGGAAAGACACTGAGGCAGTCTTCTATCTGAAAAAGTTCACAGTACAATGAGCAAACTGTCAAGATTAATTCTGGATGTGTTGGAACTAGTACTAAATTTATTATAGCCCAACATAACTGAATTGGAAACACTTCTCTCCTGCATTTCACCTGTTCACTAGGGAGTGAGGGGAATTATTTGAAAATGGTAATTAGAGAAGCTTGTAGGAGCTTCTAAGACAGAACCAAGGAAAAGTGAGGGTACAAAGATAATACAGGGTTAGACTAACAAAAGTGTTTGCCGAATTATTGATTTTACTGAATCATTGCAATAAAAATTATTGGCAGCTCATTCTAGGGTGAAAGCGAGGGATGATAATCCTTCAGGAGACATCAAGAGGGCAGAAACCAGATAACAAACTTGTTATTCCCCTGCCCTGCTACTACAGTACATTTACTCTGCCAAATGGAAAGACATTAAAGCCTTTGGAGTCTGCTGCATGTACCTCTATCAATCAGAAATTAAAACCTCAGTTTCACACATATACCTGAGTCACTCAGCTTCTAGGGAAAGTTTGACATTCTTGCTAGGGGAAAGGATTAATGATTTTTAATTCAACTAACAGCTCAAAAAGCACAGTCCCTGTGTTAATCATGCAGGTTTTTAAAAAGATATCAGGAACAGAGAACTATAGCTATTTTGCAAGAAAATGCAGACGGGGCTTCCTTGAATACAGATTTTCATTCACCCAACACACATTTTTATTCCAAAGAATCTGACTTTCAGCACAACACCATCTGACCATAATGGCTCAAGACCCAGTGTCCCCAAAATGGAAGCAAGTTTTCTATTTGGGTATGACTTGGGGCGGACCTCGCTCTAGGTAGCTGGCAAAGCACACACCCAGTGTGACAAATTACCAACCATGCCATTTGATCAAGGATCACAGCACTGCTTCCTCCAGCTTGACATGCACCCGAACAGCAAAATCCAACACCTAGTATTTGACAGACCATCCACCCAGAAAATCCTCACCAAATTACTGCCTTCCTTCTATCTTTTAAGATTTTGATGCCTGACATACTGCTAAAGATGTAATAAAGATTAATCTTATTTTTGACACAGCAAACACTCTCTGCTAGTTTAACTAGTTATAATGCAGATCCTGAAACTGGCACAAGCATTGAGCCTACAGGTTTCAGGAGCAAATAAATTACTAGGCTCCCTTTCCTGCGTATCACTTACTATCCAGCTGGTTTTCTCACCCTGAGGAGGTGAGACAGAAGAGCCGGCCCCCATGTGAGAAAGCAGCTGGAATGCACAGAGCTCCACCTGGGGACAGACAGTGAGCCAGGCAGGAGCTGTTGGGCTAGACACAGAGGGCAGACCAACACGGGTGACATTCTGGTGGGTGTCTGCTGTAGGCAGCCTTATCAGGAGGAAGTACACAAGGTCGTCTTCAGAAAACTGGAAGAAGCCCGACTGAGAAGCCGAGGGGAGGTGCGCTCTGCTGGACCTCAGACTCATAAACGAGAAATAACTGGTCAGGGGTATGAAGGTCTAGTGGCAAACTCAGCTTCAGAAACCATGAGATAGTGGAGCTTGGGATCCTAAGAGGATGGAAAAGAACAAAAAGCAGGATCTCAACCCTGCACCACAGCAGAGCAGCCTTTGGCCTTGTTCGGAGATCTGCTTGGAAGAATCCCATGGCATAAAGTCCTGAAGAGAGGTCCAGGCGAGCTTGTTTATTTTTCAAGTATCACCTCCTCCAAGATAAACAGAAAAACAAGCAGAGGTTGACTAAAGAGCTCCTGACAAAACTCAAACAGGAAAATGAAACATACAGGAGGTAGCAGCAGGGGCAAGGGATCTGGGAGAAACACAGAGATGATGTGTGAGTGTGCAGGTGCGGGGTTAGGAAAGCCAAAGCCCACCAAAAACTAAATCTGGTGAAGCACATGAAGGGCAACATGGAGGACTTCTGTGGGTGCATCAGAAGGGGAGTGGGGACCTGGGCATGAAAGACACGAAGGTAGAGTGACTGAACGCCTTCTTCACCAGTACAGATCAGCCTTTCAGAACAAATTTCAAGTTCAATTAAAGACATCAAAACCAGGTATTACTGCATCTACAGTATATATGTATATATTTAAGATAGCATTTCTGCTAAATCAGAATACAAAGTACTGCTAAGAATATTCTTAGCTGGAGCAGAGACAGCGATCAACAGGAACATCTTCTGCATACCTAGTTTCTATGGTTTATTGAAAGAAGGTGGACTAGCCAGAAATGCACAAGTAACAATCAAATTCAGTTTCTACTACACAGAAGCAGTAACTGCTGCTTACTCTGCATAAGCATGCTGTATTTTTCAGCATCAGTTACATACTCTTTGAATGGGATGTAAAAGAATATGCAATTACAGGTTAACATACTGATGTCAGACTAGATCAAAGCTGCCACCACTGTCCATTGTGTTTTCATGACTCCCAGGCAACTGTTCTAGCCACAGCCTTTACAGTATAGTAACACACAATTCAACAATTCATCTACTATTCATGTAACAAGAACAAAAATAGCTATTAACTTTCTAATGTGTATCCAAAACCCAGATGACTTTTACCCGTTACTATCACAGGACAGAAAGCGGCACTAACAGGAGGACAGAAAGTCAGGTCTGACAGAATTTGAGATGCCTGCTTTACAATAACAACTCTTCAGTCGGTTCAATTTGCATGGTACCTATACACGCATATGCAGACTGTATTAAGGTATGTTACTTTTTACCATGTGGAAAGTACATGTTTAAAGCTCCCAAGCTGCATCACTCCAACTCTGCTCAAGAGCCATTCTGTCTTCATTTGGTTTTATTTCCCCTTGAGAATTTTGTCGTGCAAGCAGGGAGAATTTTGTTCCCATTTTGACCCATAGTTTATGCCTTACCAGTACTATTCCTTGCACTTAAGAATTGTGTTACGGTTTTAAGTCACCGTCTTTCCCTCATCTTTACTCTTCCATTAAAGAGAAGCATTACTTTATTGTGCTTATTAAGTAGAATTTATTTTTCAAGAAATCAAGAGTTTCAAATTGCAGAACAGAGCTCCAAAACGAAAGAATTTTCTATCACCCTCCAACAGCTGTTAGGGATCTCCCTCAATATGTGCAGAATCAATCAATGGGCTACATCAGGTTAGCGTACTCATTCTCATTATATACATGTTACAGTTTTCACTACAAAACACACCACAGGCTGTTGGTTATTACAGTAAGACAATTACTGCCCTAGTTAACAGCCCCCTGCCTACAACATATAACAAGGTCTTCTACAGCTTATGTACTATTTTAAGTTACAGGTGATGAGGTACAGACATGCCACGGAACCTTAACTCTGAACTTCTCCATTTCTGCTCAGACACTTTACCTCAGTCTTGAAGCAATACAATAATCCAAGCATAGCAACAAATGCTTTTATGGTTTGTGTATTTACACTGATACTGAGTATTTCAATAATAATGAATTCTCTTCTTCTTAAGAACTGAAACACAAAACTTTCTTTGCAACAATGACCTCTGAAAATAATTCAAAGATTACAGTTCTGTATATTTTGAAATGTTCATGCAGCAATGGCTGTCAGTTAAGAAACTTTAAACTCAAACAACTATTCCAACGCAGAGAAGCCTTTACCACTACTAAATAGACACACTTACTCCATTACAACATACCCAGATGCTTCATTGTTAAATCTCAATCTCAGAGTTTTATTGTCCCTTATTTGGTGAAATTTAGCAAGTAGAACAACAGCGTCAAAGAAAGGAAATAGAAAATAATTCAAGAAAATTCAGTGGTATAGGCAAACTGTTAGGTAACAGGCATCAAAATGGTTCAGTGAACCTGCAATACTGGAAGAAGGGCCCCAGCTGGCCTTGCAGCAACTGTTACACGTTTCCAACTAAACCAGCAATTGGCCTTTTCTGACAAACACATCAGCGTGATTGAGTTTATTCATAAACATGCTGCCTTCTTATTTTGAATGGGTTTTTGGTTTGGTTTTTTTCTTCCTATTATGCAAAAGAATGAACTACCTTATTTTGTGTTTCAGTTCCTACCAGGAATGAAATAAATAACTTCTCACAGTTAGTTGCTATGGAAATAGTATTTCACAACTGGACCTCTGTTGGAACAAAATGTAGAAACAACTCAAAAAGAGAAGCTCTTATTTCTGAGAATCAGTTGCTTAAAGACACATGGACGAGGCTCAGAAAACGGCTTTTTGGGGACTAGTGCGAGGCTTGTTCCATTTCATGGAGGTATATCTAACTTCATAGTGATACGTCAGTCAGTCTCCCAGTTTTTATGTGCCCTCAAATAATTATGACTGGTATCTTCCCCAGTGTGACTAAACTTGTGAAATTAAATCTGCAGATTAATGTATCACTTTGAGCTTGATATTCCTCTCAAAAAAACCCCAATCCAAAACACCTACACTCCTTTGCACTTTGTAAGTTTGAGGGACATGTACTTTTTTTTAAACAGAAAACTGATGCAAAGAAAAAAAAAAATCTATGTTGTAACTGTTCCTAATTTATATAGCCTGTACCTCTAAAAGAACATTAATAGATGGGTAAGTTTGCCACATTTCTTCCAAGACATTTCACAGAAAGTCTGGTTTTTTGCTTTGAATGACCACTCACATTCTTCATGGCTAGAACTGACATATTATAGCAAACCTTTGAGATGGTTATACCTTTAATTGCCCTAGTGCAGCCCTTCATACTTTCAATGCTTGCCCCCATCATTTTTGGGGGAGCGACTATTATACAATGAAATTCTATCTTCCACATGCAGAAAAGGGGAAGGAGGTTATTAAAGGAGAAATAAAGCACTTGTTTAAAGTCACACTGGCCACTAAAGAATTCTTCTAATCCTATGATCTTGACTAAGCGATCCTGAATTTGGACTCCATGCATTAAGAAACAGAACTAGCATGGCATGCATTTTTAAAGAGAGGACACAACCATCAGCTCCCTTCAAAATAAGTCTTACAGTAGACAAACAAGATTTTTGTCTTTAAATCCAATCAAAGGTTTTACCATTCTAACAAGAACCTGAGCTGTCAAGGGTTGCATATAAGATGAAAAACTGCAGTCTGGAGAAACTGCTGCTTATCTTGGGGAAACAAGGAAAATTCGAATGTACAGATGTCCTGGATGTAGAGAAGGTTTTCAAATATTGAAAGACTCTGATAGATCAGATGCACCTTTCAGCAATCCAGTAATTCCTCTTCCTCGTGTGGTACTCATTCCATAAAGGGAAGTCCTCGTGCCACGTGGAGAATCACCTATTAAACACAGTTGGCAAATCAAATCAGCCTTTAAAGTGTGCAAAAATTAATGGAATTGTTCTTCATATGCTGTGGAGCTGAACCTATTCAATAGCTCTAATACAAAAAGTCAGAGAGAAGGGTTGTGTCTGCTATAAACACCAAGACCATAAGATCTCATGATTTAACTGGAACAGTTTGGGAGTTTAATTCAGCATGTATTTTATATGCAAGAATATAAGCTGCCAACTCAGAATTCTTACAGTTATCTCTTTCAAACTTGATTCTGTTCCTCTGAAGATTAGTCATGAACTGCCCAGACGAACTGAGCTCACATGCCTTCTATCAAAAAAATTTCATCTCCAAAAAGACAACTTTAAATGAGCAGCCTTTATAAACAGTTATAACAGAATACTTGCAACAAGTACCAGTTGAGTCTGCAAATATGATTTAAGAGCAAGAAGAGTGTTTTAAAGATGGCCCTGACTCAAAGCACTGAGGCATATGAGAACAGACTTCACATAAAAAAATGAGGGGATATAAACCATAAAGCAACATTTATAAGAAAAACCAAATTTTGAGAGACCTTTTAGACCATAAGATTGTGTCCAGTAAGAAAAGGGCATCTCTTTATGTTTAAGCCTTCAGAAATTCAGTGAAATCCATATGCAGGAGTAAGTGCAGCTGATGCAGAGCTGTTTAAGATTTATGCCACTGACAGGCAACATCTAAGTCCAGAAATTTGAAAAAGCAGCAGTTGGATTACGTTTAAACATGTCTTTACCCTTACAAATGTGAAAGTTTCAAACTCACAGTTAGAAGAAACACTCTTGATCCTGACTTGGAGAAGTGAAATGTCTGTTGCATCCAGAACCCTCAGCCTCCATCTTCTGTATGAAGAAATAAACATTCAAAATAATATGTGTCTTCTAAAACGCAGTACACAAGTACCCATGACACCTACAAATTATGGTAAAAAAATCACAAGAAATTACCCAGCTAGTGATTATTTTTCTTTCATCAGTCTGCCCAGTATGTGTTACAAAAGACAGCATCCAAAGAGAAAAGAACTAACCTGAAATTGGCAAGTTTGAACACTTGAGGGACTAGAAATAACACAGGGTATCAGTTTAAAGAATCTGACCTGAAAACGTCCAGCATCCAGCATCACCATCTTAGTATTTGTGCTTTCACCATAATCACAGTCTTGAAGAGGCAGGTGAGCTGCTGTCAGTGAGACTCCATACATACTAGCTAAAGATTTACTGATGCAGTAACTTCACCAAGAGAAAAAGAAAACAAGAAAAGTTTGGCTAAGAAGGCTGTGATGTTTATGTATGGAAGCACAGCATTTTTAGTTCTTCAACTGGCAAACAAAAGCAACAACAGACTCAAATGCACAGAGCAGATGACAGAGGGCAGAAGAACATTATTGCAGCAGCTAAACAGTTACCCCGCATCCTTCCAAGACCACCAGCCTATTCTACAACTACACATGAAATGAAAACAACTGCTTCCCCACACTGTCAAATGCAGTCACACCTAGAAGTGTGAAAAGCAACATTTTTTTTTTTTTTTGCAAGGCATAGCAGTCCATAACAAGAGTTTTTTTGAATGAAAGACTATTCATTATTATCTCTCTCAAAGTGCTACTACTACTTAGTGAGATCTTAAATGCTACTTCCTTCTTTCCCAACTATTTACTTTCCCTTTGCCCACACCAAAAAAGATTACAGAACCTTATATATCTACATTCTATGTAAGGCAGCATAAAAAAAATTTCCAAAGTAGAGATACACTAGAATATACTGAGCATTTCTCACCAAAGACAGGTATACTAAGCCTCTGAAGAAAACCAGTGAATTCTAATGTAATTAACACTTCTCTCAACTCTCCAATAGTAAGTGGAGGTAGTAAAAGGATGACTACAGAGTGATGGCCATTACTATCCGTGGAAAACTACCGACTGAAACTGACCTTTATGAATGTGGAAACTGACCTTTACCAGTGAGGAATTAGAAACAACTGAACACAGGTTTGGCTGTGGGAATACGGCAGTATGAAAGGTACTGAGGAGTGCTTGGTCCTACTTCCTGAAACCACAATTGCCAATGACTGCATTGTGCTGTGCCAAAAACAAAAGGTCAGCAAAGTATCTGACGTGTCAGTAAAAATATTTCAAACATTTCATGTAACTAAGACCCTGAAAAATTCTCAAAAAAAAGAAAGAAAATTCTGGAAGGTCCCTAACTGGCATATAAATAGAGGCTTTTAAAGATACCAGACTGGAGAAGAAAAGAACTCAGGAAGAAACATCTCGAGAAACACAGAATGACAGCTTTGGTCCACATCTCTCAGACTGGCCAACATGATAGTGTAAGATGTGAATGGGCTTTTCCTCCCTTATGTCTAAGGATGCTTAGCATAGTTACTTCCTTAAGGACTGAGAGAAATTAACATTGCTCATAAAACTTAAGCACCTCAAGAATGATTGTTTGCATTTGCTTTTGTATTTTTATTGTTGTCAAAAAGAGCAAGCAAACTGGAAAATTCATTAGCTTCTGATAGTTGAATCACTAGGTCACTGGAAATGAAACCTTGGTCACAGACTTCTCCCATGAGGAGACAAGTTACCTAAAGTAGCTAAACACTATCATAGAAATTACACTACATCTAAGTGCTAAGACTTAGAGCATACTGCTAAGCCACCTAAACAGCAATGAAAATTACAACTAGAACAAAATCTTGGGGGTGGAGGGAATAAATAAAACTCAAGATCTAGAGCTACAGTGCTCCAGGCAGTCAGAAATGTGCATCTATAACAAAATAAAAAGTCATCATACTGGAGATAACTCCTTAGCAATACTCACGCAATTTTCTTACAGGATGCCAAAGCACAGCAGAGTATATCATTCTCTTCATGCCACTTGCACCTACATGAAATGAAGCTCAGGCTTATTTCAGAAGCTTTTACATTGTTAATCAACGTGAATAGTTGGTCTGGTCAGAAGTAACTGGAACAAATATTAAAGATGTTCTCTTTTTATCTCAGTGACCATATAGTATCTTTAAAATTTCACAGAGGATCAGTATTCAATAACTAAGCTCTAAGTGATTTATGCAGAGTTAAAAGTCATGCTTAACAGGCAACCTGCTTCATGCTGAAGTAGGGGGGAAGGGAGAAAAGAGAAGCCTAAGAGACAAACAGAATTTAACGGTAACAATTTGAAGTTTCCCATTCATGTGAAATAGTTGCTCTAAGTTCAAGCATCCCCACTTTCCTCTCCAAACGTGTTTTAAAGTACATTTCCCCATTCTTGTTAAGGTATCCCTCTAGTGTGAGGATACTCATGGAAATGAAGTACGCCTGACTATAAAAAGATAAAGTGACACTGATTATCCCAATGGATGTTAAATTCCATACATAGTATAAACAGACTTTCAAGAATAATCTTTTTTTTTTTAATCTACTAAAATTTAAGATCAAATTATTGGTTCTTACTTAAAACAGCAGCAGAGGAAAAGCTAAAGCGTATTTATAAGTTAATGGCAAAGCTTTACTGTTCACAATGCAAATGGGCTTCCAGATGTGTAATAAAGAACATTCATTCCGGAAGAAAAAAGATAGGATCTAGCTTAATGCTTACACTTGAGGACTTGATTTACACCACTGGCAAACATCCTTGTCGCTCATCACAATAGCGGCATAAGGCATTTGATGTATAGCAACAGCCGGGTCCCATCCAAATTATATTCCTAGAAGTCTGAATCTTCTCACTTCTATGATTTCCAGTTAAATACCATAATATATTTTATTCCCATTTTTACCCCTTCTTTTAAATTACGCCTCAGACTCAGTGTTAAAAAGCCATCTACCTTTACACTTCTTCTAGGTAAGTATTTTTCATTTCCAGTTGTATTCATGACATGACAAGAAGGATTTCTGATTAGAAGGCTTGCAGAACATCCTAGCCTAGCAACATACAAGCTCTATGTAGGGCACCAAGGCACATCAGGCTATCACACATTTCCACGAAGAACCACCCAGCATACCTGGTATTACTGGAGAAGTTCCACAGAAAGACATCCAGTTCTCTATACAACCAATTCTTGGATGGCACCTTTTGGTATTTCTTCTGGTACAGTTTTATTAGCAAGTCTTCTACAGTAAGAAGCTCCAGACGGCTCTCAATGCCTATAGCTCAGAGAAAATCCAGGTCAGGAAAACAAAAAGAGTCAGTGAATATTTTGCTCAACCCACTTCTCAGTCAGTCCCTGTTCACTGCCTAGCCTCTTACCAGAGCATCAAAGCTCTCATAAATCTTATCAATTTATTCCACCAGTGGTTTAATAAAACCTGGCTTCTTAGCAAAGTGGGTCATCCTATCTTCCCATAATTTTCCCCACCTCAGTAATTAGGTATCCTAGTTGTGGGCCATCTCTCCTCAGAAGCTGTTTGTTTTCCCATGGGTTACAATATGCTCACTTTCACAGTGATCTCACTGCCTCTAGCGCTCCTTTAACTGACTGAGCAAGAAACAGTGTATGTTATTCTACAGATGTGCTCACTAGCCAGTTAGCTGATCATCCTGCTGTTTTACTGTCACCAATGAGAAGGAAAAGAAGAGGGAGAAGCACACAAAGTAGTTCTAGCTATCAGTACTAGCTTTTATGAAACCTTTGAGACCCAAAGATTTTCAGAAAAATACAGCTGTCCATGCCTACATAACCCTTTTTTCTTGTGGGGCAGGAAGTGGCCAAAAATGATCCATTTCTCACCTGTGAGGCTAGCCATTCGATTGAGGCACCAGTTAATTCGGAATCTGTCATTAGACTGGAGGAAAGAAAGTTTCTGTCACATTGAAGTACAGTATATAATTCTCACATGTGCACAACTTCTGACTACATCTGAAAAAGTCACCTCCAAATGAAAATTCAATGTTTGTGGGACTGAGCGTACACCCTTCCTGAAAGTCATCTTGAAGAGGAATGAAATGCCACAGACGCTTTCCAACCAAACCCCAAGAGAAATTCTGGACTAATGTTTGGGGACAGGTTAACCCATATTACAGATACCTCCATTAAGCACTCTGAGGTAATTTTTTATTTTTTTCCCCACACATATTTCTTCAGAGCCCTGCATTTATGGATGGAGCCCAAGATCTCGACCCTCCCCACCTTTTTAGTAATTAACATGAGGCTCGAATGGAATCAAAATGCAATATACTTGTCATGAAGCTTAAAAGCCTCTGCATCCTAAAGTTTTGTTTTCCTCACTGGCAAGTGAAATTTGAGCAAAAATTAAGACGGACAGTGTTCTCATGGGGAAAGAGTTGTAAAAGCATCCCTTAAAAAAGCAGGATTGTGTGACTATTATTTAGCACAATCAGTCTAAGACAATCTTCAAAGCCCTTAACCTAAGTCAAAACAATGTCAGAGAGAAAGTGAAACGTTCATCTGTAGACTAGAGCCAGAAGTGCAGGATGAAAATAAGAAGGCAGAAAATTAGGTCTCTGCTTTACAAAAAGGTTAGCTTCTAGGGGCCATTTCTTCCTGCATGAAACTGGGGAACTTTGGAAGAGTGTCTTTTCCTATTCATTTGCACACTGATTAGGTTTTAGAGTAAAGTGCCACCTTAGACATCCAACAGAAGTGAAATTAGAGGTTTTGATTTAGAGCATCTTTGATCTTGACCATACCCTGCAGTAAAAGTGAGGCCAAACACCTCTGGCTGGCTGGACAAACTCAAGAAGTTCCCGTAAGACAACTGTGTAACAAGTACGTGAAAGATGAAATCCAGATACAGGGATCTTATGAGTGGCATCACCTAATGAAGGGAGGGAGGCAGAAAAAAAAAGGTTATGAGAAGTCCTGTTTCCTTAAATGACAGAATTCCCTCCTCCTTTGTATTTTTTTTTATATACATTTATGTATACACACACACTTCCTCTTCTCTACAGGCAGCATCTGTGACTAAGCTATCAAAACCTTGCTTCCCTCAGCAGAAGACTGGCGGGTTTGGGCTGTGAGCAAACACACACACACACACACTTACCCCTTTAAAAGGCCATTATCTAAGCACGTCACATAGGAAAACACGGGCCAAGTTTGTTCCCTCTGGACACAAGGGGAGGAAGTGTCCTAACAGAAACAAACTGGAATCTATAAACACTACTGAAGAGTCACAACGGAAACAAGGCAGGCCAAGCCAGACACAACAACAGTATAAATAATTTAACTTTGTTGTTACATGTAAAGCTACAAAACACTTTTGAATACAAACTAGTATCTTTCAGTTACCCTATTATGAACTAGCACTTCATGCTAAAGATATACATAAGGACCGTCAAGGGAAGGACACTCTGCTCAGATGGGCTTGAAAGCATTTAAAGCCATACAAAGATGTCCCATTTAAGAAGAACATACTGCAGTTATTATTGAATTAAAGAAGGAAAATAGAATACAAATAACTCTGCCATTGACAAAACCATTTTGGGTGAAGTGCTCTGCCATTTGTGGGTAAAAGAAACATAAAAGGTGACTGCAATAAGCTGTCGGTTAGTCCTCTCTCTTCGAAACTTGGCAAGTTCACAGAAGGAGAAACTGTAGACTTACAAAAAATTTGGACAGAGATCAGATAAGCTGAATCTAAAACTGCACACCTTGCATACCATTACTTTTCTCCATTGATACTCACTAGCAGTCTGGCAGTGGTACCGAAAACCACATGGTGGTACTTCTGCAGAAGAGCAGGGGAGATGGGAGAAAAAGAACAATCATCATCCAACATCCACAACGACAGATTCTTAAGTCTACACCATAGTTTCATGCAGAGATAGGAACAGCTTCATCTTCTTTTGTGGCCTTGTAAAAGTGCCACAACCATTTTTGAAAATGTTATTTTCAGTTATATGTATTTTAAAAAACAAAGTATATTGTATAGATGTGTTTAGGTCCAATCAAGACAAACATTCATTGGCATGAAATATAAAGCACAAACATCTGAAGGTCCTCCCAGATTTATTCCCCCTCTTTGAAGCTTCATGCAGTTCTGACACTCGAGTCCACCTCTTCAGAAACAATCAGCACTGCTCCAATATTTTAAGAAGTCAAGCCACATATAGTCAAAGAAATAAACTTGTCTTAATACCAGAAATCTAATCTGGGCAGCAGTAAGTAGACACTAGAAAGCCTCCCTCTCACCCCAAAGAAAGATGAACTACTACTTGTCTCCCCTCCTTGGAACTCACCTGGATCTATGAAGTGGTGGAAATCAGCCATTATACCATCCTGTAGGGAGTACCTGACACACCCAATCTCACAAGGAAGGAAGCGCTGTTCACAGTAGGATGGCAGCTTGCCATGGCTGTAAATATTCACGAAGTAGAAGATGTCTGTGACCACAGCTGAAAGAAAAAAAAAAACAAAACCACAAAATTAACACTACCAGAAGAGCCACCAGATGTTACAGCAAGTCCCCCTGGCCTCACCTCATCCAGTGAAAGCTTTGGTGCACTTTATCATATGAGTGATTAAAGTAGGGTAATGACCAAGTAAAACTTTCTCCGTATCAGAGATGACGAGGTAACTAATACTTACACAACAGTCAGTCATATCTATAGTTCTGGTACACCTTCCATAGCTGCTACTGTGTGTAGAGATCAGGTCAAAACCCACCCAAAATAAAAACAATTTTTAAAAAATTAATCCCCAAACCCACAAGAATATTAAAGAGGCCTGGAATTCAACAGGAACTACTACTCCTCTTTATGATAGGTCTCTTCAGCTTTTAGGAAAATAAGGTTAGAAAAGAGAAGAAAAAAAATCAGTAATGGCAAAGCAGCCTCACAAGCTCAGTTCAGTAACTTACACAAGTTAAATGAGCTGGCAATAATCTTCTGGGGTAAGAGGAGACGAGAAGTCTGCTAATTAAAAGGATTGCTTCTCCTCCACTAAATGAGCTCCCAAAGAAGGCAGCAAGAATACCCAAGGCTAGTGTTAAGAAATAAATTTATCGTTTACTAATTTAAAACGTATCCAACTATGAAAAATATTTCACAATACACCTTAATCCTTTTCTTCATGAATGTCAAAGTGTTCTCACTGAAGTTTAAGGTAGCTATTTTATCCTTATCCTCAAGTTTTGCCCCTCATCAAAAAATCCTGCTTGTTCTAGTAAATAATAGAGATGTATAACTGTTTTTACACAGAAACCATGCTGTAAGCCAGACTTCATGGCATTTAACATCAGTCGCCCTAAGCTTGAATGTTGGTGCTCTCTTACAGGGGTCTTAAACTCTACCAGCTGCAGGGTCATAGGAAAGATACCTTTTCTCCTACCAGAGTTTCAGCTGCTCTCCTTATGAAAAACTGGATACAACTACAGGGAACCATACAGGACTTTTACTGAGAAATATTAAGGAGCAGCATCATAAAATGCATCTCAGTTATCCTTCATCGTTATCCCTCTCATTCAGTTTAAAGATCAATTGTGTCAGCTCAAGCCACCATGATCAACCTCATGAAATTTGCATCACAGTGACAGGGGAGCATGACCGCTGGCAGGGAGGACACTAACAGGTATTACACTTCTCATAGAGCAACTCTTTCCTGTCTCTCCATAACCACAACAACACAAAAATAGTTCAAGACTTGCTAGGTAAAAGGCTTGAGCTGAGACTTAACAACACAGCAGATACAGCTATATATGAACTGACTGCTTGACTACCTTGTAAGCACTGCCATTTATCATTTTTCAGGTTAATATTCACTGGGGAACATATTACAGATGTGTTCAGTATTCAATTCTAATTAAAACATCCATTTGAAGAGGGGGTACAGCGAAGAAAGGTTTAGTTTTCAAGAGTTCTTTCAATACGGAAGTAAGCTAGGATGTTGTAAAAGCACTAACAAAGAATGTATCCCCTCTTTTACTCCCCCAGAGGCCAGATCATTGTTTTATTTAAAAACTCTACCACACAAATTCTTAACTTTGGTATCTAACAACTCTTCACCCTTTAAAATTGGTACAAGTATTCTTTCGTGCTGAACTTGGATTAGGCCTTGTAAGTCATAAATGTAGGAGCTGACGAATTACCTTTTACTTTAAAACCTTGAAATATTTCTTGAAAGAATTGAAAGAAACTATTAGTGGCTATACTCCCATCAAGCTAAAAAACAGAGGACGGAACTGTTTTGGAGGGGGGAGGGACAATTGCACTGACTTCCCTCTATACTACAACAGACCCTTCTACAGCAGTAGACCATTAGTTCAAAACAGTTGACAAAGACAGCTATTAGCAAAATGTAAACTGCCTTTGTATAGCTACCATCGAGAGTATCTATAAAAGGCAAGCTTTAATGTACCAGGATCAAGCGCCTTAAGATTACTATACCCTGATCATTCTCCCAAGACATAGCGGAGGCATCTGGAAGAGAAGTAACACTGGGCATCTCTGTGGTCACACAAGAAGGAACCGGATGAGCCAGATTAAACGTCTGGAAAAGAGGAGAAAGTTTACAAAAAATCAAGAGAGTCTACTAACCCCCAGTGAAGTCCTCCACTCCTTATACCAGAGGAAAATGCAACGTCCACTAACAGTTATGGCTAGGTGGAACAAGTCTGCAGTGCATATACAACTGCCTGTATACTTGCAGACTAGGAAGGCAAGATTTATCTTCTAACAAAAAGAGAGACAGGTATCTTAGTACTTTGATCAACTCACTACAACTGGAAAGAACTACAGCTAAATTTACAAAATGTAATTTAAGAAAAAAAAAAAAAGATTTTGCTAGGTTCAACCACTTGTCACAGGCGAGGAACTTTGCAAATTGGAATTTCAAAATTTTTTCCATAAACTTTTTCATAGTTTGGCACACATTAGTAGCCTTTGACTATGAACTGAATTCACAAAAAGCTGATAAAGCCTCAAGGAAGTCATCAGATTGCTCTGGCACAGAGCAAGTAAGAGGGGTGAGTATGCCCATTAAGCATTGCAAAACCATGCATGAACAATAAGCTTTTAAGAGGACAGGAAAAGAAACCTGGCAGGCTTACAGATTCAATCATTCAAGATCCAAACTGGGAATAACAATCCACATCTAGGCACACTATTTTCAGATGACCACTTTAGCCAAAGTTCATTGATTATCAGTTTGAACTATTTAAAATGAAATGAGGAATTAGTCCCATCCAAGTAAGCTTAGGTCATCTCCAAAAGATGACCAAGACCTTTCACTACACAAAATAACTGTGGTTGTCTGTGTACAGGGCTGTGATTAATAAACTGAGATCACATATAATGTCATACATACACATTTCCTTATTTCCACTGACAGGCAATGAGGATGATGCTTTTTATTTTGGTAAAGCAATTATTCCTTTCCCTGATTACAGCTTTCTAAAATGCTACCACTTGTGGAAGGAAATACAGAAGCCTTCATTTATGACTTAATTGCCATTTCATGTAGCTCTCCATTATATATGAAAATGGAGCTTCATTAATTACATACCCCTAGCCTGCTAAATAACACAACGATGATCACGTTTTACACAGCTCTTTCCCATACAGGCAGGCTCCCAGAATCAGAAAACATTGCCTAACATCTCCCTATTAGTCTACATTGGCTAAATTAACTAATCTAGATTTACTAGTTGCTCCAAACTATGATCATCCTGTCATTCTCTCTAGCATCATGCGTTTTGAAGTCCTAAAATTTACTCTCACCAGTAATCTGTAGATCACAGTCAGTATCTAGTAATATGGGATGAAGAAGTAAATGCAGTATTATCCATTTACTCAATCAGGCTCTTTGCTTTGACACACCAGTTTTTACACTGCCAACGAAGATTGGAATAAAATAAGCTTTCTGACACCTCACATAATTCAAATTCCAAAGCAAACTATGCTTCAAGGAACTGCTGGGAGACAGAGAGAGACAGACAGAAGTGGGAAAAAAACCCAAAACCAAAAAGGACACACATATACCTTTTCAAGACAGTAAATAGTAGAAGGGATCTGCTTAGCACTATTTCTGACCACGCCGCATTCAGCTTGACCTAGCTGCTTACTTCTATGTTGTGGGATTTTGTCCTCTACCATAGCATTACTAGTCTCTCCATAATCAAAGCAACCTAAAAATAATGGCAAGGTATAATTATTCTTTTTTGGCCTAGGGTTGCAACATTTCATTGACCTGGTCCGTCACACAGCCACTCGAACGCCAAGTCAGCGGTGTGTAAGATGTGGTTCCAGGCCATCAGAAAAGAACCACCTAAATTAGGGACATCCACCAAGCAAAAGCAACATGGACCTATGACAAGAAGTCATAACAATTTACAGTATTAGAAATGAAATAACCATTTTTAAGTCAGTCACTGCAAAATATTGTTAAACATAAACCTAAGTGGTTAGAAAACTGCATTTTTCATGGTAAAAGCACCCGCAGGAACAAGCTGCACTGCTTTAAAACGGTATAGAGTATTCTCATCTTCAGTTCAAACCAGAACAATTTTCTGCATAGCCTTCATAACGGTATGGACTATGACAGCAGCTGTTACCTCCAGAGGTTGGAGGCTACGGAGAACACAGTATCATAACTGACCAAACCCCAACACCCCTTACTCCCCCTCTTATTTAGCTACATAGAAGCGTGTTCCTTTACCAGCACTTACCTCTTCTGCTGCCTTCTGAGAGCATTTCCTTTCTTTCCACTTACGAACCTTCTCTGTATACACCATCTTTTCTTCCTTAGTCAGTAACTCGAAGGAAAGCAAATTGTTAAAAAAACACGGGTTTACTGTTTCCTTCTAGTAGTCCAACAAACCAACAAGCTCTGTCCAAGAAATTAATTGTGCATTTCCAAAGGATATTATCAATACTTGGCAAGAACTGCAACTGCTAACACTGACTCGAACACATTCAGTACCTTTCTCCCTAACAAAGGCAGAAGCTTTGATTGAAAACACCTAGTGAACACATGCTTTTGAAGCATCTTCAGGCAAGGACACAGTAGCACCGCTCCACCACAAAGAAGGTCTTCTAAAACTACTCTTGCCAGCCAGGGATACCACTGCCCATTGCACACAAGCCAGAGCTAACCCCCCCACAGCTGGAGCTAACCCCCCCACAGCTGAGGGGAGGAGCACATCACTTGCACTTCTTAGCTAGAGCCAGCTGTGACCACTGAGGGTGCCCATCTGAACCAGCTGCGCCACCTGCTCCCTCACCCTCCGAGAAAGGCCCTGCCGACATTTTGTCCCCCACGCAACCTACACAGGGGCACCACACAGATCCACCGGGTGGGTGCCGGCTCCCCACCAGCGAGCAGCTGAGCTGCTGTGTAACCCACAGCCCCAGCACGCCACGGCTGGAGCTGGAGGAGGAGCAGGATCGGGCCGCGGGCCTCCCCCCTGCCCACCCCACCATTAAGCTGCGTTAACCCGCGGCCGTTCCCCCCCGCAGGAGGCCGAAGGGGCTATGGGAGCCGAGAGGGCCCTTCCCCTCACCGCCCACGCCTGGGAGCAGTAGGGGATGGCATCAACCACACGGCTCACGGGCAGGCCGCGCCGCTGCAACTCGGGCAGCTGGTCGCGGACGAACAAGTAGTAAGGGCTGCGGGAGCCCCTGCGGTGCGCCATGGCCACGGCCGCCGCCCACCGCCAGGGAGCGGGCTGCCCTCAGGGGCGGCCCTCAGGG
>JAVJGI010000014.1:114540490-114550687 GCA_035590275.1 Ibycter americanus | reverse complement strand
ATCCTTACAAAGAGTCCCTACATTTATGTTCATACGTATATGTTGATGTATGTATGTACAGGTCTGAAATAGCTATGTTCATACTGATATAGTGAAAAAACCTAAAACTCTGCTGCAGACAGAAACTGCATAGATAACAAAAAATTAACATCCGAGAAAGAGCAAAGGGCGGGAGCCAACTTCCTGCTCAAATGGCTCCCACCCCGAAGAGGATGGATCCCCTGCCCTGGGATCCTGCTGATCTAGATTAAAACCAGCCCAGTGGGCAGGTGTTAGCTGGGCATGTTTAGGGTGGACAATAGGAAAGGGCTAACCCTTAGCTAGCAGATGTCTTAAGATAACAGAAGCTGAATAACAAAGACTACTAATATATGCAAGATAAACAAGAACTTCAGGTAACTGCCCAAGAAGCTGAGAAGTACATCGTGAAGAGGCCCAAAGGGAGGAGATTCTGAATTTTCAGAAACCTTATGTATAATGTGTGACTTTGTATAATAAATACCCGGCTGCTTGTTGGAATGGTGTGCAAGTTAGGAGGAACGATCCCCCTTGCACCCGACTCGGAAATAAACATACCTGCTTTATAACTCTCCTCGAGCTGTAGAGTTTGATTCCGCACATCAATACATATAAACAAACAAGAAGAAACAGAAGAAGAGACCAGCAGGAATTCTGTATCTGAAGTACATCTGCAGGTGCCATATATGTAGGATTTCCGAAGACACTCAGATCATCACTTACTACTGGTTGCAGCTACTCCACCTAGGCCAAACGGGCCCTGCTGCCTGCACGACCCCCTCGGCTCCCGGCCTGCCTCTCCTGGAGTGGCCTGGCTCCTGCTGCTCCCTGACAGCTGGCACTCTGTGACAAGGCGACATGGTGATGTGCCTACTCTGATGCTTCTGGTAGGACTCAAGACGCTATGAAGACCTGGGTGAGAATAGGGGGTGACAGATAAGGGGGTAGGGGGCCCAGGAGATACAGCAAGGCGTGGGGGAAGAGGTGAAGACCGACTTAAGAGGCCTGGATCTGGTTTTGAGATACGTGGTAGAAAAGTGGAGGAGGTAAAAGGACATGCATGTGCCTGGAAAGACAAACTTGCTTATTAAAAATATTGGGAGCCCTTGTTTTTAGAGTTTTGGTTGGGTTTTGTTGGGTCGTTTTCCTTTCATCTATCTCACTGACATAACTGACACTTCCTTCACTGAAAGTTTGCATCCTGAGCAGCAGTTCAGATAAGATAAAGGCTGGAAAGAGTCTAATCTGCATCACCTTGATGAGCAGCGTGAGTTGCTTCCTCCCTTAAGCTTTCCATTCATCTCTCTCAAAAACCAAATGATCTTCACTGGCTGTAGTGAAAAAAAAGGGAAATTAGCAGGGCAATAACCACAACTGCCTTTAAAACAAAGTTGAATCAGTTTACAGAGGGAGTGTGAAATCTGGTTGCCTGGAACAGAGGACCGTACATTTGACACGAGACAGGGTTACTGAACTGGCAATGTGGCCATAGGCCCTAATTAAGCCTTGACCAGGTTTTGCTTGTCCCAGGCATGTGATGTCTCCCACATTCCTCACATTTCCCCTCGTCTTTTGGGGGATCTGCATGCAGTTGCAGTTCCTGCAGAGTCTGTGTAGTACAGCAGAACAAGAGCTAGCATGCTGCTTCTCACGCAGCCATCTTCAGTGGAGTTACCTAGACAATCTCAATAGAAACGAATGGTGTAGCCCTGACTTGGAAGATTCTTGCCAAACGTCTATCCCAGAGTCCTCTAGAATTTACTGTAAACCTAGACATGAGGATTAAAATGGCAATAAAACACCTCCATGCATTTCCAGATCACTGGAAAACTCTGCCTCTTCCCCTCAGTCTAGCTGCTTTTTTCGTCTCCTAGTTAGATAGTGTAAGTCTCTCTAGCTCTAAAGGAGGTACTGTTGTTTAGGCTTAAATCTTTGGCCTAGCTGATAATGTTTGTCACTGCTGGAACTGCTGGCAGGTAAGGTCAGATCAGATTGCTCTTGCATCTCACTGGTGGCTGGTTTCTCTGAGGGTTAAAAAACGCTAGCTCAGTTTAGTCTTCTGAAGGCTGTTCTGTCTTGATCAAATCCAGTGAAACAGCTCATTTTATGTTTGTGAGCCACTTACTAAATTTGCTGTTAAACATACAGGAGGAGTCAATCACAGTGTTAAAAATGTATGAAATAGTGATGTAAACTCAATGAGAGCAACTGGGCGTTTTTAAAGTCACTTTCACTGTTGTGGAAAATCATTCATATTCCAGTCTAGTTCCTGATACGTTAATGTTAAATCTCTGAGGAGGGACTGCAACAAATAACTTGTATCTTGTAAATACAAACTTCTGCACAGAGTCTAGTTTTTCAGGCAGAAAGGCGAGTATTTACTGTTATATTACTGTAAGAGCTGTTGCTAGGAGTGCATCTGTGCACTGTTGTTTTACTTCACATCATGTTCTTTTCTCTCCTGTGCAGCTTTGGGACCTACCCTTTAGCAGCCCTTCCTTTTAAAGAAATTCAGATAATGTGTGCATCAACTGTTTTAAAAACACAAGGCTCCACTAATAGCTCTCCTAGGGCTAGAGGTGTGGTTGGAAAATAAAATTCATAAGCAGCGGAGAGAGAAGAGATTTTCCTATGTTGGGTGGGGGGTAGAGAAACAACAGGGAACAGATCATCTTCAGAGCATCACATCACATCACATCACATCATCAGTATTCTTCCCCAGGGCTCTGAGGAGCGCCCAGCGTCTCTGAAGGAACTTGTGTTTTAACTCTTCCGTTGTCCACTGTTTAACTTAGCTGGCAAAGGAGTTCTTTGGACCATTTATACTGATTTGTAAATAACTTTTGTAGCACTGGGCCCATTCCAACGGATAAAAGCAAGTGTGGTGCCAGTATTTATGTATTACTTTTTTTTTTTTTTTAAAGCACTTAATTAAATGACTTGATATGCCAACACTTAACTCCTAGGTACCTGGCCTTGGAAATCCAGCTCCAGATTTAGGGGCCTGTGCTTTCCTATCAATGCATGGAGTTTGTCAGATATCTCAAAACAGGGTCTATGTACCCTAATACTATGTAGAAAGAAAAACTATCTGGAACTTTTCTGCCAGTAATGTATTTTCATTCATTCAGGATTCATGGCTATAATCTTTCCAAGGTATGTCTTGCAGTTGTTTGTCAGAAAGAATGAGCAAAGTTATTCTAAAAAATATGGCAGTGACTACATCTGCTGCTACCCACTAATCTGCTGGTCTAGGGCTACAGCACTTTCCCCCAAAATGAAATATTTAGTGTTTATGTTAGAGGAGTCAGGCCAGATCTATCAGCCCAAGAGACATGAGGCTGATGCAGACCCACACTCCCAGGTCCAACTGAAGCGAGGTGGAGCATGTATTCCCAGTCTAACATGCCAGCTCCTCCTGTGGTTTTGCCGTTAGAGATGTACCATCTGCTCCCCCCTCCCTGGCTCTCAGGGCACATCACCTTCTCGCCAGCTAGTCCAGCTTGATCATTACTAATGCCAACACACTCGCACGCTCGCTCCCCCCTGGCACCACTGACATAAGGGCTTCTGATCCCTGGTCCGCTCTAGTGGACACCACTTCTTGTCACTCGCTCAGGTCTCTCCAGCCACTGGCACCCAGGGACACGGTGCCTGTGGTCCCAGCCCAGCTTCTCACTCCAGTTGGTGGCCCCATGACCTGCAGTCCCATTCCAGTTGCTGGCACTGAAGTCGACTCATTCCCATCTCTCCAGTCAGTGTCACCCAGGCACACGGGCTCTCCAACTTATGGCTTGACTAGAGGCTAGTGCTCAGAACCCCATACACACACATACACCCAAAGTAGAGAGTCCTTTACGCAGAAGAAAAGTTATAAATTAATTTAGTAAGAAGATAGGAATGGGCTGTGCTGAGCAGGTGCAGGGCATGGCAGACAAGCATATCACAGAGCAAACTGTTCACACACAACTTACCCTTTCTATACCCTTATACCTCTATTTTCCCACACCTGCTCCTTCCCAAATCACCTAGCTCTCTCCCTTTCTTTGCCTTCGATTCCCACCCTAACCGTCCCATAAGAAGTCCTGTGCAATCCCAAAATGCTCTTCCCTTACATCCTGTAATGTGTCCTGTACCAGTAGGCTGCAACCCCTCTCAGTCCTAAAGTTGCTGTGGTATTGACTCATCTTGATGGGCTTCATGCCTGCACGCTGGGGGTGAGGCTTTCCTGGGACAGCCCCTGGAGGGACCTGGACAGGTTTTCCCTTCCTCTGAGTCCTTAATTTGGGTTCCCATATGCCATTGTGTCCCTGTGCTCCTCTGGACTTGTGGAGATGGGCCTTTGGTGGGCTGGTGGCTCTTGTGATAGGTGTTGGAGGAGCCAGGGCAGGGTATTATCTAAGCTACCTCCATGCCATTGTCTCTCTGCACTCCTTTGAGGGTGTGTAATCAAGGTTTTATCACATAATCGCACAGTTGATCCCTTTTTCAGCCTGGTTATAGAGGTTTTAAACCTACAGTTTCCCTGGAGAGTGATACAAAGTGGGAACTTTGCCTTTCCAGTCCAGTAGTTATTATTGTTTCATATGTAATGCATACACGTTTCAGGGATCAGAACCTGCAGGCTTCCCCTTCCTTAGGTGAATGACTTAACCAGTAAGCTATAGCTGTCAGCTTTCTCTTGGTTGCACCCCTTTTGACCTAATGAATCTTGGGTTTCTTTCTGAACAGTGCCACGACTGCAAAAGGAGCAGAGAGTGCCTTACATCTCAGCTGTGTGATTAAGGCTGTACCTTTGAACACCTAGGAGTCAGGAGGCCTTTTTACAAAAAGTAAGCCATATCTCCCTGCCTCGTTCCCTTGCCTGTCTTTTTAAGGCTTTGCTGAGTATTAGACCTATTGTGAATGTCCTTGTTTCTTCCAGGTTTCTGGGGGAGCTTCAGTGAGAGCTGCTATGCTTCTGTCTGCTCTTCAGAAACAGTTGTGTTTGTGCTGGGAGTTGCAGTGCAGCAGGTCATGGGGTTGTGGGATGCATGGGACTTGCTGGGCAAGTGCTTAACCCTGCTGACCAGCATGTCCCAGAACCACTAAACCTGTTGAAAGGTAAGTAGCAACCAGCTACCTGTGTATGGTACAGCTGCATCCCCTCTATTCAATAAATTTCAAATATCTTTAATGCCATGGCTTCAGTGAAACCACCACATTCTTCCAGTATCCCAGACAAATACCAGAAAATCCTTACTATCTGATAAGGTTAGGTTTTCAGGTGGAAAACAGGGACCTGGCTGGGACAACCCAGATGTATGTAAGCCTTAGCTTAGGTGCTTGTTAGACATCTTTGTGCTTGGGACTATCTGGGCATGCAGAGAAGCAAAACTGTAAGCATGTAGTCAACTTTGACAGTTGATTTTCAGACAGTGTATTTTCAGTCTCATGTTGTTGCTGAATGAGGGTTTTTTACATTGCAGTTCTACATGTTAGGTACCAAAAATTTTCCAAAGTCTTGTTTTGGATCTGGCCCTAAGTAGGATGACCTGGGTAATTATAGACTTGTCAGACTGACAGGGATCCCAGGCAAAAGAATAGAATCACTGATACAGGAGTTGCTTCAATAATGTATTAAAGAAAAGTAATATAATTAATGCCAATCAACATGGGTTTGCAGAGAATAGATTCTGTCACATTGGTTTGTAATTGCATCAAAAAGATATTAAGTGTTGTTACTAAAGATAGTGCATTCAGACACGTGAGACACGTGACTTGACCACACAACCCTAAATCAAAGAAATGCAATGGTACAGAGACCATCCAGTCCCCAGTTAAAACATTACCATAAGATGTCTCAAAATGTAATTTTAAATGAGGAATTGTAACTGCACATTTTCAGTAAGCTTTTCCTTTCTTAGGTAATTTTTTGGCTGCACACTACTAAATATTTGTGGTACTTTTGACGGAAACACAGTCATCACAGATACTTGCAAATAATACAAAGATTGAGGGAATAGTTAGTAACGTGGTGGGATCCCCACCAAAGAGGAGCTCCCCATGTGATGCAATATCAAAAGGACTAACAGCATGATCCCTGGAAGGATAAACAAAAATATTAAGCAGGAGTGATGATGCTGTAGTACTTCTGCTTTCATGCTTTTAGCAACTGTGCCTGGGATGCTCTCTCCAGATCTGGTGTTAGCTCAAGAATATAACAAAATAACAGTCTGTTGAACTTCCAGAGAGAATGTTAAGGGTGTTGTGATCATCGTCTGTCTGTTACCTCTGTTCAGAAATGCCTTAAGGCAACCCTTCCATCTAGCTTGGCAGTACTAGAAAGTAAAGTTAGATGAAATTAGGGGCAGGGTGAGGTCCCTTCCAACCCAAAGTGTTTTGTGATTCTTTTTCTAACAAATATGCTGTAGTTTAAAACAGGATGTAGTGTGGCGAAGTGATGTGGCCTTTTTTTAAGAAAGTTGGATTAGACAATCACAAAAGTCCAGTTTGTGAACTCCAGCTCCCTGAAGGTATTTGTGCTGCCCACAGTTTCTCACTTGCCCACACCCAAAACCGTAGAGGGTTTATCAGCTCGTTATCTCCTTGGTTATCTGCAGATACGCAATCAGAGTTTGTCTTATTCCTATTCAGTGTATTTTTGCACAATGACACACAGAAGATTGTGAGCTGGGATGATTCATTTAGGATTGTGTGCCCATATAATAACTTCACAAAATGTTATTGCTGATATACACTTAGTGTTTTACTTAAATGAAAATTTCAGGTTCCTTCTGAAAGGGTAGCAAAGGTACACTATGATTTGTGATGTCTAAAACAGAATCAGGAGCAGCACAGGAAATTTATACAGAATGAATACTATAGAAAAATGCTGTTCTTTTGGGTTTTTTTGGATGCTGAATTTATATTACAGAACTCAAGGTTCATTGGAATGAGAAAGTAAAATTTCTCCATTAAATATTCTGAACATTTGTTGGTACAAACATCATGGTTAGGAACAAAAGCAGTTTATATATCCATATCACTCACTCCTGACGTTAATGGGAAATAAAAGCTCTGTATTATTGTGCTGTCAAATGTAGCCAGGCAGCTCAGAAAAACCAACATATACAGAAAGTGCATATATTTCAGCAATGTCTTGCTGTGAAGCTATCAACGATTAATAAGACATTCCAGTGTAACAAAGCAAACGAGGAAAAGTTTTAGTTAGTAGCTGTTCTGAAGGGACTCACTAAACACCTCGATTTGATGATATGTCATCTAATAGCTTCTGTAACATGCTGGTCTCAATACTGAATCAAGAGAACAGTGTCTAATGGCTGAATCTAGTATGACATCCCAGAAAGCTGTTGAAATCACTGTTTCTATGGAAATTTCTACAAGGGAAATCCAGGGGGCTGAATGGATGTGCAAAAGTACACATGAAGAGAAGTATTTTCATGCAGCATAGCCAGTTTTCAGGGATGTTGCTGAGATGGGTCATCGTGAGTGAGGTGCTGGTGTAAATCATTTCGGTTGCTGGTAACTTAAAAAGCTGACTCTGCTTATCAACAGAGGAAATGACCACAAAAGACTGGTACTGGCAGATGAAAGGAGGGAGAGAGGAATGAAGCAGTTGGCAAGAAAAGAGCCAGCAGCTGCTACAGCATGAGTGAAAAGTAAGTTTGTTTGTTTCTGTATTGTTCACCCCAATTTGTTCATGATCCCATTGCTTAGAGGAGAACTGCTCCAGATGGAGTCACGGTATCACTTATATCAAACAGTGTTGTAGCATGGTATTCTTCCCATTCCATCTGGGGCTAAATTATGCAGAACAGGCATGGGGAATTTGGTCATCCGGTATCAAGGTTGTCAAGTGACTGAGGGAGATGAGGGTTGAAGTCTACCAGTATACTGTTTCCCAGGGGACAGAGAATCCCTGCTGGGCTGTGGCTTGAAACGATTTGGCTAATTGCATAGGAATTTACCCAGCTTTGAAGGTGAGATTGGGTTAACTGCAGTCATGCAGCTTTCTGTTTCAAAAAACTGGCTAAAAGGAAAGACAACATCCCAACATTACCTATTAAGCCAGCTCTGATGTTGCAATACTCAGATCAAAGGTCTACAGAGATGTGGAACATCTATTCAGGGCTCAAGCATCCATCATACATGCATATATACAAATGACAGCTCACATTAAGTGGGAAGGAACCGTACAGTGAGTTTGAGTATATGAAAATTTCAAAGCAGCTCTAAATCCAACGTTACATGCAAAACAATGGTGCTTCCTTGTATTGAAAATCTTTCCTTCCTTTGTTGTGAGTCAAAAGTTTAGCAAAACTGATGTATGCCAAATCTATTTGCAAAACCTGGAGTAGATTAAAAAAAAAAAAGCAAAAAGCTAGGAGTAACTAACAATAGTGACGCATAATGGATTGTACTGCTCTCAATGTTAAACATATGAGATAATATCAACATTGTCTCAGGAAACCCTGGATCAGACTCCTGGCCAATTAAGTTACAGAGAGGCAAGGCACCAGGATTTCACTTGAAATGTTGAGGGTTAGCAGGAAAAATGGTTAAGGGAGGGAGAGGAAAAACAGCTTCGTGTTCACCTTTTAGGAGTCTTAACTCAGCCCATACAAACCTTCATGGATTATAACCTATCGAAAGGTAACAGTGGTGAGGCAGGCCCTCAGCAGATGTGAAGTGCTATAACTCCATCTGAGTCTTCTGGCACTACATGTATTTCTGGAGCCTGAAGTTGTGGCCCTAAGGAGAGTTTCCACCTTGCCTTCCACCTGCAAAGATGCACAAAAGCAGTGGGGTGTCAGATCACTGTGCACTGAAGGAGAACAGCATTGTGTGCTGTTGTGTATGTACGGTATTTAGCATAACAGCGTCTTAGTTCTTAATAGTGGCTTTTAGCTAGTACCGCGAAACAGTTAAATTCATAGTGTACCAGGTCAGAGGAACATCAGGACACTGATTGGGTGGGTGTGTATTTTTAAAGCAATGTTGAATAAAAATAAACTCCTTTGTGCAAAGTATTTTTAAATAACATTGAATAGCTCCGAGTAAAACACTTAAAAACAGACTGGCTGCCTAGGGATTGTCTCTGTGCTTAATTCCACTTTCTTAAGAGGGACTACGACTGTTGAAAAACAACCAAAATGTTTCAATGCATATTTTATCACAGCAAACATCCTGTTTAGCTTTTTCACTCAGATATTATTGATCTGGTTTTACTCACGCTTTTGAAAAAAGCGTATCTTGCCCGTAGAGAAGTCCAGTCTGAAAGGCAAAACTATGAGGAATCTACAGGCAATTGGAAAACACCTGCTAGAATGCAAATGGCTGGTACAGTTTTACCGCAGGCATCCATTCTTGTGCACCCTGCCATTAGTAGCGGGACATACCTAGCACAGCTCCCTTCTCAGGCCCAACTTTGCATTAGAAAATCAAAATAATTTATATTCTTTGGCTGATTCCAAATGAGAAGAAGTTGAAGACTACTCCCATCTCTCATGTGGATCACTGATGTCTGCGAAATCCAAACTTCACTTACGAACACCAGCCAAGCCCGTGAAAGAAAAGTGCCTGAAGATGAGCAGCACTCAAGGGAAGCTGTGCTGGATGCTGTGAATGGTGAGTGCCATGTTGGAAGGTGCTTCTCTTCGGTGCTGAGCAACCACAGAAACGATGTCGCTGTTCAGGCAGCTCTAGGCCTATGAATAATTCCACTGACTTATTTCACTTCTGCAGAAAGTTTAGAACTTTTAAGTATGGTACGTATGTATAGATGTGGGTCCACTGTGGCCAGGGCTGTTTAATTTCAGAGCAAGATCCATCTTTTAAAAAAGTGATCTTCTTTAGCTATATTTCTAGTTGGCTGTCCCCTTCCTCCCAAAAAACTTCCATCCCCTTCCAATATCACGTTGGCATGAAAACTTAACACCCCACAACTCAGCTGTCCATTGCTAACAGCCGGAACGCCTCCTCCTCATCTAAAATTATATCCCCTCTTCATCTAAAACTACAGTAATTAGTCGCAGCGCCCAATGCTGGAAGTGGAAACCCCCGGGGAAATTCAGAATTGGAACTGTCTACGTTCGTTTGCCAAGGTTAATTTGGGGAGGACACATGAGGGGAGTGGACGTTTTGGGCGCTCAGTAGCGAAGTTGCAAGGCGGGCCGG
>JAVJGI010000014.1:114495379-114539412 GCA_035590275.1 Ibycter americanus | reverse complement strand
CCACGCCGGGTCGGGAACAATTGCAGGAACTTCTTTGCCGGTGTCCTGGCCGCACACGCCGTCTAACAGAGGTGCGAGAGGAGGGGGCTGCTCTGCCCCTGCCCCTGCTTCCAGGGGGGCACGATCCGGCCTTCCCGGTGATGGTGCGGCTGTGCCCAGGCCTTTGTGAGCGCCGGACGGGACTGCCTCCCCCGGCGCAGCTCGCCAACCGCCCCTTGCCCAGCCGGCTCCCAAAGAGGTCGGGCAAGCCCTCCCTAAGCAAGGGGGAGGGGAGCCGCGGGGGGGTGGGGGGGGAGCGGAGAGGGCTCTGCCGGCGGGAGAGGGCAGGGGGAACAAGCTGAAAGGGGGTGGGTCAGAGAGCTGTACAGCGAGGATGGGAGAGGGTAGGGATTCCAGCAGAGTGAGAGCGGCAGGGCAGCCGGGAGCCGGGAGCCAGCGGTAGGATCTGCCTCCTCTGAGCCGGTGCAGCAGCCAGGCACAGGCAGGAGCAGGAGGCTTTGGGAAAAGCTGCAGCAGGCTCACTTAGCCAGGCAGGCTGGTTGCAAGCTGAAAGAAGAAACAGACACTCTTGGATTAAGCGGCATATATTTCCCACCACCACCAATGTGTCCCGCAAAAAAGACCTCAGCCTCTTCTGTCTTCCTATTCAGATTTAGGATTCACAGGCAGTAAATTTCGGCTTTTAGTCATAACACCTCTCTCCCACCACCCACCCACCCCTTTCCTTGCTTTTTCACTCTGAGTCATCTTCGACACCGGTGCCTGCCTACTGCTGCCTTCCAGGGTTTCATGGCCTCATCTGGGGCTTCAGCAGCTTCCAACTCATCCTCCTTCCTTGCCTCTCTCCCTGCCTCCCTCCCTGCCATTTGGCGGCTTCCAAACATATCCCGCTTCACTGAGTTGATCTGGAGTGCCAGCGCACCCACAGCTACCACTGCTTTCCTGCTAGCCATAGTAGTGTGCTGATAAATAGCATGCAGGGACTGGTAAAGGAGTACAGATACACATGACATAACATTCCTCCCTCTTTTTAAAGAGCTTCGTTATCAGGCTAGATCAGGACTTTTCCATCAAGCTGGAAGGCTGGGCTGTTGACACCTTTCTCCCTCCATTAAAGGTAGTTCGTGATTATTGGCAGCAACTGCCATTTGGAGCATGTAAGGTCTGTGCAGAGAGGTACCGCTGCAGTAGGAAGGACCTTCCAGTCTCCTCTAGTCCTGGGCTTTTGAGGCAGGACTGCTTGCCGCTGGTGCTGTCGACTGCTGGTAGGCAAAGGCTTCCGGCAGGCAACAGGTTAGCCGTAGCCCTGTGCTGAGAGATGGAGGCAGCCAGTGTCCGCTTGCTCCCCTCCAGCCTCCCGGCAGCTGCCACCCAGGGATAGAGCAGGCAGTGCTGTCCCATGACGTGGCTGAGAGAAAGCAAATAATCAAGGATGTGTGTGTGAGTGAGTGAATGTGAGCGTGTATGTGCGTGCACAGAAAAGGGAGAGAGGCTAGCAAACATGGATTCAAGATTTTCCTCTCCCCAGTGGCTGTGCAAAGGAATGAAAGGTCTGCATCAAGGTAAGGAGCCCTAATGCAGCCAGAGTGGTACACTCCACTCTGGGAAAGAGAAGTGGGGGTTGGGAGGTGGAGGGGCCAGGGTAAGAGACAGAGTGCAAGACAGGGACAAAAGGGAGCAAGAAAGAGAGAGAGAGAGGCTCTCGCCCCCTTCTCTTCCCTCCTCCCTCCTTGAGGTGAGCTGAGAAATTTCTGATTGGCACTCATAGTTCCTTTCCTCCCAGCAATAATTCCTCTCTGTTCTTTGTTTGTCTTTAATTTTTGGCTTTTGCCTTTATCTTTTGTTTGGTTTTGTGCATTGTGACTACTTACTGCAATTTGAAAAAATCCTGCGTGAGGTGCAGTGGACTTGTTTGGCTTCTCTTCCTCCTGCCTGGCTCTCCCACGTGCCTAAAGCTAGTGTTTTAGTAACAACAGCGAAAGGATGAAGAGCAGGTCATCCTTTATTCCTTCCTATGAAGTGGCACAGGTTAGGATATGTGTGGGACTGTGTTCTTCTCATTCTAGAAAAAGAAGGTACAATTTACCAAGTATCCTTAAGCCCCTGTGTAAAGCTGGTTCTTGTCAACTACCAAGTGCGGCTTGATTCTGGAATGAATCCTCCCTTGTGTTTACCATTATTCTTATTAACACTGTAATTCCTAATGCATTTAAAACTGGAGAGAAGTGTTACACTGGAGACTGAACTCCAGTTTTACCTTCAGAACAAGCAGAGCAAATTCTTTCCTGCTTCGCAACTCAGGCTAAGCTTGGAAAGATTACAGTTAGAAGACTGTCCACATTTAAATGTGGTCTTCTCTCCCTGTTAAGTAATTTTTCACCAATAATTTAGCACTCACTACCTATTTACTCTCCCTGAGCAGAAGAGCCACTGCAATGCAATGGTATAGTACAAAGGCAGGTAGATTTAGTACCTCTGCTTTCCCAGCCACAGTTTAGGAGAGCAGGCAGAGGGGCCATGCCGGAGCACGGTTGTGCTTTGCTATTTCCTGGCCAGCTGAGTGGAGTTCTTGGGAAGGCAGGGAAGCGGATGGACTACTTTACCTGCCTTCAATTGAAGTATTCACTTGACTTCCCTGACTGGCTGCACACAGCAAGTGTAGTGTAACTTGGAAGAAATCTCACATTTGTCTGACTTTTTATTTCTGTGAGATCACCTTGAGTGGGAGTGGCACTGGTGGGAATCCTGATGCTATCCCAAGGACAGATGTTACGGCTTGGTGTTGTAAATCTTGGAGAGATTCTTCCCATTTCTTTTCCTTAATTCTCAGGCTTCTGGTGGCGACCAGTTGCTGAGTGATAGTTCTGGGAGTGATTTCTGGGATGCTGAACCAAGACTGAAACCAGGAGCCATCTGACAATTGTAACAGCTTTCAGACAGTAGTAAGACAGGGTGGATTTGATCTGGTGGCCAAAGCTGACATAATTCACCTGAAAATATCCAGGGTGACTTCTGTGAATGTGTGAAAGGGGCAGGTTGTAAGAGAGTGTAATGGGTGCAGGGAAGCTGGTGAAGAGAGGCTGATACCTAGAAAAGTCCATGAAATGTCCTGAGCTCTTGTGAAAGCCCTTACACAGTCCCTGCCATTTCGGAGCTGTGTACTTCCCTAGAGAAGTCAGGAGCTTGGGGTACCTGGGGGACAGCATCACAGTGAATGGAGAAGGGCAAGGAATAGTCCAATGTCCGCTGCAGTCATCTTGCAGAGGCTGGGCTGTACCCTACTTGGAGTGTTTTTGTATTGAGGTTCGGTGCTGTGAGTGCAGGGTGTGCAAGGCCATGCTCTTCTCTGACTGCTTTGGTTTTGCCCCTTTCCAGGTTAAGCAGTTAGGGAGCTGAAATTCTCGGTTTTGCTATATTGTTGTAAAAAGCAGTACCATGCTTTCACCTCAGCTGCAGCTGACCTATTTAGGCATTGCTTTCTTGCTGGCTAAAAAGTTGACAATTGGTGGCCATGGAGCTGAGAACACAAGTTTGATAGGAACCAGACCAAGACATCCAATTCATTTCCCATAAACCACTCAACAAAATCTGATGGTGATGGCTTCTGTTGATAAATTGCATGGATTGGATTTAGTCCAGCATGAGTAGACAGGAGTTTGTACAACACAATCTCAGTGATCCCACTGGCTCTCCATTCACCTGTTCAGACATCTGTTTAACATCTCTAACGTTTCAGTCTCGAAGCCCAGATCTTGCACTTCCTGATTCAGGCTTGATCCACATTTGAAAGTCCAGATGGTTTGCCTATATTCAGCAGCGGGGGAAAGAATATTTTTGATTGATGTGTAGTAGCCAAGGCACAAAAAAGAGAGATATAACATCTTTTTGCCCAACAGTTTATTTCATTTGGGAAGTGACACAAACTACCGTAGGAGCACTATCTCTTACCAATAAATGTATGCTTTTCTGTCAAATCCCTTAGGTATAGTCTAGGAGTAGTTTTCCTGAGGTGCGTGGTTCAGGGTGCAAGGAGTTCCCATTCTTCTCTGTGCACAGCTGCCACTCCTGTCCATAAATGTGCATCAAACTGGGGGGATGTAATTTTTGTAATTTCATAGCATCAGCTGTCCTGCCTCAGGCAAGGGGTAGTGTGAGCCAAATAATTGCAAGGAAAGAGATGTGATGCATGCACAGATAGGGAGACCCATGCTGACCTGAAGAGTAGTTGTGCTGCCTTTTCTTGGACTCGGATCTTACCTAATGTGCTAGAAGGATGCAGTCCAAGACCTGTTACATTGAGCTACAGTATGTGGCTTTGCCATCACGTACAGGGTTAGTGCTTCAGATCAACTTTATTCTAACTAGATGATCTTTTAAGTTCCCTTCCAACCCAAACCAGTCTTAAGATTCTATTCATAAAGGCTAATTTAAGGCTGTGTCGTGCAGCTAAATCTTTTTGGGATTCATGTAGCCTCAGGGAGGCATAGGGTCCTCCGGAGGGCAACTGAAAAGCAAGAGCCTAAATTATCACCTCTCAGTTGCCTTCTCTCTTTTACTCATGGAAGGCACTTAGGAAGATCAGACTTAAAAGGCTCAAATGTGCGTTTACAAATATCCCCTCTATAATCACTTCCTGGAATTTTCTTTAATCACCACTAAAATGTATTAGTGATAGCTTGTGTGTAATGTTGATTGCATAGTTTGAATGCGTAATCTGAGGATAATTTAGGAAAAGAATCAGAGAAAGGAGACATACACATTGCCAGTGAGAAACAAACAAAGCCCATACAATTCTATTTCTGAAGTGTGATTATTTTTAAGCTCTTTCTCTGGGAGTGTATATATACATATGCACAGACACAAACCCATGGATTCTTTTTATTTTCTGAGAGTAAGGATATCTGTGTGCTTTAAGATGCACTTGATTAGTATTTGCAGACCTTTTTCTGGGGATTTAGGAGATCAAGAAAGAAGGAAAGCAAAATTGTCATGTAGTCATGAGACTCCCACGAGCTAGATTTTTTCTTGTGAAAGTTCAACATTGTGAAATTCACAATGAGCAGGTTGCTTCTCTGGAGCATTTACATGATGATTTTGAAATAAGGGCTAATCTTGCTCTGTCTGCATTAGTCAAAACATAGCAGAGCACAATTCAGTTTCTTTTTAGTCCTACTTGTATTAAACTAGACAAAGAGCTACCACGTTGCTGTCACTAAGCTTGTCATCCTTTTTAATATCTTTCACTCTTTTTTGCTCTGCTGTATAAACAGCCCAGAGTTCTGGCCTGTGACATAACTGAGACTTTTCTTATCTGGGCTAGTCTCTTGAAGATTTTTGAGGTCACCAGTTTCTTCTTGAGGTTCAGGAAGTCCTAAGCTTCCTTATGTGAACTCTGTAATTCACATGCATGGACGTAGCTCATAGGTGTAAAGCCACCACCTTGTCTTCAGTTGAACATCCTGTTGGCCTTTTTGATGGATGCTGTTACAGCGGTGACGTACTATGTGAATCGACTCTGATAATTTTTTTTGGCGGAGGAAATAACAGGTGTATAATTTCCCAGTTCAGCCCTATATAATTGTATATAATTTGACTTAAATAGATCTAGAGTTTCCACTGCTCCAGTCTCTCAATCTGAGGTACAGGGTTGCTCTTAAATGCTATTTTTGGAAAGAATCTGAAAATAATACTTCAAAAGTTAATGAAGAACTTGGGATAGGATATAGAAGATGCCAGATAATGTATTGCACATCTCCCAAATGCTTTTGGGTAGAAGAAGAATTCCTGTGTTTTCCCAGAAGCTGCGTTTCTTTTCTTTTCTTGATATAGACATTCACATGGGGGTGGGGTGGGGAAAGTTAGTCAGATGAGAATTTGCTAAAGCTCAGCTAATCATTTATTAAAGCAGTCCTGGCTTGCCAAACTCATTAATCTCATTAACAGGGAAGGAGGGCTACGGTGCATGGTTAGCTGAAAGCACTGTGTTTACTAAGCAGTGTACTTCGTTCACAAGGGAAAGATTTAAATATTCACTGTGTCACTGTTTTATCCTTGAAGCTGAAGTAACGTGATGAGTCACTTGATCAGCTCATGTCACATGCTGGCTATGGCCACAGACTCTGCATGGGGTCAAGCACAGAGTTGCCAGATACAGGTCTGACCTGGACCTATTTGTTTTTCAAGGTGTTCATCATGTCTCTTGCATTCAGATGCCACCCAGGAAGACGGGTCTCTGGAGGGGAGAGAATAAGACAATGTCACCACTTGGTTCACCTTGAGAAGCAAGTGGTGACATTCTCTCAGTGCTGCATAGCTGCCACATTTCTGCCCCTCAAGTCCCTGGCAGAAACATCTCAGCTGCCTCTTCTTGAGTTATCTCTCTGCCTACACCTTGGGAAAGTGGAGGAGCTGCCTCATGCCCGTTTCTTGTGTGGGAGCATCTTGTTGGGACCTCAGCTATGTATTGTGGTACTCTGGAGAACATCCACACTTCAGCATTTGGGTTTGGGTCCAGGTACTTCTGGCAAAACTGGTGGCATCTCCTGTGCAACTTCCACATGGTGCAAGCACGATATGCATATTGTCATGCATTCATTATATACATAATGCAGCATTCCTGTGCAAATGCAATAGCACCATTGTGTACTGCAAGCACAAGGTAGTCCTCAGAGTCAAGTCTTGCCTAGATCAGTAACTCGTTGTTACTATCAGTGACTGTCTTGCCTCTCTGAAATACGCTGTCTCCTAGGTTCTGTCTATATGGTGTTTTTTATCGCTTGACTGGTATTTAATAGACTTCATTGTGATTTACAGTTTGGACATTGATAACTTATTGAATATTCCAGTGTTGGTCCAGCCTTTTCACTTCCCTTTGGTTCTGACTCCTGATCATGAGATCTCTGCTTGCTTTTGCTTTTCAGATCTGCAGCTGTCTCCCACTTGACCTTGTCCCTTCATGCCTGCTGTTGTCATACTGTTGATGCATTTATTGCTCTCTGTCTGCTTTAAGCTCCAGTGCTTTAGTCTATGCCTTTTTTTTTCCTGTCCTAAAGACATTGCCTGTCATTTCACTTTCTTTTGCCAGCTTCCATCTCCTTTTCATCTCTAGTTTCTGGAGTGGGTGGCTTATTTTTGCTGACTCCATTTCCTCTCCTCTCTACATCATTTCTTCATCTCCTGCAACCTGGCTCCAGCCCTTTGAAATTACGTTGACCTCGGCTGGGACACCTTCTTCAGCTTCTTCCAGCTGAATGCAAGCTTCCTGGTTCCCTTCTGCTTCCTATACTTACCCTGATACTTTATCCTTACTCTGTTTTCTTCTTTCTTGACATTTCCCCTTCTTTCCTACTGCTTTCTGACATCAGGAAGCCTTTCTTTGTCCTCAGTCTTTCATTTCTCCCGAAGCTTCCCCTAAGTCCATCAGTCCCTCCTGATGTTGTGTAAACATCCTCTTCTGCTTTATTCTCTTGCATGTTGCCTTGTGTCTTGCCCTCTTTTTCACTGTGCACTGCTGTGGGCGTTGGGATGTATGTTAACTGAGCGTAGGGAGCTGCAATCATCAACATTTCCCATGTCGACACAGTTTCCCTTTTGTCATATGAACCTCCACCATCAGACCCTGCTGCCCCTCAGCTGCAGAGAGTGACTGTGGTTACAAACTTTCCCTTTCTTAGATGCTCTTTTCTTGCTCCTGGGCTGTTTCTGTGCCTCCACAGGCCAGCACATCCCTGCTTGGGGAGGTGTCAGGATGCATTTCCAGTGTCGTGTAAGTGCTCTCGGTCATTGCTGCCTGCAGGGCAAGAAGGAAGGAAGCAATGGAGGGCATGTGTGGGAGATTTCAGCCATTCCCCTGTGGGTAGATGGAGTACCTCAGTCTCCCGAGGGCTCTCTGCCGGCATTGCTCACTGACTCTCGGCTTCTCCCCAAGCTACGCAAGGATGTGGCAGCAGTCCCATGCATCATCTCTGAGGCCTTAATATATCAGCTCCAGGCTGTGGCTCTCCCGTCAACTGGTAGATAAACATTACGTGTTGAATTCCATCTCCTCCCTGAGGATGTGAAAAACTTGTGTGTTTGGGCCATTTTTCTCCGCACCTCTCACATGGAGCAATTTCTCTCAGTGCGGCATGCCAGCCCTGGCAGGAGCTGTACGATTTGGATCCACTCCTTCATGCATCTCTAGAATTTGGCAGAGCAAGCAGCACTAACTGGGCACCAGTGCACAACAGGCTGGGCCAGGCACTGTGTGCTGGCTGAGGAGGTGTGATGCCACTGAAATTGGGAGGGAGGTGACTTGTTTTGCATTGGGATTATTATGAACTAAGGATCTGGCCCCTTGGCTGACCTGTAGAAGTGGAGTATGGCCATCCCTAAGATATTTCCTCTTTGTGAACCTGCCATAAAAGTCGTGAATCATCAAGCTGCTGTCTTAGGGTCTCTATGAATCATAAGAATACTACATTTGAGCCTTCAGCCTCATCGTGCTGTATTTTTCCGTGTGGCTGTAGGCTGTGAAAAAAAGCAAACTTAGGCTGCCAATGTCCATGCTTACATACATTGAGGAGCTGCACCCTAGCACCTGAAAGAGATGGACATTTTAATTTTATGTATGTGGGGAGGATAATGCTATGATAGGAGCAGTAGCTCCCTCTTCAAGCAATGCCAAGGCATATGACGCTTATGCTTTTGTCTTTTAGCTGAGGTGGAAGGGTTGCAGGTCACTGTGCCTGAGAAGAAGAAGGTGGCCATGTTGTTTCAGCCTGCTCTGCTCCGCTGCCATTTCTCTACTTCTTCCACCCAACCAGCTGTGGTACAGTGGAGGTTCAAATCTTACTGCCAAGACCGCATGGGAGAAGCTTTGGGTATGGCGACTTCTGGTTTACAAACAATGAGCAAGAGGAACCTGGACTGGGATCCCTACCTGGACTGTGTGGACAGCAGGAGGACAGTCCGTGTCGTGGCCTCCAAACAAGGATCTGCCGTCACTATAGGGGACTTCTACAAGGAAAGAGATGTCAACATCGTCCACGGTAACTCTTACCCCAGTGATGCTTGGTGGGGGTTGGATTGGACACTTAGCAATTTGGGGTACTGGAGGTGTTCAGTAATTGTTTGGTTAGGTCACTTAGAAAAGGCTGCTGGCAGGGAGCTGTTGTATGTCAGACATTTAGGATTCAACCAACCAACCCTAGACCCAAAGGTAATTTCCTTTAGTGCTTCTCTTCATCCCACTCAGTGTAGGTGTCTGACCCTGATGCAGTGTTCTCTTTCCCTTTGATGAAGCGGAAGGTTTTTATTCCTGGCTTCTGCATATTGCTCTGTATATAGATTTTCCTTCACAAAAGCGTGCCAGCGAGAGAGGTATGAATTCAGTCTCTGCAGTCTAGGTTTTTCTTCCTTGCAAACTCCACTGATTTGTTCCCAGTTCTGAAATACCAAAATTATCCTACAGCTCATGTTTGCTCAGCTGTGGACTTCAACAGCTTACCCTGTCATGAACCTAAACCCACACAGCCTTGGGCAGTGTCAAAGGAAGAGATTTCCATGGGGTGAAGTCAAGTTGGGTGGAGATGTTGGGGGTGGGGGGAGCAGGGTCTTTAACATTTGGTCTGGAAGGCTGTGTGAGAAACCTTGTCCCTCAAAAGTACAAAGCTTCTGCTTGACTTGGGAGACCACCTAGCCAGAGGCGCAGGCTCCTTGGTGTGGAGAGCATGTGATCAGCCTCAGCAAGGGGGAATATTTTCCTTTGTCTCCATGTAACCTCTTTGGCAGGTCACTGAAGTGCTGTAGAGGAGACACTAAGCCCTTCTTGCACGGCACGAATACTGTTGGGACCCCAGGCCTTAGGTGATAGGAAGGACAGAGTGTGACATTAGTTACTTCTCCTGCTCTCAGCACTTGCAGAGTGAGCTGCCCCTGAGGCATTACCTGTCTTCACGCTGACAGCCGCAGAGTCCTCAGCCTGTTGTTTTTTCCTGAATACTGTAATATTCTGGATAAAGTTAATCCCTCTTCTTAGTAAGGAAATGAAATGGATTTGGGACACGGAGATGGACCCAGTGCTTTCAGCACTTCACTCTTGCTAAAGGTGTTGGAGGGAAAGCCTGACTTTTCTTTCTTGCCTTTCAGATGCAGACCTTCAGATTGGGAAGTTGATGTGGGGAGACAGTGGGCTCTATTACTGCCTTATTATCACACCGGATGATGTGGAGGGCAAGAATGAAGAATCGGTGGAGCTGCTTGTGCTTGGTAAGCCCTCTTGCCAGATTGCTTTTTCAACAGATAGCTGATGTATCTTTCCTTCTGCTCTCTCGCTCTCTCTACATATCTGTACACTGCATTACTATGGGTGTAAGATCTATGTAAAACAGTCCCTGCAGTCCCTTCACCATTGCCTTGCACCTTGTGCAGTCATTCACACCTAGGCAAAGTGGGTGGCAAACGCTACCAAACCAGAATAGTAATGTTTACACCCACACTGCTCACACATTCCACAGGCGTAAATGACTACAGAAAGTGCAGGGCTGTGGAAAGTCAGAACCCTTGTTTTTAAGTCATGAAACAACAAACTTGCAGCCAAGTGAACACTTGAGACAGAGTCTTTTAGAAATAGACACCCAGACCTTAAATTGTCTGCTTTTTGAAATCTTTTTAACATTCCCTTCATCTTACTCTTCTGACCTGTGAGGATGTCAAGAAGCACCATGTTCATCTGCTTGAGTGTGTCAGTTTGGGAGACTTTCCTGTCTGCCTCATTATACTTGTCCAGTTAAAGGTTCAGTTTCACAGTCACCCTAATCAGGTGTAAGCTGGTGCTGCCAGTAAAACTGCAGTATACATGCTTGGCTCTGTTTCTGTTAAGCTCCCTTGGAGCAGTATGGTAGGCAGGATCAGTTTCTTTACTGTTTGCAGGCTTAGCTTTCAGTGATGGCTTCCACAATTCAACTCACTCTAAAGGTCAGAAAAGCACCCATCCCAGCTAGGGGAGAAAAGCAGAGTGGAATGAGCCTTTCAGGGACATTTGTTGACACTGCCTTGAGCCAGCTGTATTTCACCCCTAGACTGCCGCAGGAGAGTAAGATGAGTTTTTCCCAACTTACCTTAAGATCGACTGACATCAATGTATGTCTGGTCAGCATGCTTGCATGGTTCTTGGGTGTACAGTTTCTGTATGTCCTGTGAAGGAAATGTTAAAAAGTTTGGGTCTGTGGTGTGTAGGTGGTATGTAGAGGCATGCGATAGGACATGTCTCTCAAGTGCCCTTGCTGTCCTCATTAAGGGCAGAGTTTAATTGACATTTATATCTGTCATCTGTAGTTGTCATCACAAAGCGAACCAGACTGAACGGGTGAGTGGTTGTTCTAACAGTGCCATCACCTCCCCTCACTCCTTCAGATGTCAGTCAAACAACGGACAACTGGAGAATGGGTCCCTCCAGGAAACAATGTTATACCCCTGTCTAAATCCACAGTGTGACTGTGTATCCTATGCTAGTTAATAACAAGCCCAAGACTGACCTGTGTCAGTTCAGGTGAGGTTATCTCTGCCAAGGGGCAGTCGTAGCTGCTATGTAGCCTCTCCAGAGGAGTTGTCTCTGGCTGCGTGGTGATGGGCTGCTGAATTTTGTCCCTTCTTCACTTTCCAGTCCAGGATTTGGTGTCTTATTTGTGTCTACAACTGTACTCAGACACCAGTGATGAAACAGTGCCATGGTAACAGGAAGAATCTGTTTTTCAGTGTGTACAGAAGACTATGTGGGGGGAGAAAACAAAGAAATCCCCTCCTCTGAAGCTGGCTTGATGATGTTCCCAGCCCCAGTTCGTTGTGGTTATGTTGGGAGGAAACATGTAGCTTAGGCTGCATTACCTTGACTGCATCTGCTTTTCTGTTCACTACAGCCTGTGGGTCTGACCTTGCACTTTGTGCAGCACTCGAAGTTTGGCAGCAGCATGAAAGCATACTTGTCATGGGCATACTTTGTTCTGCCTCATGCTGTTTGGCGCAGCTTGTGTGTATTTCTTTTCCTGGTAGTGTGTATGGAGGCAACATTCCAGCTTTCAGAATGATTCCAGGTTACCTACCCATTTTCTTCCCTTCCTCCCTTCCTTCCCCCTCTCACCTTATTCTTTTCCTTCTGCCTTTGCTGGTATTTTTAATTTCTTTTCCTTTACCTCTCCCCGTTGATGGCTAAAGGAGGAAGCAGCCAGTAGTGAAAATACCGTTTCTTAATATTCTGTCATCTTCTGGGACATTTTTTATTCTATCCCACTGCTTGGAGGCAGACAGTGAGTACGGATGTAGATGGGAGTGATTCCACAGTCCTAGGGGACATTGGTAAAATAGTTTGGTTTGCTCTTTTGCTGTTTGCTGCTCTTGGTTGGAACCCATGTTCCCTGTTAGAGTGGTTGGAGCGGTGGAGGGATAGTGTCTGCAAGAGATGCTATGATTCCCAACAGCACATTGCTGTTTGCTCCCTGCTGACAGTGGTTTTTCAGATATAATTTACATTGCTTATTTTGGGGCTGCTGCATGATTTAAGCACAGATTAGAATTTTGAATAGAGCAGAGGTTCTGCTCGCTCATGTTATCAGTGGGGGTAGACAGAAAAATCAGAACGGAAAAGGAAATAGGAAAATACCCCTTCTAGTGGTTTCATATTAATGCGAAGATGAAAAGTGTGTTTAGGTTAGAGAAAGGTACTGCTGGACAGGGCAGTTTAATATCACATAGAAACCTTGAAAGGTCTGAGAGGCAAAAACGGCAGATACCTAATAATATCAATAAATTAATGGAAATTTGCTTAGCTAAAAGTGGAGGATCCTGCTTTTATGCAGTGAATTGCACCATTAAAAATTGATCAAAAGCTGCTTTATCACAACTTGGATCAAAATCCAAAACCTGAGCAAATTACACTATTCCATTTTTCTTAGGGAAGCAATTGCAGAGACTTCCAGTGAAGTCTTAAGTAGCCAGTCAGCCTGGGTCACGATGGGATTGTATGTTGAGTTTTGTCACCTGGATGCACCATGTTGACACACAAAGCGGCTGAACAACTCTAGGTAGCGTGAGAGAATCCCATGTGCTGTCTTCATTTCAGGCCTACTGCAGAACAGCATATAAGCATTTATTTATATCCATTTGTGCTCAGCAAAGCTGATAGGATTTATAAAGCATACCTGATGTTAAGCATGTGCTTATGCGCTTTGCTGAAAAGACCATTCAGTAGGTTTTGCTTAGTCAGGGACTTTAACCCTCTCTAACGGAATCGGTGCAGGCAAGGCAAGAGGGATGGTAATACTTTGTGCATCAGAAATGCAGGAGGAGATTGCCTGGCATTGAACCTCCTGCAGAGTAAGGAAAGAATTTAAATTAAAAAGTACTATTACACTTTTATTAAATATTTGTATTTTGGTGGCATTTCAAATCTCTAGATGGAGTCTAGCATGCTGGAAACTGTATGAACTCTGCTTCTGCTGTAGCAGGATCGGGCTAGTACAGAGCTTAGCAGCTTCACAACAGGAGTCAAGTGATGCTCTTTGCACTGATGTGTTTTACTAGAAATGTAGAACCCTTTGCTGACATTACAGCTGGACTCGTGAAGCCATTTGCAACTTTATACATTTTTGGTTTTTAGAACTAATGTGATTGACTCAAAAAGGCTGAATTTAAGAAAGTGGACATTTCTGTTTTAGTAGCTAGCAGCTGAGTATCCTGCTTCTTGAAACACGGACAGTGCTATTAATCAAACCGTTATTCATAGTCCCTGTGCACTGCTTTTTATACAAGAATGTCGGTCGGCTTCAGTAAAGTCATTCATTGCAGCCTTTGTTGAAGGGAGCTGCAGTTGTACCGGTGCTGTGGATGCCGGGTAGCTGGAGTAACCTTTGAATTAGAAGTGCAGGGCAGTGGCTGTAGATAGCCCATCTTAGCATCACATGACCCAGCTGACATCGGGAAGCAGTCTAGCTTAATTGCATGGGATTGCGTATAACCCAGTAAGCCTTTTCCAGAGCCAGAATTTACTAATCAGGTGCAGGGTCTTGTGAAAGCAGCTATACTGCTCCCTTCCCAAGCTGATATAGCTGGGCACAGCTGGCTACCCTGAAATGTGTAGGTCTGTGCAAGCTTGGCAATGTTTACATTACAAGATTTTACATAGCTTAGACATGCTTCACGAAGCGGTGGCTGCATTCCTAAGGACATGTCAAATTCCTGGAAGAGGCAGGAAAGTGATCCACTAATGCCAGTTGTTGGATTGATACTTTGGTTAGTGATCCATGTGCTTTGCTAAGACATCTATTGCCTGCTTTTTTTTCCATCCAGTTCAGCAGCTAATGCTACATAAATTATATATTAGTGAAATATTATTTTATAATTAATATTTTAGAAGCTCTGGCTCCTACTGTTACACTTTAAACAACAACAATTAGCACTTGAGGTTTTTGTTAATTTCCAAAGTCAGCTAGCGTTTAACATTGTTAAACTGACATCTTTGGTAGTTTGTATTACCAGCCAATATCGATACAGGCTAAACCCAAAATTTATCAAGTCTTAGCGCCCATAGGTAGGAAAGAATGTAGATACATATTGCACAGTAATTAATGTACTAATAGAGACATGCGTTGGCTTTCAGAGAGGGTAAATCTCTACTGGGACATGTGTATGGTGTGCAATGCTAATAAGACAGTTCTTACTCAGCAAAGTGACTCAATAGCTGGTATAAATATAGCATAGCCAGGTTTTGAGTCTCTTGTGTGCCAGGAGAGACTGTATTATACAAGTTGATGTGGTTTCGGAGACAGAAAAGTTCTTGGCAAAATTTTCCCTTACAAGATGATGGTTTTAGGATTTTGCTCTGTTTCACTGCCAAGCTGCCAGTAGCATCTGAGCCAGTACTTGGTCACAGTGCTTGGCAGAGATGTCAGTGCTATTGGCCATGTGTTGGGGATGAGAGGGCCAGATCTCAGCCGGGGAGGTGTCTGTAAGCAACTTCACTGCGAGGGCTCTCTGACCTTGAGCTGCGTCTTCGTGACCGAAGGTGGGTAGGGCTGGCAGGTGAAGGAAGTGACTGGCACAGGAGCCCTCCACTTGAAAATGTGGAACAGGCGTTGATGCCAGGAAGGCTGCTCCAGGAAGGCTGCTCGTGTCCTCCCACCGCTGAAGTGCTCATGCTGTCCTTGCTAGATGCTGCTACCCTGTGCCGCCTTTGTAATCTGGGTCCAGTCCCCCTCACCCTAGCCCAGTCTACTCCTAGTTACTTATTTCACACCATTTAGAAGTGCTACTTGTTGCTAAGGTTTTTTTACCCCTCTTTTCCTCCTTATTTGCCAGCGACAGCCACACGCTGCTCACAAAGGAAACTGGCATGATTAAAAGACCTCCCTTACTAAAGTAGCCATGGCAACAGCCTCCTTGGAGGTCTTTGTTGCCTGCTAAAACTTTGATCTCCAAGAAGGGCTGCTGCTGTTTCTCCCTCCAATTGAAGAGAAGGATCGAAAGAAAGGATAAAGTTTGCTCCAAGCAGAAGGAGCACTAAGGAACTCATTGCAGCCTCATGGTCTCCCAGTAAATCTTGCAGCAGCTTCCTTGGAAAAGTATCTGATTTACAAGGGCCACACTTCCCTGCCTGTGCTTTCTAGCCTCCCCTTAGGGCAGTGTCACTTGCCAGGGGCCTCTTGCCATGACATAGCTTGGCAAATTTTTTTGCCCATGAGGAAGAAATAGTTCCCTCTGTAGCTGCTGCTTCCCGTGGTCCCACTGCTGCAGGTATGACTGTGGAGGCAGCCCTCAACAGGGAAACTAATTCAACAGTTATTCCCATATTTACCCAATATTTATCACATTTATGCGACTGCCAGTATTTACCATGTTCCTGTATTTACCCAATTGCCATCTCCCTGACTGCACCTGCTCCTACTTTATTCATGTCATCATTTCCTTTCAGCTGCACCACTTACCCTAATTATTTTTGTGTCTCTCCTCTGCAGACTCTCTGCTAATTGTCTGCTTGACTTCAGGTCCTCCCTGATCTGCTGCTATTTACTCTCTCGCTCTGCCACCCGCCTGCCTCCTGGGTGTTAACTCCTGTCCTCGCTCACCTCTTCTGTGTATCTGAAACTCGTGGAGCTGCTCTGCAACCCCTCAGCTTTTCAGCTCCCATTCCTCCTCCTGCTTTCTACCGCTGTGCTCCACCAGTGCAGGCTGGGGGCTTGCGGGCTCCCTCGCACTTCGAGGCTGCCTGGGGTGTACGGGGTGCCTGGGGAGAGGCTGCTGTGGGTGGGTAAAACCCTGCAACAGCACAGTGCGAATAGAGATGGGAGTGTGTCCCAGATCCATGCTGGAATGAGGACAAGCTCCTAGCTCCAACAGAGCTTGCCTGGGACAACCCTGGAAAACGGGGCCATCGTCTGTGCCCTCTTTCCCCTGGGGGTGTCTGCTGGGGCTCGGCGGTAAGAGCTGGCACAGAGGACATGTAGCCCTTGCAGGTGGGGGCACAGAGCTGTGACTTGGCAGCCGTGCCCAGCCATGTCTTGGGGTGCTGCAGTTCTCTTTCTCAGGTGGGCAGAGCTGCCGCGCAGATGTGGTGTGGCCAGATGGTCTCTCGGCAGGATGTTTTATAAATTGTTTTCTCCCCACCAATGCACCCCAGCCCTCCACCTTAAAAGTTTCCTGAAATAAAAAAGCGAGAGAAGCGAGGTGAGCTTAATGCCCGTGGAAGGAGCAGCCTGGGCATAGAGAGCTGGGAGGGCACCGGCCACGGGTGCTGTGGCAGCCTCCTGGCTGGTGTTTCAGCCATGGGTCCAAAAGGAGACCTTGCTCACTGAAACCCTGCCCTCTGTGCCACAGCTTCGGGCACTGTGCCACCCACCGCGGTGCCATCCTGGGCACCCCTCTGCCAGCTACCGCCTGGCTTTGGGGTGTGCCTATGCCCAGGCCAGGGTTGCACAGGGCAGGCAGTGGTTTTGCTCCACTTGTTGCTGGCAGCAGCGGCAGGAGGCGAGTCACCTTCAATGAGGGGCAGTGGTGGGGAGCCTCCCGTTGCCGTGGCAACCGCAGGGCAGCCATGGCAGCGGGCAGCCCCAGCCTGTTGGTTTCGAGGGATGCTAAGAGGGAAGCCACTCGGTGTGGGGAAGGATTATCAGTGAATTAATTCGGCCCAGGATGGGGAGGGGCCAGAGCTGGGGTGCCTTGAAAGGTGCTGGGGGCACGGCAATCCAGAGGCAGGCTTTGTGCTTTCGGGCTGTCAGCTGGGCTAGTCAAGGCTGCAGAGTTCAAGCTGAGCTGGGATGGGGTTTGCTGCTGCCTTGGGCCCTCCCGGGCTTTGTGCATCCCCCGCAGGTGGCTCTGGGCCCCCCAGGGTTGTGCAAGCCCTGCTGGTGGGGCAGGGCGAGCGAATTCCCCAAGCAGATACTCAGCAGAGCCAAGTGAGGCTGCACAAGCAGGGAAATACTTGCTGCTCACAGGTAGCACAGAGGAACTACTTCGGTTGTCTTTGTAATGAGTTAACCAAGGTCTCAAGCACTGTTATTTTTGAGGGGTGCTTCTTCCCACTTGAACATGTGGTTCCTCCTGGGGATCAGGAGGCACCATAAGAACCAGCACTAGCAGGGACTGAGGCTCTTTGAGTAGGTTCAAAATAAAGCAGGCACCTATTTAGACGTGAAATGGAGCTACTAGTCTTGATAGGTGTCACTCCCTTACCTCTAGTGCCACAAATCTCAGCCCTAAATTAGCTATATACCTGCAGCTATTTGTCTGTTGGCGTCTGCTGTCAGACTAGGGCTGCCTGTGGGCTTGTGCAGAGATAATAACACATGGGAGGCAAGCTGCATGCCTGTGTCTGCCCACATGTTCTGTGTGTGTGTGGTTCACATGCACATTGTTCACATATACACACACACACACAGAGGCCTGTGAAAGAATTCATATTTTTTGCATGTGCTGTGAAAATAAGGCACACGTTTAATATGCACATGGCACAATGTAAATCTAGCGTACTATGACAAAGGCGTACATTTGGTGCATGTGTTTGGAGCCCACTTGTGGCACCCAAGACATAAGCCACACGTAAGTTGTATACGTGCCTGTATCTTGTGAGCAGAAAGCATACATGAGCACTTTCCCATAACAAGATAGTTGTGAGCAGTTTGGACACTTGATCTTTCCAGAAAATGGACAGCAATGTACAAAGAATGTCATGAAATTGTGTATGTAGATGAAAATGTTGCAGTAGACCGATGGCAAGAGTCGTCCTTCAAAGTGGTAAATGAGAAACAGTTATCTGAAGGACCGCCGTGGTATCTTTTGCTAAGGCTTCAGGAGCACCTCGTCATGATGGCATTACTGTGAGTACTAGACAGCTTTGATGAGTTGCAACTGGTTGCAAAGCACTGCCTGCCTTCAGAGTGTGTTTATTATGGCTTCAGCAGGCATCCTTGTGGATTTTTGATCTCTACAGAACCTCTGCGGAAGCACTGAGGAAAAACGGACAGTGGGAATTTGATTATAATACGCTTCAAGGACAGACTAGAGGCAAGGAACTTGGGACCCAGTTCATCATTGTGTCTGAGTGCTACTTAGTGCAGGATCTGAAGGGCATGTGGGGAGGTCAAAGGTAGCTTTCTACCACTTTTGCACTGGCTTACTCCTAACTGCTTCTGTTATGTTATATCCACAATGTATGTCTTCAGAGTACAGCTCCCCTACCGTATGCATGTCTTTAAAAAACCTAGCATGATCCTGGTGCTATATAAAAGAGTATGCAGCATAGCTGCACATAGGGATGTTCTGCCAATGCACAGGTGTGTGTAAATTATAGCTGAACACTGTGCAGGATATCACTGAAATATCCCAGACATTCAGTGCCAAAACAAATAGGCACCAAGCTGCCTTTGGGCTTGGATTTTGCTGTATTCAGTTACAAATTAGAAGCTGACTTGCTTTATTTTTTTTCTTTCCTTTTTGCAAAGTGACTCCACAAATTTCTACACGAATCCTTCCCTGGTTGGTTTGCTTTGCTTGAGAGTTGGCCTTATATCACACAATCTCACCAAGTTGCTTGTGCATCTTGAAATAAATAGCACATACTCGCAGGCATGCTTCAAGACTCCTTTCCTAGAGCTGTCTCTGCAGTTGCAGAGCCTCACACAGAGAGCACCACCCACAGGTGTTGGATGCATGGGGCTGACTTGTCAAGGGTCTTGGGTTAAAGATGTTTCACATCCATCCAAACTAACATCAGTACATTCTTAAAAGTGAACGAAGTCCTTCTGTTTGAGGGATGTTGTGCATTTCCAGGAGCTTTTTGCATGTGTACAGCATAACTCCAGGAAGGTGTTACTGTGTAACCACACTAAGGGGACCTCCCTCTTCTTGTCATTTTGTGCCTAGATCGGAGAAGCTCTGTTCCAGATTCTTTCCCCCCAGTTCTGCTGATAAAGATAAAATGCAAGGACACAGAAATGGCAGAAGTGCAGAGGCAGACACCAGGCATCGAGCAAGATGACACCTATGGTTGATAGGAGTTCACTTAACAGAGTGCAAGTGGGCTGATGAGGAAGGGGACTGGAGGCTAAGGCAGGGGCTGGGGAGTGTGTTTTTCCTGCAGTAACCTCTCTCCTTGTTCTCCTCCTTCTGTCTTTTCTAGGCAGGACAGGGCTGCTTGCTGATCTCTTGCCCAGTTTTGCTGTGGAGATTATGCCAGGTATTCAGTCATTTCACCCTTCAGTCACCCAGTCCTCTGTCATCTTGTCTGTTTATCCTTCTGAAGCATCTTTATGTGGTGTACATTTCACTCTATAATGTGTTTTATCTAGTAATAAAAAGAGAAAAGACTCTCACTTAGTGGGAAAGTGTGTTGGGTTGAGATCTGAGAGAGCTGATGCTGGGACTTGGGGGAGGAATGGCCATGCTGAGAGCCAACATACAGGGATGGTTGATGTCATGCTAGAATCAGTGTGAGAGCAAAAATGCCAGCGCCGTTCAGGGGTGGTTTTATATCAAGCTCTCTGCTCTCCCCCTGCTAGCACAAAGGTAACGCTGCTCCAGCCTGCAAGACCTTGGCAGCCTCATGTGCCCGTATGGTTTTGTACGTCAGCTGCTCTCATGCAGTAGTAACTTCCACTCCCCAGACCCTATCCCACGGGTACCGTTATAGCCATCACCACAGATGGTAGCACAGGAGGTGCTAGAAATAGAGCACTGGTTACCAACCCATCAGTGGTACAGCCCCTCTTGTGCTGCATGGTCAGGGCATTATCTAGGTAACACCAGGTGGTTGGACCACACACGAAAGCTCTGTGCCCATGATAAATCCCTTGCTAGCCAAACTGATGAGAGCTACCAGTATTGGCACTCCTTGCAGAGGAAACAGAGACCGTGCAACAGATTGTCCTTGAAAGGGAAAAGCTGTGAGAACGTTTAGCCCTTGAGTCATCTGATCATCCCCTGACAGTGCCCAAGGAGTGTTTCACATGTTTGTGCAAAAATGCAACTGCACATAAATGTGTGAAGCTATTTTCAAGTCTGTCCCAGAGATGCAAATGGAGAAGGCAGACACTCCTCCACCTCCAGTATAACCCAGAGCTCCCTGGAAGTTCAGCATGGCAGGAGACTGATTGGTTTTTCAGCATAGGCAGAAATTGATTCTCTGCTGTCTAACGCTTTTTTTCCCCCCCGCTATTTACAGTTTTATTGAATGGGTATAAAATTCTGTGTGTTGGCCAGGTAGCTTTCTGGTATTCTCACTGCATGGGTATAAACAACAAGAAAGTGTAAAAGGCAGCGGCAAATCACTTTTCAGCTGTTGGCATTGCCTATTACCTGAGTAAACAAAAGCAGATGCTGCTGCAAGCACAAAACAGTAGTTTCCAGACAGCGAGGACACATAGCATTTCAGCTTGGTAGTCATTTGAATCTCAGGGTTACACAGTTGTATATGGAACTGGTTGTATCCCAGTTTTGTGCATAAAGGAGGAGCCAGCAGATTTTTGCTGTTTTCTTAACCTCATCAGAGAAGCAAATGGTCTAGCTTCCTATGAAGTAAAATCCTTCCTGATTAATTGGTCCCTGTGACTGGGACACTGATTTCAAACATCCACTCCTGGTGCCGAGTGACTGTCTTGCAATGTGCAATGTACATACTAACCTGACCTTTTGTACTCCTCAAACTTGTTCAGAGACCACAGATACACTTACAGTGGACTTGCTGTTTGGTTTTTTCCCCTCTCCCAGGCTTTTATCCTTTATGGAGTGGTTGTGAACTGTTCACTAATAGCTCTGGAGATCTGAGATCTGAGCTTCATTGCATAGCTGTGGCTGGCCACTTCTGTCATTTGATACTCTTTCACCACCTTCCCTGTATCAATCAGTGATGGTTGTAAAGAATGAGCTGAGAACACAGCAAAAGAAAAAGTCACTGAGCTGTTGCCCTGCTTGGATTGGCACAGATTAGGCAGTACTGGACTGGAAAGGATAATCTGGCTCGCTATCTTGCTTGCCATCCCAAGCACCATGTAATTTCATCTTTTCTGTAAGCTTAGCAACTTTAAGAGTAGTCTGGGCTTGGCCTTTCTTTCTCCCATTGAATCACTTTCTTTGATATGCAGCTTCTAGCTTCCATCTACATTACTTGTGGCCTGTTTATGCCCATTTATGTAAGACCTTTAACTGTAATACCTGCTTTTTCTGCTCGCATTCATCCCCCTAGCATATTTACAGGCAGCAGCTAGGTCTGCTCTCAGCCTTCTTTTTAATAGACTAACGCAGCAAGCTTCAGCGCTCCTGCTGCAAAGCAGACTATCAAGTCCCTTCATCCCCTCAATCCCTGCTTTGCATCAGCTCCAATCTGAATCCATCTTTTCTTCTACAAAGATGGCCAGAGCTGTATAACATCAGTAACTTCAGGTGAAGTTACATGGAGGCCTTGTATGATAGCATTAATATTGCCTTAATATTACTGGAAATGTCTTCTTTATTGTGTCTAGGATTACATTTGCCGTTTTTGTGGCTGTGTTGCCTAAGTGGTTACAGTTGCCCTATGATGGAATAGCATACTGGATCATTTCTCTTGTTTTTCCAGTTGTTTTCAACTAATGAAGTTCTGTTCAGAACAGAAATTGTTCTTAATCTTTGAACATGTGACCTCGAAAGTATTGCTGCATACCTTGAAATTCAGTATATTGCTGCATTTCATGTTTCTCGTTGGAGGCCCAAGGACAACTGGCCCTTTCTATAACATATCCCAGTCTTCATCTTTAGTGACAACACCTCCCCTACCTCTTACCCTCAAGATACATTAACACATTCTTATTTTCTGTGTCAAGTTTGTTCATGAAAATACTAAATAAGATAGCTCCTAGAACCACCACTTGAGAAACTGCATCAGTAATCTCTCAGCTCTTACTTTTCCATTTGTGAATGCTTCCCCCCAGCTATTTCCTTACTCATTAGCTGAATTTTTCTCAGCATATTGTAACTTCACCAAAAAACCCAAACTTAACCACAAGAACCAAAATTAGCTGCAAACTTAAATGAAATTCATGTTTCAGCCAAAAAAGAAATAAAATATTCAAAAATATAAAATATTTCACTTGACACTTCTGAAATGAAGTGTTTTGATTTGTAAATGCCAGATGTTTCACAGATGATTTTTAAAGGAAATTTTAAGTTCTAGATTTAAAATGGCATTTAAAAAAGGGAATTATTTGTAAAAGAGTTAAGGAAGACTCCAGCAAAGCAGTGAGTTTTACTGCTGTTCAAACAGTGCTGTGGATGAGCCAAAAATGGCGTTTCTTATTTTTGCATTTTATAAAAAACTAGAAAAAACTTCTGTTTTGATTGTTCCAAGTGGAACATTTTTCCTTGACTTTCCAGCTTAGCGTGAGAGTTGCACCGCTTTTCCAGTGTGATCCTGTACTCACATTGCAATCCTTGTATCACTACATCTTCATCTTAAATAATAACGTACCAGGAGACCCCTTAGTGAACACTGGACTTTGTTCAGAGACGGTGGTCTGCTGCCCTACCCCAGTGCTGAGCAGCCCCCACCACTTCTTTCTTTGCTTTCTTACCATCTTTCCAAGGTGGTTAAATAACCACCTGGGTAGATCTGGAGTTGTCTTTCCCCACCAGCAGTCTGACTTCTAGATAGGTTGGTGCATCTCTGATGTAAAACTAACTCCAGGCCTCCTATATCACAGAATCATCATATCGAATGGTTTGGGTTGGAAGGGACCATAAAGATCATCTAGTTCCCACACCCTGCCATGGGCAGGGACACCTTCCACTAGACCAGGTTGCTCAAAGCCCCATCCAACCTGACCTTGAACACCTCAGAGAGGGGCATCCACAGCTGCTCTGGGCAACCTGTGCCAGTGTCTCACCACCTTCAGTAAAGAATTTCTTCCTTATATCTGATCTAAATCTACCTTCTTTCAGTTTAAACCATTCTCCCTTGTCCTATCGCTCACTACATGCCCTTGTAAAAAGTCCCTCTCCAGCTTTCTTGTAGGCAAGAGGTAGGTACTTGTAGGCAAGTACCCTTCAGGTACTGGAAGGCTGCTACAAGGTCTCCCCTTACACATTCTATATGTACATTCTGCGTATCCTATACATTCAGAGTCTTGCAATTTCTTGGCATGGATGTGTTCACTGGTCATTCCCTTAATCCAGGGAATCCCCATGTGGCAATTGGTGCAGCCCTGCGTATGCAATCCTCTGCAGAGCTGGGAGCTGCCCCAGCGCGGGCTGGGCACCTGCTCCCACGGTGGCTGCTGCTGCTGCAGATTTCCCAGCAGCAAAGTTTGAGAAACCTTTTCTCACTCCCCTTCCCATTCAAACCTCACCCTGGTTTTTGTAGATCAGCTCTTCTGTGCTTTCACTTGTAGGGTGTTTTTCAGCTGCTCCCTTTTGGGGCCTGGCAGACATCATCCAAGGCTTCAGCAGGGGGGAAAAAAAGAGAAAAAGTGGTTATTAGGTTTCCTGGCTGGCTGCAGCGCCTGAATAGGATGTTCGTTCAGCACATTCAAAAGAATAATTGCATGCGTGGGCCTAGTTGTGAAGGGGCAGGCCTGGCTCATTTACTGGGCTATTTATAGCATGCTTTTCACCATCGTTTGTCCCATTAAAACTAGAATGTGGGTAGGGAACAAACACATAAGCAGGGCATGAAGATGGCCAGGAAGAATGAATCTGATGAGATCCAAATGCTAATGGGGCATGTCCTGGGGCATTCATACAGGTCTGTTGTGGGGTGAGTGTTTCTGTGCTGGGGAGCCAGAGCTCCTGCCTCTGTGCTGCTCGCATCTCAGTCAGCCAGAGACGTCGCAAGAAGGGACACCACTTTTCTGTAGCTCCATTTCTCATTGTCCTGTGCCATTTCTGCTTTGATACAGAGTGGGATGTAGTCCTAGACCCGCAAGGAGTCCACCTCTGTTATTCACCTATCTGTTTTGCCCCTATGCTCTCACCTGGGAGGATGTTGCTGATGCTCCCTTCCACAGCAATGTGCAGTCCTGTAAGTATCTCCCTTTCTCCCCTTGTTTTCCAGAGTGGGTCTTTGTGGGCCTGGTGATCCTGGGGGCATTCCTGTTCTTCCTCCTGGTGGGGATCTGCTGGTGTCAGTGCTGCCCACACAGCTGCTGCTGTTATGTCCGCTGCCCCTGCTGTCCTGAGTCCTGCTGCTGTCCTCGGGCACGTGAGTGACCCTGTCCAAGCCTGGCACAAATCTTCTGCTGTGCTACTTCTGCTCCCTGGCAGAACAGGAGGAGAATCTGCTAGAATTGCTTCCTTTGCCCTGAGCAGTTTGCTTGACGAAAGAACTAGTTCTTAGGGAGTGAAGCATCTGACCTATTGCTCAATGGTTGAGCGCTCAAAGTTAATTACAAATGTAATTCCCCGAGCCCTCCCTGCCTTGGCAGCTGTGCCTGCTTCTCCGAAGTGTCACACTCCCCTTCCAAAGTTGTTGTTGTGTCAGTGAACGTTGCAGGTCAGAGCTAAGAGCATCCTGGGAGGTTTCTTCCCGGCAATGCAAAGCAGCTGCCCTCTACAACAGTGCAAAATCCTTACAACCCAGCAAGGTTCCTGGTCAGGCTCAGGCAGATCTGTCGAGTTTCATGAGCCTCATCCCTGCTGCTTGAATCAGTTGTTTTTAAAGCTGAACTGCCACTAAATCGTGGCAGCGGTAACGCTGGCTGTAACACCCTGAATGTCTGTCAATTGCTGGGCACCTTGCAGTGCTCATCTGACCTGCCGCGTGCATTTTATAAACTCCCCTCAGTGCCCTTTGAAGCTTAGAGAAATTCAGATTGGTCCTTGTAATTTCATTTGTCCAGTTGTCTCCTGCTGGGTTGTCACCAATGTTGGTGATTTGCAGGTTTCGGCCATGTGCCGTGTGGGCCTGTGGGGGGCTGGTGTGATGCTGACTGCTGTTCTTTTTCTTTTTCAGTGTATGTAGCAGGCAAAGCAGCAAAAGCTGGGTACCCTCCTCCAGTCTCTTCCATGCCGGGTGCATACTACATCCCCAGTGTTCCTGTAGCTGGTGTCCCATCTCCTGCGGTGCTGATGGATAAGTCGCACCCCCCTCCCTTGGCCCCAAGTGACTCCGGCACAGGAAGCCAAAATGGTAATTTGTGGTGCCAGGCGCAACGTTCAGTCAGGAAGAGGGCTTGGAAAGGGAGGAGTGGTTGTCACTGTTGGAGTGATGTGAACAGAAGAAACACAGAGAAACTGCATTTTAATCCTGGCTCTGACAATAACATTTGCATCCCTTTGGGCCACATGGTCCAACTTTTCTAGGGCCATCAGCACATTGTCAGTTGTGGGTGCCTAATTAGGTCTGCGGGGAATGGGAGGCCAAGTTCATGCTGCTGCAAACATTTACTTGCAGAGGACAGAAGGGTCAAGATGATTTCAGGGAGCAGAGGCAGTAGCCATTTTCCCCTTAGAGCTGATGCCTTGCAAGCTGCTCTCAGTAAATTGTTCTTCCTACCCTGTGTAGGGCACTACTTGCCCTATGGCAGCAGTTTTTGCTGCTACGTGTTTTACTGTCCCTGTGGCATTTTGGTGCTCGAGCACCAAATGGTGTGGAGCTTGGATGCTCCCTCGGTGTTTCTGCCCGAGAGTGTTTGGGGCTGGATTCCCTCCCCTACCTTACAGAAGTCAGTAGGTCACTTTTTTTGTTCAGCCTTTGCATTTGTGAAATGTGAGTGATAAAAGGCTTCTAACTAGAAAGGAGTTGTAGATCAATGTCAGACATAGAGTATCAGTATGATGACTCTATCTTGGTGAGGGTCACTTCTCCCGCTGCAAAGGAAGTTGCCATCAAGGAAAAAGAGGGTAGCTATTTAGCCACATGCTAGCATTCCAGGAATCAGAGTGGCTGTCTAAATTCAAGCGTGCTGCAGCAGAAGTGACTCTCGTCAATGTAGAGTCACCATTCTGACACAGTATGTTTGCCGCTGATCCAACAACGTGTCTGATTTCAAAGCATCACACCAATTATCAATTGTTAAATTGGCTCATGGCAATGTGCTGATAAGACACTTTCGAAAAGACAAGTCTGGTAGCATAATCAAATAATTGAGCTTTTGGAACAACCCTACACATCCTTCCACTGCCCTAGTCAGTACATTAACCTTTCTGGAACTACAAAAAGTATTTTCCTTCAACAATCATACTTTTTTCCCCTCATTGAAATCAAAACAAAGCTTTGGAATGGAGCATTTTAAAATAGGAAATAAATCAATCACTGACTCAAAGTAGAACATATCCAATTCAAAAACCTTTGTCAGAAAATGATAAATGACACGCCAGTGCTTAATTTTTTTCTCCTGTGAAAAATGTCACTGCATGGAGAGCATGGTGTTGGCCATGGGAACTCCAGGGATTTATTAAAGTCAGATCACAGCCCCGATCTCATCTCTGCTATACATTACTAGCAGAGCACAAATGCAGAATGAAAAACTGCGGATGTGTTTGGTAACCAAATTGAACAGCTCTTAGCATCCCATGTTCATTACACAGAAGGATGCGTTTATTACGTAATCCAAATTAGCTGGCTGAACTTAATCTGTCAGCTCGGGACTTGACAGGAAGTACTACATATTGCAGATAAAACCATTACTGCGGATAAAACCATTATTACAGAGTTTTAACTGTTGTGGCAAGACAACGGAGGTTCTTAAGCTTTTTAAAAATTTTTTAATATTTAAATATTTTAGTATTTTTTGCAATAATATGGACAAGCGCTTAGTTTGGATCATGTACCTGTTGTTCAAGGTCTTCCTTGAACTGTGGAACTAAGGAAGGGTGATACCCTGCCCCCTGTTCCTTTTCTCTTAAGGTCCTTGACAATGCCAGAATATCCCCTAATTACAGATTGTGGAAGAGAAAACATTATGTGGCTGTTCCAAAGCTCCTTGTTTGCTGGTTGGCCAGACAGCAAGCTAAACAAAACAGGTAATGATTGAGTTTATAATGAAGGCCTTTTCTCAGGAGGAGCACTAAGTATGGTCTCTGTGTCCTCCACGAAGCCAGCGTAGGTCTGATCTGAAACTTTGAGACTTCAACCTTTCTGTCAAGTTTATTTAAAAAAACGGGATCAGAAGTGCTGGGAGACAGAGATGGAGGATTCTGTAATCCTGGCTGCCAGGCTAAAAAGGACAGCTTTTGCCCTAGATAGTTTCTGTGCTTATAAATGACCCTGTGAGGTGATCTAGTGAGCAAACTCAGGCATGAGGATATTTAGAAAATATGTCTAGGGTTGCATAAAAGCCATGTAACAAAGCTCCAGTGAAGCCTAGGAACTCCATCCTAAACTTAGGGCTGAACAGGGAAAAAAATCAAAAACTTTCAGCTCTCTTATTTAGAAGAGTGTTGGCAATATGTAAGTTAGGACGTCTGCTCTGTCTGTTTTAAATGCAGTGGTTACCTGGATCTTGCATAGATTCCTTAAACCATGCGCATAGGGAAGCTTTTGGTCTGAGAACTGGACTCCAGACCTTTAATGTGGAAAGTGTATAAGAATGAGACATCATTTACTTCCTAATCACACTGGTATGAAAAAAAATAGTAGCGCTGTCCTTTCTGGGGAGAGAAACAGCTTACAGTTTTGGCTGACTTGGTTCCACCCACAGAAGAATAAAAAAAGTGTCTAGTTAAACACAAATTAAACGTTAGAAATTTATGAACTGTTCAGGAGAAGAAAATATGGTCTACCAGGGAAGAATGTTCCATTTCCTTTAACTTCAGTGAATGGTTCTGGACAAGTGGTTAACATCTGTGCATCTTTATTCCCTTATAATTAAGATGGGCCTAAAAATATTCAGACCTTAGTAAAGGGTTATGGCAGCTTATGGATGAAGGAGGGTGTGAGAAGGAAGCAATAATATCTTTGGTTCTTGTGTGAAGGAATAGTGAAGAGATCTAATAAGTTGAACATTCAATATCATTGCAAGAATTATTTAATAAATAAATGTAGAGACAAAATATGCTTCATCTATAATGGAAAATGCTTTTTATGAGCTGTTCATTGTCATCTTTGCAGATCTAAATCCAGCGTTAATTTCTAGATGCTTATAGAATTAACCAAGAAATTCATTTGCCTTTTGATACACAGCTGCAATAGGAAGTCGAGCATGAAGTTAGCATGAAGCCTAGCTAATTCTCCATCAGTTCCAGGAGCGATAGATGTTGCCCAAATAGATACTTGGCACAGCCTTAGCGTGAGTAGTGGCTCCGGGGAGACAGAGTTTGGAAGCTGCCTGTTTTGAGTTCCCCAAAGGTTATTAGTAGGTCAGAGTCATTTCCAGCTGATGGTTGTTTGCTGCCCTGTGTATAAATGAGGTCGCAGCTTAGCTGAGCTCCTAGTAGACACATCAGAAGAAAGAATAGTGAGAGACCTCTTTCCTGGCAGGGTACCAGAGGTCAGCCATGGTGGTGAGGTGAGGTGGAGAGCTCACCTTGCTGTTGGTTGTGCAGTGCACCAGGAGTCATCACTTTGGAGGCCAGTCAGTCCAGCCCCTCTTCACAGCAGCAGCCTCCCTTCAGGAGTTGTGATGGTCTTCCATTTTGGAAGGCGGAAGCAGGGTTCCTTGTGTTCTATAAATCACTGTGTGCATTTGCAGTCAAAGTGTATGTATTCGTGGGGATAATAAAATGCAATGAAACTCCAGACTGCTGTCAGCTAAGCTATCTGGAGACATGTTGAAAGCAGGACCCCGATAGACCCATACTATGTTTTAACATCTAATACCTTTCCCAAGTACAGATACACAAGGTATTCTTTCCAGATGTAGTTATTTATCTTACATGTGCACAGTCAAAACCCACAGTAGAGCACTTTCCTCCTGAAGCAATTTGCAGGATTATTACAGGAATCATTCTACCCATTTCGATGGCACAGCCGTTTCTGAAGCAGAGCATGGTTATTTAATAGTGCACAGACACACGCACAGCAGTTTGGGACAGAAGGTGCCTAAGAATACCTCTGCCAAGTCCTTCTTCAGCCCACACACTGCATACTATGCAACGTACTACCAAACCCATATGTTAGTAGCTTGATCTATCGGGGTGTGGGATAAAACAGAAAGAACAGGTTGGCTCAAAACCACTGTCCAAGTATTTAAATCGTGCCACAAGAGGAGTACTCATGCAGCACTGCAGTACTCACACAAGGGAACATATTGGCCCCATGCAAGGCAGACAGGTTCCATTTTGTAGTGCTAAGTGAATTGTCCTCACAACAGTTCTCTAATGAGGCTGAATTTGAGGGTAGTAGTCCTCTTTCGTACTTAGACCTGTATTTCTGTCGATCCTAAAATAGCCCTGGGCTGAGACCTTTCTTAAATAATCTGCTATAAAAGCCTTATTTTCTTCAAAGTCTGTATAGGTGGAGTTCTCTGCTTGCTGGCTATAGACCTGCCTGGAGGTAGTCAGGCTGTTCGTAGGGTTAGCAGGGAAAGTGTGTAGGGAGCCAGCCTGCCAGAGTTAAGAGCTGCTGTGGCTCCAGGTGTGTAGGGGCTTCTTTTCTACACACGGGAATGTGGAAATGCCAAAAAAGCTTCCCCTGCAAATGAAGCAATCCCAGGAGTCAAGCACTTAATGTATATGTAAGACATACCTTTTCTGTAAAATAAAGCATTTAAAAAATGCCAGAGCAGGCAGTTTCACAGTTACCCAGTGACCTGATTGGCCCCATCATTGAATTCGGTATAAATCTCAAAGCAGTGTGATGTGCTCTGTGGGACTTCCTGTGCTTCCTTCTGTATTCTCTGGAGCTTCTCCTACCACATGCTCTTCAACCTGTGTGACAGAATTCATAGGGATGGGAGGGTGGAGTCGTCCTGCAGAGTGACAGCTCCCAAATGCTCAGCCACCTGCTTTGCCCTGCAGACTGAGAGCTTACAGCCTCTGCTGCATAGAGGAAGCCTGATCTGTGACTGCTTCTCCCATACCATGACGAATCCTTTCTGTAGTGCTGAGGAAGGAGAAATGAGTGCTACTTTTCTCTCTGCCATCCTCTGTGGGAGGTGGAATCACTCTGTGGCAATGACACCACTTGATGCATTTGGTTGTACAGACTGGGCATTTCCAAACCATTTTTGCTGTTACTGCAAACTTTATAAATGATGCAGCTGCTCACAACTTCACATCCCACGTTATAGACAGATTTCTTCTGAAGCAAGGACTGAGTCACTCTGTTTCGGAAGACACAGCCTACCTGCCTGCAGACGTGAGCTCAGCTATAGAAGCAATATTGACAGAAAGTCTCCTTGGACTTCAGTGTGTTTTCCTCTAATGCTTTTCTTTTATCATTAGCAGTGCGCAAAGGGTACAGGATCCAGACTGACAAGGAAAGGGACTCCATGAAGGTGCTGTACTATGTCGAGAAAGAACTGGCTCAGTTTGACCCATCTAGGAGGATGCGAGAACGATGTGAGGAACAAGCATGGTTTGATTTTTTTTTTTTTCCATTGACCTGATAAAGACTGCAGATTCATAGTTAAAAGTTCAATGGCTTTGCCTTATAGCCAACCTCTAGGATATGATGTCCAGGATATGGTACTTGGGGCAGATAAAAGTCTAGATTTTAGGCACCTACAGGTATGTTCGGGTTTTAAAGATCTGCTACTTACCTAATCATCCTTAGAGCAAACAAGGTGAGAGATACTCAAATGCTCATGAAAATTGTCCACTCAGAGAATTAAACTTTTGGATCATCAACATGTGAAAAGCCAAGTCCGTACTTATGCCTTATACAGTCTGTGGTGTGACAGTAGCTGGGATATTGTCTTCACAATTTCTCTTATGTCTACTGGTGTGGTGCCTGTAAATTCCCAACATGGCAAAATAGGAGAGGGATGATTTTATTGGAAGTGTGTTTTGTGGGCTGCAGTGACCCCAGTGTGGTTTGAAGGATGCAAAAAGGTAGTCTGGAGTGGCTGTTGCCCAGCAGAAGGAGCAGGGACTATAAGAAAGATTCAAGAAACCAGGAGATCAGGGGGATCGTCAGGTTTTGTGACACTGGTCAACATAGGATCAGAAGCAATACATGCATCAGTGCTGATGGCTTGGCAGTGAGACAGCTGCAGGTGAAGGGGAGGAGGGTGGTCAATAGGGACATGATGCAAACTCATAACTGAGCTTGCTGTGTGGAACTCCTCACTGTCTTCCGATAGCCTCTTGCAAGCTTTATTTCCCTAAATAAAGGCTGAGGCTGCACTTAATGGGTGTCAGAATAGAAACCCAAGTGAGGATCTTTCCACATTAGGTGGCAGAGGTGCAGTGGCCGGATGAGGTATGTGCATGAGGAGGGCTGGCAGTGCTGCTCTTTGTCCTCTGGCTGTTCTGTGGAGAGGACAGCAGCAGGCTAGGGGCTCAGTTCCTCTGGGCAGCATCTGACTCGTGCAGAGCTAACCCACATTAGGCACTGGTAGAGAGGCTCATTTAAAACAGACACATGAGATCCTGCAAATCAGTGAAGGTAAGGGCTTTAGGGAATGGCACTACATCAAAGCTCTGTACAGATTAGGCATAACTAACAAATTATACATACTTCTAAAACAGTCACTGCTGAGCACACTGTCTTCTCCACCTACAAGATTTACTATAAAAAGACCTCTCCAGATTGGTATGTCAGGCCTCCAGATGTCAATGTGCTTGACGGGGTAGAGACTGACAGTGATTCAGACAGTCTCTTACTTTTTTCTTAATCTTTTTTTGAGGGGGTTGTTTTTGTTTTAGCTGGGCAAGTCAGGCCAAATGTAGAGCCAGCCTGTCTCACACCAGGAAAGGGGGAGGTACACAACTGCTGTGGTGATGTTCCACCAAGCTCCGTGCCCACCTCATGAGGGTGGAGAGCTCATGTGTTACTGAAGCAGGGCTGAGGGGGGATTTCTGCAGGAAGGCTGAACTCAAGTTATCTGGAACACAGGCATCTGATCTCATTTGCAATACTTTTAGAATATCCCAGCTGGCTGCCAGCTACCGGTTCAGAAAACCTGTAGGTCAACAGCAGCTCTATGTCCAAAGTGAACCCCAGGAGTCTTGGGCAGGATCAGTCAAGGGTTTGAAGGGCCTTGGATTCCATTTTGATTTTTTCTAACAGAGGGCAGCTCAGCTTCTCTCTGAAAAAGCTGCAGCCTTCCTGTCCTCTCCTCCCCTCTCACGTGGCGAGGTGATGCCTATCTCATTTCTTTCCTGCAACGTCCCCTGCAGATAACAACACCGTCTCTGAACTCAGCTCTTTGCATGAAGAGGACTTGAACTTTCGGCAGCCCTACCGCCAGGTGCGAAGGAAACCTCTGCCTCCTGCGGGGGACATGGATGGCGACGCTGAATACTGGGCAGGAGTGATAGGTGGTGGCAGCACGTCAAGATCACAGGCTGTTTCCGACTACAGAGATGAGCGGGACAGTTTCTGGCACAGGTGCGGAGTGCCATGTTGGGAGGCAGCTAGATCTGGCAAAGTAGTAAAGAAAGGAGAAGGAACAGATGGACTGGTAGCTCTTCTCCGTTTCCCGCTTCTCTGGTTCTGATTAGCAGGACGGAGGAGTTAGAGGGAGACATGAAACCTGGAGATGTCATTAGATGAGGTGGGAATGAATCTGATTGCCTGCTGAAGCCTACCCAGCTAGGCAAAGCGAGGTAGCAGCCCCATTCCAGGTGGGGTGTAGAAGTGAGACCAATGGGAAACCAAGCCACCTTTCCCAAAGTGCTCTTTTGAGATGTGTACTTGATCCCTCTAGCACTTCCCACTGCTGGTGTGCTTTATTAGGAATCACACCCTGGTGCTTTGGAGTAGCAAGACCTGTACTCCAGGCTTAAAGGACTGGCACTCTGGTACCTAGAAGAGAGATACTGCATCCTTCCCTCACAGACCGGCAGCCCAGTCTGCCGAAAGCAATGCCAGGGATTTCCTTCCCTCAGTACTGAGCTGTTGTGCCAGCTTGCTCTTTTTAAACCTACTTCAAAATGGCCCTGCTGTGAACTTCTGTAGTCGAGTTCTTGGGTTTTCCCAGCAGGACATACGCCTACAAGCTTTGGGGCCAAGGACAAACAAGTCCAGCCCTGCATACTGGAGCACAAGGGAGGTGCACTCTGGGGTTAATCTCAGGTAACATTAGATGTGTAGAGTCCGAGCTATCCACACTAAGCTGCCTTTACAGTCAGCAGAGAGAAGTGGGGATTTTGAGGATATGATGCATCTCTTCCTACAGAAGATGATGAAAACAGGTTAGATGATTCATGCCACATGAGTGCCTGTTTCCCTCCATTGTCTGTGAAGGCAGCTGAGGGGATGAGTGCAGCTGAATCCTGCCCTCTAACACTACCTCTTCCCTCCTGCAGCCAGCAGAGATCCAAGTCCGAGATGTTGTCTCGTAAGAGTTTCTCTGTGGGAGTGCCGGCTGTCTCCATGGACGAGCTGGCAGCCTTTGCAGAGTCCTACAGCCAGCGGACCCGGCGGGCAGACAGCCAGGAAACTCGGCGTTTCGAGCGGTCGGAGTCGCACGGCGGCCGTGGCGGAGGGCTGCCTCACCAGGACAGCTCCATGGAGGAGTACTACACCAAGCGCAGCAGAGGGAACCGAGAGCCGCTGACGGACTCGGATCGGGGCTGGTCATACAGCCCACCCCGGAGACGGGCCCATGAGGAGAAGCACCTGCCCAGGCTGGTGAGCCGGACGCCTGGAGGGAGCCAGAAATATGATCACTCCTACCTCAGCAGCGTCTTGGAGAGGAAATCCCGGAGCTACGATGAGAGTGGTGACTGCAGTGAGACCCCCTCAAAGCTGAGCTCGCAGCCCAGCCAGAGAGGAGGGGGAACATACTATGCCTGGTCACCACCCTCTACCTACAAAGCCGAGAAGTCGCAGCAGCAGTCGCAGCAGCCACCACCACCTCAGCAGGAGGAAGGGGAGGACACCCTGCCCCCATACAGCGAGAGGGAGCTGAGCCGAGGCCCTTCGTACAGGGCCAGGGAGCAGGCCTACCTCAACGCCTCTGACAAGAAGAGGAAAAAGGACCCCAAGAAAGCAGTGAGGCCATGTCTAGTGCTCCTGATCCAAATAGGCTGAGTGGGGAGCCACCTGGCAAGGGTTACTAACCAGAGTTTACGGACAAGGGGGCTCTCCAGGAGGGTAGAGCCTGGAGTTCCAGAGGGGGAACCCCAGATAAGGGGAGTCCCTGTGGGAAGAGGGCAGTCACTGGGGGTGTAGGTGGCCAGAAAGGGAAATAGCTCCTACACAGGACTTTGTGATGGACGGGCTACCCAGATGTGCCTGGGACTGGGGAGGTAAGGGATGTGTTTGGCACCTGTGGTCTGGTGATCCAAGGAAGTGGAAGTTTTATCTAGGGTTTCAGAGGATCATGATAGGGAAGGGAACCTACCCAGGGCTTACAGAAGTTACAGGGCATTGCTTTGGCCTTGATCCTTGTTAAGGAAGGGTTGAGAGGCTCTGTTCTTCTGGACTGGGACAGGGCTAGGTATGGTGCAAGAGACTTCATCTTTCTGAAAGGGGTGGGATCAGAGACTCCTGTGGGTACACGCCTGTGGGCAAGTGTACGGGCCATGCATGCCAAAGGCATTCCTCACACAGCATACCAGCAAGTGCAAAACATCCTGCCACAGTCTGGGCTGGTGAGGACCGATGAGTTCATGGCTGCTGGGGATGGGGAGCTGGCTGAAGTCTGCTCCATGAGGGAGACCTTGTCGCTAGAGCAGCTTGGCTGTTTGAGCTTAAGTGGCGTGTGTGAGAGAGGAATGGGGTGTGAGAGGACAAAGCTGTTGCTGTTTGGTTCTGTCTCTGTCAAAGCTATGTCTACCTCGTTGTCCATTCCATGGGCGCTTTCCTGTTGACATTAATCTTCTCTCTTTTCTCTCAGAACGATTTCCCAACGAGGATGTCCCTTGTGGTTTGACGTTGTTGTGGACATGTCATGTTGATGGGCTGCAGTGGAAAAAATACAGAGCAACAAGCAAGACAAGCCTCTGTGAAACTTTGCAGCCATTAGCCGTGGACTCAATTGTTTGTTTCATCGGGGGAGCAGAGGCTTTTGTAAGAGACAGACTCCCATGAACAGCGCTCAATCTCAGAGGCTCTGGGAGTCTGCCAGGAAAATGAGGCCAGGGCTCTCTTTGGCACCCTGTTTTCCAGTGCTTTCAATTCTGTGCTGGAAGGCAGCTACATCCCGACTGTCCCGGCTGCCCTGAACTGCAAGCGAGGCTGCCTTTGTGCCTCTCACCCTGTCTCATGTGCAGAGAGAGGCCTGTGTGCGTACCTGTTGCTCTCTGTCTCCTGAGTTCTCTGTTTGCATCAAAATTGTCTCCATACTTACACTTACAGCCTTTTCTGTACCATCCCCATGCTGGGAGGAGGCCTTCTTACAGCTGCAGACTGCCTCCAGCTGAGCGGGTCCTAAATCGTGAAGGAAAATCTACATCCTTTCAGACACTATAGAAAAGGACTGATGAGGTGTTAGTTTGGCCGGGGCTGAACAGAGAGAGAGAGAGACAATTATGAGCTGGTTTGTTCAATATATTTAGTTCTGTTCATTGTGTGATGAGAGTCACAGGTGAGATTGATGTATTGTTTTGAAAGTGGATCAAAGTAGCTTTTATTGTGATGAGAGCATGATGTGTTTTTTCCCCCATCCCCAACTGTCATTTTTTTGGATACGGTTGCATTTCCTTGCAGCTGAGCTATGACCCTGTAGAGCTTCAAGCTAGAATATCTACTCCACCCTATCATAAGCAGTGCTCTAGCCTTGGTGGTGCTCTGCTTCCAGCACCACCAGACATCTCTGCATAGTGAGTGGCCTTTTTGTTTTAAAGAAGCAAAAATGGGGAAGTCTCAGTGAGAGGGCAGCTGCAGATCTTCATTCTGTGCTGCTGGTATTACTCCTTTCTGGTCATTGTTCCCAGATGCCAAAGACAGCAGTAACAGTAATGGGAAAAGAATTAACACTGTGGATGAACTTTGAAAGTCACAGTTTTCACGTACAACCATTTCATTCGCTTCAGCTGTGACATGGTTTTAGTGGCTGTTGACTCAGGAACAGCTAAATTTAGAAGTGTGCTTCACACCATTTGGAAGCCTGACATTCTGGTTTTCATAGGGTATAATGCAGTCATTTCTTTAATTTTTAGCTGCTAAAATAATGTGAAGGAAGGTGATGGGAACATTTTAAGGTCCAGCATCTTGATCCCTATTGCACCTGGAAACAACTTAGTGCCCTGTTGTGTTATGCACATCGTCAGCCTCTGAAATGCCATCTCTGGAAATCTGGGAGAGGGGGTCTGGCCTGAGATGCTCACTCTGGCAATATAGTGTTGAACACGAGATTTATGAACATCACTGCAGTTCTGCATAAAAACGATAGATTAATTTCTGTATTACTCCTTTGCTAGATCGGTTCACCAGGAATGGTCAGGGAAAAGGAAGAATAATCTCCATAGATGTGATGACAGTGCAGTTTTCATGCTGGAAGGCGAACTGATGAAAGGATGGCTTTCTTCTCCTCCTGCGCTCCTCTGGCGATGACTGTAGTTTTGGAAATCCCAGTCCTGAGTCTTCCTGGACAGAGAAGGGTTAACCTGCAGGGGTATACAATCATGGAATCACAGAATGGTTTGTGCAGGAAGGGACCTTTAAAGATCATCCAGTTCCAACCCTCTGCGATGGGCAGGGACACCTTCTACTAGACCATGTTGCTCAAAGCCCCGTCCAACCTGTCCCCCAGGGAAGGGGCATCCACAAGTTCTCCGGGCAACCTGTTCCAGTGTCTCACCACCCTCATAGTAAAGAATTTCTTCCTTACACCTGACGTACATCTACCCTCTTTTAGTTTAAAACCATTGCCCCGATAAAAAGTCTCCATCTTTCGTATAAGCCCCCTCTTAAGTATTGGTAAGGCTGCAATAAGATTTCCCTGGAGTTTTCTGTTCTCCAGGTTGAACAGCCCCAGCTCTCTCAGCCTTTCCTCATGGGAGAGGCGTTCCAGCCCTCTGATCATTTTCGTGGGCCTCCTTTGGACCTGCTCAAGAAGGTCCATGTCTTTCTTGTGCTGGTGTTCCTCTGGGTGGGGTCTCAGGAGAACAGAGTAGGGGAAAAGAATCACCTCCCTTGACCTGGCAATGCTTTTTCTGATGCAGCCCAGGATACAGTTGGCTTTCTGGGCTGCAAGTGCACATTGCCAGGTCATGTCCGGTTTTTATCCACCAGTATCCCAAAGTCCTTTGCTGCAGGACTGCTCTCAATCCCTTTATCCCCCAGCCTGTATGAATACTGGGAGTTGCCCCAAGTCGCATGCAGGACCTTGCACCTGGCCTTGTTGAACCTCATGAGGTTCACATGGGCCCACTCCTCAAGCCTGTCAGGGTCCCTCTGGATGGCATCCCTTCCCTCTAACGAATCAGCTGCACCGCTCAGCCTGGTGTCACCCACAAACTTGCTGAGGGTGCGCTCAGTCCCACTGTCTATGTCATTAATAAAGACTGAACAGCATCAGTCTTAATACAGACCCTTGAGGGACACCACTGGTTACTGATGTCCATTTGGACATAGAGCCGGTGTCTGCAGCTTTCTGGATGCAGCCATCCAGCCAGTTCCTTATCCCTCAAATAGTCCATCCATCAGACTCAAATTTAGAGACGAGAATGTTGGGTGGACCTGCGTCAAAGACCTTACAGAAGTCATGGTAGGTGACATCAATTGCTCTTCCCCTTACCACCAGCACAGTCACTACATCATTGAAGGCCTCTGGGTGGTCAGGCACAATTTGCCCTTTGTGTAGCTGTGCTGGCTGTCTCTAATCCCCTGCCTGCCATCCATATGCCTCCACGTAGCTTCCAGGAGGATCTGTTGCATGATCTTGGGGGGCATGGAGGTGTGACTGACTGGTCAGTAGTTCCCAGGGTCCTCCTTTTTACCCTTTTTGAAAATGGCTGTGATGTTTTCCCTTTTTCCAGTCACTGGGGGCCTGGCTGCCATGACTTTTCAAATAGGGAGAGTGACTTAGCAACTACATTTGCCAGCTGCTTGCCAACTACATCTACTTGTATTATGGCTGAAGAGACAAAATTTTAAGTATTTTCCTCTTTGATCATCTTTATTGTATGTTCCTAGGAAAATCACAGCACAGTTAACAAGAGGTAGGCAGGTGGGCACCATCTGAAGTCTTGATGGCCTTGAGAAGTCTACAGGGCTAGACGACACGCAATTTTAAATTAAACATTTCATCCCTGACATACGACAATACTAGCAGCAAGAAATGTTGATGTTTGGTTAGTCTGAAAACCTTGGGAACCATGAATTTCATGGGAGTTTTGCCTGCTATCTTTTCCATCAGACACCCAGCAGACCCAGGAAACATTTTGCACAGAAATATGAAAGTGCATCTGCAACAATAGCTATGTCAGAAAGGGGCCAAAACATTGATTTAACAGTCTCTGAATACCTATGGCTTTCAAATCGTACCGAAAGCCAGAGTGCCACAACCTCTTCCTCATTTCAGTTATGCCTGCCCCTTGTCTCAGTCACTGTAGTTTAGTTAATCAAGCCCTCAGGAATAAGTTGTGTGTATTAAAAATGCAAGCCTTCCCCTCATGTATTTCAGTTTTGTTTGCTCGATGCTGGTACTTCAGGGCATTTGTACACTATGTGTAAGAAGTTGCCATTGTATCTAGCTTATGAGTAAGTACTTGCAAGCTAATTCTCGTAAGAAAACTATTTTAGTGGTAGAAACAACTGTTCATAAGAACTCCAACATTTCTTTTGAATCCAAGTACCTGGAAAAGTATTGAAGATGTTATGACTAGTGATTCTGTGAGTTTTACCAAGTTATAAAAATCTCAGGTTCAAAAAAAAAAAAGAGCAGCTGTTAATTCCCTGAAGTCAGATCTGAGCAGTGTCCGTCAGTCAGCTCCACCTTGCTCTAAAATTTTAGATTTTGTATCTCCTTATACAAATCTGAAGGAATTTTCAGTTACTGATAGTGTCTGTCTTCATGCCATCTTTATTTTTCCCATTAGAAATGTGTCTGCTGCAGCAGCACCACATGGACCAAAACAAAAAGTGGGGGGTGACATAGAGTAGGGCTTCTGTCTCTATAGCTGCACAACCCTAATGACCCGTGACCTGCAATGGAGGGGAGCAGGGGGCCATAGGCGGGTGGAGAGGCTGAGAGGAGCCTCTTGCTTCAGAAAAGAAGTAATGGTTTGTGTCTGTGTCATCTTTCACAACACTTGCAGAATGCTGGCACTGGAAAATAATGAGCCTGATTATTCTGGTTATTACGGGGTGTCAAATTATACATTTTCCAGTGATCAATTTTTATTGCTGGCATAAAATTAAAATCCTTTTCGTACAGGATATGGATGTCTGGGTCATGTCAAGGACACGGATGGTTTTCTGGCCTTAAAATGAAGCATCACAACAGTGACTTGCTAAGAAGACAACAGAGATGATGCAGAATCAAGCATCAGCAGTAAATTTGGCTGTGCTGTCAAAAATGTGATCTGGGCTACTGAAAAAAGTTTTGACATAATGGAATGGGGAAATAAATACCCCAAAGGTAATGACTTCTCAATAATTCCATTATTCCTTTAAAGTACATTGTAAAAATTTCAGTGAGTAGCTTCGGTGTGAATATCCTCAGAGCACTCCATTTCCACCGGAATGGAAAAATCAACAAAATTAGCACTCTGAATACGTAAAAAATTTGAGAAAATCCAACATATAACACCTGAGACAGCCAGCCAGAATTATTCAGGTCTTTGTGCTGGCATATAATACGTGCCAGACTGGAATTGCAAGCATCCCAGCCTTTGTTCCTGTTACTAGGTCAGACATGACCATCCAGCAGCGTGCCCCAGGCCCACCTCACCTTCCCTGCAGCCAGCACTGGCAGCTGCATGTGCGGAGTTTCCCGGAGAGGCCCCAGCTCCTGCTCTGATGCCTGGGTCCCTCTGTAGCTCACTGGATTGCAGTTTTCATTCTGGCTCGTGACTCTGGGTACCTGCTGCCTGTGGGTCAGCGGTTACACTGCTTTCCTGACCTTTTCCAATAAGCCCCCTCCAGGTGGGCAATACCAGTTCACCTGTAACGTAAGACACACGGTTTTGCAGTCACTGAAGAAACTTTTACCTGCTGATCCTCTCCAGAGTTACCTAAAACTGGCCAGAGAAATTAGTGGGAGGGAGTAGCAAAGTATTGCACATTGTAAGATGGAGCTAGCCTTTTGCAGGGAGGAGAGAAGGGGCATTCTCAGCATTTTTTTCAGGGAGTTTCAGGCGAGTTAACCACATATGGATGCTACCACTGGGCTGTGACCAGCTTCCTCCGATGACAGAGTGATCTGACATTATGCAGAAGAACTTTGCTTGGTCAAGTTGCTGGCCTGCTCCTACAGTTACAGGTTGTCTTGAGCAAAGTAACTGCTAACTCACCACATACTCAAAGAGGACCATGTCTCTTTTGAACCAAGCTCGCTCCCAAAGCTGCTTCTCAAGAGATGCAGGACAGCCTCTGGGCTGCACAAATACAAATCCCTGAGAAGGAGCAATCACAAAACATTTTAGAAGTCAAAACCTTGCCACAAACTGTTCCAGGTACATAATAAACATGCCACCACAGTGTTTATCATGCCTGGGCTATTCTGAAAATAATTTTAATATTGTGGAGATTGTTTTACTGAGAAACCACTTGGAGCTACCTTCCTTTTTCTCCAGGGAGCTTTCACACAAAGACGGGTGAGGATCTGTCCTGTGTCACGACGTACAGGGTTTGGGACATGTGGAAACAGAAGCTGAAGGGGCTTCAGCTCATTTCTTGACTGGGTCCAGGAGCAAAGGGACCATTGGCATAAGCCAGGTGCTGGCAGATCTGACCCTGTGACTCCGGAATACCTGTGGTACGTCATCTTTATTGGGCTATACTGGTCATACCTGCTTTCTACAACAGTTGTGCCATTAAAACCACCCTCATCATCACTTGGGGCTCCTGAAGTCCTTTTCCCATTTCCTGGAAGAACAGAAAAGAGATCCATTATGTAATGTGACAGGACAGCCATCATTTTGATACGATGCTGAAAATGCCAGCTGGATCACCAGCATGAGAAACAGAAAAATCTTAAGAATAAAGTTAGCCAATACGAAAGGAATGAACCTGCCATTCCCATATAAATTCTCTTGTGACCTTTATAATTGCTTTTTGACATTCACCCCTGCCTGCATGGGGGCCTTTGCCAGGAGAGACCTTCACATCCTCTCCCTTTCTGCCTGTCATTTTTTGTTATGCTTGTAATCCCTCTCTGACCCCTCTGCTTTCCTTGGCTATTTCCAGTTAACCTTCGGCGTTGCACTTAGGGGTTCTGGTCAATTTACATGTAGAGTGAATGGCATTTTGTAAAAAGACATTTTTACCTCCTATAAAAGCAAAAAATTACAGAATACACAAAACAAACCCCCAAGCCCTCCAGATATTCTCTCAAGTCCAAGCAGGGATGTTACTGCAAACATCTTAAAAATTAAAGCTGAACATAATTTCATTAGACGTATTGTTTTCAAACCCAAGGCAGCTGCAGCCAGAGCTCTGAAGTGCAAACAGCAGGAGCAAATGCATTCAGATTTTATTGTCTTTTGTGAGAGCAGTGGCAGAGAGAAGCAGCATTTCGTAAGTCATAGCAAGCAAACGGAATTCCAAGATTCTGTTATTTAACATTTGACTTTAAAAGTATGAACTAAAAGTTGATGGGCTCATTTGAAATGCAAAATTCAGTTCAAGGAAATTGTAAGGTTTTAATCTTTAATGCCTGGTGGGAACTCTTTTACCACACCTGCTCATTTTATATAGAAAAATACATTTTTTTCCCCTGCAAAACATCTACTAGTGCTCTGAGAACAACAAGCCCTCTGTGCCCCAAGCAGCAAAATGAACTTGGAGGTGAAAGGAACCCTGTCCCAGGCAGACAGTCTGCAGAGCACCAACACTGTCCCTGTCATGCATCCCAACTGACTCACCTTTAGTTCTGTTTGTACAAGTTACACAGTCCGCAGACTCTGGGCTGGGAGCTTGGTGCCTGCTGTTGCTGACTTTTCATAGACCCTGTTGAAAGCCTCAGCCCTGAGGTATAGTCCTCTTGCTGTTTATCAATGAGCTGGGTTGTTTTTTGGCTGCTGTTATTTTACTTAGATTTCCTTCTCTCCTGTAATGAACTTATTTTCAATGGGGGGGGGGGGGGGGGGGGACGGGGGGTGGCGAAGGACAAAATACTACTCTGTATAATGAAAACACAACAGTTTTATAGCTTTTGGGGACACATCCTCACCCCCAATTACCAAGCATTATACATCTGCTGTGCTTGCAGTTTCAAGGTTGTTGCTTTGAGTTGTCACCATGGAGAATAAAAGCAGGAAAAGCTACTGCCAATCTGCCTTTTTATTATCCTGCAGACAAACAATTTGCTCACTTTTTCCTAAGAAATGAGCAGTTTACACGAGTGGTTTTCAACCTTTTGATTAACGGACAATAAGCCAAACACTTTCCAGTGGAGCAGCAGACCCTTTCATAAATGTCATACTTGGCTCACAGGATAACATATATGAGCACGTTCTGCCCATTCTGCCTCCTTTCATGCAAGAAATCCCTGCACGCACCCCATGGAGCCACACTACTTCACAGAAAGGATAAACTCTCCCCTGGTTTTGCAGAACTAAAACCTTTTTCCCTGTAGATTTTATTGGGAAACTTTTATCTTTTTCCTAGAGACATGTTCTTTCCTTTTGGCAGTTTGACCCCTTTGTCTCTACGTCCGCAGTAGTCTGGACTGATGGTTTTTGCATCCTGTAAACAAGCAACTTCATTCAGATCCCGTCTCCGTGTTATAAATAATGGATGTGGACTCTCACACGGTTTGCAGATGTGATCTGAACAGCGTTTACAAATTTGGATCCGTACCCGCCAGACGTTATCAGCAGTCGGGTGCAGGGGAAGCGCAGGCAGCTCCCAGCTCCGGGCTGCATGTCCCTGCACAAGGCATGTCACCTTGTCCTCTGTCCCTTCGGCTCCCTCCCTCTGGAAAGGGACGCACTCCAGGGCCACAGGTTTCCTCAGGCAATGCAGGGCAGGCCCCAGCGAGCTCAGCCCCGCTCTGGAGGCCTCTCCCATCGCAACTCCACTTGGATTTCCTGGCTCCGCACCGAACGAAGCCCTCAGCTTCATACCCTTGGCAAATACGGCTCAGACACGAGCACCACCACACAGGCGCAGCCCTCACGTTCCCACCCTCCGCAGCAGCCGTGGCCCCTGGGCCAAGAACCCCGCATCAGCCAGCTCCCTCCTCAGAGACCCACCAGGCCCCTCAGCCTGGCGCGCAGCGCGCTGGGGGAAGCCCCCCCGCTCCAAGTAACCGAGACGACGCCCCCCCCAAGCCGTTCGGTGCTACGGGCGGGGGGAGCCCACCGGGGGAGCCCACCCGGCCGTTGCTTCGCCCGCAGGCGCCCCCGTGGCAGTGCCGCACCGCCCCCCGCCGTTACCC